>JAKSZT010053769.1:13508992-13748859 GCA_026826555.1 Tolypeutes matacus | reverse complement strand
TGGTGTTGGGAGAACTGGATATCTATAACCAAAAGAATGAAAGAGGACCCCTATCTCACCCCCTATACAAGAATCAACTCAAAATGGATCAAAGATCTAAATATAAAAGCCAGGACCATAAAACTACTAGAAGAAAATGTAGGGAAACATCTTCAAGACCTTGTAGTAGGTGGTGGTTTCTTGGACCTCACACCCAAAGCACGTGCAACAAAAGAAAAAGTAGATAAATGGGACCTCCTCAAAATTAAACACTTTTGCACCTCACAGGACTTTGTCAGAAGGGTGAAAAGGCAGCCGACTCAATGGGAAAAAATATTTGGAAATCACATATCTGATAAGGGTTTAATATCCAGGATATATAAAGAGATGTTACAACTCAACAATAAAAAGACAAACGACCCAATTAAAAAATGGGCCAAAGACTTGAATAGACATTTCTCCGAAGAAGAAATACAAATGGCAAAAAAACACATGTAGAAATGCTCAGCATCACTCATGATTAGGGAAATGCAAATCAAAACTACAATGAGATATCATTTCACACCTATCAGAATGGCCGCTATTAAAAAGACAGAGAACTACAAGTGTTGGAGAAGATGTGGAGAAATAGGAACACTTCTTCACTATTGGTGGGAATGCAGGATGGTACAACCACTATGGAGGACTGTTTGGCAGTTCCTAAAGAAGTTGAATACAGACTTGCCATGTGACCCTGCAATACCACTACTGGGTATATACCCAGAAGAACTGAGAGCAGTGACAAAAACAGACATCTGCACACTGATGTTCATAGCCACATTATTCACCATTGCCAAAAGCTGGAAACAACCCAGGTGTCCATCAACAGAAGAATGGATAAAGAAACTGTGGTCTATTCACATGATGGAATATTATGCAGCTGTAAGAAGAAATGAAGTCATAAAGCATATGGCAACATGGATGAACCTGGAGGGCATTATGTTGAGTGAAGCAAGCCAGACACAAAAGGACAAATACTGTATGAATGCATTACTATGAACCAAATATATTGTGTAATATATTGTTTGATTAAAAAAAAAATTTTTTACATGTATCCATTACATTTAATTGAGAAATGTATATATTTATTAATCTGTTTTTACTTCTTAGTTTTTAATTGTTTATGTTTTCAATTATTAAATGTACAAAATAAAGTTAAAAAAAAAATAAGACATTTAGAAACTGAAACACTAGCAGAGGAAATTGCTTCAAGAAACAAGAACATGCAAAGAAGCCTCCCGCCTTTTTTTTGGTCGCCTCTGTGGCACTTCTATGGCAAAAAATACAATAAAAATGCAAAATACTTCCCATGTGGTTTAGCTAAACTATATCTTAGATATTTAGTTAGAGCAGCTGTTAGAACAAAATGCATTTTTGCATTTCCCCAGCATTTATAAAAGGGTAGATACCTCACTGGCTGGGAAGCAGGACATTTCAAATGAGAGCAGGAGTCATCTAGTGAAGGACTAGACACAACCCCAGTTCCTGCAGAGAGATTCCGGGCAGTGGAAAGACAAGTTGGATTTGCTTATCCCAGGCTTCAGCAGGTCAGAGGAACTGAGGTTTCAGTAGTGCAGGTGCTTCATCTGCCACCGTGTGGTCTGGGTGGTGGGGCTCTCTTTTGGTAAATGGGTGGATCTGAATGCCTGAAACTTCATTTTGTTACTGGTTGCACAGTGTGGGACAAGGTGTCTGGTATTTCCCAGCTGTGGTCTCCCCCTGTGCTGACTCATGAAGAATTTGTTTGGTTGATTTTGGCACCATCAACTTTTCATCTACTCTGAAACTACACTGGGAAGATACAACAGTGGGGGAAAATTTACTATCTTGGCTTTAGCCACCACCATCTCTCTCGTGAATTTTTCCAACAGTCTATCTTTGCCCTCTACGGTCTCTTATGTCTAAGTCAAATCATGTCACTCTTGTGCTTTTGACCTGATAGGGTCTCCCCACTTCACTCAGAGTCAAAGCTAAGGCTCTTCCAGCCTCCTGCAAAGCCCTTTGTAAGTTGTCCACCTCCAACCTTCCATGTTTGACCTCGTCTTGTACCATGCCCACTGCCCCAAACTCTCTCTGCTCCAGCCACACTGGCCTCCTTGCTGTGTCTCAAGCCTGCCAAGCTGTTCCTTCTTCCACCATATCCACAAGGCTTGCCTCCTACCCCTTTTAGGTCTTTGTCCAAAAGTCACCTTTACTGATTATCCTACATAATACTATATACTGCCTCCCTCCTCCCTGGCTCCCTTCCTGATTTCTTTTTTTTAAGTTACTACTTTTTATCATAGCAACATATATACCATATAAAATTCCCACTTTAGCCACTTTCAAGTATACAATTCAGTGGCATTAATTATATTTACAGTGTTGTGCTACCATCACCACCCAAACTTTTTCACCAACTCAAACAGAAATTCTGTACCCATTAAGCAACAGTTCCCTACCTCCACCCCCTTCCAGCCCCAGATCCCCCCATAACTTCTGTGGCAGTTTGATATTATTTATGAATTCCAAAAAAGAGATATTGTTTATGTTTGTAAACTGGTCTGTTTCTCTGGGTGTGATACCCTTTGATTGTATTAGATTCAGCTGAGACATCTGATCAAATTATGTTAAGATTAGGGCTTTGATTCAACTACGTCGTAAGAGTGGGACTCAGCATTGCGTCCCAGCCCCCTTGGGCTGATAAAACAGACTCTCTCATGAAAGTAGACACACAGGAGAACACAGAGGAATAGAGACAGCTCATCAGACATGGCAGAGGCCCTGGGAAGAGAGATGAGCCTGACAGTTTACAGCTGACCTTGTGGAGAGAACAGAGCAGATGAGCCTGGAAAGAAACGAGTCCTGGGGAGAGAGATGAACCTTATGGCAGTCTACAGCTGAGATCAGAAGAAGCCTTAAGAAGAAAGAGAAAGGCTGATCCTTCACAGACATCGCCCGTCATCTTGCTTCAACATGTGGCAACAGACTTTGGGTGAGGAAGTACCTCTTATGGTACCTTGAGTTGTACTCTCTAGGACCTTGTGACTGTAAGCTTCTACCTCCAAAAAATACCCTTTATAAAAGCCAACAGATTTCTGGTACTTTGCCTCAGCACCCCTTTGTCTGACTGATACCATCTCTAATCTACTTTCTATCTCTATGAATTGGCTGATTCTAGTTATTTCAGATAAGTGAGATCACACAGTATTTGGCCTTTTGTGTCTGGCTTATTTCACTCAATATGATGTCTTCAAGGTTCATCCATGTTGTGGTGTCTTTCAGAACCTCACTCATTTTTACGGCTGAGTAATATTCCATTGTACAGATATACCACATTTTGTTTATCCTTTCATCTGTTAATGGACACTTTAGTTGTTTCCACCTTTTGGCTATTGTGAATAATACTGCTGTGAACATAGATGTGCAAATATCTGTTCAAATCCCTGCTTTCAATTTTTTGGGGAGTATACATCAAAAAGTGGGGTTTCTGGCTCCTTCCTCACCTCTCATACTTTCCCTTACTCTCTATTTTTTCCAAGACACTTATTACCCTCAAACTCACTATATAATTCACTTATTCATTATGTTTACTGTTTATTGTATGTCTTTCCCTGGAGATGCAAGCTCTGCAAGGGCAGGAATCTTTGTCTATTTTATTCATGATGTGTCCCAAGCACCCAGAACAACATCTCCTAGCATATTGTGGGTGCTTCATAAATATTTGTGAAAAGAATGAATGAATGAATGAATGAGATATACAAACAACCCCTCTCCCTCTATCTATCCACACAGATCATTTAATCTTACTAGCCAAGATGCAGATTGCATTTCCTAAGATTCAGAATTATTGCCGGTTCCACATTTTAGAATCAAAAGTCACAGAATTCCATCATCAAGATGCTCACTGAGGGTGGTACAAAGCTGAGGTTGTATAAAGGGAGAGAATAATACAATCCTGTTTCCCATGCCCACCACTAGCAGAGTGTTAAATCTAAGAGGAACATGCAAAAGGGATGCAAGTAACAAGGGAATACACCAAAGAACAAAGAGATTTAATATATAATTGCCTTTGTGGTAGTTTGCATCTTATACACACCAGAGATGGTCATTTAGCAAATCGCCTTTAAGTCCCAGCTTTTGCCACAATACATCTTGAATCCTTCTCCCTGCAACTGCCTAAGCCCCTTCACAACTGAATGAATGATTACTCCCCAGATTAAGGCATGAAGGAGAGAACTTGGGGCTTCCATTTGCTCTTTACTGTGGAGCTAATATTGCTTTCACCACATCCTATATGAGATGCTGTAGCCTGGAGGCTAAGAGTGTGGGCTCTTGGGCCAAAGTACCTGGAGTCACATCCTGCCTCCATCACGTAAGAGTTCTGTGACTTGAGTACCTTACTCCAGGTCTCAGGGCCTGCTGAGCGCCTCCAGGTTTCCTCAGCTGGGAAATGGAGGTAGTAATTGAGCCTCTCATGAAGGAGAGCAGACCTGCAAGTGGTAAATCCTCACCTAGTGTTAATGATCACTGCTGTAGTTACTCAGGAATCCACTCTACAGCCCTGACCGCCTTTGCCTGTCCTTCAAGCTCCCCATCAGCTTGTTCTCCCCTTCCCCACATGTCCAGCTTTACTTCCTAGTATGTCCTCATACTTGCTAGACCTATCTCTTCTCCCTTAGCACTCGTCTTACTCATTCTCTCCTCTTCCCCTTTGCTCTTGCTTCTTACACCAGCTTGACCCTAGAGTTTTCTTCCACACTCATCTCTCTGTCCTTCCCAATTGAACCCCAAAATCCTGCTCCGTGTCCATTGCCTCCTGCCTGGCTCTCCCCACTCCCTCTGCTCTCACCCTGCCCTGCAATCTTGTCATGCCCTTTAGGTGCTGTTGATTGGACACCAGCCATACATTTTCTTGCCTCTTTCAAGGACCTCTGAGAAAGAACATTGGTCCTGAAATTATCAACTTTTGCTGAGCCTTTATCTCTATTCTTGATCCCCAGGTGCTACCTGGCCTTGGAAAACAGTCCTACTTAGCCCAAAGGTGGAGGAGAGGGTTTCAGTTATTCATTCAACAAATATTTGTGGAGCACAAACTAAATGCTTGGGACAGGTCCAGGCACATATCATTCCTTCCCCACAGGAACTCACGTCTTCTGAAGGAGACTGACACTGAGACACGTATTGTCATAACACGGGACTACGTAGGAAAGGCAATTGTAGTCTGGCTCTTTGGGAAGAGCATGGCTTTGGAGGCAGCCTAACTGGGTGATTTTGCCTCCCAGAGAACATCTGGTGATGTCTGGAGACATTTTTGGTTGTCACACTGGGGGTCAGGGTGGGTGGCATCTAGTGGGTAGAGGCCTGGGATGCTGCTAAACATCCTACAATGCACAGGACAGCCCCCTGCCAGCACATTTGTCAAGGGACCCTGGTCTAGTGGAAAGTGTAGGAGACCTTCTGCCGTGGGGCGCCCTTGCTGCTGCTGGTGGCTGGTGCCAGCAGCGCCTCTCATCATTCAGGCGGGCAGGCCCATTCCTCTCTGTGCTCCCCACCTTGGCTCTCACTGCAGACTTCTCTGAATTTCAACTTTGACCTCTTACTGCCCTCTCTGGTGGGATCACCTCTCCCCTCTCCACCTCAGCCCCTTGGCAGGTGTGCTGGCTCCCCACTCAGAATTCTCTGGCACTACACGGGAGCTGGGGTGGCACAGGAACACTGACTCAGGATCCCTCTCTCTCTCACTCCGCTGCCCTGCCATTTTTACTTTGCTGTGTTAGCAGAGGAATACCCAGGACGGGGGTCTCCTCCTGGAGCTCCCAATGGAGAGCGGATTCCCAAAGCCCCCTTGACTTTCAGCTTCCCCCTTTCTATCAAAAGCCTGGCTCTGCCCAGTGCCAGGCTATCTAACCAGAATTGGGGCAGGGGACAGAGCTCATGGGTCTGACCATTTGCTCCCCCTACTTCTGTTGCCATCACCTGGAAGGCTTTTCTTTCCCTTCCCTGACTTTCCAGGAAGGCATTTCCTCTCCCTCTTCCCTGGAGCAATGGAACGTCTGCTGGGAATGAGGCGATGGGGGTGGGGCGGCAAAACACACAAGTTTAGTATTTTCAAAATATTATTCCTCTTGCACAATCTCTCTGGACCTTCCTGCACAGGCGTAGCCCATCATGCGCCAGCCACTAGTGTGAGTTTCCCCTGCTGTGGGAACAGAGTGTTGGAAGTGATGGGGAAGTGACAGTACAGAGAAGTGACAGCTTCTCAACATTTGCCTGGGAAGGGACGGCCCTTTCCTAGAGTTTCCCTGGGAAATCACCCCCTGAGCTATGAAGTGTGCCCTCTGGGGAAGACAGCTGGCTCTTTCCTAGACTTTGAGTGGCAATAGGGCAGGCCAACACCTGTGCACTGTTTGCCTTGTTTATCTTGTTTTCCATGAGAAAATCTGCAGCTCTTAATAGTTAATAAAGTGTATCAGCAACAGTCACCTCATGACAGGGGCCGAGACTTTGGCCATGTGTTTTATTTAACAACAATGCATTACTTTGCATATGTCTTTGGAAACATAGTCCAAGAAATCAATTGCACTAATCTTGCTGTCCACTCCTGAAATGTTAAAATCAGAAAAGATATATATATATATATCTTTAGGAAACAGTGTCATGACATGATAATTTCTGACTTCTCTAATTTGATTTGGCAAATTTTTCATCATATAAGTGCCAAAATGCAATTAAATGGTGAGAGGTATAAAAGAAAAATAATGAAGTTTTCTTTCCCTGGATCGTTAAAAACAAACAAACAAAAAAACCCTTAGGACTTTGCCATATTTTTAATGGTTTTGTAATTTAAAACTCCTGTTTATATCACTTTATCTTTATGAAGCTGATTTTTTTTAAAAAGCCTAACACCGTTCATTTTATTATAAATTATAACTTTATGAGAATCAGAAATGAAAACGTGCAAAGCTTCTGTTCATGTTTATATGTCAACTTATTTAAGTGCCAGCAGATGTTCTGTGATCAATAAGGCACAATTTATATACATTATCCTGAAGTGTCCTTGGTTGGAAATGTTGGTTGGCAATATCCAAATTATGGCTGAATATGAATGACAATAATCGAGGAGGGCACTATCAATATATGGCTCTTGTGGCAAGTTTCATTTCAGTAGGGGGAGTTAAGTAGCTATTGATTTGAGCTAAATTGGTAAATCCAACCTTGATTTCAAACAGCCTGATAGGTTCAATCCAGTGTTTAATAGTGCTAAATTAACCTTTGTGTTGCTATGGCCACACAATTGCTAGCAATCTTGCATCATTTTGCATAAAGTTTGCTCCTGGAGTATATTTGGACCCAATAAAATTGCTGAAATAGTTCGTTCGCATTTGCAGTTAGATTTTTCATCTGAAGCCTGGCAAATACCAACCAAGAACAGACACTAGTGCACGCGTTTATTAAATATCTTGACTTTGGGCAGCTATTTCATCCTAGGTCAATGGTTCCTAAATCTGGCTGCTATTAGAATCACTCGGAGAACTTAAAAACAAACAAACACCAGGCTTCTTTCCAGACCAACTGAATCAGTCTCTCTGGCCTGGGGGCCTGGGCATTGGTATTTTCAGAAATATACGTGGTGTTTTAAATGTGTAGCCGGGGATTAGAACCTCTTCCCTAGATGAAATATGCCTGACTAATAAACTTGTTAAGAAAAACTTTTTGTAGTTCTACTAGTTTGCACTCAAATTAGTTCCTATTATAGTTTTATTTTAGCTAAAGTGTGGTGGTCATTCAAAAAAAAATTAATCTGTGTAAGATCAAATGAGGGTGTAATGAAGGTCTCTCCCATGTGTCCAGAGCATTCACGAAAACAAGCGAGGCTGGTTAGTGTTCTCTGGAAATAGGGAGTCCATTGACTCGAGGCAATGGGAAACTGTGTTCTCAGTGGGCCCTTTCTCTTCCTCCTTGTGAAGGCAGAGTAATTTCCAAGGCACCTCTGGAGAGTTAAAAGACTTCTTGATTGTGCATCTGAAAAATTGGGTTTTGAGTCTCAGCCCTGCTGCTTCCGGGTGGTGCCCTCCAGCCGTGAGGAGTGGGAACTTCAGTATCAGTATCCCCTGGGAACTGATTGGAAATGCAGAATCTCCACCGCACCTGGACCCACCGGATCAGAGTATGATCCCGAGGGGCTTCTGTGCAGCTGGAGAGCAAGTCAGCAGACCCCTGAGCCTTAGTTTCTGTATATCAGCGATGGGCGATCCTAATATCTCCACTGCTTGCCCATAAGGTGATTGTGAGAACCAAGTGTATCACATGAAAACGTTTTTGCAAACTATAAGGTATTTTATACCATGTTTGTGGTTGTAAATTTTGAGATTATATTGAACTTTGAAAGTACTGACTTTGTTCCAGAAACTTTAGATTTCCTTCAGCTGTTTTAGGAGCAAATGAGCCAGATTGCCTCCTGGAGCATAAATGAGCTGTAAATACTATCTAAGAGTTGAATAATGCAGCCTGAAAATGGGACAGCGTTTGCCTCAGTTTCCTCACCCATGAAATGGGGGCAATAATCCTGTGTCTGCTGTTTTGAGGATTAAGTGAGATCGTGGATACAAACTGCTTAGTGAATAAACAACAAACACCAGTTGTTACTTGCTCTTACTGTCCAGAGTAGAGAGGAATCATTAGGCCAATGTTCTGAGAGGGGACACCTGAGCTGGGTGATGCAGCAAGGACAGGATGAAGAGTGGCATTAGGGAAGAGAAGACAGGGTATGTTGGGGCCCTAAGAGGCCAGGTAGGGCCAGCTGTGTTTGGTGAACTCCTCTCACAGCAGTAGAGCGGGTGGAAGATAAGGCTGGCAGGGTGGGTTGTAACCAGATGGTAGAGGGATAGACGGTGAGTCCACCAAGAAGTGTGGGCTTTTGAAGGCAGTGGGAACCACTGAAAGTTCTGTGTTGAGAGTGACATGATCAAAGAACGCCCTTGTTTATTGTTCCTCCCAAGCAGGCATGACCCTCAAACCATAGTAGCAGCACTCCAACACTCAAGGCTTTGATCTCAACCATTACCCTTGTTTGCCTTTTGTGGAGTACCTTGGGTATTTACAAAGTGCTATGTAATCAATTTCATTAGTTGACAGATAAGATTAATTAGATGTTTGAGGCAAGTGAGGACTGGACTTGGCTTTGAAAAACTTAGGGACTAAAGGAAACAGTATTGGCTCAGCTGGTGGTTCTCCTTTCTGAAAATCTATGAGATGTGACTGTCTCAGCAATATTTTTAGTATGCAGAATGCCATACCAAGAATTTTATAGAATTAGAAAAAAAAGGAAAAAGCCTGGTTTCTGCCTTCAAGGAGTTTATAACCTCATCCAGGCAGGGTGGGAGTGGTGCATAAATATAGAATGGAGTACTTTCAAATATATATGATACAATACTTATAGAAAGTGCTGGAACTGGGAGGCGGAAATGTGATATGAGGGAGTCCTGGAACCATCTTCTATCCCACTATATTGCGGCAGAATTAGCAAAGAATGACTGTTTATAACAAATTGCCCTACTTTCTAACCTTTAATGGAAATAGTATGCAAAGTACTAATGAATTTCTGTTACTTTAAGTATTGCTTATCAAACTAGGCTGGAGAACAATAAACAAAAATGTAAAGCATTTCCATTTCCATCAAGGAGACTAATCATTTAAAGTAAAAGGTTCTGCCTTGAGAAAGAACTATTAATGGTTCTTCATAAATGAAAATATCATTGGGTTTCTAAATGTGTGTTTGAATTTTATGAATTGTACTTTTCTTATTAAGAAACCTAGTTCAAAGTATATATATATATATTTAATTTTTTAAATACTTTTTAAAAGTATGTTTTATATGATATAATTCTATAATTAAAGTGTTAGAAATGGTCATACCAACCAAATGATTTTAATTAAAGTGCCAACAGGATAATTAATAAATTTACTAATTTTTCTTCACTCTGAAGTCTTCGTTTTTTTTTTTTAAGATTTATTTATTTACTTTAATTTTTTTATCCCCCGCCCCCCCCCCCCAGATGGTTCTCTCATCTGTCTGCTCATTGTTTGCTCGCCTTCTCCAGGAGGCACCGGAAACTGAACCCAGGACCTCTCACATGGGAAGCGAGTGCCCAATGGCCTGAGCCACATCTGCTGCCCGTGGGCTACAGCATCTGCTGGCTTGTGGCATCTGCTCATTTTAGGTGTCTTATCTTTTTTAGGTGTCTGCTCCTTGCGGCAGGTGTGGCGTCTAGCTCGTTGCTGCAGGTGCAGCATTTGCTCGTCTTCTTTAGGAGGCACTGGGACCCAAACCCAGGACTTCCCATGTGGTAGATGGGTGCCCGGCTGGCTGAGCCGCTCTGCTTCCATGAAGTCTTCAGTTTTATAGAATACCCAACAAATAGTTATATACATGCCAAAAGACTTCCAGAAGTGTGATTCATACAAGGATTATTTCTACAAAAGTCACTCACACAGTATGAAACATACTTGGTAGATACTACTCAAGGGTTTAGTTAGAAAAACAGAATCCATCTTAGGTATTTCAAGTAGTAAGGAATTTAATAGAAGGAATTAGATGCTTATAAAGAAGTTGAAAAGGCTTAAGAAACAAGAGTTAGGGAAGGCAACTGTATTAAGACCACTGAAGGTTTATTACTAGAAGTTGCTGCTACCACTCAGAACAAGAAAACGACAGGAAACTGCAGCCCTTGGCCATAGCTGGTCATAGTGATACTGAGCAAAAGCGAATTCTTTTCTCTAGATGCATCTTTAAGGCCAATTCCTGAGACACTGGGATTTCAAAGAGAGAGAGTTTATTGGTTGTGCTAGCAATAGAGCACAGTGGCCTCATGGCCCAAAACTGCTTCTCTGATCTGCAGAAATTCTAATATTTTATAATATCAGGGTGCTAATGAATACTTGGGGTGGAGCTGGACACAGGTTCCTTCATTAATAAACATTAAAGGGCTGAACAAGATAGGGGTGGGGACCAACCCAGGATGAGTCACAAAATTACAATCATTATCAGAGATCAAGATTCTGGAATAGGAAAGTACAGAGTAGAGGTCAGCCACAAGGTTCCTCATAGGGATACTAAACAGAGGTGGGTGGAGTGGTTACCATCCAATAGTAAGTATATGCAAGGGTGAGGTTAAGTCTAGAGTAACCATAAACAGGGGTGGGACCGCTCTAGCCAGCTTCAGTAATTCCAGGTAGTAACCTTTTGCTATTTTATAATATAAAGGCATTTATATAATGATTTAGTGATCATAATTATTTGTTAATTCTTAACCCTCAGTTATGATAGCGGGCCCACAGTATCCAGGCTGATAACTAGAAAGGGAAAATTTCACATCTGCTGAAGCCCATACCTTCCAAGTCTTGTTCAAGGGCACACCGTTGGCAGAATGTATTTCATATCAAGAACCACGAAAGAAATGGAGTCTGGGACCTATAGTTATCAGGTTTTCAATTCTGGGATACAAGAGACAGCATGCAAAGGGATGAGGATGCGTCCTAGTTGCCACAAATAACAGCCAAAAGAAGTATGGGATATTCTTCCCACTTTACACGTGAGGAAACTGAAGCACAGAGGTCAGGTAATTTGCCCAAGGTCACATAGTATCTGATTCAAAACACAGTCTGATTTTAGAACATGGCAAGTAGCCCCCACACTTAATTTGCATTCTTGACTTTGACTAACCCTCATCAGCTCGAATTCTTTGAGGCCAGGGGTTCTTAACCAGGGGTCCACGGACCCCTTCAGGGGGTCCGTTAGCTTGAATTGAAAATTCAGAAAAACATTATTCTTGTGGTGACATGTTGGTGCAGATGTGATGTATTTATTAAATAATACACAGTATAGTATGGACTTAGTATGATTTTTATTTTGATGTGTCATGTTCTGAGTGCAGTGGATATTTGCTTGCAAAAGTGTTGGTAAGGATGGTGGAGATGGCTTTATGATGCCATGGGAAAACTCTAATTTCTAAATGTTTGCCAAAAATGGCCATTTAAACAGATGTTGAACCGTGTTAGGTTATCAGGTATTGAAATTATGGCAAAGTTGTAAAACATAATTTTGAATAATCCTAAAATTTAATTTAAAGACATGCTGATGTTGAGTTTCCTAAATTATCTGCCGCTACATTCTGAGAAGGGGACCATGGTTTTCACCTGATTGGCATAGGGGTCCATGGAACAAAAAAGGTTAAGAATTCCTGTTTTAGGCTATATAATTTTTAAAAGAGCTGTTAAAAAGAGATTATTTTGGCTACTTCTTATTTGATGGTATTTCCAAATAATCTTTTCAACTTCTTCCAGCAAATGTGATCTGGATAGTTCTTGCAATTATGGTAAGCTCTCTAGATATGAAGTCTCGGTTTGGTAATATTTTAGGAAGTGGGCAAAGGGTATTTGTGTCATGACAACTAAATCCAGGCTTTAAGCCAAATTATACCACAAACAATGTCTACAAAATCTCTAAAACATGCCCACATGTCCTTCTCTACTTTACTATTCAAATTCCTTATCAATTCTGGCTTAAGATGAGGTTATAAGTGAAGGATCATAATTGGCATTTACTGATTATGACCCCAGAAAGCCAGCAGACAAGAAGAAAGAAGGTATATTTGGTATAATTCATTTATTCATTCATTAACAAGTTACTCTCCATTTGTCCGCCCCTTCTCCTGCTCCTCAGTTTTACCAGGATCTATTCTCCTCCCTTCTCTGCCCTGCTTTGTCCCCCAGGAAGTTGATTTCTGTAGACTACATTGTCTGGACTCCCTTGCTTGCTGGTTTCCATTTGGGTTTAGTCAGTGGGAGGCACCAGCAGGCAACTGAAGGGCAAGAGAAGTGAGAATTGAGATGTTTTGTCCTTGATCCCTTTCTCCTTGCCCTTCATTTCTGACAGTGGGTGCGTGCCCCCATGACTAGCACTTCTGCTGGGTGGCCTACTACTCCACAGTCCCAACTCTCACTGGATTCCAGTGATACTATTTCCTCCCCTTGTCCCTTTAGCCCTAGAGGTGGTAATATTAGGCTTCCTACTTTTGCTAGTGCCTGGGTGCCTCGCCATCCCTTGTGTCCATTACTACTGTCTTCAAGTCTCTAAGGAGGCCCTTCATTAAATAGTCATCAATTAATCCATCTAGGGTATCAACTGCCAACTCTCCCCACAGACCACCAGAATAACCTGTTGATTAAGCAAAGCTGAGTTTATTACTGTCCTAAGGGAAAGCACCACCTTGGCATTACTGCTAAAGCATTAGTAGTGTTTCAGGAGGGGTCTGTTGTGGAGTCTGAGTTCATGTAGTTTAAGGTAAGTCTTTAAATTCAGGAATCTGATTATAATTGGACACAGGTTATGATAAGAGTGTAGGGTTGGTGAATATAACAAAGAGGAGAGAGTTTTGAAATGAATCTTGATGAATAAACAGTTGTTTGATAGGCAAGCAAATTTGCCCAGTTGAGGGACCTACTGTCCTGTGAAGGGGATATTTACCCAGACGAACAACCTATTTTCCCAAGAACATGGCTGGTTCGCAGATTATTGTTCAAATAAATGAGTATTTGAGGTTATTTATTGATTTATAGCCTTATCTTCCTCGGTCAGAACTTCCTCCAACAAATAGTAAAGTCATGTTGATGAGAGGGGCCATACTAATTAAGCCGTGGGGCGTCAGGCATCTAACAGGCAATTTAGTCCCTGCTTTGTGGTTATTCTTCAGCTAGAGCTGGAAGATAGAGCATTAGCATCAGGGGGTGTGACCAATCCAGATCTCCAGCGCTGTTTGAGTTAGGATTGTGTATCACATTTCTGGGCGTGGTTGTTTTGGCCTCTGTAGGCGTGGCGCTTTGTAGTTCTTGTTGCTGGATGATATTTGCATGAGATAAAGGCTGAAAAGCAGCATTATAGCCTCTGGAGATCACACGTGTGAACAGTGCAACACAGACAGACAGTAAGAGAAGAGTTATGGTCAGAGGTCGCCATACGCTTCCGTGCTCAGAGCCAAAAGTGTCCAAATTAAACAAAGACAACAGAGTTCATGCCTAGTCTGAAGAGCCCTGGGAACCAGAAGTGGGAGGATTAGCCAAATCACCTAATTTTACGTTTTCTTTGTTGGGTTTCTGTATCTTTTTCAGTAATAGCAAAGATTCCATTCTCAGGACTCCAAAGTTAGCTGGAAAAAGTTCTTAAAAAAAAAAAAAATTAATAGTGTTTCTTTAGTCCTTTGTTAGTTTCCTATCTGCTAAAACAAATACCGTACAATGGGTTGGCTTAACAACAGGAGTTTATTGGCTCAGAGTTCCAGAGGCTAGAAAGCTGGCTTCCCCCCAGGGTTGGTATCTTCTGACTGGCCAGCAATCTTAGAGGTTCCTTGGCTTCTCTGTCACATGACAGTGCACATGGTGGCATCTTCTCCTTTCTCTTCCGGGTTCCATTGGCTTTCGCCTTATGGCTGCTCCTCATGACTTAAGTTTTTGTGTACTATTTCCTTTTCATATAAGGACTTCATCCATACTGGAACAAGGCCCACCCTCATTCATTCTGGGCACACCTTAACTAATAACATCTTCAAGGTCCTATTTACAAACAGGTTCACAACCACGGGATCAGGGGTTGGGACCTGAACATGCCTTTTGTCGGGGGAAATGATTTAATCCCCAACAAGCTCTAATATTTTTAATCTGCTATGAGGTTAGATTGCTTCTTTAGCTACATTTTTAAAGCATTTTATACACACCTCTAATATGCCCCCTCTAATCAAATAAGGTGATAACATTTTATTATAGTGATTTGTTTACTGGTCTGTCCTCTAACTGGACAAGGGCAGAAACCGTATCTTAGTCATGGAGCATCTGCAGCTCTTAGCAAATGCCTGACCTAGTAAATGCTCAGTAAGTGTATGGAATGAAAAACTAAATGGCTAATGCCTTGCCTTCCTCTATTCCAGTAACCCAGGGTTCCAGTAACCTAGGGCTCAAGGTCACAATGACTTCTCGGTCTCTGCCCACCATGGAGAAGCATTTGGTATTTATCTTGGTTCCCCAAAATAAATTTAGTGGGAAATGACTGTTTTCTCTAAGATGGTAGTTTTTTTGTTGGTGGGAAGCTACATGGTGTTGCTCTCTGAATGACCCATTAGGCAGGTCTCCTCTCCCCAAAATTCCCTCCTCTCATAGCTGATTCCCACCTCCCTGTCTCCATCCTCCCTGCTTTCCCCCACCCCCTCCCCACCTTTCATCTCATCAATTTTGCTGGAGAAACCACCTCCTCCTCTCCTAGCCCCTCAGCCCCACTCTACACCCATTTTCCTCTCCAGCTCTGAAGCCTCACCTTCCTCACACCTTCAGCAAACAAAGGACCTTCTAATTACCAGGACCTGCCCTTCTAACAATGAGGCTAAAGGAATGTAAATAACTAATGAATTTTTCCCTTTCACAGTTTTCCCTTGTCTCACTTAGAGGTCTAAGTGGCCTCTTATCTCCTTGAATTCCCCTCCTCTTCCTTCTTTTGTCAAATTGCAGCTTACCCTTAGAGATAGATCTGGTTTATACTTCACCTCCTCTTTGAGGCTGCCAGTTAGAATAGCCAACTCACATCCTGCTTACCAGGTGCCAGCCATTGGTCTCTAAGTGCCCGAGTCATAATAACTCATTTAAATCTTCATAATAACCCTACCAAGTAGGTGCTATTATTACCCCTATTTTACAAGGAAGGAACCGAAACACAGAGAGGCTGAACAACAAGCTCAAAGACACAGAAATAGTAAGTGGTAGAGCTAGAAAGTGATCAGTGTTTGGTAAGAGTCTGTATTCTTCACTCTGGTACGTCGCCTCTTTGAAGAACAGCACCGGAAATAGTATAAAGCCAAAGATATGTTTGATGATCCGTGGGTTAGTGTTTCCCACAGACTGCCATCTCCTCTTGGCAGGGATCCAACCTTTATCTGGATGTTGTTCCTGACCTGTATCCACTGGCTTCATAGCAAGCTCTCAGAGATGCTTATTAAATTGGGAAGCAGTGTAATGAAATAGAAAGACTAAGATCTCCAGAGGCAAACAGACCTGGTTTTAAAACTAGTTCTGCTATGAACATGTTAGTTGGATGTATTAGTTTTCTAGGAGTGCCATAACGAAATACCACAGACTGGGTGGCTCAAAACAACACAAATTTATTCTCTCACAGCTCAGGAGGTGAAATGCCTGGAATCATGGTGTTGGCAGGGTTGGTTCCTTCTGGATGCTTTAAGGGTTGGTTCCTTCTGGATGCCATCCATCCATGCCTCTCTTTTAATTTCTGGTGGCTCCAGGTAATTCGTGGTGTTCCTTGGCTTGAAGATCATTCTAATCTGCCTTCTTCCTTGTGTTTCCTTTCTTTTTTTATAAGTACACCTTAGCCCAGTATGACTTCATCTTAACTACATCTACAAAGACCCTATTTCCAAATAATGTCATGTTCTGAGGTTCCAGGTGGATGTGAATTTTGGGGGAAATACTAGTCAACCCACTACAACGGACAAGATATTTACCCTTTGGAACTTAGCTTTCTACACTGAAAATGGAGGTGATAATACTCATCTCATGGTTTCACTTTAAGGACTAAACGAAGTAAGGCACAGAAAATGCTGTCGTAGACATTTAGAATTTTGTCTGCCCAGCATGTCTGTCTACTGGGAATAGCAACCCTTTCATTTGGGGAATAGCTTGCTTCACCATGTGGGGTTCTAAAGGGTGTGGACACCCTGCTTGTCCTCTCCCCCATCTGTAATGATGATTCCAATCAGTGTCTTAGCTGTCCCTACCCTTTCCATTTGACAAATAGGTACATACCTCATTCTGTTCCAGTCAGCCTTTCCTGGGGATTTTTCAAACTGAAGTTGGAGGAGGAAGACTTCCTCACTTGTGGTGGAGCAAGGAGGGGACCAGGGCTTGCCAGGATCCTTGGTTCTAACCATGGAATCTGTGAAGAAATTCAATCTGGGCAAAAGGAATTTGTTGTTGTTGTTGTTAATCAGCATTATTGAGCTAAACTGATATACTATAAAGTGCATATATTTATAGTGTATAACTTGAGAAGTTTTGACATATATATCCACCCATGAAACCATCACCACAATCAAGAGTGAATATATCCATCATCCCAAAAGTTTCCTTGTTCCCCTTGGCAATTGCTCCCCCTTACCTCCTCAGTCCCCTGGGAAACATTGTACTGCTTTCTGTCACTATGGATTACTTTGCATTTTCTAGAGTTTTATAAAATGAAATCATAGAATATGCACCCTTTTTAAAATAAGACTCCCGCCCCCATTCAACTTAATTATTTTAAGATTCTTCCGTGTCATTGCATGTATCAATAGTTCATTACTTTTTATTGCTGAATAATATTCCTTTGTATGGATATACCACAATTTGTTTATCCATTCACATGTTAATGAACAACTGGCTATAACCAAAAAACTATTATGAACATTCATGTACATAGTCTTTGTATGAACATATATTTCCTTTTCTCTTGGATGAATACCTAGGTGTGGAATGGCTGGATCATATGGTTGTTGTTTAACTTTTTAAGCAATTGGCAAACTGGTTTCCAAAGTGGTTGTACCATTTAATGTTCCCACCAACACTGTAAGAGAGCTCTAGTTCCTTTTTATCTTTACTAACACTTGATATGAGCAGTCTTTTTTATTTCAGCCATTCTAATAAATATGTAGTGATATCTTATTATGGTTTTAATGTTTTCATTTCTCTAGTGACTAGTGACTATTGAGGTTGAGCATCTTTTGATATGCATATTTGCTATCTGTTTATCTTCTTTTGTGAAGTGTCTGCTCAAATCTTTTGCCACTTTACTGAATTGTCTTTCTTATTGTTGATTTTTTGAGAATACCTTATATATCTGTATAAATGTCTTTTATCTGATATACACTTTGCAAAAATTTTCTCTCAGGATTTTAGCAGAAGACCAAATTTTAATTTTGATGAAGTCCAATTAATCAATATATTCTTTTATGGGTTGTGTTTTCTGTATCCTATCTAAGAAATCCTTGCCTGACAAAGGTCACAAAGATTTTCTCCTATGTTTTCTTCTAGAGTTTTCTAGGTTTAAATTTTACATTTAGATTTATGATCCATTTTGAGTTAAAATTTTGTATATGGTACAAGGTATGGATCTAAATTCATTTTTTTGCAGATGGGAATCTAGTTGTTCCAATATTCTTAGTTGAAAAGGCTATCCTTTCTCCATTGAATTACTTTTTTGCAGCTTTCTCAAAATCAGTTGTCCATACACGTTTTGGTTTATTTCTAGACTCTTTAATGTGTTCCATTGTTTATATGTCTATCTTTAGACCAATACCATGTGATTTTGATTACTGTAGGTTTATAATAATTCTTGAAATAGATAGTATTATTTCATTTTTGTTCTTTTTCAGACTTATTTTAGCTATGCATTTCCATATGGATTTAGCATTAAGTTGTCACTCTGCAAAAGAAAATAACTTGCTGGGCTTTTGATAGGGATTGAATTGAATCTATATGTCAATT
Organism: Tolypeutes matacus; assembly: GCA_026826555.1. Taxonomy (NCBI): domain Eukaryota; kingdom Metazoa; phylum Chordata; class Mammalia; order Cingulata; family Chlamyphoridae; genus Tolypeutes; species Tolypeutes matacus. The sequence continues at coordinate 13,730,286 of JAKSZT010053769.1, read as the reverse complement.
TGGGAAAACTGGCATCTTAACAATATTGAGTTTCTGATCCATTTTCTATTTATTTAGGTTTTAAAATTTTTCTTTCAACAATATTTGTAGTTTGCAGTGTATAGGTTTTGCATATCTTTTGTCAGATTTATCCCTAAATACTTCATATTTTTGGTGCTATTATGAATGGAATTTTTTTTTTTTTTTTTTTTTTTTTAGGAGGTACCCGGGATTGAACCTGGGACCTCAAAAATGGGAAGCAGGCACTCAACCACTGAGCTATACCTGCTCCCCAGTATTCTTTTTAATATCTCCATTTTTGATTGCTTAATGCTAGTATATATAAATACAATTAATTTCTGTATGTTGATCTTTTATCTTGAAATCTTGCTAAATGCATTTGTTGGTTCTAGTAGTTTTTGGTAGATGCTATTGGATTTTCTACATAGATGACCATATCATTGTAAATAAATAGTTTTATTTCTTCCATTCCAGGTCATTTTTTTGGCCAAGTGTTTTCACATTTCATTAGCTGTAGTATAGACCCTCCAGCCGCCTCATTCCCTCCCTCGCCTTTCCCGCACCACAGGGTCAGAACTTTTCAGGAGCCCAACCCTGCCTTTGCTGCCTGGGCTCGCTGGAACTACTGCTGTAGCTGAGCAAGTCTCCCTGTGGGGCACTGATGGCCCTTGAGGTCCTAGAGCTGGGATTCATATCCTTTAACTTCAGCTGTAATATAGTCCAGCCTCTTTCCTGCTGTGGCTTGGGCCTCCCCCAGCTCCTGTTTGACCAGTACGAGACCTAGAAGTTTGAAAACTAAGTTGGATCCATCCAGCACAGCCAGTTCCTCCTTCACCATACTGTTTTCTGCTATCTGTGCCTCAGGCTTCTGCCACACTGGTATGGACTTACTCAAGTTCTTCTGTAGCCAGTGATATTTCTCTACTTCCTGTAGCTTCTGGATCAGCTCAGCCATGGCGGAGTGTGATGTGTTCTCCCTTTAGTATTAACTTGCATTCCAAACTTTACGACTTTTATTTCTTTTCCCTTCCCTCCCCTCCCTTCCCCTCTTTCTCTTTCTTTTCTTCCTCCTTTTCTTCCTTTCTCCCTCCCTCCCTCCTTCCTTCCTTCCTTCCTCCCTCCCTCCCTTCTTTCCTTCCTCCTTCCTTCCTCTCTCTCTTTCTCTATTTCTTTCTTTCTTTTCCTCTCCCTCTCTTTCCTTCCTGCCTTCTTCTTTCCCTCCCTTTCTCCCCCCTTTCTCCCTTCCTTCCTCCCTCCCTTCCTCCCTTCTTTTCTTTTTTTTTCTTCTTCTTCTCAGATTGCACTGGCTGGAACCCCCAGTACAACGTTGAATAGAAGTGATGAGAGTGGACATTCCTGTTTCTTGTTCATAATCTTAGGGAGGTATACATTCAGTCTTTCAGCACTAAGTATGATGCTTAATTAAATATGTAGTTGGTTGTAAATGCCCTTTATCAAGTTGAGGAAGTTCTCTTCTATTTATTGTTTGCTGATTTTTAAAAATATCAGAAATGGATGTTGGATTTTATCAAATGTTCTTCTGTATCAACTGAGATGATCATATGGTTTTTATATTTTAGTTTGCTAATATCATGAATTACTTTGGTTCATTTTTAAAATGTTAAATTAACCCTGTATTTCTAAGCTAAACTCCACTTGGTTAAGATGTGTAATAATTTTAATATATTGTTGGATTAAATATACTAAAATTTGTTTAGAATTTTTACTTCTATGCTCATGAGGGATTTTAGTCTGTAATTTTCTAATTTTTGTAATAACTTTGTCTGATTATCATATTAAGATTATGCTGGCCTTGTACAATGAGTTGGGAAATATTCTCTCCTGATCAATTCTTTTTTTAAAAAAAAATTTAATGTAAAATTGGTATTATTTTTGCTTTATGTGTCTGTTGAATTCACCAATAAAGCCATTTGGGCCTGGAGTTTTCTTTGTGGGAAGGTTTTTAACTACAATTTTTATTTCTTTAATAGGTATAGGGCTATTCAAGTTATCTATTTCTTCTTGAGTGAGCTTTTATAATATGTGACTTTCAAGGAATTTTCTATTTCAAATAAATTGTTGAATTTATAGGTATAAAGTTGTTATAGTAGTCCCTTATTGTCCTTTTAAAATCCATAGGATCTGTAGTGATGCCACTTCTCTCATTCCTGATACTGGTAATTTGTGTCTTCTCTCTCTTGGTCCTGATCAGTCTGGTTATAGGTTTGTTAATTTGATAGATCATCTCAAAGAAACAGCTTTTGGCTTCATTGATTTTTTTTTTCTATTGTTTTTCTGTTTTCTATAAGGCAAAATGAATTTTTTAGAAACATAAATAAGGGATGAAGTGGAAAAAAATCCTGATTTTTCTTTTTTACTTCAACATAGGAGATGCTCAAGAGTTAATGGCTCTCTTCTCCTTTTCTTTGTTTTCCTCCACTTCAATACTACAGTAATTTTTAAATGATTTACCTAATGTATACAATACCCCCACTGGCCATTTCCTGTTTAATATTTTGATTGAATGGAGCCATGCCTTTATTAGCATTATTCCTGCTTCTTCTGGTTATATGATTATCTTGAGCTAACCTTGTTCAAATCATTTACCACATTGTTCCTGTGATTTTTCTCATTTTTAAGATGAGGAGGCAGGTTTTTTTTTGTTGTTGTTGTTGTTTTTGTTTTAGTGTTCTTTAAATGATCCATTAGTGGGTCATGCAATCAATAGGGTGGTTCAAGACCAACTTTTCAAAAATGGAATCGAATAGAATAAAAATATCAATGGCCTCACACATAGTGAGGGTAAGTATTATCTTGTGAAAGGTCTGTTTCAATTTTACATATATGCATGTATACACTGGATAATAATATAATTTTTTTCAGGGGAAAAAAGTTTACAAAACATTGGATTAAATGATCTTTAAGTACCATTTAATTTTTTTATTATTCTCTTGTTCACATAATGAATATGTCTCACTCTCATTGCATGGTATAAATTTCTACATGTTTCTGAACAAAGTTCTGCATGTAATAGAAAAGATAAGTAGCCCTATGATTTGGAAAGCACAGTGTGCAAGGAATTGGAGCATTCACCAGTATGACCCTTCCAGGTTTTCATGATAGAACTGCTGTTATTAAATATTCATTGTGATTAAAAACCATTATAATGAGCATGTGCAATTTTGTTTTTAAACATTTCCAAATTTTAAACATATCTGCATTCTTTTAAATTCTCTTCTGATTGTTGTTCATGTGCATTTATATATTTTATCCTTATTGTGTTCTGAACCATAGCATTTTCTTACAGAGATTTCTACATATAAACCTCTCTACATAGTAAAAGCTGACCCACTCTAGAATTGTTAAAGCTATATGCTACTCACTTATATTAATATGTGAAGAACGTCATTTAAATTACCAACAAACTACTCAATAATTTACATCACCAGGAACTTTTGTCCATGGCAACAACCATCTCTGACAACAATTTGAGTGTCTTACTCTATCAAGCATGATGCTTATTTTAGGAGCTGGCAATTCTTGATGTTTGATAGCTGAGTAAAGTGTTTAAGGAAGGAGCAGAGCCTTGGAACTCTGTTTGGAACAGGTTTCCATCAGTAAAGCTGAGTTCCATGCTGGGGCATAGGCAGTGTTAGGGCCAGGAGGGATGGTCAGATAAGGGCTGTGGCCAGAAGAGTTGGATCTGGAGGAGAGACCTGAGAACCACAGAGCTAGAAACGATCTTGAATATTTATTAATCCAAGTCAACACCCCATTTTACAGATGATGAAACTGAGCCTCAGCTGGTGACTTTCCCTGGCAGGTTGCAAATCTTGGATCTTCTGACTACATGATCTTAACTTGACTCAGAAATTTTAGGAGTTAAAGAACTTGCGGACATCAGAAAGAGACAAGAGAACACCAAAAAAATATGCAATCCCAAAAGCTCAGACATTGGTCAGAGAGTGGGGCATTTTTCATAATCAAAGTGGGAGAAGAGGTTGGTAATACAGAGCTCCCTCCACCCAGAAAGTTGGGACAGTAGAGGTAAGATAACCACAAGTGAGCTCAGTGCTGGGGCAAAGTGTATGGGGACTGAAAGCGTCCCTTATACCGGGACAGGAGTTGGGATCAAGGCGTGAGCAAAGCCAACCAAGTCTGCAGGGAAGCTTTTCTTTGAGGAGGGAAAGGCGAATCCTTTTGCAGTGCGGTCTGACACGGAGAAAAGGCAAAGAAGGTTCTGGGATGAAGAACGCAAATTTCTTCTATCACACAGGGTTGTCAGAAAAAATACAGGATGCCCAGGTAAATCTGAATTACAGATAAACCACAAATAATTTGTTAATTCAAGTACGTACCAAATACTACACACAATATATTTATACCAAAACATTCTTCCTAAATCTTGCAACTCTACGGTTACAACCAGAGTAATAAGAAATAAGATTAGTGTCTATGGGGGTATCAGGTTCAAAATAAGGCTTTCTGGAGTTGGGTTGCTCTCTCCAACATCTTACCATCCTGCAGGCTTGTGCATAGCAAATCTACCAATATTTGCTGTAGTTTAACCTTCCCAGTTGAATAATTAGGTTGTAGTTTTACAAACAACTCTATCGCTAAGATGGCTTTTAGGCTTTTAGAATTTTGAGCATCTCGTAAGTTTACAGAAGAGTGAAAGTTCACAAACCGGTTACAAAGCCTGCAGAGGGGGGAAATTGTTCCCAGTGTGGAAAGGCCACAGGGTGATCAAAGCCTTGCAGGACAAACACTTCCTGCCTCCAGCAAGGAGCAGCTGCTGCACCAGTTAGAGACAAAAAGCTGGCTTGTAGTTCATTGGCAACAGACTCAATCGATGTAAAAGCATGCATTAAAAAAATAGCTATAATAGTTTGCTCCAAGATATTTCTACTCTCTATTAAGTTAGTTCTGATTTGCAGAAATCTCAGCTTGGAAAATAAGCACAAGAGTCATTCACCGCTTCTACAGGAAATGCAGTACCAGAATGTTTCTTGCAGTATTGTTTGTGGTGGTAAGAAAAATAAAAGAAAAAACCAAATGTCCATCTGAAGTGGCAAGGTTGAGTGAATCATTATATGTTTACACTATGGGATATTTTATAACTATGGCAGTTATCAAACCCAATGAGCTAGAACCATATTCCTGAAATGGAGGCATATCTGTACTATATTGCGAAAGGAAAAAAAAAAAAAAAAAAAGAGGATAATCTGTATGATAGAGCTTATTTTAATAAAAAGAATAAAAACAAAAGCTAAAAATTTGCCAAGATATCAGTAAATATATATGTATATTTCTATATGTTTGTATGAGAAGGGGGTGGAAGGATTCACATCAAATTGTCAATGTTAATCACCTGGTATGAAATAGGAGCTGAAATATTTGGAGCTTATGGAAAGATTATTAGCTTTTGGTTTGTATTTCTCTGTATTCTTTGACTTCTACAACAAATTGAGTGCTAGTTATAAAGTTAAGGAAAAATTAATATCAAAATGTAGAAAGTTATATGACATGTACATAAAATCAGATTTACTGAAGCACTTTTTTAAATAGTGGATTCCCTATTAAACTACCTCCTCTCCCTCATTTCACCTTACAAATGTAAAATATGGCTCAATTCACAAAATTTTAGTTGACAGTTTTTCTAGAAATATACTTTTGCACTGTGGTATACATAGACCTTTTATCCAGTGAACTAAAGGGAAGGAGGATTTTGACTTATTTGGGGAAAATGTTAGATGTTATGAGAAAACTGAGATGAGTTTATGGTAAAATGAACATTACCAGGAATCCCAATACAGGGGCTCCAGCTCAGCCATTCATTCAGTGGTGCAGCAGACGCACTGCGAATCTTTGTGCAATGAGGAAACAGTTCACATTTTGTGTCTATTTGTCTTCTTCTTTTCAATTGTGTGTCATTCTCTGCTTGTATCATTCTTTCATTCAGCCAGCATCTTAGGGCCCATTTTTGAGGTCCATTTTCTTGATACTGAGCCGTGTGCTAATTTGGTGTTTTATAGATTAACCCTTTGCTAAGCCTCTGCTCTGGAAAGTTATATATATATATGTATTATATATATGTGTGTGTGTGTGTGTATATATATATATGTATGTATACACACACACACTTATCTATTTAGATCCAAGAACAAAAAGTATTAGATGAACTTTTAGAATCCAGTGACCATGTTTTCTGAATCAAATATATGGACTGTGATGGTCTGGGAATTGGGATTTCTTGAAAATCCACATATATGGTCAGCCATGGGCACAGTGAGCTAATGTGCTGGAAGCTACTAGCTGCCCACTTGAATCTGTTCTCTCCTCTTCCTTCCACCAGAATTGTACCTGGGCACATGGCAGTTCAGCTATTCATATCCAAGTCTCTCTCTAGCTATTAGGTCTGGACATGGGACTAAATTCTCTCCAGTGTGAACAGATTTGATGTGTGCCACTTCCAGGCTGGCACCTTCATTAAGGCAGTAAGTGTGCTTCCTCCATGGGACATGGGGACATGTTGTCAATCCAGCCTGACTGTGTGAGAAGGAAAATGTGGTAAAGAAGCAAGATGGAAGCAATCTGTGTTACCTGAGGACCTGGAATGCTCACACTAGACTGTTATGTACGAGAGAAATAAACATCTGCCTTATTTGATCCACTAAATTATTGGTGGGTCTTTTTTGTTACAATAAACCTACCCTATCCTTGCTAGTGCCTCCAAGGGAGCCTGTTTTCTTTCTGCCATTTATTTAGATTGACATGGAGGCAGAGACAAATTTATCTTTTAACAAGAATTTTTCAGAACTAAATGTATGCCCCAAATATAGTAGATGCTTAGGGAAAGTATGCTCTGCTGACCTGAGTTTTATTTCTGGCTTATACTCTGTTCTGACTTATATTTTTCCTGATGTTTTAGTTTTATTTATAGCTTTTTTTCTTTGTATTTTCTACAACCATCACAGATTCTCCTCAGAAGAAGGTGCATAAATAACAATAAATATGAAATGCATAACAGTCTTGTTAATGGGGAAAGGGCAGGTTTTTTTTTTATAGATATACCTTTTTTAAAAAGATACTTAGATTACATAAATGTTACATAAAAAATATAAGGGGGAAACGGATGTGGCTCAAGCGATTGGGCTCCCGTTTACCATATAGGAGGTCCAGTGTTCAATTCCCGGGGCCTCCTGGTGAAAAGCAAGCTAGCCTGCTTGGTGAGCTGGCCTGAGTGGAGAGCTGGCCTGAGCAGAGAGCTGGCCCATGTGGAGTGCTGGCCCATGCAGAGTGCTGGCCCGTGCAGGAGAGCTGGCCCATGCAGAGAGGTGGCACAGCAAGATGACGCAACAAAAAGAGAGACAGAGGAAAGACAATAAGAGACGCAGCAGACCAGGGAGCTGAGGTGTCACAAGAGATTAAGTACCTCTCTCCTACTCCAGAAGGTCCCAGCATCGGTTCCCGGTTCCGCCTAAAAGAGAAGACAAGCAGACACAGAAGAATACACAGAGAGCAGACAGCGAGCACAAAAAACAACTGGAGGCAGGGGGAAATAAATAAATCTTAAAAAAAAAAAAAAATATATATATATATATATATATATATATATATATATATATATAGGGGATCCCATCTGCCCTGCTCCTTACCCCTCCCACATTTTCCCACATTAACAACATCCTTCATTAATGTGGTACATTTGTTATAATTGATGAATGCATTTTGGAGCATTGCCACTAAGCATGGATTATAGTTTACATTGTAGTTTACACTCTCTCCCACACAATTTTATAAGCGATGGCAAGATATATAATGGCCTGTATCTGTCATTGCAATGTCATTCAGGACAATTCCCAAGTCCCAAAAATGCTCCCAAATTATAGCTATTTTTCCCTTTCTCTCCCCTGAGAACCTCCAGGGGCCACTGCCTCCACATCAATGATAAAAGTTCTTCCATTGCTAGAATCACAAAAAGTGTATAGTAGAATAACAGAAAGTCTACTCTAGTCCATCATTCATTTCCCAATTCTGAGGATTCTGGGATTGTGATGCCCACTCCACCTCTAATTGAGAGGGGGCTTAGATCCCATGGGGTAGATGGATGGGACTATCTTGCTTGCAGTTGCAGACTATCTCTGTTCCTTGATATGGTCATTGTCCATCATCATCTTGTTAGTTGTCCTGGATGAGTCCAATGAACTGGAGAGTAGGTGTTGTAAATCTATTGAGATTCAGGGTCCAACCAGTACATGGACAGCCCAAAGATTTAAGTCTCTCGGACATACAACTATCAACTTTAGTGCTAACTATAGGTTCAAATAGAAGGGGCAGAAGAGCCATGTGTAGGGAAACCACAACTGAGTCCAACTCTGTCACACTGGGGGGCATAAATTCCAAAGTAGGGCCCAATGGCAGGATGACAAACTCCTGAGCTGTCTGCCCTGCCTATTGTGTCTGCATATCTCCAGAGCCCTCAGGAGCCCTGCTATGTGAGGCAATATTTACTTTGGCAGTCAGTGAGATCCTGCTGAGACATGCATAAGTATAACCTCTGGAATGAACTCCTGACTCATTTTGAAGTCTCTTAGCCATTTAAACTCATTTGTCTTTACCCTTTCCCCCTTTTGGTCAAGGTATTTTTTCAGTTGCATTGCTTATTGGTGCTTGGTAGTAATCCCTCAGTGCCAGGGAGGCTCGTCTCCGGGAGTCATGTCCCATGCTGGGGGAAAGGTAATGCATTTATATGTTGAGTTTGGCTTAGAAAGAGGCCACATTTGAGAAGGGCAGGTGTTTGATGTGGTTGATAGGTAAGTGGAATGTGTGTCATCACCTTCATAGCTCCCTTAATTCCCAGCTGAATTGAATTTTTGAATTGGTTTCGTAGCAATTTGGAAGTTTGATGTAATTATGAATTCCAAAATAGATATTGGATCATGCTTGTAAACTGGTCTGCTAATCTGGGCATGATTAAGTTATGATTAGGGTGTTAACTGGGCCATGTCAGTAGAGTATTGAGCCTCACCCTTGGTGGGGCAGGAATCGAAGATAAAAGACACGGCAAAGGACAGTGTTGGAGCAGTTTTGATATTGGAGTTCTGGTGAGGAAGGCGAGAAGGCCCCGGGATAGAGACGAGCCATTCGCCTGAGAGTTCACATCAGGTCTTATAGAGAGAGGCAAAGCCTAGAGAGCCTCATAGTCTACAGCTGACCTTGTGGAAGAAACAGAGAAGCTAAGTCCAGAGAGAAACGGAGCCCTGGGGAGAGAGGAACCCAAGAAGCCTGAACCACGGCAAACGTCGGCAGCTGTCTTGCTCCAACACATAGCAATGGACTTTGGTGAGGGAAGAAATTTATGCTTTATGGCCTGGTAACGGTGGACTTCTACCCCAAATAAATACCCTTTATAAAGACCAACCGATTTCTGGTATTTTATATCAGCACCCCTTTGGCTGACTGATAGTTTCCATCTAACAAGTGATTGTGGGTAAGAGGAGGCTTTGTGCTTCAAACTTGTAAGACTATTTTCAGGTGCCAGTCCAGCCTGTAAAATTGTGAGGAGGTGTTGTCAATACCAAAGCACAACCTCCCAACAGAGTTATTGTGAGGGAAATGAAAGAAAATGTACGAATTGTTCTGAAGTCCTTGGAAATGGCTCTATCACCCAAGGAACAGTCACTGCTGTTAATTAGCAGGCATCTTGACCTGAAAAAACAAATAAAAAACAAACACCTCACATATATATTTAACAACATTCCATTTTGCATGAAATAAAGGTATTTAAGACTCACAAAGATTCTAGATTCCCTCCAGTTCAAGTGCTTAGAACTTTTGGGAATGAGCCTGATCCATTGCAGCCTTTTGAACCTTGCAGACCAGAGCACCTCATGCTTCAAATTCCTTCAATGTCCTAAGGGACTTGACCCAACCTGTTCATTATGCAAAACGTCTCCTGTCCCTGGTCACCCCTCTCACCCTGACACCCTTTAAGCAATGGCCTCCTGGGGGTCATGATTCTGGATTACTTCTCAGCAGGTTCATATGCTTTCCAGGCATTTTTGAGCCATGACCAAATGCATATTTTTTGGCTGGAAAAGTTTGGGGAAAATGGAAATATTTGTAACCTTTAAAATGCACTTTACACACTTGAAGTTATTTTATGGACACAGAAGATAATACTGGAACATGTGTAACTTGACTAATACTGGAACGTACATCACATCATTTTCAGGCTTCCTTTTCTCTGGTGAGAAAAGAAAGGGGTTGAGCAAGGGCAGCCCTCCTTTAGCAGAGGTCTGCCTGGGTGGTTGTGTTAATATGAAGTAAGTCAACCCTTCGTGTGCTTCTATCTGCTTGCTAACTCCACTGTCCCCTGTACTACATAGTCTGTTCTGCACCCTTTGTGGTAGAAGAGAGGTTGGTAAATCCATTACCAAAAATACCTTACTCTTAACTGAACTGACAACACACATAAGTCCAGAAGAAAGAACAAAAAACAGTTCTTTGCTTTAGTTCAATCTATTCCAACCCTTACAAGTCTACAAGGAAGATTCTAGAAGGCTTCCTTTGTTCTCTTCAATTCATCCAAGCTCCTCAATGGGTCTGATGAAATACAGGACACCCAGTTAAATTTTAATTTCAGATAAAGGACAGATGCATGCAATACTAAATTAGTCTAAGTGTGACCCAAATATTGCACGCCTTTGTTGTTTACCTGAAATTCAAATTTAACTGGCATTCTGTGTTTTTATTTGCTGAATGTGGCAACCCCAATCTGGGGCCTTCATTCGGGACTCCTGGTACTACACCACATTTATTCATTAATTCAACGAACACTCATGGAGCATTTACTCTGTACTAGGTTCTGTTAGGCATGGTTCCTGCTGCCCTCAAACTTTGAGTCTCTATGGAAAACGGAACAAAAACAGGTTAAAAAAAAAAAAAAGAATCTGCAAGATAACATCAAGTAGTGATGTAAAGATATTAAAAAAAGAGAGTGGCTGACCCAAGATGGTCAGAGAAGGCTCCTTGGAAGAGTTTACATTGAGCTGAGACTTGAAGGATGTGAAGGAGACAGCCCTGGTGGGAGTTGAAGGGAGAACAGTCCAGGCAGAGGGAACAGCAAGTGAAAAGTCCTGGAGATAGGAATGTGATAGGAAGTTTGAACAGCAGAAAGAAGGCCCATCCCAATGTGGATGAATTAGTGAGCAAGGAAGAGGTGGTATAGTATAAAGTCAAGGAGGAACTCAGGGACCAGATCACATTGAGCTTTGTCGGTGCTGTGGGAAAGCCACAAGGCATTTTCATGATCTGATTTATGGTTTTAGAAGGTCACTCTGGCTGCTCTGTGCAGAATGTATTTAAGGAAGAATGAGTGGAAGCTGGAAGACTATTTAGGAGACTATGCCCTTCATGGGTGATGATGGTGCATTGGACAAGAGTGGTGGGGGGGGAAGAGGCTGATGGATTTGGACTAGGCTGTAGAGCCACAGGATTTGTGGATGCAGACATTGTGGTAGGCGAGACCTACATAGGATCAGGGATGCTTCCTCCCTGCCTCTGGTGGGGAAAACGCTTTCTTTTCTCCTTGTTCTTTCTTCTTCCTCCTCTCCCCTTTGCCTTCTTTTCATTCCCACCCCACCCCACCTTCCTGGATCCTGCTCTTCTCCTTGCCTCCAGGGTGGGTTTTCAGTCCCTGGACTCCAGATCATCTTTTTGCTGCCACCTGGAGCTGGGAGAGAGGAAACTTTGGATTCTAAAGTTAGGGGAGGAGAGACTCCTCTACCATAGCTCAGCATCTTCTTGGCCCATCCCTTGGGTGTTGTCCTAAATGAGTCGGGGCTTTCTCCCCTTCAGCCGTCCTAACTTCAGTGCATCATTCCAGGCTCCAGGAATGCCAAGGGAGAATTTCAGAGGAGTGAGAAAAGGGTCAGTGGGTGGTACTTGTCCCCTTAAATCCTAAGCTGGTAGTAGTTCTGTTTAGATCATGATTCCAACCAAGAAATTTGTTGTTCATTCCCAAGGTCAGGAAAAATGGTAAATCTGCTCAGAGAAACAATGCATGTTGGAAGGAAGGAAGGAAGGAAGGAAGGAAGGAAGGAAGGGAGGGAGGGAGGGAGGGAGGGAGGGAGGGAGGGAGGAAGGAAGGGAGAGACAGAGGAAGGGAGAGAAAAAAGGGAGGGAGAGAAAAGACAGAAAGACAGGAAGAGAGAAAGGAGGAAAGAGGGCTTGAGGAGAGAGAGAGAGAGAGAGAGAGAGAGAGAGACCTTCCCAAGAATACTATTCTGAGCAAAATTTACTATTTTATTTTCTTAGTATAATGGTGACCAAATTCCACAAGCACAGATATAAACCAGAACTTATTTAATTGCCAGTATTGATTCATATCTGGGATAGAGGAAGGCAGTGGGAAAAAAAACACACCAAAAAAACATAAAACAAAATAAGAAAAAAACTCAACCAAAAATACCCTAGCTTGGGTTTGACCTTGATCCTGTACCAGCCAGTGGAGAGAGCTCTAGGAGGGCAGGGCCATGTCTATCTTCGTCCTTGAAGCCCTGTGCTTGGCAGGGGACCGGGTCCATGACCAGCTTTTAGGACATGTGAAATGAAGGGAGGAAGGAGCCAAGAGCACCTCTCTGGGCCCCATTCCCTCATGTTTTAGGGACGGGATTGGACCACATGAGCTCAAAGGTCTCTTTCAGCATCAGCACTCTGTTCCCACACTTTTTCTATTTTCTCTTTTCAGCTTCTATGCATACAGATTTTTCTGTCACAAACACTTTAAAAGCTTTCTTCCTTCTCCTTGCTTCTTTTACATACTTCAGGTATTGACCAGCATTCTCAGGGTTTTCATTTCTGATGTTGGCCCCTTATTATATCTAGATCTCAGGGAGGACAGACAAATAAAACAATAGATTGGTGGGTCAAAGTCAAATACACTAAAATTTTCATATTAGTATATAATCAAGTACCAGAGAAAAGATCTGTGAAATTTAGATTTTTAATACTGATTTCACAAATGCAATAGTCTGTCATTATCGTATCAACCTTGCTTCTCAAAGAAGCCACATAAAGTTATTTTCAAAAACAATAACTACCAAGTTCTGGCTGGTTTGGAGACTGGCAGCTGACCAGAGAAATGGCTCCCTCCCTGCCGTTTACAGCACTCAGGCTAACTGTCTCTGTGTTACCAGAGAAATGAATCCATCCTCTATTGCCTGACCTTGGCTTAATCCTTATTTATGAATTGAAAAACAGAGGAAACTAAAGTAGAAAGCAAGACAAGTGTCATTTAAGCAAGGCCATCTTAGACACTGAGACTCCCCCCACCCCTCCATGGGCACATAAGATGATGGCATTTTGGAATAGATCACCAAAGAATTATCTAAATATTTCTCCAATTTCCCCCCTTATTTTTCAGAAGAAATCTTGACTATAAATGAAAGAAAGGGATAATGCACACACAGATAACAGCCTTCTGAAACTGTTGTTACTAAATGGAGCAGTTGGAAAGCTTTTGTGTGAAAGTAACAGGAAATCCAATTAAAGTTGGCTTTAACAATGCATTTATTTATTTAACATAAAAAGAGGCCTAGGATTGGAGTAGTTCTATGGATTCAGAAGCTCAACTGGGACATCAAGCACACAGTTTCTCTTTCTACCCTGTTTATTTTCTTAAGTCAGCCATCCTCAAGGTTCCCAAATGGCTGCATTTTTCCAGGCAGCAGACTGTGATGAAAATATCCAGTGGCTTTTCTTATGTTCCATTTCAAGAGAAAGGAAAGCCCTCCCAGAAGACTTGCCACTGACCCCTTGTCTTAGTTTGCCACAGGGCTTCCAATGCAAAGTACCAAAAATTGGTTTTTATAATGGGAAATTTATTAGGGTAAAAGCTTACAGTTCTGAAGCAGTAAAAATGCCCAAATCAAGGCACCATCAGAGACGCTTACTCACCAAAGTCAGCTATTGGTGATCCTGGCATCCTGCTACACGGTGAGGCAAGATGACGGCTGGTCTCTGCGGAGTACCTGCCTTCCCCTCCAGAATCTACTGTTTCCCAGAGCTCAGCTGTGGGCCATTAGGCATATGGCTCATCTCTTGAACCTTGAGCTGTTCCATAGACCCAGCCTCTTGGGGGCCTCATGACTCAGCTTTGACTGCTAGTGATCCTTGAGTCCTCTCTCTCACATGGCAGGATCAAAATGGCAGAGCTCTCTTTCCTGTGTATCTTCTTTTTCCGTGTGTCTCCATTTATATAAGGTTCCATTAAGAGGGCAGAAACCCAATTTGAGTCATGCCTCACTGACATAGTTCAATCAACAGTGTAATAAAAAGAATAATGAAAAATTTACAAAAATTAAAAAGCAGCCTAATTGAGAGATCTAATGAAGGTCTCTTAACCAAATCTAATGCAATCAAAGGTCTCACACCCACAGGAATGGATTAGTTCAAAAGCCTAATCTCTTTTTTGGATTCACCAAATTCAAACTGTCACACCCCCCAGTTTCACTGGTGAGAATATCACACACGAGACCATTATGATTGGCTTAGAGTGGCACTGTCTAGTAGAAATATGCAAGCCACATTCGTAATTTAAAATTTTGTAGCAGTCGCTTTAATAAAAGGAAAAGAAAGGTGATCTTAGTTTGATTATATAGTTTATTGACCCCCCAAAATATCCAAAATATTATTTCAATATGTAATAAATATAACAAATTATTAATGTTATATTTTATTTTATTTTTTACTAAGTCTTTGAAATATGCTGCATATTTTACACTCACAGCACATCCCAATTTGGACTAACCACATTTCAAGTAAGCAAGAGTCACATGTAACTAGCGGCGGGTGGCTATTGTATTGGACAGTGCAGATCTAGGCTTAATAAGATGCCCCACCTGGCTGCTGGGAAGGGACCCAGTCTCCTCTGAAGTCATGGTCCCTCAGGGGAGAGTGAACAAAATTGAGATTCTCTCAGCAAGAAAGAAGAGGGAAATGGCTGCTGAGGTAGCAACTAGTCTCATCATCCCCCAATCTGAACTTCTTCCCATATTCCCTTGCCTGGGGAAATGATATCACCACCTACTTAGTCACCAAGAGAAATACAGAATCATTCTAGACTCCTCTCTTTTCCTCACCCCTCCAAGTTCCATTAGTTCTGCCTCCCCAACAGCCCTAGAGCACATCTCCTCTCCATCCTCTCTGCCATGACCACGATTCAGACCCTATCACAAGCCCACCTGGGATGACTCACTTGAAATGTGGCTAATCCAAACTGAGATGTGCTGTGAGTATATAATATACACCAGATTTCCAAGACT
Source organism: Tolypeutes matacus (assembly GCA_026826555.1). Lineage (NCBI taxonomy): Eukaryota > Metazoa > Chordata > Mammalia > Cingulata > Chlamyphoridae > Tolypeutes > Tolypeutes matacus. The sequence continues at coordinate 13,714,957 of JAKSZT010053769.1, read as the reverse complement.
CAGTACGACCAAAGCCTCCCACTTGGTCTCCCTACCTCTAAGCTCATCCCATTGCTGCCCTCGCACCACAGTGATCCTTCTCAAACATACTCTGATCATGTCACTGCCTTCCATAAGTTTCCTCAGTGGCTCCCCAAGCTTCTAGAATACACTTCAGACCCTTTAGCACAGCACACATCATCACTCTCTGCCTCATTCTCACAAGCTTCTCCACTCCAGCTATGTAGAGCTTCACGTAGTTTGTGGAATGTCTTTGCTCTTTCATGCCTCCATCTTTTTTGTATATGATTGCCTTTCTTCAGGCCACTCTCCCCTTCCTCTTCCTCTCCCGCCTCTGCATTCCTCTATTTGGGAAACTTCTTTGCCCTCTGTCCTCCAAGGTGGGATTACATGCTCCTCCTATGAGCACCATAACACCCCACACATCCTCTGCTCTAGCACATGTCAAACTGTATTGTGTTTGCTGTATTCTCTCTCCACTAGATGGTGAGCTCCCTGAAGGCAGGGACCATGCTTTAATCTCTGTAGCCTTCCTGTGAATGCATAGCACCCTGCTTGGCAAAGTAAAGGCTCCTTGTTGAATGAATGAATGAATGAGGGCATGGATTCTAGTCTCCTTTTCAGACTTTGCCCATCCATGATTGGAAAGCAGCCCTTTGCAATTTCCTGCCTTTGAGAAGCATCGATGAAGGCAGATATATTCATTTTCTATTGCTGTGTAAAAAAATTACCACAAATTTACTAACTTAAAACAACACATTTATTGTCTCATAATTTTTTGTGGGGCAGGAGTCCAGGTACAGCCTAGCTAGGTCCTCTACTCAGTCTCACAAGGTGTTGGCTAGAAATCTCATTTGGAAGCTTTGGGAAAGGTTCCATTTCCAAGTTCATTAAGGTTGTGAACAGAATTGACTTCCTTGCAAGTATACAACTGAGGGTCCTGGCTTCTTACCAGCTGGAGGCTGGAGGCTGTCCTCAGTTCCTGACACATGGCCCTCTCCATAGGCAGTTCACAACATGGAAGTTTGTTTCTTCAAGGTTTATGGAGGGAGTCTCCCTTCCTCCTTCTCTCTGATCACAGGAGCATCATCTTTGATTTCCATATTTATTGGTAGGAAGCAAGTCACAGGTTCCTCTCACACTCAAGGGGAGAAGATTTTACAAGGGTGATTCATTGGGGGTCATATGTCTTTTTTTTGATCCCCCAAGTTGCCCATACCAGCTTTGCTCTATTTTTGTTTTTCAGATTCCACAAAATCTGCTCAAGGAGTCAGGGAGAGAAAGGGGGTCAAGCTCAAGAGATTTCAGTGACTCTAAAAGAAGCATAACTTTAAAAGTTAAGCTTTAATTAGATTGATTATAATTTAATATTAAATTGTGCAACATATTTAATTGTAACATTTAGATGGCATTTATTGAAAAGTAATATTTGATAATGAAATAACTGCAGAAATATCATCATAATAGCTGATATTATTGAGTGCTGACCACGTCCAAAGCACCATTCTAAAACAACTTTGCATATGTTTTCTCATTTATCCCATACACTGACCTAGGTGATAAGAATGATTATTATTCTCATTTTAAAGGTGAGGAAACAGGTGATACAGAAGGACCAATTAATTGTATCAAAGTCATTCTGCAGGTAACAGCTAGTAGACATGAGGTTCAGGTCTGTTTGACTGCAAAAGACTGTTTGATGGCAAAGCTCACACCTAATCATTAATCTTGACTAGCTGCCCTGCTCCCTGTGATACTGTTCCTCAAAGGGTGAGGGTGGGCATGGCCAGCATTTGCTTCTGTGATTCTCTTTCCCCCAACCTTTCCTTCTGATTGATATATTCTTGTATTAACCATTCAATCAAATCATAGAAAAAGGTATAAACATAACTTTCAAGACAAAAGGACTAGTTTGTACTTAGGAAGTTCTCATCTGAAGAGATTTAAAAGGTTCTCTATTGCAAAGCATCTTTAGTTTTCCTTCATCCAATCTCAACTTTCCTGGTTTATTTTGCCTCTGTCCATGCAAATTTAACAATATTTGAAAGGATGGTTAGCCTTACTGCTCAGTAGTCTAAATTTCTTGTGAACATGTAAGAATATTTTATTTAGAAAAATGATGGCAACAAGCAAGAATTGAAAGTCATTATTTCCCCCAAGGATGTTTGTGTCATGCCCCAAGTGGCATGAAGAGCGTCCAAGAGCATGCCCATATTGGACGACTTCTCCCAGCGCCTGGGCACCTTCCCTAGAAATCTACACTTTGACTCAGATCCTAGTTTTTAGTTTGTTTTTGGTAAGAAATCGCATGATGGAAAGGAAGGCAATTGCAAGTTTCCTTGAGAAATGCTCACTTTCCATTAAAATTCTACGTAAACCAGTCTTTTCTCACTGATAATTTCTATAGTTGACATTTCCGATTGATAAAATTTTAGTAATGTGTTGTTAACTCCTATATACTATGGTTAGGATGATATATAATTCAGGATCTATTTAAAGATCTAAAACTTTTGCAAGGAAATTTTTTTTTTTCTCTGAATAGTGACTGGGGACATTTTATTACCAAAGCATGCTCCTGAAAAGCCAAAGTGAGATGTTATTTGAGGCACTACAAGGTTTCCATTCTCACTCGTACATCACCTGAAAATTAAGACTCAGCTAGGTCATTTTTTTTTTAAAGAAGAAAATGAAATTATTGTGGTGTTTGTGCAACACTATAAAACTGTCTCTTGATGCTAAAAAAGACATGGGTTTATCATTAGGTACTTGGCAATGACTAAAATTAATCTCACTGTTGTTTTTATCCCTCATCAAATGGAATCACCCTTCTTTTCTACTTCTACATTCAGAAGAGAAAGGAAAGAGAGATGATGAGTTGAAAGGGAGGAGAGTTTCTCTTATTTGAGAGCATCTGGGCCTTGGTTATAGACAGCTCTGGGGTTTGCCTTTCCAGCTTGCAGCTGCCATTTTCTTTAATTGCCCAAATCGGTGCAGTCCTGAGCCTTCCCATTTGAGACCTGCTTCTCTTTCCCCTACCTGGGCCTGCCCTCCTGCAGTCTGCTTCTCTCCCCACACCTCCACCCCATATTCTTTTTCCCTTTCTGTACTTTAGGAGATTTAAAGGATAATATTCTGGATCCTATGAAATTTATGTCCTGTGGTGAGTGTGGGGGATGGAATCATGTACCCCACAAAAGACATGTTCAAATCTTAATCCACATCCCTGTGGGTGTGAAGCCATTTGTAAATAGGACCTTTGACGATGTCATTATTAGTTAAGGTGTGGACTCATTTGAGAATGGAATCTTCGAAGATCCTATTTAGAGGAGGCCAAAACTGAATTAGGAAGGGCCTTAATCTGTATGACTGGAAGCCTTAGAAAGAGAGGAAATTTGGATGCAGTTAGTGAGTAGAAGCCAGAGTAGCCAAAGAATGGAGCAGATACCCTGTGATGGAGGCGGAAATGCAAGTCAGGGAACCCCAAGGATTGTGGCAAGTCAGTACCACAACACTCCAGACTGGAAGAAGACATGGCCTGGGAAGACCTTGGCATTGGACTTCCAGCTTCCAAAACCACAAGCCAATAAATTCCTGTTGATAAGTAAACCAGTGTGAAGTACTAGTCATAACAGCCCTGGCAAACTAAGACGGTGAGTTAAAAATCATCATTGGGGAGTAGATGTAGCTCAGTGGTTGAGTACCTGCTTCGCATGTACGAGGTTCTGGGTTCAATTCCCAGGACCGTCTAAAAAAAAATGTCATCTTTCCCCCAAGATATTGTTAAGACCAGGACTTTTCTTGGAAAAAATTACCATAAAGTTAATTGAGCCTTTGCAAATTTGGAAGATGAGATGCAAAAAAGATGTAAGGAAATTGATCAAAGTTCAGGGTTGATTTTTCTCTTTTGTACTTTTTCTGAATGCCAGCTTTGAAAAACACTGCTAAAGGCCTGAATGTTAATTATTCAAAGAAGGAAGAAAGAATTGACACATTCATTAATTAGGTTGTATTTGTAGCCCTACTGTAAAAAACGTTAGCTTGTATGAGATCTTTGACTGGTACAGTGATTTCCCTCAAAATGCAAATATCTTTTCTTTTTCTTTTAGCTGATTTTTAGAAAGTGGTAGAATAGTAAACCTGTAGACAACTCCTCAAAGGGTTTCTGATTTCGGTGTGTTGGGGTGGGGCCGTGGATTTCTAACCAGGCGCAAATGATACAGAAAAGCCTAAAGGAGAAAGCAATGGACAGCATGGAATACCACCCCGAGAGGCAAGGCTTATTAACTGTTTAGTGTGCAGTCTTTCTGTCCTTGATGCACTCATGCAGCAGACACTGCGGGGTACCTGGTCCATATACTCATGACTGCATTCAGGGCAGCAACATTTGCAACTGAAGAGCCAAATCACTCAGGCGCCATGGCTGCTCCGAGTGGTCACGTGACATAGTCTTAGCCAATGAAATGTAAACAGAAGTCTACTTAGGGAGGACCTTCTGGAAATGCTATGGTCTTCCTGGTTTAAAAAAAGAGACAGAGAGACAATCTGTTTTTCATGCTTTGTCCTTCCCTCTCAGGCTGGCCTGGAGCTGGGATGTGAATTCTGGAGGATCATCTTGTGGCCATCGCAGAAGGTGGCATCCTGGAAATATAGAAGGAACTTGTTCCTTGAGCAGCTACCCCAGCTCGGTACTGCCTACACCACCCTCTTTGTCATATGGGAAAAATAACCCATTCGTATTTAAGTCACTGCAGTTTTGTTTTGTTTTAACATAGTGCCAAACACAATCGTAACTGATACAGCCATGTACATATTCGTTTTCAGGTCTCAAGACAAATGTCACATTATCAGAAAAGTTTTCTGATTACCTATCTAACCCAGCACCTGTAACATTGTCTATTTCCTTACTTGCTTTATTTCTCTTGGTAGCACATATCACCCCCTGATATATTTATTGATTTATTATTTGTGTTTCTCTGCTATAAGATAAACTCCATGACAGTAGGGGTTTTGTTTGTTTGGTTTGCTATTATATTCCCTGCACGTCACGGTGCTTGATGAATACTTGTGTTGAAAGAATGTGAACACAATGACTTATACACTTATGTAGATAGTGTTCTAAATTGATTTTTTACCCACTTTTTAATCGTATATAACTTTCTATGTCAATTTATATACACTTTTCACATTCTAATGTTTGTGTAGTATTTCACTGCTTGGATATAATTTTTTTTTTAACCAGTCCTCTATTCATAGATATTTTATATATATGAAAAAAAGCCACAATTCCTGAGGTATGTTCTGGGAAGGGGAGCCTAGATCATCTTCTGCTCCTTTCTGCTTATCGAGACTGTCCTAGGCTAGCTCCCTTCCTGACTCAGCATTATCAACAATAGGAACAGGGAAATCTGCAGCTTTGGTATATGGTCTTGACTTCCCTGCCTTGAAAAAGGAAACCCCAATAATTGACAAAATTGGGGTCATTTTAAGAAACACTGTGTGTGTAGTCCTCATAGTTTAGTCCATTCAAATTTAGTCTCTTTTCACAGTCTGGAAGGTTGGATTTTTATAGCCAACTGGCCAAGTCCACTTTTGTCATTGGGAGAAAATACCTGTGCAAAAAGCAACAGATATCTCCTCCCAAATACTAATTTTCAGAAATGGTTTCGTCTAAACCCACACTTAAAGGAATTACAAAACAAGCAAACATGAACATCATGAAGAAACTCTCCCTTCTAAACACAACTGCTAAACCAAACTGCATTTAAGTTAATGTCGACCTCAGAGGGTTCTCTGAAAACAATGGGTGGGTATTGCTTTACATTTCTATAAATAAAGCAGTCATTCTGGTAATTTCCCCCAAACAAAGGAAGCTGGCTACAAAGGCAAATTGATCTTTTTTTTACTTTTTACCAAATTTACAAAAATTTACAAAAATTTGTCAGCAGTTCAAAATGAAGTGAAACTTCTTCAGCTTCAAATATTTGAATCCCCACTGGGCACCCTAACAAACTTATATCCAGTTTCCTTTTTTGCTTTGGCTTCTAGGAACGCAAACCAAACCTGCATCCCACTATTTAATAATTGTATGGGGACTTTATGATGCAGGATTCCATAAACTAATTTTCCTTAAGTACTTATAAGGAAAATTTTAAGACTTTGGAAAGGGCAAAAGAGATCACTGGAGATCCTTTCAATGGGATGCTGAAGTCTCTGAGAATTACTGATTTTGTAAGACTCTGCCCTGCTGTTTGTCCTCTAGGAAGCTTATTTTACAACTCCTTAGAAAATTGATGACAATGCAAATAATTCTTGTCCATAGAAAAGCAAATTAGTTTGTCTGCAGAGTGCAATTGATTATTACTTTATGGATAGACCCGTTTTTGCAAATTCATTTTAACATTTCCTTACTGCATATAAATTTGTAATTATTTAACTTCTCCTTTGACTTGTTTGTATTATCTTACTGGTTCCTCATTCAATTAATGAGTTAAATAAAATCTTTGATGTCTTATTTTATATTTGTATGAGAGTCATGACTTTACCTTTTTTTGGGGGAAAAAAAAAAAAATATATATATATATATTTATTTATTTTAGGAGGTACCGAAGATTGAATCTAGGACCTCATGAATGGGAGGCAGGCGCTCAACAACTGAGCTCCATCTGCTCCCCAATGATAGCTGGTTTTTTCGTTTGTTTCTTTGTTTTTAGGAGGTACAAGCGATTGAACCCAGGACCTCATATATGAGAAGAAGGCGCGCTACCACTTGAGCTACATCTCCTCCCATGGAAAATCATTTTTTAACCTGCATCACACTATACAACTTTTGTTTTCCCTTTACCTTGATTTAATTAAAAAAAAATTTTTTTTAATGATAAAAGTAATACATATGCATTATAGAGAAATTGAATAATGTAGAAAAGAATGCAGAATAAAATTTAAATCACCTGATTTAACCACTACTAATATTTTGACTTATTTCCTACTATTCTCTTTCTTTTTTTAAATTAAAAGTTGTTTTTATAAAAGTAGCACATATATGTTGTTTAAAAAGTCAAATAGTACCAAAAGGCTTATATGAAAACCTAAGGGTCTGCTGCCCCAGTCTTCCCCACCCACCAGTCCCAATTCTCAGAGGAAATCACCCTCAACTCTTCTGACTGTTTCCCCAGGTGTCTACCTCTATGTTTTGAAATAATATGTTTATCTTGCTATTTCTTTATTTTTCAGTTTTATATATTAACTATTGACTTCCTATCTTGGTAAATAAGGACTTAGTTCTCTACCCTGCGTGCTGCTCATTTCCCCTCTCCCCTTCTCCCTAATTCTATTATATCATAATTTTTGGTTAAATCAAGAAAATCAAGGGTTAGCATTTACATTCTTTTGCTGATACAAATATTACTTGCTGCTGAGCAAGTAATGACTACAACCATATCCCCTTTCCTGTACACCCTTTGTTTCTCCTGGAGTTAAAAACTGCCTTATTTTAAAAATACATATATATCTGTCTTATTTTCTGTGTTTTTCATCCCCCCCCCCCAATGCTCTCTATATTTGTCACTTGCCTATCAACAATGTTCTCCATATATTCAAGCATATCGATTTCATTTCCCCCCTGGAGGTCTGTCTCTTGAAACCCTCTTCCCTCCCTTTTTAGTATGGTCTGGATGCCTGATGCACAGCTGTCATCCTGGGACTTCCCTTTACTATCATCTTGGGAATTTCTTTCTCTTTTTTGCGTTCAATCCTCTGTTATCTGGATTCCATGTCTTCAACTTTCTTGGTTTACTCCCTTTCTTATTTTTTTTTAAGCAAATTGTCTCTTCCTGCAAAAGTATATATGGGCAATAAAATTCTGAAAATGTCTTTAGTCTACCCTCATACTTGATTTGTAGTTTAATTGGTATAGAATTCTAGATGTGAAAATATGTTCTTTCAACTATTTGAAGATATTACCCCCTGGTTTTCTAGCTTCCAATGTTGCTGTGGATAATTCTGAAAATACTATTTACTACTATTAAAATAGCATTTATATAACATTTCTGTGAGCCAGGCTGTATTTTAAGTGTTTTATATCTATCATCTTATATATAAGGGGGTGTTATTGTTATCTCTAGTTGAGAGGTAGAGTAATTGAGGCCAAAGAGGTTAAGTAACTTATCCAAAGTCACACAACTAATAGTTTGGGTTATAGACACATGTAGTTGGCTCTAAAGTCCCAGCTTTTAGCTGCTAAACTATCTTACCTGCAATGTCATTCTCTTTCCCGAGACTTTCTATGTCACCTGCATTTTCTTTCTGGGAGAATTTAGGTTTTCTCTTTAGTCCTAGTGTTCTCAAATTTCACAATGATGAATCTGGTTGTGAGTCTCCTTTTAGTTATCATGCTAGGTTCTCAATGGACTCTTACCATCTGGAGACAGGTTTCCTTCAGTTCCAGAAAATTTTCCACTATTATTATTATAAAATTTTCTTCCCTCCATTTCTCTATTTTGGAACTCCTATTATTCCAGATGGACTTCCTAAATGATTTTCTAATTTTCTTCTCTTTTTTTCCCTATTTTCAAACACTTGGGCATTTTGTTTTATTTTCTGAAAGATTTTCTTGTCTTTATCTTCTAATGTTCTGTGAAATTTTAATTTATCATATTTTTCACTGCAAAGAGGTCGTTCTTATTCTCTGATAATTCCTTTTTACACAATTCTATTATTATTTTTTCTTTCTGAGGATCTAAACTGCAGATTTTTTAAATGTTCTTTGGATCCCTTCATTTTCCATTTCCTCTGGGGCCCCTCTGTGGGCCCTGGGCTGCAAACTCATTCTTTTCATCTCCTTTTTGTTGGTTCTGTCTTTAGGTCATAGGCTTTCTTCAAGCATTTGGTGATTACAGTCTGTCCTTTCTTATTTCAGAGTGAGATGTTAAAAACTCAAAGGGGGAAAGGGATGTGGCTCAAATGATTGGGCTCCCATCACCATATACTAAGTCCAGGGTTCAATTCCTGGGGCCCCCTGGTGAATGCAAACTGGCCCGCACAGGAATGCTGGCCTGTGTGGAGAGCTGGTGCAGCAAGATGATGCAACAAAAATAGACACAGAGGACAGACAATAAGAGATATAGCAGACCAGGGAGCTGAAGTGGCACAAGAGATTGAGTGCCTCTCTCCCACTCTGGAAGGCCCCAGGGTTGGTTCCTGGTGCCGCCTAAAGAGAAGACAAGCAGATAGAGAAGAACACACAGTGAATGGACACAGAGCGCAGATAAGGCGAGGAGGGAGGGAATAAATAAATAAATCTTTAAAAAAAAAATTCAAAGGTAGTTCTGTATACATGGGCAAGGCCTGCAAGGCTTGTTGACTGGCAGCAGTCACTGTTGAGTGACCAGGTGGGGAGCCAGTCTTTTGTTGTGGAAGCGCAAATATCAGTATCACAGAACATTCTCTGGGGCTCTTTGGGTCTCCCGTGTAGAACCTTCCATCCTCTTGTCTTTAAATCCAGATTCATAGGTGCTGATGTTCAGAGTAGGGGAAAGAGGCTTCCATGTAATACCCCTGTTTTTAGCTTTGTGCCTACCCTGTACCTCTGCCCTTTTGTAAGACTGGTGTTCTCTGCGTTGGGCCTTTCTAGTCAATTTCTCCAAATATGAATTTCCAGATTATTTTAGAAGACTGTTTGGGAAAACACAGTCAACTGCTGTGTGGGGTGGGGAAGAGGTCCAATGCCTCTGAACACAGAATGTTAAACCAGTGCTTGGGCCAAGCCTCCTGCCTGACTCCTGCCTCTCCTGGCAGCTGGCATCTCCCAACGCAAGATGTCTGCGATTCTATGGAGCAGAGGTGGGTCATGTTTCTTCAGTGTCCTTCTCTGTGGGCCCCGGGTGGCAACCTCATTCTTTTCTACAGGATTAGTTACCTCTCCTCCCCCTGCTTTCCAGCCTCCATTTCCTGTCTATTGTTGTCTTCCTTGGAGCCTCTTTCTGCAGGTAGATTAACACATTTTTGTTATAACTTTATTATTTTCATGACGTATTGGGAGTGTGCATAAATAAGTGTTGGTTACCAGATGATCTGCAAGGGCAGTGGGGAAACAGTTTTGTGGCTTCGCATAGTTCTTGGAACTGAGTCTGCATTCAATACGTTATAGCGGTTGTTGTTGTTAGTAACCAAGTATACTGGTTTCAATCTATTTCAACACATAATTTAGAAAATTGTCATAACTTCTCTGATGGGGCCATTTCATTCAACAAATATTTGAAAGTCCATGTCAAGCAGGCACTGGGCTAGGTTCTGGGCTAAAAGAAAGGGAACATAGTAGAAATAGGGAAAAAAGGTGTCATGCTGTTCTTTTTCTCAAAACGTTTAAAAGTAGTATTGCCTTCTTATTGATTTTGTTAAGGAACTCACCCTAGTCCTGACCCTGGTGAAGGACTTTAAAGAGACAATACAAACCAGAAAAGGACCATATGTTGCTGTCCTCTCCATAAAAGCACCCCTCTAAAGGAGAAGGTTGGGTGCACTTACACAGAGAGGGGTGCTTTCGTTTCCCAGCTGCTAAAATAAATCCCATACAGTGGATCGGCTGAACAACAGGAATTGATTGGCTCACGGGTTCCGAGGCTAGAAGGTCAATATCTTCTGGCTGGCCGGCAATCTTTGGGGTGCCTTGGTTTTTCTGTCACATGGCAATGCACATGATGGCGTCTTCATACTCCCCCAGGTTCTGTTGACACCAGCGTCTGGCCGCTCCCGTGACTTCTTGTCCTCGTCCAGTTTCCATTGCTTATGACTTCAGATGCATTGGCTTAAGGCCCACCCTCATTCAGCTTGGGCACACTTTAATAACATCTTCAAAGGTCCTATTTACAAATGGGTTCATACCCACAGGACCAGGGCTTGGGACTGAACATGACTTTGTGGGGGACATGATTCAATTCTGGAGAAGCATATTAAAAATTCTTAAAGATGCTATACATTACCCAACAATTTCTATATAGCGGTTATTTCTTAATGCCTTTCTGAAACCAGCCCGGGGGATGGGAACTTTCATAGATAGGTAATATTTGAAGCACAAGGCTCTAAAGGGCAAACCCCCTCCAGAGCAGCCTTCCAAAAGCCTTCATTAGTGCACTGACAGTCCCTGGCTCTGGCGGAGTCCTCATTAGTGGGCATCCCCCCTTTGAGCTGGCTGAGAAGAATTGGGGTTCTTCTCATACCAAAGTGTGTTCAGTACCGAGAACACATTCCAAGCCTTTACCGTGCAGCTGCGGCAATTTGCATAGGCCTGTGCTATTTATGACTCTGCATATTTGCTCAAAAAGAACCATCTCATTTTCTGACTGCAGCTGCCCACACTGGTCTGGCTGCTGCTGGGGTTTTCCAGCCAGCCACCATGCTGCCACATCACTTCAGGGCAGCGTTCGTGGGTTCCACATGGCTCTTCAGCTCTCGATTTACTACGCTTTCACTTCAGCTTGTTCATTCTCCAAAATCTATGCATTGAACACCTACTATGTGCCAGTCACTGCTCAAAACCCTGCGAATGCCAAAACAAATGAGGTGCAAATTCCTCCCAGAAGTAGTTTGCAGCCTTGTGCCGAGGCTAGCAGTTTTTGTGCGGGTTTTTGGTCCTCGGTGTTAGTCTTTTCTTTCCCTTTGCTCTGTTTTCAGACAAGAACCTTTGTTGAAACCTGTGGCCCTGCTAGCGGGCTTTGTCTTTCTACTCAATGTCAAACTTTACAGTGTGACTGTACAGTGTGTCATTAAATGCCCTGCAGCCTGGCTTCTGGCTTAGACAAGGGCCCTCTGTAAGACCACAGGTCACTCACTGCGCCCCTCACCAGCGAGGATTCTACTGCCTTTCCTCAGATTTCATTTATCTTTTGGCTGCGACATTTGTTTGGCCAGTTAAACGCCTATGTGTCTCCACAGACGGCACCATATCTGGACCTCCCCCCTCCTGCCAGTTTCCCCCTCCTCTGCTCCCTTCTCATGTCTGGTTCTGTCACCAACCTCTTCCCTCAGGGCCCCGGAACCGTGGTTTCATTCTGATCTTCCTTCTCATTGGTTCCCACATCCAGTAGCTTCCAGACCACGGCATTCTCTCCCCTCTCTGATCATTCATTTGGCAGATGTCATGATATCTTTCATGTTATTGTCTGGTTGTGTTACTTTTGTTGCATCATAATTTGACCTTTCATGTAGATAGTTTATGACCCTTATTCTCAGAACTAATAACAACCCCTTCCTGTGGTATCTGCTGAGGACTGGGATTGTTTTTTCCTTCTTGTTAGATGGTGAGCTGTTATGCCAGGCCTGCTCTCTGAGCCCTCAGATCCCTTCCTTGCCCTTCCCCTGCTCTGTTCTTAGTTGCAGGATGCTGAGGCCTGCAGGCTGGGTTTCCCACACTCTGGAATCAGCTGATTTCTGCCTGGGTTTCATCAATGGAAGTAACCAATACGAAGTGGTTGGAGGCAGGGAAGGAGAGACCGTCGTCCCTATCTTGGATAACGTCTATGGCAGCTTCTCCATGGCTGGACAAGTCTCGTGGTTCCAGCTCCTGCAAGGAAGTCTGGCTTCTAGATTCTGGTAGCACCACCTCCTCCTTTTGACTCTCCAGCTTAGGGGTGGTAGTGGCTTCCTGCTGCCGCTCACTTCTGGGTTGCCTCACCATCTCATAGTGACTGCTCAGCTCTTCCATCTCCTGAGAAGCCAAAATACTCAGGGTAGTTTCTGTTTCCTAGTTGGACCATGGCTGATATAGCTATTCTTCGTCCCTCCCTCCCTTCCTTCCTTCCTTCCAAATTAGTTATCTAGTGCTGCATAACAAATTACCCTACAACTTAATAGCATAAAATAATAAATTTATTATCTCACAGCTTCTGTGGATCAGGGATATGGATGTGGCTTAGCTGGGTGACTCTGGCTCAGGATCTCTCATGCAGTTGCCATCAAGCTATTGGTCAGGGCTGTGGTCACATCTGCCGGCATGCCTGGTGAGGGGGAGACATTCCCCAGCTCGCTCACTTGGCAGGCCATGGTTCCTTGCCCCGTGGGCCTCTCCATGGGGCTGTGTCATGACATGGCAGCTGATGTTCTTCACAGCAAGTGATCTTCGAGGGAGTGAGTGAGAAAACCCAAGGTGGAAATCACAGTTTTTTAATAAACTAATCTCAGAAATGACATTCCATCACTTCTGCTGTATTCAATAATTAAAATGAGTCAATAAGTCCAGTCTGCACTCAAGAGGAGGAGATCACACAAGGGTGTAAATACCAGGAGGTGGTGATCATTTGGGGCCATTTCAGAGACTGCCTATCTTTCCTTCCTTCCTACCTCCATTTTTTGCTCCTTCCCTGCTTCTCTTTTCCTTCCTTCTTTCCTTCCTTCCTCCCTCCCTCCCTTCCTTCCTTCCTTCCTTCCGTTTTTCCTCTCTTTCTTCCTATCTTCCTTCCCCAGCTCCTTTTGTTTTTTAGGTGGTAGAAATCATAAGATAGTTTTTGGACTTTGTGCCACAGATTTGTCTCCCCAAGGCAGACTGTTACTCTTTGAATCCTGCGTACTTCTCTGTCTTCCCAACACAATCGGCACAATACAAATTAAACAGTCATTGGTGGGCTGGTCCAGGAACCCATCATCTGTAACACTGTATATATGGGAACCTGTACTTGACACTCTAAATTCCAAATATACAAGTGAATTTTTTGGACACAGTCTATCTGTAAATGGCCAAATTGCTGGAGTAACAACAATCACTAGTCTGTTTTATGGAGGACCATTGACTATTAAAGTCAGAGATATTTTTGTGCTCTTCCTGGTTGGTTTCATTTAATCTGGGACTGATATTAAATGAAGTATATTGTTCACATTGTGGTTACAGGCTCTTTATTGCACCTATCTGTTGGAGATGAACTGGAGCATGAAAGTCAAATAAAGGTTAATATTATTTCTTCAAAAGTACCTATGCCTTTTGGAAATGGTACTTGATTTTTTTTTCAAATGCCACTGAATAGCTGGTGTCACTCAGAATTAAATTCAGCTTATGGAAACTCCCCCCATCCCCATGTAGCAGTCATTCTTATGAAATGCCACCTCCTTGATAATATTGCATTGTGGGGTGCTACTCAAAGAGAAGATGAGAAATGGCACAAATATTACATTTATACACTGTCCTTTAACCCAGCTGCAAGAGTCGGTGCTCTGTTTTCTGAGGACTGATTATTCTCCATCTCATGGAAATTTTTATGTCAATCTTTGAAAAGAAGTAAAGTAATATAATGAGAGGGAAATGATAACTTGTAATTGTTGATCCCTTCACAGACACTGATATGGATTAAAATTTGACATATTTGCTATAAATGTGGATATGGAAGCCTGCCTATTATAAGAGCCACCCGTGTGTCTGCCAAAACAAACATAGGCACTATTTAAGATGTCTCCCTTTAGAAAGTAGAGGAGTATATCAATTTTAAAAAATTGATTTTTAGAGGTTTTAATCAAGCCCTGTGATCTATTCTTCCTGGCCCCCAAAGAAGGAAAAACTTCTTAAGCAGTCACCCCAGAAATTAGGGCTTGGAACAGACACTACGTTTTTCTGTGTGATGATGTGAGGGAAGGTTCCCCAAGGGGGGGAGTGGGGGGGCCTAATGCTGCTGGTGGGTTTTATGGAAAGGAATTGCATAGCTTGGAAAGTGATCCAGAAACCCATACTCTAAGGCAATTTCATAATGATCACAGCAGGAATTTTGGTGGTAATTTTGCATATCTAACTTTCATACCTAATTTTCAATGCTTCTGCACATGTGGTCCACATGTTTGCCCCAAAGCATTTTGCTTCCAGCTGGAACAGGCTTGAAAATGACCGGTGACATTATTCATGTTCACAAGCTAAAAGTACCATCGTATCCACGAATGTTGTACATTTACTTTTGTGTCATTTTCTGTTCTGTTGCCATTTCACAGGAATACGTTGAAAGGTGCCCCTAAGGTGATCTTCATGAGTCCCAGTAAAGTGAAGTAAGCCAATGTAAAGACAGAGGCCAATTGTTGTAAAAGGTCATAGCTGCTTTCATCAGCTGACATATGAACCGCTGAACAGGTACCATATCAATGAAAAAAAAACAGGCAAAATCAGGCACATTGCATTCTCAGTTCCAGAGTATGTGCATGTTGGAGACCAGGCTTGCTGGTGGTAGGAGAGAGAAAGAGATGGTATTTGCTTTGGCCACAGCAGACTCTTTTTTTTTTTTTTTTTTTTTTAAACAGGATAAAAATAGGTGGAACAGAAGGCATACATGACTTTATTGAAGGAAAGTATGCTGATTGCTGAAGTTTAGGGCTAAATTTTTAAAGACCAACTTGACTTAATAGAAATATTACTCTTATTGGGGTAGCAAGGTCAGAGTCAACTACAGTTATTATGGGTACAGCCCTGAATGCAAACAACCCAGAATAATGGGCTATGCAATTGCTGAACTTTGCTGAGAATGTTCTAGATTTACCCTAGTCAGAGATTGGCCTTTATCCTAGATGCAACCTATCCTAATACTCATATCTCAGAAGAGTCCTTAGTGTAAAACTGAGAAGCCCTCTTTGATATTAAAGGTGCCCACTGGCCCTTTGGATGAATTTTTTGGCTCAGTTTTTTAAAAATAATTATTTTATTGCATTATAGATGTCAGTAAAGGGAAGTTTGCATGAGCCAGCAAATTAGAGGCAAATTAAAAATTAATTTAAAATTTTTGATAAATATACACAAATATATAGAGAGAGACTTAGCCCTTTGAATTTGAGATAAACTGATATGTGAGGATTTGAGAGATTCAGTTCTTCTTTAAGTGACTTTAATTTCCTATCATTAAAAAAATGATAATAGCATGCACCCTTTACAGTACTAGCATGGCAGTTATTAGTTGTTTCGCAAGAAGAGTGTTTATTATGAATAATTAGCTAAGTTAGATGATTTCTCTACCTAAGTTTTAATCCTGCCTTTGCCACCAGGCAGCAGCTGTGTGACCTTTCTTGACTTCAGTTTCCGGCTCTATAACACAAAAATTAAAATAGATCAGTAGTTCTTAAAGTGTAGGCCTTGACCCACTAGTGAATCATGAAACCAATTTAGAGAGTTGTATTCTACATTAAAAAAAAAGAAGTCAGAATAGAAAATATTAGAGTATATTACATATTGTAAGACTAAATATTGTTTCCAAAAACTTTTGTTTCAGTTAAAACTATGTTTATATAACCATGTACTTACTGGGTGGCAGTGTGAAATGTTTTTGTTACTATGGGGTGAGGTAAAAAAAAATAAAAAATAAAAAAATTGAGAACACTGGAATAGATTAACTCTAGGGGCTGTTCAGGTTTATAATCCCAAACTCCCAGAAACAGGTACTCCTAGCCATACTCACCAGTACATAGAGTCAAAGTGTCTAGAGCATAATCCAGAATAGATGGGACTGGAGGGGCATGCATTGCCCGACCCGTACCAGGCTCATACAAACCTTTGGCCTGCTGAGAAGGGTACACTTGAGAGGGAGTGTGCATCCCATCAGCATTGTTGGTCAAGACCCAGTAGAAAAGCAGCCAGTTCTCAGTTATCCAGATTGGGTTCACCAGTCACTGCTGAGATCCCAGTAGCAATTGCCCCTTATCCCTACCTCACACCATTTTTTCCTTCGCTTTCTTCCTCTACTGTCTCTCTCCTACCCAATAGCGTGTGGGAAGGAGAAATGATCAAGGTTATTTTTAGAGTGGTCTCAGACACCATTCCATCATGCCACTTGCTCGCTAAGAAAACTCAAAAGACAAGGCCATCCTTAAGTGTAAGATATCACTGAATGGCTGAAAACCTGCAAAGCATGCACTTGAAAATCAAGTGCCTTGCCTCTAAAATGCCTTTCTCAGACAAAATATTGATCTGGTTCCATTTGTACTGGAAGGAATTTGGGCTTTATACAAAATCTCTCACTATTGTTAGTAAGGTATAACTTACAACTGAACTAAACAGCAAAAGCTTTTGTCAGCAAACCATCTCCTGTTACATGGTAGAGACGTGGGATGGGCAGAAGGGAAGAAGAATAAGATTGCATTCCCCTAACCTAATTTTCTCCCTAAACTTTAAAAATAGTCAGTGTTATCCCATATTTCTCTGACTCACCCAGGGGAAGGAGTGTCTTTTTCTATTAAAAAAAAAAAAAAAAAAAAAAAAAAAGGTGCCATATGGGCTAGCAGTGGTCCTGGATGTGAAGTATTGATTGCAAAACTCTGTGATAGGTGGTATAGAGAGATTTGTTGAAAGTGTGACTAAAGCATAAAGGATGGTGCCTGTAAGTAACAAGAAAGTTGGCATTCTGGGTAGAAGAATAGAACACCGAGGCCTCTTGTGTTCCGCATCATGCAATCGCCTTTCTTCCACTGGATGAAGTGTTGATGTCACTGAAGTTTTCAATCAAAATCCCATCAGTGAGGAGAAAGAAGCCTGAGGCTCAGACTCTGATAGTGCAACTCATATTTAATAAGCAAAATTGAATCCAGACCAGAGTTTTCCCTTCTGTATAGGTTGACAAATTTGAACTGAGCTGCATTTATAATGAATTCATCAGCTTTTGAATTAACAAGAGATTCCTCAATCCTGAGTAAATCAAATCCTTTACTCTGACATTGAAATATATGGAAAATAATATTATAAAAAGTGAATAATCAGAATGATTAAATGAGATTACAACACATTCTCCTTCTTTTCTCTCTCTTCCTTCCTTCCTTCCTTCCTTCCTTCCTTCCTTCCTTCCTTCCTTCCTTCCTTCCTTCCTTCCTTCCTTCCTTCCTTCCTTTCGAGAAACAAGCTTTCTGACTAGTTTAGAATTCTTTAGAAAGTACTATATGATTCTGTAGTCATTATTTTAAAGGATATCTCTTAGAAAGGCATATGTGTTCTTCATATGGTTCTTTGGTGAAGGTGACTTTTCTCCAAACAGATAATCAAATTACTTTAAAAAGCATGTCAAGTTGGTGGTAGTTGAGGCGTACAAAGCAAGGAAAAATCAACGAGTTTAATGATATGACTTAGGATTTCATACATTTTAAATAAGGGTTCACATACTTGTCTAATGGATTATTTCTTTAAAAAATAAAAATTCACAAAGAATGTCAGCCTAAACATACATCTGAAAGCAAAAGTAGGTTTTTTCTTAATAACTGAGGTGCAGGTTTAAATGTCTTCTACAGTTTTAAAACTCTTGGGTAATTCTATAACCTTTAGCAGATATCTATTACACTGTTACATGAAAAAGTATTAGAAAAGTTGTTTTAAGTAAGTTTGTTTTTTGCTCTCTTTGTTTATCTAGTCCAATCTAGGCACATTTATTCATTTACTCAGCAAATATGTCTAGAATGCCAACAGCGTATATGTACTATGCCCTGGGGACACCACGGGGACAGTCACAGTTCCTGTCCTCATGGAGCTTACTGTCTTGTAAATTGAGGAAACTTACACACTGTTAGATGGTAAGAAGCTATGTAGGGGGATGGGGAGCTCTGAGCCGTGGGGTGGGTGTGTTATTTCATCTGGCTCCAGGCAGAGTTCCAGAAATGGTAGCTGCACTGCATTATGTTATTGCTAAAGAAGGAAAAGCTTTTTGGAGCAGAGAGAAACAAGGTGTGTGAAAATAGGCACTTGTTTAGATCGCTTAGCCCTGAACAGGAATGAGGCACCAGGTAGACTGAAAATCTTGGGAGAGGCTTCTAAGAGCATAGTACTTGGCCCCTCTCCTTTTAGAGGTCAGCGGTATAAGTGACTTGCCCCAGAGTCGGTGGGGTTTCTGAGGTCTCCCAACAGGAGGGGTGCTGGAGAAAATGACTGTCCTGTGACTGGTGGGGGGTTGTTGTCCTTTGGGGTGGCTTAGTAGAGCCTCACTTATTTCTCTATATTGCTCCAAGAGCTGCTTTGTCATATGCTGGAGCAGGAGAACAGAAGGGAGAGAGAGAGGAAGCAAGTAGGTTGCTGGGCAGGGACCTCCCCGATCTGCAGGATCCCATGCAGCTGGAGGGCAAGACACCGCAGACATCCCAGACTGAAGAATCAATTCCCCGCATCTCTCTTCCCTCCTTAAGAAAACTTATGAAATGACAGAGAATTTGGAGTAAAGCGCAATTCTCTTAGGAATGTACTGTTATTTCCATGGGACCCAGAATTGGGAGATTTAAAGAGGGAATGGGGGTGCTTGTATGTGTGGTTCTTTGGGGGCAGAAGGTAGAGGGAAGTATTCCTTCAGAAGGTGCTGTGAGGAAGATAGCTCCATCCATCTGCCCTATGGGAGCTAAGCTCCCTCTCAATTAGCAGAGTGGGCATTATCATCCCCAAATCCTCAAGATTGGGGAATGAACAATGGACTAAAGTAGACTTATTATTATTCTACTATAGATTATTATTATTCTAGCAATGGAAGAACTCTTATTGATATAAAGGCAGTGACCCCCAGAGGTTGTGAAGGGATGGAGAGGGAAAAATAGGTGTAATATGGAGGCATTTTCAGGACATTGGAATTGTCCTACATGACATTGCAATAATGGAAACAGGCCATTATATATTTTGTCATAACATACAAAACTGTGCAGGACCATAATGTAAACTATAGTCCATGGTTAGTAGCAATACTTCGATATGTGTTCATCAATTGTAACAAATGTACCACACTAATGAAGGATGTTGTTAATGTGGGAATGTGTGGGAGGGGAGGGGGTGGTGCATATGGGAATCCCCTACATTTTTTATGTAACATTTATGTAAACTAAAGCTCCTTAAAAAATTTTTTTAAATTAAAGAAAAAATGTGCTGTGAAGGGGATGTGCTCATTCTTAGCTACAGTCTCGCTAAGAAGCTACACTCTAGACCCTATTTTATTAGATCTGCATCTAAGACATAACATCAGTACTAATTATGACGTTGAAAGATTAAAAGCTGGGATTTTTCTGACTGTGGTGTTAGAAATAGCTTCAGATAGTTAAAGTTTGAGGTTTGTAACAATTTTTCAGTGATTTGTAAATATAAGATACATCTAATGCCATTTGATCAATATATTTTCCATTTAGGTGGAAAATTTTACACTTTCAATTTGGTCTTCCTTGACAGTGAGCACTTTTTGTGTGCCAATCAAAAGCCATATTAATCACATATCTGGTCCAGCTCCCCTTCTTCCTCTGCTTGGAAACAATTGATCTCTGTAGAATATTTTGTTTAGAGCTTTTTAGTTTGAAAAGAATCTTTAGAAAAAATTCTTTCCCATTAGTAGGGTATAGGTTTGTTTCAGGAGGGTCAGCAAATGACAAGTAGGTTTGAGCTGCTTCAGGAATAAACTGTCTTTTGGAATCTCCTGTTGAATTAAACTAAATAAACACACTGAATAAAGACAGACTTGCTGGGCAGGATTTTGAGTTGGTTTTCAATCTACTTTAACTTCTCATTCTCCTTGAATTGTGATTCCTTTACTTGTAAAGACTCCTCTCTGGAAATCTGGGAGTGGCTGCAAAGTCTGTTTGCCTGTGACACTCTTTACTTATGTTGGCTCGTTAGGTTGCTTCCTTTGGTTAAGCTGCACGGGTGATGGCCACCCTTTGTTGTTTAGCATCAACTCTTACCCCTCTGTGGAAACAGCTGTGAGTTCTGTGGGCAGAACCCTTCTGCTTTAGGAGGGACTGACATCAGCTTTCCTTCTTCCTTTGACTGATGGTGTCATCTCTAATGTGACACCTACTGACTTTTAAAATTTCATAACTCATCTTTGGTTGAAGAAAGCTAGAAATGATTACTTCTTCCCCATTAGGAAAGAATCTTCTGTGAAATACTGTATCTAAGTTCATCCAATTTTCTTGGTTCTCTTTCTCCACCTCCATACTTAAATCTACTGTAGTAAGCTTTACGTCAAAGTTTTTAAACCCTATTTGTGTGGAATTTGAGCAATTCCTCCCACTCCAGTTTCTGGTTTGAATCAGAATCAGAGGGCATGGGTAAGAGTCCTTGTAGAAATAACCTATATAGAGATCCTTTATGTTTCTCTTTCTCCCTCCCTCTCTCTCTATGTATATATATATACACACTATATATCTACAATATACTAGAATATATATATATCAACATACATATATTCTAGATTAACTTCTGTACATTAAGTTTGTAATCAAATATTAGTCTTTTATAAAGGGAGTAATTTCTAATTCCTACTTTAATGCCTTTAACATTAATGTACCTGAATTTTTTAATGCACCTGAATTTCAACATTAGTCTGTCTCTGAAGCGTAATTGTAATAGAATGTCTTAAAATAGGTTGAAACCATAATAAATTGCCATTTTTGTAGAGCATAAAAGGTTGCGTACTGGCAATTTGACACGGCTCAACCCAGAATAATGTTCACATTTTCAGCGACATTCAAGTGCCTCCCATGCGTATTAGGCCAGTTGCGGCAGAAGATTAAAAAATGAGAATGACATAGTTCCATCTTGGAGCCTCCAGTCCATACACCATGCCTTGATGACCAGGTAGAAGATGATTTGTCCTTTAGAAGGGGACGAACAGCACCCCAGTTTGGAGGAGTGGAACATGCCTTCAGTGGTAATTCCTTACATCTTTACAGTGCTTTAAAGTCCACAGAACCCCATGACAAAGTCCCATCCCAAGAACCTTTGGCTCCCAGCACCTTCTGAGCCAAGTTCAGAGCCCTGAGTGTGGCATTCAAAGCCCTTTGTGGTCTGGCTGCAGCTTACCTTTCCCACATTATTCCTCTTCACTATAGAAATACCTGTTTTCCCATCTGTTTCTGCTACTCCTTCCTCCTGGAATGTTCTTTCCTCCCACTTCAAAGGCAGTTGAGTAGAGTGATTAAGACTATGGACTCCAGGTTCATATTATCTGGGTTCAAATCCCAGCTCTCCACTTATTAGCTGTGTAACTCCCTGCAAGTTGTTTGACCTCTGGGTGCCTCAATTTATTCACCTGTAAAAGAGGGATAATGACAGTGCAACCTCCTAGAACAGTTGTGTGGATGAAAGAATTGATTCTAGGTAGAGGACTAGAAAGGTCCCTGGTGCAGAGTGAACACTCAAGGAATGTTATTTATTATTACAATTTCTGCATGTCCAAATCTGTCTCATCTTTCAAGGCTCCAGGCAAGGACAACCTTCTCCCCAAGATCTCCTCCAGTGTCCCTAACTGAAAGTTCTCTTTCTTTTCTCTAGTTTTCCACAGCACATCTGTAACTGTTGGAGGATACTTTCAATGTTGTTCTTGTATTTTTGCCTTACTTCCTCTATTAATATGTAAATTTTTGAAGGGGGGATTCATTGTCTATCCTCTTCAATGACTAGTAGAATATCTTATACATAGTTGGCACTCACATTTATTAAAAGAATGGGAAAAAGTGGGCTTTAGGAAGATATCTTTAGTAATTTATGCAGGATGGATTATAGATCAGAGAAACCTATTAAGGCTATTGTAATAGACGTGATATTATTTCACTAACTCATTCAATATCCTGTTCAGGGTGAGACTGAGGAAATATAAGCCCTAACAAAAATTAAGTCATTCCATGGCTCCCCCTCCCATATGTTGAATTTATCCAAGAAAGCCTCTACTGCAAAGTTAAGGGTAGGCTTATGTGTGAAGAGTTTTGACCTCTTCTTATTTAATTGACTAAAATAAAGTTTAGCATAATGTTGCAAAGAAAGAGACTGTACTCAGTATTGCTCTTAATATTACTCTCTCAGGAGCTCTGAGTGTTTATCACAATGATGCACTCACATTTACAATCCATGATATTGGGGATTTACTTCAAATTAATCCTGCAAGGGGGCAAGGTGGGTACAGATGAAACAAGCCTGGCCATAAGTTGATAATTATTGAAACTGGATGATGGGTGATGGGTTTTATACTCTTTATATATATATATTATAGCATATATTAATACTCTCTATTCTTTTTCCTTTTGTATATTTTTGGAAATTTTTCATGATAAAAAGAAAAAAACCCCATACCTCCAAAACCAAAGACCTTGTGCAAAGTGATACATAATGAATTGGAGACAATTCTGCTTGGGTATTGAGACTTAAAAATGAACATTCCACCCAAATGATGTGGAGTTCTGTAGCATCCAGCATCCAAATGCTTCACTTAGAGTCAAGGAAATAGAAAACCTAATCAATACAGCTGATTAATGGTTTGGAAGATTTTGGAATCAAATATGGAACTCAAAAGTAATGCTAATAGGGGAGCGGATGTGACTCAAGCGGTTGAGTACCTGCCTTCCACATAGGAGGTCCCTGGTTCAATTTCCAGTGCTCCCTGAAAAAACCAAAGCAAACAACAAGCAAAACAAATGAGAAAACCAACTCAGGGAAGCCAATGTAGCTCAATGATTGAGCACAGGCTTCCCACATATGAGGTCCCAGGTTCAATCCCGGGTACCTCAAAAAAAAAAAAAAAAAAAAAGTAATGCTAATATCAGGCTTGTTGCAGAAATGTGAGACCAAGTCACTTCAGACAATGCTGGATGGACAAACTTTATGAAACAACAGAAGACAAGTTAGGAGAACAAGGAATGCGGTTCTTGAGCATTGAAATCATAATTGTAATGAATCTGAGCAGTAACAAATTACCTGAGCCGGGCTGAATATTTATAAATCATGTAATTCAGCCCCTGCTGCAGAAGGTGCCAGAACGGTTTACAGGGAAGATGAACCAGGGGCTCTGTGGACACCAAAAGGTAAGCTGCACAAAAAATCTGAGATGCCTCTCCCCTGGGGGTGTAGATCTCAGAGATGATGACGTTCATTTGGAGCATCAACTGAAAACAACAGTTGTACAAGCCCAGATGTAGGTGGCTTTTATGAAAACTGTTTAACCAGCAGGAGTGCAAATAGCAAATTGGCAATAAAGAGCTCGCTTATGAGTTTGAAGGGAATTTAAGTGATTAGCATTCACTACAGGAAATAAAGCATCCTGGATTAGAATACAGAAGCCCCCAAACAGTATTCTTTAAAAAAAAAAAAACATTTTAATCTGATGCTTGATACATACAAAAATATATCTCTCAATATATGCAACAAATGAAGCATCATAAAATGAACACTTTGGAGCCTACAGTCCAATTTAAGAGCTAGAACATTACCACTTACACCCACCTTTGGGCTCTCCCCCCTAACCTCCTCACCCCCAGCCCCATCCCCTGCTGGGAACCACTATCCTGAATCTTCTGTTTGTCATTTCCTTGTTTTTTAACTCACTTATTATGACTCCCTAAAAAGCATATTGATGAGTTTCGCTTATGTTTGAGCTTTATCAAAATGGCATCTTAATATGCATAGTCTCCTAGGAGACTCACTCAACATTAGGTTTTGAGGCTTTGTCAATAACCTTGTGGGGAGTTTTCATTTATTCGTTTTCACTGCTATATAATAATCCACTGTGTGAATAGAGCACAATTTCTCCATTCTCCCGTGGATGGAAATGTGGGCTGTTTTCAGTGTCTGGAGAATATGAGCAAAGCTGTTAGGACCATGCTTGTACGTTTCTCCTGGTGCACATGTGCAAGAGTTTCTCTGGGTGGAAACGCTGGACCCCAGGGTGTGCGAACGTTCGACTTTACATGATAAACAGTGCAAGGTAATGTCAAATTGCTTTCCAAAGTAGTTGTACCAGTTTACACTCCCAGCAACATTGTGCAAGCGTTCCCATTGATTTACGGCATCTCCGAGTGTTTATATTGTCAGACTTCTGAATGCTTGCCAACCTAATGGGAATAAAATGATATCTCATTGAAGTCTCAAATTGCATTTCCTTGTTACTAATGAGGCTGAATACCTTTTCCTACATTTATCTACTATTTGCTTTTCTCCTTGTGAAATGTCTGATTATGGCTTTTGCCCACTTTTTCCCTAGAAGGCTGTCCTTTTTCGCACTGAATTTCTGAGTTCTTTATATACTAAGCAGTGTTCTTTACCATTTTTCAATGTGCCAATCTTTAAAAATTTTGACTTGTAGCATTTAGAACCGAAAGGACCTTTAGAATATGAAGTTCATCTCCCTCATATTATCTACAAGGAAGAGTGAAGTGCAGGAAGGTGAAGTGACTTGCCCAATATCACAAATTGTGTTAGCAGTGTGGAGATGAGCTCCTGGACCTTTTAACCCCAAATTAAATTATTTTCTTATTATACTATCATGACTCCTTTATTGGTTGGTCTAGCTTTTATTTAAATTTTTAAAAAATCTTCAGTAATACATTTTCATTGCAGAAAAAGACACACAAAAAAATCCCATAGACATTAGCAAAATGAAGAAAATGAAAATCTGCTTTAATACCAACTTCCAGATGCAATTTCTGTTTATATTCTATATTTTCTTTGCAGATAATAACTATAATAGTTAATTATTATGGAGTGCTTACTATGCACCAGGCACTGTTCTAAACATTTGACACATATTGATTCTTTTGAGTCTTCTCCACAACTCCATATGTAGATTATCACTATTATCCCTAGGGTGATGGGCAGAATAATGGCTCCCAAAGATGCCCACGTCCTCATCCTCAGAACCTGTGAATATGTTACTTTACATGGAAAAGGGGAATTAAGGTAGCCAATGGAACAAAGATAGACTAATCAGCTAACTAAATTAGGGAGATTATCCTGGATTACCTGGGTGGGCTCAAAGTAATCACAAGCATCCTTAAATGTGGAAGAGGGAGGCAGAAGTGTGGTGTCAGAGTGCTATAATGTGTGAAAGATTCAACCAGCCACTGCTAGCTTTGAAGATGGGAGAAAGCCATGAACCTAGGAGTGTGAGAAGCTGGAGAGGTGAAGGAAATGCATTCTCCTATAGAGCCTCCAGAAAGAAAGGCATTCCTGCCAACACCTTGATTTTAGCCAGTGTGGTAGACAGAATAATGGTCCCAAAGATGTCTACATCCTAATCCCTGGAATTTATGAATATGTTACCTTACATGGCAAAAGTAACTTTGCAGATGTGATTAAGTTAAGGATTTTGAGGTGGGGAGATTATTTTGGATTATCCAGATATGCCCAATGTAACCATAAGAGTCATTATAAGAGGGAGAAAGGAGAGTGAAAGCCACAAAGGTGGTCAGATGATGCAGTAGAAGTCAGAGTGATGAGCTTTGAAAATGGAAGAAGGGAACGCAAGCCAAGGAATGCAGGCAGCCTCCAGAAAAAGCAAAGAAATGGATTTTCCCCTTGAGCCTCTGGAGGGAGCACAGCCTGTGGACACCTTGATTTTGACCTGGCGAATCCCATTTCAGACTTCTGACCTCCAGAACTCTAAGATAATTCATTTGCATTGTTTTAAGCCACTAAATTTGTGGTAATGTGTTACGGCAGCAATGGGAAACAAATGCACCTAGTTTACAGCTGACCAAAGCCACATAGCTAATTAGTGATAAAGATAGGATTTGAATCCCGGTCATCTGGCTCCAGATATCATTTCCTTTACCACTATGAGATAAAGGTAGATAGGCTAGATAGACAGATAGATTTAAATAGTACATACATTACAATAAATGCAAATCTTCCACATTATTTTAATAGCCATCCAGCAACACCATATTAGTTGTGTTCCACTGAATAAATATACCACTACCATATTTTACATAATAAATCCCCTACTATTGGATATTTGTTTCTAATGTTTCAATATTATAAAATTGACAGTGACAAACACCCTTCTAGTTATAATAATTATTCCCTTTGGAAAACTCTTACAATTAGAAATGCTGGGTCAAAAGAAGTGCATTTAAAATAATGGTTAAATTACCTTCCAAAAAAGATTTCATTGGATTATCATTTAAAACATAATAAAACATACAAGGAGGAACCTCTCTACCTTCTGTTTCTGCCACACCTCTGGCATTGATCTGTTTTCTTATCCACCGTACACACTTGGCTTCATTGTATTTTTGTTTTTGAAGGTTTTAGCTAAAACGGTGTTTCTCATGTATAATCATAGGTATTAGAGCTAGGGGGCGTTTAGAGGTCATTGAGCCTCACCCTTTAATTTATTGGTAAAGCCCTCCCGGCCCAAAGAGATGAGCAGACTAGACCAAAGGCTTAACTAGTGGGGGGTGGGGAGGGGTTGGCCGGTTAGAACCCAAGTCCAGAGTTCTCTCCACATCCGCAGCAAATGTCATGAGGATAACTCCCTAGTTGGGACCATTATTGATTAGCTTTTCTTCAAATCATGCCAGCCAGCTATCTCCTGTCCTCATTAACTAGAAGCAGCATATTTTAGGGGATGTAGAATAATAAAGCATCTGAATACCTAGTACTGAACAGTAAACCATATCATTTCCTGGTGTTAAGCCTATTTTTATTTTCTTACTGAGAAACTTGGTAGCATTGATGGCAGCAATTACCCCACCCCCCACATTTATTTAAGAGTTCTTAGAATGCATAATCTGAGGTTTTCCATCATCCCATTTTTGCCTAACAGTATATTATTTTGTAACTTGGTTCACGTGTTACCCAACAGGACCAAGGTTACTCTGT
Organism: Tolypeutes matacus; assembly: GCA_026826555.1. Lineage (NCBI taxonomy): Eukaryota > Metazoa > Chordata > Mammalia > Cingulata > Chlamyphoridae > Tolypeutes > Tolypeutes matacus. Next base: position 13,687,413 of record JAKSZT010053769.1, on the reverse strand, counting down.
CCTGGAATGTGATGTACAGGACGGTATGCAAACTCCTTCACTCTCTCTGAAGCAAACAATGCAGTAGGAAAACACGCTGCCATTTTCTGACTGACCTCAATCGCTGAAGGTGGACCCCGCACGTTACATCAGCAGGCCGGCTCCATTACACTGCCCTGCGCTGGGCTCGAGCTACTGAAATATTGATTTTTACAGAGCCGGCGCGCACACACTGAAAAATCAATATTCCAGTGCACACACCAGAACAGGCGGCAGAACGGGGCCCCACTCGGTGGCCCCGAAAGCACTGTCCGCAGGCCTGGGCCTGGGAGGGGGGGGGGGGGGGGGGGGTGGAGGAGACGATGCCTGGGGAGAGGCCTCTGCAAACCCGGGAAGGGTCAGATAAACAACCAAGTGTGGAAAGGGAAGAGAAAAGAGAGTGGAGAGAAAGATCCTTGAGGATGACAGTTGGAAGGAGCAATGATTTATCATTCCATAGGGGCAAAAGGGGAGAAGGAAAGAGTAAATTAAGAAGAGAGGATAGGAAGAATTTTACAGGTAAGGATCTTCCCATGAACATTTATATTTTGTTTTTCCGTATTATTTGGCCAGACTAATGATGGAAAAATTATAAAGATGATACAGATACGTTCTTATCTGAAGGGAAAAAATAGAACCTCTTCTGAGAAATATTTATATATTTTTAAAAAGTGCAGCCCCCTTCTTTTTGTTTGGTGACCAGACAGAGGCTGGCATATTTTACAATAACTACCAGAGAGAGTCGACATTTATAAGAAGAGCTTTGCAATGATTTCTTACTTTCTTTTCCTTGGGGAGGGAGGGGGAGAGGAAGGCACCCTGGTCATGTGGCCATTCATTGATTCCCTTCCTTTCTAGAAAAGCACCTTCTTTGCCGTACTTGGGGAACCACATTCGTTCGTTAAGTTCGTTAAGTTCGGTCCATTTTACATGCCCCGTGACTTCGTGGGAATTCTGAGCTCCCTTGAGTCACACCTCCATCTAGATGTGGCAAGGAGAACGCGTCCCCGGGTTCCACTTTCGGGAGCCCAGTACCCAACAGAAGTCGGGGTGGAGACGGATCGGCCTTTTCCTTAGCCCCTGTAGACATATATATTTTTAAAAAACCAGAACTGGCATTTTTGCAACTTTTAGTTAAGCTAACTAAGCTACTTCTGCCTCTTTTGGTTTGGGGGATGAGGTGGTGGGCAGTTAATTAAAAGGAAAGATTTTAACCCCATGGATTCCTGATTTTGCTTTGTCCTAGAATTCTCTTACCGAGAATCTCGCTATTAGTTTTCTCAGCTCCCTGCCAGAGGAGGAAATTGTCCTCTCCGAGGTTTCTATTTCGTTCCCTGCCCTGCAGGCAGCATCGCCGCCTCTTCTTCCCCAGCCGAGTAGGGACCCGGGGCCCATCTGGGCTCGGACCGGGTCTGGTGGAGGGGACCCCGGGGACAGCGGGCGTTTAGGGGCACATTGCAAAAGACGAGTTCCTTGGGCCCAAAAGGGCTGGCCGGAGAGAGGGTGTGACCAGACTGTCGCTAGAGGTGGAACGGGCAGTGGCAGAAAGGGTGGGCAGGAGGGCGGGGCAGGACGCGGGGCCAGGTGGCCACCTGGAGCGTCCCGCCCCTTTCGGCCCCTCCCCCGGCTCGGCCAGCCAGCCGCGCCCCCGCCCCCGCGCGCCCCCGCCCACTCGCCTCCCCGCCCCTCAGCCTCGCGCGCCCCCGCCCCCTGCCCAGCGCGGCGGGTCTATTTGCATAAGGAGGCGTCTCCAGGGTCCGCCCGGGGCGCACGTGACCCCTGGGGAGGCGGAGGGAACCTGCTGACTTGACACGAGCCGCTGTGCGGCTCCCCTTGGCGCGGAATAGCTAGAGCAGCCGTGACCTCCGACCCCGCCCGCCGGCAGCCAATAAGAGCACAGGTCGTCTCCAAACCCAAAATTTCCACGTCGGCAAAAGTCAAGATGGAAGGGAGCGGAGCGGAGCGCGAGGGGGGGGAGCCCGCCTGGGAATGCCTGGCGGCCGGCGCTGGAGAGGCAGGGTGGGGAGCCTGCGGCGAGCGCAGAAGGGGCTACGCGGGAGGGCGCCCCAGCTGGGGGAGGCCGGAACGCGACCACCCGCCCCCAGCCCCGGGAGTCTCCTGGCGCCCCTCACTTCGCCAATCGCCTGTGCACCCCGGCCCGGGGGACACAGCCCACTGCACCTCCGACCCTGGCCCTGGGGGTCGTGGGGGAGGGGACGGTAGCGGGGTTGCGGGGAAAGGTGGGGGAAGGCACTTTCTAGACCTGTTGCACGGACGCAACAGCTGTTCAGGTGCGGTATGTGGGGGGGGGGGGTCTGTCGGGGTCGGGAGGGTGGGTTGTGGCATATGCTGCAGGGGTCAGGGGATGCAGGGCGGGGGCCACGATCAGGGGGACGGTGTTGGGGGCTGTGCGCTAGGGGGTAGGTTATGTGCAGACTGGGTCTGCGGGGAGCTCTTTGCCTAACGGGGCAGGGAGAATCCCAAAGAGTGGGTGGGTGGAGCGAGGGGAGAAGACTGCATGGACGAGACTTTTTGGGGCTGGGCGCAGACTGCTGGAAGACTTGGAATAGAGGGGTGGGAATGGCTGGGGGAAGGGGAGGCGCAGTGGAGGGCCCGCTAAGCCATGCTTTCCTGGGCCGCCCCATCTGCGGGGCATTTCCCGGGCCTGTATTCACCCAACTCGAACTCTTCCAGCTCCGGGAACTCGTCGTCGTGCAGCCCCCCTCCCCCATCAACTTTCCAGACGGGAAGGTAAAAAGTTGCCATAAGTCAGATGGAATGAGTTAGCAGCTTGCAGAAGTTTAAACAACAGGACTGCGGAGGTGGGGTTCGACCGGGAATGGGTTCTAATATGGGTCTGGGTGGGAAGGAGAGGGAGGGCGTGGGATTCCTCGAGCTGGTTTGCTGTGACATTGCGACCAGAATTTGTCGAACCGGGCCGTTAAAACACCATTTCTGTTGGGTATTTGCTCCTGCTGACTGCGGCAGGAACTTTCCATAATTAATGACCCGTTCCATTATCGGTCTCATCCTGAGCTAAATTGCTTTTAACGACTTATTCCTCTTTGCCTTAGCTGAGAGGGTGGGGGAGCACACCTGCAGGAACAAACCTCTGGAGGAAGACAGCCCGATTGGCCTTTTGAGGCAAAGTTCTGAGACACTCCGACTCTGAGTATGATAGAAGTCAGTGCACTACAGAACTTTGTCTCTAGAGGCTGTGGTCGCCGCCGCGAGGGCTCCGACGCCGGGGCCATTGGCCACGTCGCTGCGCTTTTCCCTTGGGGGAGGGGCGAGGCCCGAGGGGTCCAAGTACTGTGCGAGGAACTCGGCAAACTCTGCTAGCCGGTAATAGGAACGAGATCCCCCGTTCCCCAAATCTCAACTTACCCCAGTAGACTCCTGACTGCATTGTTTTTAGATTTAAAATAATAATAATAAGCTTTGGGCTTTCAAGGTTATTTAAAAAGTAAAGAGGGGCTTCGCTTAAGGAGGGAGGAGAGACGCGGTTTTATTAGTGGGTGTGTTGGCGTGCAATGCCTTACAGGGATTTAAAGTATCTACCCTTGTAGACGGAAGTTATTTGTACAAAAGCCAGGGATTTTTACTCAAGTGATTTGCTAGATGAGACCCTGCAAGGATTGACTTTGGAGGTCTGTTTCTGATTTTATTTTCTTAAATAGGTTTTTATTAATGGAAAGGGAAGCACTTTTGTTTTTTTTTTCCAAGAAAGCATTTTGGAAGGCGTAGTGGTTACCTTTGGGATTTTCTCCCTTAAGCAGTGGGCTCTGGAAGTACCTGGAGACCCTGGTCTTCTTATCCCTTATGGAATGTAGGCTTCAGTTGGTGAGTCCTGTCAATGATGTCTCTGCAGTGGGCCAGGGATGGCACCAAATTCTAGTCCAGTCACATCAACATTGCTCTACTTTGGTTTTATGAGCTTTTGGCTGGAGAGCAGTTTGACCCAAGGAATTACAAAATGCCTAATTAACAAAGGCATTTATCCAGCAAACCTGTGGAGTGCCTGCTGGGTGCCAGTCCCAGGGCCCAGGGTGGTGAGCTCAAAGGGAATGGTTCCTGGGCTCCTGCTGCTTATGGTCAAATCCATGAGATGCTCCAGAGGCTTTGGGATTGCCTGTTTTTGTCTCTGAGAGGTCCTTGAGTTTAAAAAAAGCCACCATCTTTTTACTTGGGTATATTCTGGTGGATAGTAGCTTATCATTGGGGTGATAATGGAGGAAGGAAAAATTGGGGGGGTGGGGGAGAGTCTTTATTTGCTTGATATTTGCTTTATTTGCTTAATGGTAGGACAGCCAGTTGCTTTTGACAGCAATGCTGTGTCCTGTTCCTGAGGTAGCCTGTACTCTCAAGTCTGTGACTATTATTCATTCTCCCACCATCCTAATCAGAGTATCTGTTTTTGCCTCATTTCCTTAACCTTTTATCCAAAAGATGGCTGAATTATTTTTGAGTGGTAAAATAAAATGATTCAAACTCATGTACTTCTTGTATTTATTTGAGATGTTAAGTGTGCTTACTTGTGGAGAGAATTCCCTTCTCTAAATTTGCATCAGTTTAGATGTGTCCATGGGATATCCTGAAAATACTGAACTCCAATAAAACTTAAACTCAGCTTTTTAAAAGAGGATGTGTGTGGCTCTTTGAAGGCCTGGGATGGAGTAGTTGACTGGGAGAATGGTCACCCAAGCAAAGAAATGGGGTCAGGGTCACACCTTCAGAGAAGAATATTGGAATCTCTGATATGATTATGCCTGATTTGACTTTCTGCTTAAATCCTTTGCTTAGAAGGCTTTTGCTTTGTTTCCTGCCTATGACCACTGGTGATTTAAAGCACAAACTGGATGGGGGCAGGGGGGAGGGAGGGTTTGCTTTACTTTGGGTGTTGAGGAGGATGAGAGTGGGAATGAGGAAAATTGGCAGTCTGGGAATGTTTGCTCTAAATCTGGCATTGCCTCATAGACTTTGGTCATTGGTGACCAGTGTGTTGTCCAGGCACTGTTGGAGGTGCTAATAGCAGTGGACAAAATAGGCCCAAATCCCTACCCTCTTGGTGGGCATTCTTGTGCAGGAGGTAGACATTAAAAACAAAGAGCAGATGGTGGTAAGCACGATGGAGGCAAGGCAGGGAAGGGGGAGCAGGGATTGCTGGGGAGGCTGAGGTGCTCTTTTAGCCTGGGTGGCCAGGCCGAAGGAAGCCATCATCTCCAACCTACTTTGCATGGCTCAGGCCCCCATGTCTTTATTTTAGACATTTCAAGTGAATAAACCAAACAGTAGATGCAACCGAAACTATTACTAAATATATATATATATATTTTTTAAGATTTTATTTATTTATTCATTTATCCCCCCCTTGCTGCTTGTGCTCGCTGGGTCAGCCAACCATGCCGTGCAGGCGGGCTCTGCCTTCACCAGGAGGCCCCGGGAACCGAACCCGGGGCCTCCCATATGGTAAACGGGAGCCCCACTGATTGAGCCACAACCGCTTCCCGTATTACTAAATATTGGTGGCTTTTTTTTTTTTTTTTTTTTTTTTTTTTTCCATTTTCAAATGCAAAGGTTGGGAAATGGGGGAAGCTAAAAAATCTTCCATGAAAATCAGAGTTGCTGGGAACCAGGTGGCTGGGCCTCTGACTCCTCACCTGTAAATCATGTCCAACCCCATATTCTGGCAGAAAATTCTAGAATTGCAAGTAACCTTGCACTTCAAAGAATCTATGCCATAGAACTCTGAAGTGCTCTCAAAAAGTTCTTTATAAATACCTGGGGGAGGGGACATGTGTGGACTACACATTTCTTGGGAACCCCCAGGAGCCACAGGAGGTCTACCATCTAATCCATGGAATGTTTAGGAAGCATTTTTTGCTGAACTTTTCTTATCACTCAACCTAAAATTTCTTATTTCATTTGGGCAGTACATACAGGGAACTTTCATGGGATAAGTGCTTCAGACACAGAGGAAGCCTTACAAATAAAAAAGCAATGGGCAGGGAAAAGGCAGAACTCGTTTACACTGCTACATGCGATGTGTAAGGAATAAATATCTGTGCTGCTCTGGTAGTCTTGGAGGAGCCAGATGGAAGGAAGATAACTTCACCAAACCCCTGGCAATAGTAGACACTGGTCTCATGAATATAGTCTGTGAATTTATTAAGTGGGCACAAAGTGATAGCAGTGGCTTTACCACAGCGAAACACCACTTTCGAAATGATGTCTCTACTCAGATATGCTGCCCTTCTTGTCAGTTAATAGGAAAAATATAATAGTTACTAAACAGTACTGAATTTGTGCCAGGTACTGTTGTTCTAAGCATTCACATAATGTTAAGGCATTTAGTCCATGCAATTACTCTAAGAAGTTAATACTGTTGATATCACCCCATTTTACAGTTAATGAAACTGAGGCACAGAGAGGTTAAGTAACTTGCACACAGCTAGTCAGTGGCTGAAGCAACGTACAAACCCAGTCAGTCTGGCTCAGTCTGTGCTCTTTCCTGCTGTGCTGTATTGGGTATCATTTAGTTGCCTAATTGGTTATGGGATACTGCAAAGCCTTGGAGTCTAGGTTCAAGGAAATCTCTTGAACATAATTAGGGCTTAGCTGAATCCAAATCTTCCATTTGTCTTTAGCATGTGAGGTTGGTTTCCAGGGCCCTGTAGTAGCACTACTTTGGGATTATTTTACTATTTTGAGTCTACCGGTCACTTTCACCACTGGGCAGAAATGAATGCTGGGGTGGGGTGGGGGGGAAAGCTGCTTTAAAAATAAAAATAAATGTCCTGGCCGGTACAGTATTAAAAGCAATAGAAGCAGGCAAGAGGGCGGCAGAGTAAGGAGCTCCAAGAGTCAGCTCGTCCTACAAGGCAGTTAGTAAACACCCAGAGTATCTAAATCACCTGTTTGGGGAGCCCAGGAGACCAGAAGCGCATCCTGCAACATCCTTGGAAGAACAGAAGGTGGAGACTGCCCATCTGCAGTAAAGATTCGTGAGTAGAGCACTCCATGCTGCAGAGGCTGGTGCCCACCCTCCACTGGAGGCACAAGCCACCTCGGGAGCTATTCCCTGGCTGGAGATGGAAGCTCCATTTCCCAAAAACAAGAGAAAGAGATGGTCAGGCACCAATTTCAGGCACTGATTAGTAAATTTGACTGGCTAAAGTCCAATCTTAAGAACAGCTAAAGTTTGAACCTAAGTCAAAAAGAGGCCAGTAGCCTCCATTTTAACTCTGCTCTTGGCACAAGGGGAAGCAGGGCTGTCTGAAAATCACAGTGATGGTAGGAACCAGCTTCTTTCCACCCAGGTCAGATTGCAGCCCTAGCCTAGGTTCCAGCCCCACCTCTGGCAGGAAGGAAGCTGGAGGGATCTGCACCAGCCTCTCCGGGCAAATGCAGGCAGTTTGGGCCCACACGGACTAGAGTGTTGGGAACTCCTGTGAATCCATCCCCACCCCTGACAGGGCAGAAGTGACTGTGCTCCCTCAGCTTCTCCTGGCAACTGCAGGCACTTTCAACCCACATGAACTGGATTGTTGGACAAACCTCTGCCTCCATCCTTGCCCCTGACAGGGCAGGAGGAGGGATAGTGCATCCACAGCTTCTCTGGGCAACTGCAGCTACTTTTGGCCCACACAAACTAGATTATTGGACACATCTGTGGCTCAATTCCTGCCCTTGACAGAGCAGGAGGAGGGGCAGTGCTTCCTCACCCTCTCCGGGCAACTGCAGTCGCTTTTGGCCCTGCATGTACTAGATTGCTGGGCACACTAGAGGCTCCATTCCTGTCCCTGGCAGTGGAGGAAGTGGGCCAGTGCTGCATCACTCTATATGTGCAACTGTAGTCAGTTTTGACTCACACAGCTTAGTTTGCTGCCCACATCTGTGGATCCATCCCCACCCCAGGCATGGGAGGAAGGGGTGTGGAGCTTCATCAGTCTCTCCGGGCAACTACAGACAGTCTTGGCCTGCATGGCTTGGATTACTGCACATGGCTGCAACTCCGTCCCTATGCTTGCCAGGGGAGAAAGGTGGAAGAAGCTTCATTGTTCCTGGGGCAACACAGGCAGCTTCAGCCTCAATGGCTTACAGTACCAACTGCATCCTTGGCTCCTATTCCACAACCAGCAAGGGAGAAAGGGCAAGAAACAGATGAAGAAGGGCTGAAAACACGAGCCACTACAAAGTTCCAACTAAGTTGAACCAAGTATCAAAAAGGGGCTGTAGCACAAAGTCAATCAAATGGATAACCCTAGACTAAAGAGAGACAAGGGGCCAAGAATAAATACATCTAGTAAATCAGATGCTGAGACACAACAAAAAATTACATTCAACACCAAGAAACAGGAAGATATGGCCCAAAGGAACAAACTAAACCTCCAGATGACATAAGTGAGTTGAGACAACTAATCATAGATGTTCAAACAAATCTCCTTAATAAATTCAATGAGTTGGCTAAAGAGATTAAAGACATAAAGAGGACACTGGGTGAGCACAAAGAAGAATTGAAGACATACACAGAAAAATAGCAGATAATATGGGAATGAAAGGCACAGTAAATGAAATGAAAAATACACTAGAGATTTGTAGAGGCAGAAGAAAGAATCAGTGAGCTTGAAGACAGCGCCTCTGAAAGTGAACATACAAAAGAATAGATAAAGAAAAGAATGGAAAAAATTGAACAGGGTCTCGGGGAACTAAATGATGGGAAGAGACATGCAAACATATGTGTTATGGGTGTCCCAGAAGGAGAAGAGAAGGGAAAGGGAGAAGAAGGAATTTTCAAGGAAGTAATGGTAGAAAATTTCCCAATCCTATTGGAGGACATAAATATCCTTGCCCAAGAAACAGCATATTCTCATCCCAATAAATCTGAATTGACGTACTCTGAGACACATACTAATCAGAATGTCAAATGCCAAAGATAGAGAATCCTGAGAGCAAAAAGAGAAAAGCAATTTATCACATACAGAAGTTGCCCAATAAGATTAAGTGCTGATTTCTCATCAGAAACCATGGAGGCAAGAAGGCAGTGGTATGATATGTTTAAGATACTGAAAGAGAAGAACTGTCATCCAAGATTCTTATATCTGGCATGATTTTATTTCAAAAATGAGAGTGAGATTATAATATCCACAGATAAACTGAAACTGAGAGAGTTTATAATGAAGAGACTGGCTTTGCAGGAAATACTAAAGAGAGTGCTACAACCTGAAAAGAAAAGACAGGAGAGAGAGGCTTGGAAGGTAGTCTAGATGAAGATTATATCACTAAAAGTAAGGGTTAAAAGTCTAAAAAGTTTGGAAAAAACAAGATGTGACAGATAAAACACAAATATCAAAATGGGTGAAGAACTGCTTATATAGTTATAACATTAAATGTTAATGGGTTAAACACCCCAATCAAAAGACACCGACTGGCAGAATGGATAAGAAAATATGAGCCATCTATATGCTGTCTACAGAGACTCACCTTAGACCCAAGTATACAAATAAATTGAAAGTGAAAGGCTGGAAAAAGATATTCCATGCAGGCAGTAACCAAAAAATGCTGGAATAGCTATAATTATATCGGATGAAATAGACTTTAAAAGCAAAGTTGGGGGTTGGATGTGGGTCAAATGGTTGGGCATTCGTCTCCTGTATGGAGGGAAAATAGCAGGCACGCAGGCTGCCAGACCTCACGAATGGGCATGCCATCAGGCCCCATGAGTGGGCGAGCCCCCAGGCCCCATATGTGGGTGCGCTGCCAGGCCCCACACATGGGCATGCCAGGCCCCGTCGAGCCATGCAGCAAGATGATGATGTAACAGGAGAGTGACACAAGGGAGAACCAAGACGAGATGCATTGAAAAACCAGGAACTAAGGTGGCGCAGGTGGCAGAATGCCTCTCTTCCACATCGGAGGTTCCCAGGATCAAATTCTGCTGAAGGCAGGAGGAGAAGGATGAGAAGAGAGGGCAGGAAACAGACACAGAGAATTGCTCAGCAAATGGACACAAAACAGCAAAAAGGGGGGTGGGAGGGTTAAAATGGATAAAAGTAAATAAATCTTAAAAAAAAAAAAAGCAAAGCTGTTATTAGGGACAAGGAAGGTTATTATATAATAATAAAAGGGTCAGTTCACCAGAAGGAAATAACAATAAAAAATGTATATGCTCTAACCAGGATGCCTCAAGTTACATGAGGCAAACACTGGCAAAACTGAAGGAAGAAATAGTTGTCTATCAATAATAGCTGGAATCTTTAATCATTACTTGCATCATTGGATAGATCATCTGGGCAGAGGGTCAATAAAAAACAAAGCATGAATAATATGATAAATGAACTAAACCTAACAGACATATATTGCACCCCAAAAGAACAGGATATACATTCTTCTCAAGTGCTTATAGATCTTTTTTCCAGGATAGGCCATATGTTGGATCACAAAGCAATCTCAAAACATTTTAAAAAATTGAAATAATACAAAACACTTTGTCTGATCATAATGGAATAAAGCTGGAAATCAACATCAGGTAGAAAAAGGGAAAAATCACAAATATATGGAGATTAAACAGCACACTATTAAACAATCAGTGCATCAAAGAATAAATTGCAAGAGAAATCACTAAATGTCTTGAATGAAAATGAGAACACAACATAGTAGAACCTATGGGATGCAGTGAAAGCTGTGCTGAGAGGGAAATTTATAGCCCTCAATACTTACATTAAAAAAGAAGAAAGAGCTAAAATCAAAGACCTAACTACACAGATGGACGAACTAGAAAAAGAACATCAAACTATGCCCAAAGAAAACAGAAGGAATGAAATAACAAAGATCAGAGCAGAAATAAATGAAATAGAGAACAAACAAACAAACAAAAAGAGAAAATTAACAAAACCAAAAGTTGGTTCTTCAAGAAGATCAACAAAATTGACAAACCCTTAAGACTGACAAAGAAAGAAAGAGAGAAGATGCAAATAAATAAAATCAGAAATGAAAATGGGGACATTATTACTAACCCCACAGAAATAAAAGAGATCATAAGAGGATACTATGAACAACTGTACACCAACAAACTAGACAATGTAGATGAAATGGAGAAATTCTCAGGAACATATAAACAACCTACAATGACTCTAGAAGAAATATAAGACCTCAACAAACCAATCACAAGCAAAGAGATTGAAACAGTCATCAAACAACTCCCCAAAATGAAAAGCCCTGGACAGATGGTTTCACAGGTGAATTCTACCAAGCATTCAAATAAGATTTAATACCAATCTTACTCAAACTCTTCCAAAAATTTGAACAGGAAAATGCTACCAAACTCATTCTATGAGGCCAATATCACCCCAATACCAAAGCCAGATAAAGATATTACAAAAAAAAAAAAAAAAAAAAAAAAGCACAGACCCATTTCTCTAATGAATATGAATGCAAAAATCCTTAACAAAATACTTGCTAATTGAATCCAACAACACATTGGAAGAATTATTCATCATAATCAAGTGAATTTTATCCCAGGCATGCAAGGATGGTTCAACACAAGAAAATCAATCAGTGTAATATACCACGTTAATACATCAAAGTAGAAAATTCACATGATCATCTCGACTGATGCAGTAAAAACATTTGACAAAATCCAGCATCCTTTCTTGATAAAAACACTCCAAAAGATAAGAATCAAGGAAAGTTTCTCAACATGATAAAGCATATATGAAAAACCCACAGCTAACATTGTACTCAGTGGTGAAAAACTGAAAGCTTTTCTTTTAAGATCAGGAGCAAGACAAGGATATCCACTGTCACAACTATGCAGTACAGTGGTAGAGGTTCTATCTGGAGTAATCAGGCAAGAAAAAGAAATAAAAGGCCTCCAAATTGGACAGGAAGAAGTAAAACTTGCACTATTCAAATTCTTGTACCTATAAAATCCCCAGAAATCAACAATAAAGTAACTAGAGCTAGTCAATGAACAGCAGAGTTGCAAGATACAAAATTAATATGCAAAAAGTAGTGTTTCTATACACTAGTAATGAGCAATCTGAGAAAGAAGTCAGGAAAAAAATTCCATTTACAATAGCTACAAAAAGTATCACATATTTAGGAATAAACTTAACCAAGGATGTTAAGGAAAACTACAATGCGTTGCTAAAAGAAATCAAAGAAGACATTAAAAAATGGAAGAACTCCTGGTAAACTTCATTTTCTAGGTTAAAAAAAAAAATGGAAGAACATTCCATGTTCATGGATGGGAAGACTAAATGTAGTTAAGATGTCAATTCTACCCAAATTGATATACAAATTCAATGCAATCCCAATAAAAATTCCAACAGCCTTTTTAAAAGAAATGGAAAACCCAATTATCAAATTTATTTGGAAGAGTAATGGGCCCTGAATAGGCAGAAACATCTTAAAAAGGAAGAACGAAGTTGGAGGGCTCTCACTTCCAGACTTTAAAACATATTACCTAGTTACAGTGGTAAAAACAGTACGGTACTGGCATAAAGATACACATATAGACCAATGAAGCCGAATTGATGGTTCAGAAACAGACCCTCACATCTGTGGTCAAGTGATTTTTGGCAAGGCTATCAAACCCACCCAACTGGGGCAGAACAGTCTATTCAATAAATAGTACTGGGAGAACTGGAAATTCATATCCAAAAAAAAAAAAAAAAGAGGACCCCTACCTCACATCTTATACAAAAATTAACTCAAAATGGATCAAAGACCTAAATATAAAAGCAAGAACCATAAAATTCCTGAAAGAAAATGTAGGTAAACTTCTTCAAGACCTGGTGGTAGGTGGGATTTTCTTAAACCTTACACTGAAAGCATGAGCAATGAAAGGAAAAATGGATAAATGGGACCTCCTCAAACTTAAAGACTTTTGTGCTTCAAAGGGCTTTGTCAAGAAGGTGAAAAGGCAATCCAATCAATGGGAGAAAATATTTGGAAACCACATATCCGATAAGGGCTTGATTTCCATGCTATATAAAGAGATCGCACAATTGAATAATAAAAGAGCAAGCAATCCAATTTAAAAATGGGCAATAGACTTAAATAGACATTTCTCTCAAGAGGAAATACAAATGTCAAAAATGCACTTGAAAAAATGTTCAATATCACTAGCTATTAGGGAAATGCAAATCAAAACTACAATGAGCTATCATTTCATACCTCATAGAATGGCCATTGTATTTATATATGTAACAGTAAACAAGAAGTGCTGGAGAGCATGTGGAGAAATAGGAACACTCCTTCACTCTTGGTTGGAATGTAGAATGGTGCATCCTCTGTGGAAGACAGTCTCATGGTTCCTCAGGAAGCTAAATATATAACTGCCATATGATCCAGCAATCTCTTTACTAGGAATATATCCAGAAGAACTGGAACGAACAGACATTTCCACATGGATGCTTATAGCAGCATTATTCCCAATTGCCAAAAGATTGAAACAACCCAAGTTTCCATCAACCAATGAATGGATAAACAAAATGTGATATATACATACAATGGACTACTATGCTACTGTAAGAAGAAATGAAATTGGGACACATATGATAACATGTATAAGCCTTGAGCACATTATGCTAAGTGAAATAAGCCAGACACAAAAGGACAAATACTGTATAGTCTCACTAATATGAACTAAATATGAAGAATAAACACGTGGAGTTAAAAACCTAGATTATAGGTTATTAGGAGAAAGGATGAAGACTGAGAAGGAGTACTGATACTTAATGTATGTAGAATTTTCAATTAGCTTGACTGTAAGTGTGGAAATGGATAGAGTTGATGGTATTACATTATAGTGAGTATAACTAATATGGTTTTTTGTTTGTTTGTTTGTTTGTTTTTTTACATTTCTCAATTAAATGTAATGGGTACATGTAAATTTTTTGTTGTTGTTTTTTTGTTTTTTGTTTTTTTGTGAATCAAACAATATTTTACACAATATATTTGGTTCATAGTAATGCATTCATACAGTATTTGTCCTTTTGTGTCTGGCTTGCTTCACTCAACATAATGTCCTCCAGGTTCATCCATGTTGCCATATGCTTTATGACTTCATTTCTTCTTACAGCTGCATAATATTCCATCGTGTGAATAGACCACAGTTTGTTTATCCATTCATCTGTTGATGGACACCTGGGTTGTTTCCAACTTTTGGCAATGGTGAATAATGTGGCTATGAACATCGGTGTGCAGATATCTGTTGGTGTCACTGCTCTCAGTTCTTCTGCGTATATATCCAGTAGTGGTATTGCAGGGTCACATGGCAAGTCTATATTCAACTTCTTTAGGAACTGCCAAACAGTCCTCCATAGTGGTTGTACCATCCTGCATTCCCACCAATAGTGAAGAAGTGTTCCTATTTCTCCACATCTTCTCCAACACTTGTAGTTCTCTGTCTTTTTAATAGCGGCCATTCTGATAGGTGTGAAATGATATCTCATTGTAGTTTTGATTTGCATTTCCCTAATCATGAGTGATGCTGAGCATTTCTACATGTGTTTTTTTGCCATTTGTATTTCTTCTTCGGAGAAATGTCTATTCAAGTCTTTGGCCCATTTTTTAATTGGGTCGTTTGTCTTTTTATTGTTGAGTTGTAACATCTCTTTATATATCCTGGATATTAAACCCTTATCAGATATGTGATTTCCAAATATTTTTTCCCATTGAGTCGGCTGCCTTTTCACCCTTCTGACAAAGTCCTGTGAGGTGCAAAAGTGTTTAATTTTGAGGAGGTCCCATTTATCTACTTTTTCTTTTGTTGCACGTGCTTTGGGTGTGAGGTCCAAGAAACCACCACCTACTACAAGGTCTTGAAGATGTTTCCCTACATTTTCTTCTAGTAGTTTTATGGTCCTGGCTTTTATATTTAGATCTTTGATCCATTTTGAGTTGATTCTTGTATAGGGGTGAGATAGGGGTCCTCTTTCATTCTTTTGGTTATAGATATCCAGTTCTCCCAACACCATTTGTTGAAGAGACTGTTTTTTCCCATCAGCGTGAGCTTGGTAGGTTTGTCAAAAAACAGTTGACTGTATAGGTGAGGGTTTATTTCTGGATTCTCAATTCTATTCCACTGATCGATATGTCTATCTTTATGCCAGTACCATGCTCTTTTGACCACTGTAGCTTTGTAATATGTTTCAAGGTCAGGCAGCGAAATTCCTCCCACATTGCTCTTCTTTTTTAGAATGCTTTTGGCTTTTCGGGTGCACTTACCCTTCCAGATGAATTTGGTAATTGCCTTCTCTAATTCTGTAAAGTAAGCTGTTGGGATTTTGATTGGTATTGCATTGAATCTATAAATCAGTTTGGGCAAGATTGACATCTTCACGATATTTATACTTCCAATCCATGAACAAGGAATGTCTTTCCATTTGTTTAGGTCTTTTAAAATTTCTTTTAGCATTGTTTTGTAGTTTTCTGCATATAGGTCCTGTACTTCCTTGGTTAAATGAACTTCTAGGTATTTGAGTCTTTTTGTTGCTATTGAAAATGGAATTTTCCTCCTGATTTCCTCCTCAGATTGTTCAGTACTAGTGTACAAAAACATTACTGATTTTTGCGTGTTGATCTTATATCCTGCCACTTTGCTGAACTCATTTATTAGTTCAAGTAGCTTTGTTGTGAATACTTCAGGATTTTCTAAATACAGGATCATGTCGTCCGCAAACAGTGAGAGTTTTACTTCCTCTTTTCCTATTTGGACGCGTTTAGTTTTTTTGTCTTGTCTAATTGTCCTCGCTAGAACTTCTAGTACAATGTTGAATAACAATGGTGACAGTGGGCATCCTTGTCTTGTTCCTGATCTTAGGGGGAAAGCTTTCAACTTTCCCAATTGAGTATAATGTTGGCTATGGGTTTTTCATATATGCCTTTTATCATATTGAGGAATTTTCCTTTTATTCCTATCTTTTGAAGTATTTTTATCAAAAAAGGATGTTGAATTTTGTCGAATGCCTTTTCTGCATCTATTGAGATGATCATGTGGTTTTTTTCCTTCAATTTGTTAATGTGGTGTATTACATTGATTGATTTTCTTATGTTGAACCAGCCTTGCACACCAGGAATAAATCCCACTTGGTCATGATGTATAAGTCTTTTGATATGCTGTTGGATTCGATTTGCAAGTATTTTGTTGAGGATTTTTGCATCTATGTTCATGAGAGAGATTGGTCTGTAATTTTCTTTTCTTGTGGAATCTTTATCTGGCTTTGGTATTAGGGTGATGTTGGCTTCATAAAATGTGTTGGGTAATTTTCCCTCTTCTTCAATTTTTTGGAAGAGTTTAAACAGGATTGGTGTTAATTCTTTTAGAAATGCTTGGTAGAACTCACCTGTGAAGCCATCTGGTCCTGGACTTTTCTTTGCTGGGAGATTTTTGATGACGGATTCAATCTCCTTAATTGTGATTGGTTTGTTAAGTTCTTGTATTTTTTGTTGTGTCAGTGTAGGTTGGTTATGAGTTTCTAGAAATTTGTCCATTTCATCCAGGTTGTCTAGTTTGTTGGCATATAGTTTCTCATAATATCCTCTTATGATTCTTTTTATTTCTGTGAGGTCATTTGTGATTTCCCCCCTTTCATTTCTGATTGTATTTATTTGCATCTTCTCTCTTTTTTTCTTTGTTAGTCTAGTGAGGGCTTTGACAATTTTATTGATCTTCTCAAAGAACCAGCATTTGGTTTTGTTGATTTTCTCTATTGCTTTTTTGTTCTCATTTTCATTTATTTCCGCTCTAATCTTTATTATTTCTTTCCTTCTTTTTGCTTTGGGATTGGTTTGCTGTTCTTTTTCTAGTTTCTCAAGTTGTTCAGTTAAATCTTTGAGTTTAGCTCTTTCTTGTTTCTTAATATAGGCATTTAGGGCTATAAATTTCCCTCTCAAGACTGCCTTTGCTGTATCCCATAAGTTTTGATACGTTGTGTTCTCATTTTCATTTGTCTCAATATATTTACTGATTTCACTTGCAATTTCTTCTTTGACCCACTGAATATTTAGGAGTGTGTTGTTCAGTCTCCACACATTTGCAAATTTCCTTTTTTCCTGTCTGTTATTGATTTCTAGTTTCATTCCATTATGATCTGAGAAGGTGCTTTGTATAATTTCAATCTTTTTATATTTATTGAGAGCTGTATTGTGACCTAACATGTGGTCTATCCTGGAGAAAGATCCATGGGCACTTGAGAAGAATGTATAACCCACTGAGTTTGGATGCAGTGTTCTGTATATATCTGTGAGGTCTAAGTTGTTTATCATATTGTTCAAGTTCTCTGTTTCCTTGTTGATCTTCTGTCTAGTTCTATCTAATGATGTGAGAGGGGTGTTGAAGTCTCCGATGAATATTGTAGAGATGATTATTTCTCCCTTCAGTTTTGCCAGAGTCTGTCTCATACATTTTGGGGCACCCTGATTAGGTGCGTAGATATTTATGACTGTTATATCTTCCTGGAGGATCGTCCCTTTTATTAATATATAATGGCCTTCCACATCTCTTATCATTTTTTGCATTTGAAGTCTGTTTTGTCTGATATTAGTGTAGCTACCACTGCTCTTTTCTGTTTACTATTCGCGTGGAGTATCTTTTTCCAACCTTTTACTTTCAGCCGGCTTGTATCCTTGTGTCTGAGGTGAGTTTCTTGTAAGCAGGATATAGATGGCTCATGTTTTTTTATCCATTCTGTCAGCCTGTATCTTTTGATTGGGAAATTTAATCCATTCACATTCAATGATATTACTGAAAATGCACTATTTATTTCCTCCATTTTATTCTTTGGTTTTCATGTGTCATCTTATTTTTGTCTTTCTTTTTACTCTTTTGGTTATCCTTTCTGCTTTTCTTTCTTCTATACTCTCCTCCAAGCCTCTCTCTCCTGTCTTTTTCTTTCATGTTCTAAGGCTTCCTTTAATATTTCCTGCAAAGGTGGATTCTTTTTTGCAAACTCTCTTAGTTTCTGTTTCTTTGTGAATACTTTATATTTACCTTCATATTTGAAGGACAGTTTTGCTGGATAAAGAATTCTCGGCTGGCAGTTTTTCTCTTTCAGTTTCCTAATTGTATTATACCACTGTCTTCTCGCCTCCATGGTTTCTGAAGAGAAATATGCACAAAGTCTTACTGGACGTCCTTTGTACGTGATCGTTTGCTTCTCTCTTGCTGCTCTGAGAATTTTCTCTTTATCTTTTACATTTGACCTTCTGAATAATGTGTCTTGGCGTAGGTCTATTTGGATTTATTCTTTTTGGGGTACGGTGTGCTTCTTGGACATGTGAGTTCATTTCTTTCGTGAGAGCTGGGAAATTTTCAGCTATTATTTCCTCAAATACTCTTTCTGCCCTTTTCCTTTCTTTCTCCTTCTGGAACTCCCATGACACATGTGTTCTTGCGTTTAGTGTTGTCATGCAACTCTCTGAGCCCCTGCTCAATTTTTTTCCATTCTTTTTTCTCTCTGTTCTTTTCTCTCTTCAATTTTAGCTGCTCTGTCTTCAGTAGCACTTATTCTTTCTTCTATCATTTCGAGTCTGCTGTTGTATGCTTCAAATGTATTTTTTACTTCACCTATTGTGTCTTTCATTCCCATGAACTCCGTTACTTTTCTGTTCATGATTTCAAATTCTTCTTTATGTTCACGCAATGAATTCTTGATGTCATTGATCTCTTTAACTATATTCTCTTTCATCTCATTAATTTGATTTTGGAAATGTGTGCTCATCTCACTGATTAATTCTCTCAAATTCTGCATCAATTCTGGGACTTTGCTGTATTCCTTTTCTTGGGCCATGTCTTCTATTTTCTTAGTATGGCCTGTAATTTTTTGCTAGTGCTTAGGCATCTGGTTAGTTTGTATTTTACTTAGATGCTCTATCTCTTTCTCTTTTATGGGGTTTTAGTGGCAGGAGGCTGTGAGTTACCACCGCTCTTTGATTTTTGGCTCAAACTTGATTGTTAGGATTGTTCTGCTGGTTGCTCAAAACTGGGCACTGGACCCATAATTGGTTGTAGAGTCGTTTCCTAGGGCCTTGGGCAGGGAGGCTATAGAGGCCAGGAAAAGCCTCTCTTACTTATTAATTTTCTTATGTGCAATTCCTTGGTCTGCCAGGAGATGGCGCTTGTTGGCAGCTCTCAATTCAATGCCTGGTCGGAGCGTATTTGTTGTGACACAGACCAGATCAATGTGATAGAGCTTCCTGTCTGGGGGCTAGGAGCCCTGTGATTCAAACTTTCTGAGACAGTTCTCCAGACTTCTCTCGTAGAGCCCCCCTTTTCCCAGCTAGGAAATATTTCCACACCCTTCTGAATCCTCAACAATCAGTCCCTGTTAGTAGAGGAGGAGATTGGGAGGTTTGTATTTCTTTAGCCCCTTGCAGGCTCCAAGGCAAACAATGGCGCAGCCCCACCCAGCCTGGAAGGGCTCTCGGGACAGGGCAGACCAAACCTGGGAGTCCAAAGCAGGGTCAGCCCTAGGCTCTCTCTCCCCTCTCCCGTGGTGTCCTCAACAATTAGTCCAGGCTAGAAGAGAGGGAGGTTGCGAGGGTCGGATTTCTCCAGTCCTTTCTAGGCTCCCAGGGCAAACCGCAGTGTGGAAGGGTTCGAGGGGCTCTGCAGCGCAAATTTCAGGTCAGAACCTGAGTCAGCCTAAGGCTGTGTCCCTCTCTCTCCCCTTTCCAGGAGTGGCAGATCCCTGAAGCCCCCTTTGTCTGTGGTCGCAGGCCCAGGGGCCCGAGAATTCTGAAGAGTGTGGGGGAGGGTGCCGGCAGCAGCAGAAGCTGCTACTTGCAACTCACCGTTCTGTAGTTGCGATTTCCCTCTTCTGTCCCTCTCTCCTCTGGGTGGTGTGCCGCCTTCACCTGCTGTCCTAAACCCTAGAAGATCTTTTTCAGGGCTGTTTCAGCTTGTCCTCTAGGTATTTTTCTGGAGAAGAGATTCCCGTGTCTTACTAGTCCGCCATCTTCCCGGAAGTTCAATATGGTTTTTTATAAATGGGATTGTGGCTGAAAGGGATAGTCTAGGGATGTAAATGTCAATTGAAAGAAAGCTAGAGAAATATCTAGGGACTGAATAACCTAGTGAACCCTGAGGTGGATGACGATTGTGGTTAATAATACAAATACAGGAATGTTCTTCTATGAACTACAACAAATGTATGTCACTGTTACAAGGTGGTAAGAATATAGAGATGCATGCAGAAAATACAAGTAATGTATCTTATGGACCATAATTAAGAGCAATATTGCAATATTCTTGCATCAATGTCAAAGAAGGTACTATATCAACACTAAACGTCAATAATAGGGGGATATGGGATTTTTTCTTTTGGACTAAGGAAAACGTTCAAAGTTTTACTGGGGCACTGACTGCACAATTCTGTGGTGAAACTGAAAACCACTGAGTGTACACTTTGGATGGAATGTACAAGGCATGGGACTGTATAATACAGTGAACCATGTGGTAGAAGATGGTTAACAGTACAAATATGGGAGTGTTCTAACATGAACTATAGACAATGTACAATACTAATGCATAGTGTTAATGGGGAGGGTGTATGGAAAAAAATATACCAAGTGTGGACCATAGTTAGTGATAATAGTCTGATCATGTTCTTCCATAATATGTAACAAATGTTCCTCAAAATGTAAGGTGTAGGTGGAGGGGTGATGTATGGGAATTCAGCACATTATGCACTATTGTTTTGTAAGCTCACAAATTCTCTAATAAAAAAAAATGAATGAAAAAAAAGCAGTAGAAGTGGAAAATGACTAAACTGCGCTAATGCATTTATTCAACAACCTTTCGGTTCCTACCATGTGTCAGCTTGTGGATGTAAATGATTTTGGTGTGGTGATATACCCAAGGACTCTGGTGATTGAAGATGAACTACCACTAAATCAACCTGGGATACCTAGGAAGTCTTCCCAGAGGAGGTGATAACTGAGTTCAATATTGAAGGATGAGTAGGAGGTGGTTGAGTGAAGGGCGGAAAGGGCATTCTAGTTCAAAGGAAGAACAAATGTAAGCTCATGGAAATGAGCAAGAGTATGATGTGTTTGGGAACCAGCAAGGCCTTGTTTATGGCTGGAGTAAAAGGCATGTGTGGGTGAGTGGAAATGAGGCAAAGGAGATAGGTAGGGGTAGTTCCTGAAAGGCCTTGTGTCGTACATTTAAAAATTTGAACTTCATCCTGAAAGCCAAGGGGACCCGCTAAAGGATTTGAAGTAGGGAAATGGCCTGATCAGTTCTGCTTTTTTAGAAAACATTCTGGCAGCAGAGAAAAGTATGAATTTGTTTGGAGGCAGAAAATGGGTTATGAAGCAATTAGAGTAATGCAGGCGAAACATGAGGAGAGCCAGTGGGGACTGACAGGACGGATGTGGTAGGATTAGGATGGCAGTGGGAAGACCAGCTGACCTGGAGCAAAATGTAAGGACTTCCAAGGCAGCCTGTTCCCCAGGCGCTTCTGTACATTTTGCTAGTGGTGCTAACCTAGAGAATAAAATTGGCACCAAACTGCGTTGTGTATATTTCAAAATATTAAAACTGCTTGGCTATAATCCCAAGTTAATTCTGGAATTGTAGCATTGGAAACATGTCTTTAGCCCTTTATGACAGATTGGAAATTTACCCTAATTCATCAAATCTAAGAAGCCATAATTGTAAGATGCACCATTATTTATGTAGCACTAGGAAAGCCAGGACACAGTATTTACATATCACTTAGAACCTTTTTTAAAAGGTCTCTTTTATATTTTTTAAACTACAGACATTTTTATCATTCATGATTCCCGTAGGAAACAAAGAGCACACTCAGAAAAAGAGGGGTGGGGAGCAGATGTAGCTCAAGTGGTTGAACACCTGCTTCCCATATACAAAGTCCTGGGTTCAATCCCTGGTACCTCCTAAAAACAAACAAACAAAGAAACACCAACTCTCATTGGAGAGTGGATGTAGCTCAGTGGTTAAGTGCCTTCTTCCCATGTATGAGGTCCTGGGTTCAATCCCTGGTACCCCCTAAAAAAAAGGGAGGAGGGGACGGGGGGCTGAAGAGAGTTTGGTGAAAGCAATATTTACAAAGGCTGTGGGGAGAGTTGAGGGAAACCAATCATGAAGTGTGCATCACGGCAGGGCTGGCAGCAATGGGAAGCTATTACCCTTCCTGGGCCTCAGGGGATGAGAGAGGAATAATTCCTTGAGGAATTCCACTGTAGGAGAGAGGTGCCTGAAAGAAGAATGCCAGAATTGGCAGAAGAATGCAGCCATTGCCAGTTGTGATGGTTTAAAGTTGAATGTACCCGGAAAAATATGTTCTTAAATCTAATTCATTCCTATGGATGTGAACCCATTGTAAGTAGGACCTTTCGATGAGGTTATATCAGTTAGGATGTGACCCACCTCAATCAGGAAAGGTCTTAATCCTATTACTAGAGAACTTTATAAGCAGAATGAATCCAAAGAGAGCGAAAGCCATGTGTGGCAGTTTGAAATTATTTTATGAATCCCAAAGATCCTCTGGGTGTATGTATTAGTCAGGGTTTTCTAGGGAAACAGAATCAACAGGAGATATCTGTCAATAATATAAGATTCTATAAGAGTCTCTCACGTGACCATGGGGATGCACAAGTCCAGGTTCCACAAGCAGGCTGCAAACCAGGGGCTCCGATGAAAGTCCAGTGAAGATCCTTGATGAGTTTCTGGGAGAAGTTGGCTGTCCAAAGACGAACTGGGAAATTCTCTCTGAATGTTGAAATCACTTCCTCTTTTAAGGTATTCAACTGATTAGATAAAAGCATCACCCATTGCTGACGGCAATCTCCTTGATTGATGCAGATATAATCAGCCATCCACCCAGTAAACTCACTGGTGACCAAAGTCCATAAATATTATTCCTGTATTACAATTAGCCCAGTGCTTGCTGGACCAAACACCTGGACACAATTACCTGGCCGAGTTGACACATTAACCTAACCATCACAATGTGATACATTTGATTGCATTGAATTCAGTTGAGGGCCCTTTGATTGGATTACTTGATAAGATCGCTTTAGGGTTTTTGATTGGACTATGTAAGTAAGGCGTGACTCAGGTTGAGCCTCCATCCCCTTGCTGGAAACACTCTGAGACTCACTCAGACACAAGGAAAGGAAGCCACCATGTTTATCCTGCTGTGTAAGAGAGAAGATCACTTAAGCACAAAGCCCCAAGAGCCTGGGTCCATGTATCAACTCAAGAGGAGACACTGAGCCTGGAGGGAAGGCTGAAACCACAGCAAAGATTGGTGGCCATCTTGCTTCACCACATGGCAACACACCAGATCAACAGCAGCTGACTTTGGTGAGAAAGCATCTCTGATGGTGCCTCAATTTGGACTTTTTATGGCCTTGGAAATGTAAACTTTTACCCCAAATAAATCCCCTTTATAAAAGCCAACTCATTTCTGGTACTTTGCATTGGCACCCCTTTGGCAAACTAAACACCATGTTAGCAAGAGCTGAAATCAATGAAAGCCAGAGGAGAAGGGAGAGACCATCAGGTGCCATCATGTGCCTTGCCATGTTGACAGAGGAGCCCAAGGTCACTGGCAGCCAGCCCCAGAAAGCCATAGTCCTTGGGGAGAAAGTAGCACCTTCATGATTTCTTGATTTGGATATTTTCACAGCTTCAAAATGGCGAGAGAGTAAATTCCCCTTGTTTAACCTGACCTATTTCATGGTATTTGCTTAAGCAGTCTAAGAAGTGAAAATAGATTTACCAGGAGTAGGTGCTGCTATTGCAAATACCAAAAAATGTAGAAACAGCTTTGGAATTGGGTAATGGGTAGAGGCTGGAAGAATTGTGAGGTGTTTGATAGAAAGCTTTAGGTAGATTTGAAGAGACTGTTGGTAGAAATATGGATACTTAAAGCACTTCCAATGAGGCCTTAGCAGAAAATGATGAATGTGTTATTGGAAACTGGAGGAAAGGCAACCCTTGTTTTAAAGTGGCAGAGAACTTAGTGAAATTGAATTATGATGTCGGATGGAAGGCAGAACTTGAAAGTGATGAACTTAGATATTTAGCTGAGGAGATTTCCAAGTTAAGTGTGGAAAGTACAGTCTGGATTCTCCTTGAAGCTTATAATGAAATGAGAGGAAAGAGATAAGCTGAAAACTGAACTCCTGGGTACAAAAAAATCAGAAACTGATGGTTTGGAAAATTCTGAGCTTCTGGAAAGCAAGTCCCCACAGAACAGTGCTCCATGGGAGGGTTTATCTGAACATGGAACCAGTTGGCAATTTCTGTGGAAGTCAGGATTGGAAATGCAGGCATCCAGAAAGGGTCTATGGAAAATTCTTTTGTCTGATGGTCTGGACCCTTGTGAATTACATGCAAAACTGACAATTTTTGCATAATTTGTATGAATGGAACCACTGCCAGCCTGAATTTAAAAGGGACAGAGAAGGGACAAATTGAAGGAAAAATCACTTTGAGAGCAGAACCAGGGAAGATGAGGTGTGGACCAAAGACATCTTTCTGGGCCAAGAGAGTGGGCTCACCCATGTGTGTGGACATATGCCCCGACACTTGGAGAGGGTATGAGGCTTCACCCCGGTGTTCAGGGAGAGCATGGCCACTGGGCAAGCACTCCATCAGGCCCAGAGGATAAAACATCAATCTTCAGATTACTCTCAGACCTGGAAATCAAATGAAGTATGCCCTGCTGGATTTTTGGAATTGTTTGGGACCTATGAACCCTGTTTTCCTTTCCATTTCTCCTTATGTTTGTCCCTTCCTTGTATATTGGAAGCAGATAATTTGTTCTCTACGTTTCTCAAGTCCACAGCTGGAGGGAAATTGTGCCCCAGAACAGACCATGCTGATTTTGATGAGATTTTGTACTAAACATTGTTTCTGAAATGACTTAAGGCTTTTAGAATATTATGATGGAATGAATGTATTTTGCATGTCGAAGGAATGTGTCCTTTTGGGGTTCAGAGGGTGGAGTGTGATGATTTGAAGCTGTATGTACTAAAAAATATGTTCTAAAATCTAATCCATTCCTGTGGGTGTGAACCCATTTTAAGCAGGCCCTTCCAATGAAGTTACTTCAGTAACCTCATCTGTTACTCTACATGGATCTTAATGCTATTACTGGAGAGAGAGAGAGAGAGAGAGAGAGAGCGCCACAGGAAGCAAGAGGCTGGACATCGATGGAACCCAGAAGAGAAGGGAGAAACCAGGAGATGTCACCATGTGCCTTACCATGTGCCTTGCCATGTGACAGAGAAGCCAGGGATCACCAACAGTCAGTCCCAGAACACCACAGTCTTTGGGGAGAAAGTATCACATTGATGATGCCTTGATTTGGACATTTCCTGGCCTCAAAACCTTTAGCTAATAAATTCCCATTGTTTAACCTGACTGACAGTATTTGCTTAAGCAGTTTAGGAAACTAAAATACCAACCTACAGCTGGCAGTGAGGGACCCAGGGGAGCAAATACCCTGAATTATCTCTCCTCCTGCCCTCCAGTCCTGCCAGTATTTCCCATTAGCTCAACTCAACCAGAAGCTAGAAGCAAGGGGCCCAGCTGGTACCATCCATAGAAGTCAGCCTCTATGGGGTGACACAGGGTGGAGAGTGGCTCTGGGGGTTCAAGAAAGCTCCAACACCAAACCTTGCAGAAAGGATGTCAATGACTTGGACGAAGAGACCATATTAGAGCATATGCCACTCCTGTGCATGCCTAACAAAGAAAGTAAATTGGTTGAAGTACTCCTAAAACCTCTTCATATTCCTGGTCCAATCATTTTGAATTGTTTTTTTGAGTCAGAGTCCTCAATATCTGTATTTTTTTCACATAGTCTCATCCTCTGTGCCATCAAGAGCATTGGTGGTGCAGCCTTTCCTAAATGGGAAATGGGGAGTCAATGCTTAATTGGTACAGAGTTTCTGTTTGGCGTGATGGAAAAGTTGTGGTAATGGATGGAAGTGATGGCAACACAACATTAAGAATGTAATTAACACCACTGAATCATATAATTGAAAATGGTTAACAGGGAAATTTTAGATTGCGTATGAATTTTTTAAAATCCCATAGAACTGTATAGTATAAAGAGTGAACCCTAAAGTTAACTCTGGGTATAGTTAATAATATAATAATATTGTTTCATCAATTGTGGCAATTTGTACACTTTTGTATTAGTTGTTTTATATTACATTACATTTTGTATTACTTTAAGAATAGGAAAACTGTGTGCGTAGGAGGGTAGGGAGTATGTGGAAACTCTGTGCTTTCCACAGGATTTTTCTGTAAACCTACAACTGCTCTAATAAAAATAAAAAATAAAAAATAAAAAAAGAGTGCTCCACTATTGTCTGTGTCCAAGTAATTAACACCTTTTCAGCAAAATTTGATGCTGGGGCTTCTGGATATTACCAGATAAGGCCAACAAAAGATTTTCAGACAGAATTTGTGTAAATGTAGGAAAGGTGAATGACATCATGCCTGCATCCTGGCTGATAGCACTAATAAGGTATTATGTATTGTAAGATGCACCCTCATTTCAGAGATGTTAAAACATAGAAAACAAGTCTTTCTTAGAATTCATGAAATAGCATGAATCCCTCTAGAGCAGAGCTCCCAATCAGGGTTCCATGAATGGGTTTCAGGTGGGCCCAAATATTGTACTCTTCCGCCCTTAGGGAGGCCAGGCAGGATCTGGGGCAACCGGAGTCCTTAGGCTGGAAACCCTGGGCTTTGAGGAACTTTAACCATTTCCCCCCAATGTGTCTTAAAATATTGTCATTTTCTACATGTAACATGAAATGAATGAAAAAGGCTAGGAAGCACTGCTTTGAAAGATCCCCATCCTTAGTCTGGCCAGATTTCTGATTTTATATTAAATACAGTATTATCTGTGTGCTTCAGAAGGCAGGAGATACTCATGGGAGAGCGACTCAAATATGCTTGGGCTAATGTGGCAATAAAGCTGCTGTTCCCTACATTTGTGCTATGGGAAAGGTTAAACAGAAGTGACTTAAAACTTTCCTTCAGAGTTTGAAAGTGTCCATAACAATAAAACCTGTGCATACCCTCTGCTGCAGAAATTCCATTTTTATTGGTTAGGATAGTTTTGGCTCCAACTGGCTTAGGAAAGATAATTTATCTCACTTTATAAGAAACCCAGAGGTAGGGAATCACCCGAGTTGGTTTAATTCAGCAGCTTACCTGTGCACTAAAGATCCGATTTCTTTCCGTCTTTCCATCTCAGCCAGGCTGTCTCCTGACTGTGTGATGGCTGCAGCAGCTCCCTGTGTGACTCCCTCACAGAAGAATGCCCCTGGGCTCTTTGTTTTCTCAACCCCTGCCCCTGCCTTGCTGATATTTCCCCTTGGTCAGAATCATGTTGCAGGCCCAGGCACAGACTAATCACAGCCATCCAACTGGCCTAGACCAATTGGGGTTTAATCCTGTCAGGAGGGGTTGGGGTCTACCCCGAACCAAATCCATTGTTAGTAGAGAAGAATTGGAAGGATGTCTTTTGGAGGCATGCAACAGTGTTTGTTTGCTGAACTACTTTTGGAGCAGTCTTACAAAACTGCAACTCCATGATGAATGTACACTTATTACAGTATAATTTTTTTGGAAGTTAATTAAAATGTCCACCAGTAGAAGATCTGTTAAATAACAGATGGTACAATACATGGTACAAACACATGGTACAAAAAAAAGGTTATTAGGAAAGAGTGAGGTAGATACGTATGTCATCAACGTGGAGGATAAATGAGATGCAGTTTTTAGTAAATGGAATTTGATGCCATTTTGGTCCCTCTGTGTGCACACATACTCTCTAAATAGATCCTGTGTGTTCTAGTGTATGGGGGTTAGGATGGGGTGGGGGTGGTGGAGGGAGGAAATTCCTCTCTATAAGTTATATGCTTCTGATTGATTGTTTTTTTTTTTTACAACATATTACTTTTGTGATTCAAAAATTCTTAAGTTTGCTGCACAGAAAGAAGATAAATATATTATGACAATGGCAATACTAGATTGCTAGTAAGGAGATAATAATCCTCTATCTCATTATAGCCACATGTTTAAATAAGTCCCTATTTCATTACTATTATTTTTGAAATCTCATGCCTATACTGGTTGCATCAAATCTTTAGCAGTCAACCATGTAACCTCTTGAGCTGCCACTAGCCACGTGTGGCTATTTAAATTAATTAAAATTAAATAAAATTTAAAATTCAGTTACTCAGTTATATTAGCCACACTTCAAGTTCTCAACAGTCACCCATGTTTAGTGACTCCCATGTTGGAAAGCACAGATCAAAGAACATTTCCATCATTGTAGAAGGGCCCATTGGGTGGTGCTTCTCTCAGTCTGGCTCCTTGAGTTGAAGTGCAGGCTCAGTCTCTTGGTAGCTGAGTTGCTTTGGGCAAGTTATTTAACTTCTTTGTCCCTTAGCTTTCTGGTCTTTAAAATAGACATAATAATAATACTTATCTTGCAGAATTATTGAGCAGATTAAAAGTATTAGCTCCTTGTACATGATGTATCATCAATAAAGTTACTTCCTGTCATTATTATTACCTAATGTTACTGTTAGGAACATTTCTACCAACATGGATTGAGCACTAACTAAATGCTGGGCATTGTCCTCATACCATTTCATTTTATGGATAAAACTGAGGCATGGCGTGTGAAGTAGAGCTTCTCTATCACACTAGAAGAGGCAGGGAGCAGAGTCAGGGCCAGGTCTGATTCCAGGGCCTGTGCTCCTTGGTGTTTAATCTGTAAATGACCTTATTTGGGATGGAGGAAAGAGCAGGACTGAGTAACTGACTCTCTCTCCCAGGCTTCTTTGTCTTGCTCCTGCCCTTTTCCTTGCCTTCCACACAGAGGCAACTGATTCAGAAAGACTCTTAAGATTTCAGATTTCTGATTAATTTTTTTCTTTTCTTTTTTCTTTCTTTTCTTTATTTTTCTTCCTTTTCTTTCTTCTCTCTCTCTCTTTCTTTTCTTTTCTTTTTGATGGGCATTGGGGTTGAAGATGAGAGAACAATGGGATTTATTAGCAGCCTGGTGCCCAACTTTCTGTGGTATGTGAATTTTCTCAATTTTCTTCTCATGGGCTTTCCAAAAGCCAACTAGTCATTTTAAAAGGAAACCACTCTGTGATCAAATTAAAGAAGTGGCACTCTTGCCCGAGGACAAAACAGGAAGAGACAATTATCTTCAAGAACTTCTAATCACAGTTAAAGATCATCATATGCCTCTTCTTGAAGGTTCAGTTACACATGCTCCTTGCTTGGGGTTGGGAGGCGGCCAATGGGAAAGGATATGTATAACTGGAGACATTTATTATAGGGGCTTCATTTTCACTCATGCATTATGCCTGTCAGATACTTTTTGGGCTGGACCTGGGTTCATTTCCATGGTTGGAAATAGCATCCTTAATTATAGAAACTTTAGAAACGTTTTCCTGATTGTGCTGCATGATGTAAAAAAGATGTGTTCTATCTCAGTGGTGAGGATAAATCCCTTCAGCAACCCAGAAAAAGCACTGGTTATCTGCAGGATAAAGTCTTGCCTTGTGCTTCATTTCTTAAGTTACAACTCCAGTTGGGTTACTATTTTCCTATGAGTCAACATTTATATTGAGGTTATTACCATGAGCTACAGTGCTATGGAAAATACGCCTCCAGTCCTTTCAGTCTTTCTAAACACGAGTGTGTGTGTATGTGTGTGTGTGTTAGGGGAGAGGGAAGACAACTAATGCAGCTTTTGAAAGGCCATTGAGAACTGGTTTGATAGGATGTCTTGATGTCCTGTCTAGGGTTTTGAGAAAAGGAAGAGGATGGTTAAGCAAGACCAGCTCTGGCTGTTCAGTCAGCTGATGATAACAGTTGATCAGGATTTATCTGTACCCTATGAAGACGGGAAATTGAATTCAGTTCATTTTTCTAGCCTCCAATAGTGAATCTGAAACCATTTGAGGCACTTCACTGTGTAATGAGTTGTGTAATTTACCTTGAAAACAAAACTATATTTGAACATAAAACAAAAAATAGCAGGGATCTTTTTACTCTTTCCTGTCTTTCCTTCCTCCCAGTCCAAACCATGAGGCTTCTTTTTGTTTCAGAAATATGATTTATTGAAAATAAATTGAAGCCCACTGGCCACATTGGCTTCAATGCTAAGCTTCATGAGAGTAGGATCTTTTTTTTCCCCCCAAGAGTAGGGTCTTTTTTGTGCTTAATTTGTTGCTACATCTCAATACCAGTGCTGTGCCTGACACAGAGTGGTCATTCCATAAATATCTGAATATTTGAATGACTACATGGGTCCTACTACGTGTATGTGTGTATGTATCTTTGCTTGAGAGTTGACCCTTGATTTCAATATTTTCACTGTTATTGGCTCCTTAGATGTTTGATATGAAGTTGAGATAACCATGTTCTTCCACCTAACTTCAAGTTTTTCTTCTGTGGAACTGAGTTAAATAATGCATTTTTCTTCCAACATTTCTTTTTAGGTTGCTCCTGGTTTGGGAAGATTCTAGCCTGGAATGATGTCAATTGAAAGAAGCTTTTCTCCTTATACTCTCTATTGCTGACACACCCTCTTCTCTTTTTTTGAAACAATGGCATTGCATCCTGGATTAATGCCATAGAGCTCAGAGGTCTTCAGACTGGGTCTTGCAGAGCCCTGGAAGTAGAAGGAAAATTTATAAGGGGCACTCTGACATTGATGATTCAAGAGACTTGATGCTGAGCCCTCAGCTTCCCTATGGATGAATTCCTGAAACAGATGTGCATCAGAACCTCCCTGGGCTCCAGATTATTTACCCTCGCTCACCTCTCCTTTTCCCATCATCCTTCTCCCACTCGACAAAAAAAACGTACATCCCTCACCCAAGTCTTACCAGGGTGTGTTGCCTGGGATGTAAAAAATTCTGAGCTATCAAAGAAAGGGACAATTTCATTTGACAACAAATATTTATTGAACACTTACTATGTGCAGGGTACAGTTCTAGGTGATGCACTACAGCCGTGAACAAAACAGTTAAAAGTCTCTGTCTTCATGGAGCTTCCATTCTTAGCAAGTGGAGACGGACAAGAAACAAAAAGGTGTTATCTGTGCTGCTTCTTTTAATCAAGGCTCAGGCCCCATAACCTTCCCATTAACCTCCTGAAGAAATGTATTTCCAGAAAAATTTTCTTTTGTTTAATAATTATTGATCAAAATTAATTTACATTTTTTGCTAAATTTTGTACTAATAACTGTAATGAAGATAAATCTAGAAAAATTACTTAACATTGGAACCTCACAGTCATGAGAAATTAAAACAAATTTAAACCACAACTCATGTATGTATTTTAATTGCAGACGAGTATGATAGGGTGACCAAAAAAATCTTTAAGCATAAGAGAATTACATCATGATAAAAATTGTATGGAAAAAGTACAATAAATTATAGTTTCAAGAAAAAAGGGAACACTACGTTCATTAAATAAGAGCTCGTTCATATCTATTTAAAGTGGATAATGGCAGGCATAAAATTTCTATGACATTTAAATTTCATTGAATACGTAGGAAAGAATATGTAATAATTTTATTTTAAAATTTTAATATTAACAATTACCAGATATTAGATCCTCTGAAACTATTTACATTTATGATGAAAATATTAAGTGTTTACCTAAAAATGTTGCTGAGGGCACATAGTTTTTCAAAGTTCTTGTGTGAAGGGGCTATGAAAACAAACATTTTAAAAGCAAACCTGCCAAGGGTCAGAAGGGAGGGGAAGAGGGATGAATGGGTGAAACACAAGGCATATTTGGGGCAGTGAGATTCTTCTGTATGATACTGCAATGACAGACACATGACATTATGCATTTGTCAAGACCTATGGAACTGTAAAGCACAAAGTGTAAACCATAATGTAAACAATAGACTTTGGTTAGTAGCAATGCTTCAATATTGGTTCATCAACTGTAATGAATGTGTTGCATTAATCTAAGATGTCAAATATTTTGACATAGGAGAAACTGTGTGTGGAGTTATATGGGAATTCCCTATACCTTCATAATTTTTTCTGTAAAAGTAAATGTAGGGAAGTGGATGTGGCTCAAGAGATCGGGCTCCCACCCATCACATGGGAGGTCCCGGTTTTGGTTCCCAGTGCCTCCTAAAGAAGACAAGCAAGATGGTGAGCTGATGTGATGGGCAGGCACGGTGAGCTGGCACAACAAGATGACACAACGAGAGACATGGGGTGGAAAACATAATGAGAGACACAACAAAGCAGGGAGCAGAGGTGGCTCAAGTGATTAGGCACCTCCCTCCCACATCGGAGGTCCCGGGTTCTGTCCTTGGTGCCTCTTAGAAATACAAGGAAGATGAACAGACACAGCAAGTGTAAACAGTGAGGAGGTGGGGAGAAATAAATACATACCTTGCTTTACTTATTCCTTATGATAACCTAATACTTCCATTTTACAGATTAGGTAATTTAGGCACAAAGAAGTTAAATAACTTGCTCAAGGACACACTATGAAATTGTGGAGCCAGGATTCAATCCCAGGCAGCCTGGACCCATGATACTGCCCCTCCTCTCTTAATCATAATAGCATTAGCAGTTAACAACTGTGAAGCACTTAATCTGGATCAGACATTGTACTAACCACTTTACATAATGTATCTAACTTAATTTTCACAATAAAGTATCTCTTGTATGTTATGCCCAAATTTATAAGGAAATGGAGGCATAGAGCAGTTAAGTAACTTGCCCAACATTGCAAAGCTGGCAAATGATAAAACCCAAGCTATGCAGCCAGGAATTCCAATCCAGATTCCTCAAGGTCCGTTGTGTAGAACTCAGTAGCAGGCTTGGGACCTGGTTCCCACAGGTACTTCCATTTCTTATGGCTAAGCCACATTCAGCAGTCCTGGATGCCTTCCTTGGGGCCTCCCTGGGACACCAACCCACCATCAGAAACTGCCACCATTTAAGCAACATAAAACTACCTTCCCCTGAAAATCTTAGTCCCACTGTCACTGAACGGAGTGAAAAAGTACCAAAGTTGCTTTAATGATGGGGGAAGGGATGAGGTGGGGCAGCAGAATTTACACAGAATCTGGATCTTAATCTCAGAAACCATGAACTCTGCTGTGTTGATGTCTACCCAACAGTACATTTTAGGGTGGGGTCACCATAAAACTACATGTTGAAAATGGAAGCCAGTTCTTTCATCTGCAAGGGTCATATTTTGACTTGGAAACATTTGGTATGAAATGGTGGCTTTTGGCCCACCTGTTTTACGAACAAGCACATATAGTAAATGCACGTGCCCCCAAACAGCTGTCTCTCTTGCCAGAGACACTAGCCAAACTGCCACTCAGGAGCAAAGAGACCCAGCATTGCAGGCACAATCTTGTGCTGCAAAGGCTCCAACTCTCAGAGGGCACCTCCTCCTCAGAGAAGGGTTTGCTTATTTAATGAACATTTATGGAGGGCCTGTTACTCAACAGATACCAGTGAGTACCAGTTCTACAGAGATGAGTAAGATGCAGTTCTTGTCCTGCAGAAACTCAGAACCTGGCATGAGAGATAAATGTATAAACAAATTGCTGCAACACACTGTGTGGTAGGTGTATACATACAAAGTCCGGGTAGCACCAAGGAGGGAGTGCTCGTCAATTTCAAGGAGTGAGAGTCAAGGAATACTTCCTGAAGTTGAATGTGCTAGACCTGGGTCTGAAGAATGAACAGGAATCCCTAGATGGAAAGAGCAGAGAATAGCATTTCAGAGAGTGCAACATGTGGAGATGCAGGTAGTCATTGAACTGCACGGTGGTTTTGTATGGCTGTTCTTATGGACTTGTATGTGTAGCAGTCGGAGGACATGGTGAGAGAAGCATGGTAACCACACCTCACGGAGGGCCTTATATGCTATGCCAGTGTATTTGGACTTCATATTGGAGGAAACAAAGAGCCCCTGACGGGATCTAGACAGAAAGTGACATGTTCAAATGAGCATTTTGGAGAGGTTTGGCTCCTAATACAGAGAGGAGCATTAACTGGAATGGGTGTGTGGGGTGTTATAGAAGGGGATGGGCAGTAAGGCCAGAGGATGGTATACCAGACCTGTATGTGAAATTGCTCAAGAGAGATTTAAGACATAGAACAAGCTAGACTCAGTTTTGTCCTGAATGTGGAGAGAAAGAGAAAAAGTGAAGCTTAGGATGAAACTCAGCTTTCTGACTTGAAAATTTTCTGCATATCACTTTTGGAGGTGATGGTGGTGGAATAAAAGAGAAGAGATATTGAAGGATAGAATGCTATGATGGGGACCATTAGTTGTCCTTCAAATCCATTCATTTATTCTCTTAGAGCAATAGAGCCTTTGATTTTTAGCTTAGCTAAATGACAACTACACTTCTCAGGCTTCTTTGCATCCAGAGATGGTCTTGTAACTAAGTTCTGGCTAACTGGATAAAACTGAAGTGTCATGTGATAAATCTAGGAATCTTCTTTGAACAGAGCTGGCATGCACCTCTTACTCTCTTTTTCTTTATTCCTTCTTCTATCCTTCTGCCTGGAACATAGTTGGGGCCATCTTGGATAATAAAGACCAAAAGAGGATCTGGGGACAGCCCAGCCTGAGCTCAAAGAAGCCTGGGTCCCTGAGGACTTAGCGGAGCAGAGTACCATTCCAACCCTGGACTTCCTGCTTCCAGGCCTCATTTGCATGAGAAAGACAAACTTTTATCTTATATAGGCCACTGTTAATTTGATTTTCTGTCACATCTAGATGAACTTAACTCTAATTAATTGATGAGATCACTTATGAGATTGAGACATAGTCTAATTTAGGGACTTCCCAGTATTATCAACTTAAAGAAATGGTTTTATGATTATTCATTTGAAAGTCTTAGACAAGGAAGATTTAATTTCCATTACTTGAGTTTCCATTTGTTCCAAATTCTCAGCAAGAATATTCCTGAGTTCAGAAGTACGGGGATTAGTGAAGTGCACATTTTTGCTTACCCTTGACTTCCTATATAATTCAAGAGAATTACAATTGTCGCATGCCTTGATTTCTCTGGCTGAAAAACGAGGGTAGCTTACAACCCTTCAGGAGGACACACTGATAAAGTGTTTTTTTTTTTTTTGAAGAAAGAAAGATACAAGAGGGAGAGGACCCCCAAAAAATGATGTTCATACATATTCGTGGCATTTGTTTACCAAGGTGATGATTCAGTACTGCTGAGCAATCGGGTTTTAGATTTGATGCATAATTAGTTATTAGTAAAGGAATGTTATTTAAGCCTTAGAGTAAGTACATAATCCTCTATGTGCTCACTGTTTCTTTTCTCTGAATATTTGTTTTATTAATTCATGTTTATGCAATACTTATAAACTGCATGTGGTATTTTTACAAAGGTAAATTGCATGCCCAATAAGAAATAAAACGTCTGCCCCTGGGAGCTTGTAGTTAAGCAAGCTATGCTATTTGGAATTAATATAATATGCTAGGTGGTTATGACTAAAATTGCCTTTCATTTAAAAAAGGTGAAATCCTTTTGCCAAGTGCCACGATAGAGTGTGTTTCAGTCCTGAATGAGTCATCACCATGCACCATTCTGAAGACCTGACCCATTGCCTTCCTTCTTGTTACCAGTCGCTGCTGCCGAAGCAATCATGCCTCAAGAACAGCAGTTTGTTAGCTGAAGTAGAGGAATAAATTACTCCAGGGGCCCATTCATTTCAAGTATATATAAAGTTCAAGCAAACCCAGGATATAAAAATCTGTGCTTACACAATTGATATATTAAGGATAATAATTCACTTTTCCTAAGAATTTACCACTAGATGCCCTTTAAAAATGAAATAACCCTATATATTTAACATGTGATTTGATTTTTAAAAGATCCCTTTTATAGTGAATTTTGGGGGAATAGAATCTATTGTATAAGTAAAGTAAGTCAGGGGAGATAAGACTGACAGACATGGAATGTGGCAGTTTCTCTTTTAGTTCATTTGTGACTTTATCTCCATATTCTATCAACTGTTAAGTTGAGACATTCTTTAGAAAGTGTCATGGTGTACAGAGATTGAGGGCAGCTTGCAAATTATTAAAAGATGAGTATATAAAGTTCTAGAATTCCTTAATGTAATGTAACTGCTAGCAATCTTTCCAGGGGTCTAAATAACCCTGTCTTCAATAGAGTAGTTTATAACTTTCTGAGCATATTATATGCATTATCTCGTTTGCTCTTCGTGACAACCCTACTGGGTAGGCGAGGAGATGTTTTTGTCTCCATTTTACTGATCAGAGTCCAAAGTCACATGGATCAGCAGAGATGGAGTTGGGAGTAGAAGGCAAGTCTTCTCCAGCCCATGGCATGTCCCATTATCCCAGGAGCACCCACTCCGTGGTTGGTTTTAAAGTGAACCAGTGGCCCCTGGTTTGTCATTTCTACTCCTTAAATGTCATATATTTGTGGTCCCTGCAAGAAAGCCATCTTTCTTCCTATTTCATTGGTGTGTTTTAATCAGCTCTGAAATGAGGATTTAGTGAATTAATTTATGATTTCACGAAATGAAATGAGGTTCCTGGATTTCATTTGTGACTATAGATCTTGATAGTAGAAAATATTTACTCCTGAAGACCTAAGGGAGAGTCGTATGGGTCTGTTGTGTTATTGTTGTTTGCTTCCCTGCCAAACACCCATTAACTTCCTCATAATAAAAAGAAGAAAATGTGGACGTATGCATTTATTTATTTCTGGTGATGGAAGTTTATGTAGAAATGGGGATTAAAAATGATTGGATAATAATCCAAACTTTTAGAGAAGTTAGATTAATACTAGGACATGGGAAATAGCATTTTAGGAATTGAAGATTAAATGCAAGCTATAAAATAACTCTGCTATAATAAAACATAGCTTCAAAAGAAAGACTTTAAAAAGAGAGATAAACACATAATTTGGAATAGGCACTTTGGAAGGATCAGCCGGGCCTAGAGAGAGACTTCAAGGAAAAGCCATCTTCACATTCTCCACCACATGATGAATTCTCCCCTGAGTAATGGACAGGTACTGAACTCAAATCGGCTTAACTCAAGTACAGGTAATAGCAACTACCCATGGGAAGCAAGAGCCTTTTGTGGTTTCCCTTTTTAAACAAGAAGTTCTCTACTGGGATGAGCTGAACTGCTTGCCAAATGCCTGACATCAGTCAGTTCTACTGACTGGGTGCAGAGGGAAAAAATGTTGCTATTATAGCAAACATCTGTTTCTCATACAAGATGGAAATCCCATAACTTCTCTTGTCCCATCAGAAGTTTCAAGACTAACAATTACATGAGATATATAACCATCAAACTGTCTGAACTTTGTTGCATTTTATGCATAAAATATACTTAGAATTGGGGGCCCATATCCTTTTAAGCTTCTGTTTCTTGACTTTGTGAATATTTGAATATTCTTGATTTTTAAAGAAATTTCTTGATATCTTAGCCATATCCACTCTAAATACAAATTGAAACAATAAAATTAATACCTACTATGTAATTAATTGGTGGCAATATAATATTGTGGAAAGGTCATAGGTGTTCAAATCCTCTCTGCTTTTTTCTGACCTTGTGATCTTGGACAGATGACTTAGACATTTGTGTCACATTTTCCTCATCAACTAAACAAAAATAAAAATGCCTGATTAGCTATATTGTTGTGAGTACATGAGGCAAAGTATGTATGGTGTGTACGGGATATTTAAAATATAATACCTATTTAAAAATTTAAGTTTGCAAAAGCTGGAAGTAAGCTTCAGCTTAAGAAGACTCATTCTTGACCTACCCATGTATTCTAGCTTTCAGCTATAAACTTCTTAGAGCTGACAAGTGGCAAAGCTTTTATTTGCTGCATATTCAACACGGTTTAGGCCAAAGTGTGCCAAAATGCTACTCCCTAGGTTAGGGATGTTAGACAGGGTTCATCTCACGAGCCATCTTGATTCATTGGCTGGACCTCCCTATGAGCTCTGTTGAAGTTACCAAGGCTGTGTGCAGCCTCAGAGGGAAGGAGCACAGAGATTGATTAGTCAAACCTACTGTGGAATTAGGAGTAGGGAGGGCAGCATGTGTGCAAGCATTTTCCTTGCCTGGCCTAGGAAGCTCATCCTCATCCCCAAACTAGAGAAGCATATATACCTGGTTCTACTTTGGCTAAATTGAGTGCAAGATACCCAGAGATAACTCTTCATTGGTGGAAAGACACCCTTTAAGATCTTGCTCAAGTGTAGGTTTTTACTGTAAGGAGGCCCAATAGATTCAACACCAGATCTTCCTTATATCCTTGGTGCCTGACACATAGTAAGCCCTTCAATATATATTGGTTGAACAAATTAAGTGTATATAAAGAGGGAGATGTCGATAAGTTGGAGGTCAGGAATTTTCTTCAGAATGGATTTCTTGAATGATTGTGATAGAATCTTAAAGGAATTAAGATCAGCAGATTTGAATGTTTTTTTTCTTAAAGATTTATTTTTATTTATTTATTCCCACCCCTCGTTGTTTGCACTTGCTGTCTGCTCTCTGTGTCTGCTCATCTTCTCTTTAGGAGGCATCAGGAACCGAACCTGGGACCTCCCATGTAGGAGAGAGGCACTCAATCTCTTGAGCCACTGCTGCTCCCTGTTTTGTTGTCTCTCTCATTGTGTTTCCTCTTTGTGTCTCCTTGTTGCATCAGCTCATTGTGCCACCCCATTGCGCCAGCTTGCTGTCTTGCTCGTCTTCTCCAGGAGGCACCAGGAACCAAACTCGGGACCTCCCATGTGGTAGGCAGGAGCTCAATTGCTTGAGCCACATCTGCTTTCCTGTGTGTTTTTATACAGAGCTGCCCACATGCATTTATCCTGATAACTTGGCAGAAAGAACCAGTGAGCAGTTGGCAGCATTTCAGCCCAGATGAGGTGCACTCATTAAACATCTTCCCACTGCTCAAATGCCAGTTTCAGAATTCCAAATAACTTTTGTATCTGAGACTTTGGAGGGACTCTTCCTACTTATAGAACCTCATCAAGCTTCCACTAACCAATTTTATTTTGGACCTTAATCATTTTATTGTTTGTTTGTTTGTTTGTTTTGTTTTGTTTTGTTTTTGGTGTGTGATTAAAACTGTCTTAGCTTGCCAGAGTTGTTATGACAAATACCACACAATGGATTGGCTTAAGCATCAAGCATTTGTTGGTTCACAGTTTTAGAGGCCAGAAGTCCCAAATCAAGACATCAACAAGGGTATGCGTTCTCTCCAAGTCTGTAGAGTTCTGATAATGGATTGCTGCAGTCCTTGGGGTTCCTTGACCACATCTCTCTTCCTTCATGTGGCCCACTCTTGTGGCTTCCTCTGACTTCTTGTTTCTACATCTTCTTCCAGTTTCTGCTTTCTACTGACTTCTGGCTTCTCTCACTGCATCCAAATTTCCTCTTTTTAAGGCCTCCAGTTATATGGATTAAGACTCATCCCAATAAAGTTTGGTCATACCTAAATAATATCTTCTAATAGCCTATTCACAAATAAGTTCACGCCCTAACTGATATAACATCTTCGGAGGTTCTACTTACAAATAGGTTCATGCTTACAGGAACGTGGATTAAAACTTGAACATGTCTTTTGTGGGGTACACGATTCAATGGCCAGCAATATCTATATCCAAGGATAGACTCAATTTGTTTTGAAACAAAGTGCTTCTAAAATATAATATATTTAATATAAAGTGCCACCTTAACTTTGTTAGGAATAAACAGACCACAGTAGCATTCAAACAAAAGTAAAATCAGGAGTAAGTTTTCTGTGAAATAGGTGGCTTAAAGTTCTATTGGCTTTCCCAATGTGCAACCTAGAGCACAAATGTGTTTGCCTTGTATCCACTTGTTTGATGATATGGCAAACTAACCCATTCACAACGAGGACTAGAAATTAGAAATACTGCCTTTGTGGCTAGAATATGGTTGAGAGAGTTATGTAGATTGGCATGTTTTATGCTGCATGTAATACAAAGCCAGACTTAAACTGGCTTAAATAATAGAGAAATGTATCATCTTCCTTACTGGGAGACCAGAGACAGGCAGAATCTGGAATAGTAAAGCTTAGTTATGTCAATGGGGAGCCAGATCCTCTCTGTGTGTCCACTCTGCTATCCACTGTGCTAAGATTGGTTCACCTCATGGTCATAAGTTGGCTGCCAGCAGCCACAGGAGCAATGTGCTTCCTTATTCATAGCCTGAAGTAGGAGAATAAGGAGAAGGAAAAAATACCCCTCTCTCCCCACTGCACTCAAGAACATAGAAATTACTTCCTACTCTCTAGTCCTGCACTATCCAATATGGTAGCCAGTAGCCATATGTGGTTATTGAAATACGACTATTCCAAATTGAGATGTGCTGTAAGTGTAAAAAACACAGCACATTTTTGAAGGCTTAGTATGGAAAACAATGTAAAATATATCATTAATACTTTTTATATCGATTACATCCTGAAATAATATTTTGGATATATTGGGTTGAATAAAGTCTATTTAATATTATTTTGATTGGCTCTCTTTAATTTTTTAAATGTGGCTTGTAGAAAATTGAAAATTACATCCACAGCTTGCATTGGACAGCACTGCTCTAGTCTGATTGGACCAACTTTAGCAATAATTTGGACAGTCACTGGAAAAGAATGCCACGTGCTGACTGGCATTCTGACTGGGAGTGAGTGGATGTTACGGGTCAACCACAATGTCCATCACCAAGAGAGAGGCACAGAGGAGAACTGTGAGTCTCTGCCCTCATCCAGGGTGGCAGAGATGAAAAACAACTTTTCAATAGATTTCATTTACTTTGGGAGTTGAAACAAAGCAAAGCCTGCCAAGGCCACTCCTTTTTCCCTTTTTTCAGACCTACTTTCTAGTCTACACAAGGCCATTCTTTACCCTGGCCATGGAGTGGTCAAGATGTATTGAAGAGTGGCCAGAAGAGGAGGATGGGGTGAAGCAGTGGCAGTGGAGAGTTAGCTGCACAAATACATAAGGTTCTAAACAAAGTCAGAAAACATTTCAGAAGGGTCATGTCCAAACTGCTTTGCATTCAAGTTGTTTTTCCCCCTTCCTATGATGATCATTCCAACAGACACTGCATTTCCTCTTGCTCTGTTGGGCCAGCTTGACAAAAAGCATAGAAAGACTTAGTTCTTGGGAAGGAGTAGTTGGTGGACTCTTTCCTGGAGCCCCTTTCTTTGGGTTGGAAGAAGCTGGGAGGTGTGATGCAGTGTTCATTTCCCATGCAATCTCTAAGGTGTGATTCCTTACCAGGGTTGCTATTTTAATGTTTCATATTTCTTGTCTACTCTCTTAGCCCTGTATGCATTAACAATTTTTGCCCATCGCAATCCTTATTATAGAGTTTTCTTAGCGTTCTCTGGATCCCTCTCCATATAAAACCTAGTGTGTTACTCATCATCATGTGGTTTGGTCTCTTCCAGTTTTTTTTCAAAGTGTCATCCATTCAGCCTGCTCCAGAATCTTCTGAGGAGCTTGTTTAAAAGCAGAGTTTTGGGCCTCTCATCAAAGTTACTGAATCAGGGTCTCTGGGGGTGAGATACAGAATCAACATTTCTAAAAAATCCCCGGTGTGAACCCCATGCTCGCCAAAGTCCAAGAGCTTCTGAGACTCTATAGAGAACGTAGGGGCAGGCAGATGAGAAGGGGCCACTTCTCAGTGTGGGACCTTGTGAGGGTTAGGTCGTAAGTGGGGGAAATGGGACACCTCTTGATTTCTGCAAGGGGTGAGGGGCTAGTGCCTGGTGGACTTAGGAACAATGGTGAGGGCCACCATGCCCAGAGCTGTGGCAGGGAAGATGTTCTCTCTCAGAGGAGAGGGAGGCAGAAGGACTGGGGAGCTGTAGGCCACATTGTGAAATTTCTACCATTTCCAGAGAGCCTAAGCTGAGTCTGTTTGCAGAGGAGAGATGAACAAAGAAAGCTGTGGACCAACAACTGCATTCAAGTATGCAAAGGAATCTCTACTTCAGCCAGAGGATCCAGCCTCTACTCTTCACCTTCTCCCTTGCAATTCCTCCCATCTAAGAAGCCTTTGGAGTGGTCTGTAGTACCATGCAATAAACTGGAGCTTCAGATCTTCAGAGATCTAGAAAGCAGAGGCTCCTAGAAGAGCAAGTCCACAAATGCAGTGTATGTGTGTGGATGGAAGATCACTGGGGAGCAGAGACCACGAGTTTCAAGCTCTTGATGGCCCCGGGGCAGGGAGTGAGGGTCTTCCCTTTAAAGAAACATCTCCCTTAATCCAGATGGTCAGGTCTGTCTGAGTACTTTGACATTTTGACCTTTGTCAAGATGAATTGTTAGACATGTTCTTGTCTATCTTTTATTGATCTTACCTGTGAATAACACTTTTTATTATATTAAAAATCCAATTGCCAGGTAGCACCTTGGTATCCTCTAGCTATAAAATGCAAAAACAGCTTCAGTTCAGGCGTGTAGGGCTGCTTGAGGCCACCATTTTGCGTAGAGTCTGTGCAATAGAAGGTATGGGATTTACTCTGCAACTGAAATGTCTGAGTTATGATTTTTCCCACAGAGCATGTTTATTTCTTTTGGACAGTATTTCTATCTAAAGAAAGAAAACAATATACAATAAATTCTGACTGAGAAAAACCAAATGTATTCATTTTCTTTTAGTTGAGGACACCCATTTCAATAGTTGAAGGAAGTGAAAAAATTTTAACATCCTGAGAACATGCTAAGCTAAAGTTAAGTGAAAGATGATCCCTGGGTCTTTCATTTTTGCTTTAAAAATAAACTATATAATTAAATGGCTATAGATACTTCTGTGGAGAGGAAAACAGCAGTGGGATTCTTTGCAATTGTGCCAAAAGGGCAGTAGGTTTCCTAAACTTTTGGCAAAATAGAGAATCAATACCAATCAGAAAAAAAATCCTAACAAAAGGGAAAATCTCCTGGGAGCCACAGGCAATAAAAGATTTAAAATGTGAATTAAACATCACAGGTCAGCATTAAAATAGATGAAAACATTTCTCCTCCAAGGCAAGGCCTCCAGTCTCTGACCAGAGGCACAAAACAGACCTAAATGCACCATGGGACCAAAGAGAATGACTCAGACCAACACTTCACTTCCCTGCTCAGAAAGGAATCTCTTCTCACAGAGAGACAGTCGTTTCATGAGTGGCATTGGGGGTCAGACATTTCACTGCTTTTTGAAGGTAGAAATCCCTGGACATAGAAATCTTGCCTGTGCATAATTTCTAAGATGATTATATCTGGAACTGAAGAACAGAGAGAGCAGACTCGCTCTATTTAAAAAAAGGAGGCAGCGGGGGGTGGGGGTGGGGGGGGAGATGATTACCTGTTGGTGATTTTTGTAAATGAACAAGATACTTTCAAATTCTATTTGAAGAAATGATAAAGTCAAACGAATGTCTATATGGACAGACTAAATTCTGACTAACCAGAAGGTGAAGCCATCTCCAATTGGAAGGTTTATGGACTCCATGGAAAGGAATTCTCGGTGGTTGATAATTTTTCAACGGTACCAGTTCCTATGGAATGGGCTCTCTTCATGGGAATTTCCATATTCCAAAGCTAAATCCTTAAGGAAAAAAAAAGATGCCCCAGAAAACAATGTTTTGGCATCCAACCATTATCAAGGAAGTGGGTTTGGCACAGATGAATCAATTTTATTATTATTTTTTGCCAAATCATGGAGAGCATGTCTGAGTCCTCACCACTTGAAAGAGGACTCACTCACTTGAAAGAGTGTAATCAACCTCCAAGGGGAAGCAGTGATCTGGCTCTGGCATGCCTCAGGCAGTAGAATGCCTCCTTCCCAAGCAGAGCAGAAACAGTTTTGCCAGGAGGCTGGGGAAGGATGCCTGTCTCCCTGAGCATGGGAGGAGCAGCTCTGACACTGCCACAGCGCTCACTATTGCTGCCATACAACGTGGAACCTGGTTCTCACAGCAACTGAGCCCAAGGTTGGCTCCAAGGGGCAGCTGGACCCTTTTCTAGATTTACCGAACTAAAGCCAGGAGGAAGCAAAGCAAATCAAGAGAGATTTTCTCTGCATCTGTCAATGCCCACAGTGAGCCAGGCACCAAGGGAAGACCTGATCCCATGTCCTTAAAGTCTCTGGTGTGCTGGTACCCATGGCCGATGGGAAATTAAATGTACATTTTAGTAACTAGACTCTATACTGGAAACCTGCGCACAGATTTTATAACACTTTAAATTTAAATGTAGACTTCAGAACACTATAAAAATGGCCCACAGAACCAAATTTATGTCTTATTGAAAGGAACTACAGAATTCATCCCAGGTGTTTCTCAACTGGCCATCTGGCTTTTCCTAATCTTTGGGTGGTCACGTAATAATGGCTAATATTTCTCGGGCACATACTAATGTTTGAGGCACTGTGCTGAACCCTTTATT
The DNA here is from genome assembly GCA_026826555.1 of Tolypeutes matacus. Classification (NCBI taxonomy): domain Eukaryota; kingdom Metazoa; phylum Chordata; class Mammalia; order Cingulata; family Chlamyphoridae; genus Tolypeutes; species Tolypeutes matacus. The sequence continues at coordinate 13,642,884 of JAKSZT010053769.1, read as the reverse complement.
TATGCAGGGTTTCACATTCAATTTTCATAGCATCCCTGTAGAAGCTGTTGGACTTTATAGATAAGGAAACTGAGGCTTGGAGAATTTGGCCATGGCCACCCAGCTTAACCTCCAAACCTGCACAGCCTCTCAACCAGCACTCAAGCTGCCTGCCTCGCAATTCAGGCAATGCGGACTTGTGTCAATATGCACACGCATCTCACCTTTTGGCTCAACCAGCACCACTGCCCTGAAACTGCTAGTATTTTAAGTTCTGATGAATTTCATTTAATTTTTTTCCTCTTCGTTTTGCCTCACCCACTTATTTCCCATTTCCAGAAGTGTTTGTCTTGCACGATAGGTAGTTATCTGGAAATGCTTGTTTTCTCAGTGTTAAATGAAACTCATATCATTGACTTATCATCCTTGCTGTTCTAGCTTGCCTATCTTTAGTGAAATAGTTTTTTTTTTACTTCAGTTTAGAAGCAGCCTGCAGAGAGAAAAACTCGGCATCTGTTATTTACATATCTATGTGTGAGATCTGCAGATTTTAACAGCGGAGTCTGATAATTCAATATCTGTACTGCGCTTTTCCTTATTCTTCCTGAAATGGAGACACAAACCTCTATCACCTGCTTGATCTTTTCCTGGAGCTGATATTTGTAAGAAGACCTAAAATGCAGTGTTTTTGTTATTTTAATTTTTTTTCTTTTTATGCTTACTCTTCCTTCAGATGATGCTCTTGGGTAACTGGTCTCCAGTGGGGAACATTCTCATTAAGAAATCTTCTAATAAAGAATTTAATGGCACAAAATACATTTGTGAACAATGAAGTAAAAATATGAATGTTTTATGTTCATTGTAGCATTACTTATAATAGTGAAAAATTGAGAGTAATGTAATTGTGCCCAAATGAGGGATTGGTTAAATAAATTATATGCCATTCATATGTTGGAATATTATGCTACCCTAACAAGTCACTTATTAGAGCAGATTATAAAGGCATGGGAGAAATATTTGTGATATATTATGACAAAAGTAATTGATAAAGTAATATGATTTGTTCTTGAATGCATAAATTATTTAGATTTTTTTTCGTTTCCAACCATATTGACTTTTATTTTTGCTTTCATTATATTGTTGCTTTATAAATTTATATAGTCGGTAATCTGTCACTTCTTTGGAATTTGATGAGTGTTCCTTCTGTTTTGGTACAGGTTCAATTTTTGTAAACAAAGCCCTTATGAGAGGAAATGTGTGTGTTCTATTTGTTTGGTTCAGGGTTCTATATATATAAATATACATATATTATATAAAAATATACATATATGTGTATATATAAACATATAGACCCTTATTTTTATATGCATGCACATAAACATATATATGTATTTGTACATATATATAGTATATGAATATCCACAAATATTTGTGTGCATGTATTTGTGTGTGTGCATGTGTGTGTACACCTTAGACTAAGCTTGTCAATAGTGTTATTCATACCATCTAAGTCTTTACACTGTTTCTGCTGCCCAATCTCTTACCTCCTGGGAGCAGCATTTTAAAATCTCCCAGTAGCACTGTGGATTTGTTGATTTCTCCCAATAACTCTAACCAGTTTCATTTTATGAATTTCAAGTACATTTGTTAGGTAAATGAAAGTTAATGGTTAGTAGATTTCTTTTTTGATGGACTGCTGCTTTCAGGATTGTCTCTCTTATTACCATTATTTGTTTCTCACCTTGATTTATATTTTAACATATTAGTGTTACCATATCATCTCTCTGTTGGTTGCTATTTGCCTAGAATTTCTTTTTCCATCCCCTTATTTTCAGGCTTTCTGGATCATTTCATTTGGAGTATGTCTCTTATAAACAGCATAGAGCTGAATTTTGGTTTTAAGTCTTATCTGACAATCTTGTATTTTAACATATCCTCTGCCTTTTAATTTTCGTTTTATATTTTCCATCTCTTCATCTCTCTGGGTTATCTTCAGGATAATTTCCTCAGGTTCCTCTTCCAATTCACTAATTTTCTCTTTGATTTTCTCTAGCCTGATGTTAACTCATCTACTGAGTTTCTTATTTCAATGGTTGCTTTTAAATACTAGGACATTTCCCCCTCAAATCTACCTGTTCTGATTTTATTTCATAATATCATGTTCTTTTTTTGTGGGGGGGAGGTACTGGGGATTGAACCCAGGACCTCGTACATGGGAAGCAGGTTCTTAACCATTTGAGCTACATCTACTCCCCTCATGTTCTTTTTAATAGTCTATTTATTTAACTCCTTAAATGCTTTAAAATACTTATTTAAATTTTTTTTAAATGAGAAAATTTGAGGATCCTCAAAAGGTTAAACACATATGACCAAGCAATTATATTCTTAGGTATATACCCCCAAAGAATTGAAAGCAGGGACTCAAACAGATACTTGTACACTGATGTTCATAGCAGCATTATTCACAATATCCAAAAGGTGAAAGCAACTCAAGTGTCCCTCAATAGATGAACAGAAAACAAAATGTGGTATATATACACACAATGGAATATTATTCAGTCATAAAAAGGGATGAAATACTGATACATGCCACAGCATGGATGAACTTGTGAAGACGTCATGTTTAGTGAAATAAATCAGATGCAAAAGGACAAATATGATGTGATTCCACTTATATGGATATCTAGAATAAACAAATTAATAGAGACAGAAAGTAGATTAGAAGTTATCAGGGGCTGTGAGTTGGGGAAGAGGAGAATGGGGAATTATTGTTTAATGGGAACAGAGTTTCCGTTTTGGGTGATGAAAAAGTTTTGATAACAGATGGCAGCACAACATTATAAATGCAATTAATGCCATTAAATTGTACACTTAAAACTGGTTAAACTGGCACAGTAAAAACTTTTTAAAAAAACTGAAAACATTAGAAACATTGCTCTTATAGCTCTAGTTCCTCAGGTTTGATTTTTACTATTTCTTGAGGCTGTAGATTATCTTCCTTGTTGTTTGACTGCCTCACACATTTAAAAATGTAGTCTCATCTTGTGTAGGAATCAGCTGCTGCAGGCCTTGTTTGTAGGCTCTGTGCTTTGGGGTCTCCCTATGAAGAAGTTCAGGAATGCCTCTGTCCGGGCCTTGGGGGCAGTCAATTTTTATACTGGTACACTGGGGAGACTTTTATTTCATGTGATAGCTCAAAATTAACTCCTACACACAAGATCGAGCTTGGCATCATCATCTTTCTCAGAAATCTCTCAATGCAAGGTATGTGGTATTAGTATTAGTGCTAGATTCTTATCTGGATTTCTATGGGTGTAACCATTTTCTTTTGTGCGTTTGACAGTTTATAACTTAAAGAAAAACCAACAAATGATGAACTATTGGTTGACCTTGGCTGCAGAGCAGGATAGCTCAATCTTGGGGCTATTGACATTTTGAACTGGATAATTTTTTGTTATGGGGGGCTGTCCTGTGCTTTGTGGTGTGGGTAGTGGCATCCCTGGCCTCTATCTACTAGAGGCCAGCAGCACCCTTCCCAGCTGTGGCCATCAAAAATGTCTCCAGACATTGCCACATGTCCCCTGGGTTGCAAAACCACCCCCAGTTGAGAACCACTACCACAGGGAAATGATAAGTCCTCTTTTTAAAACTAATGACTATGTGTGAGTTTCACTGAGTCAACAAGCACATTTATTGAGTCTGTAATGTATGCAAGACAATGTTTTTAAGGGAACAATTTTATCTGGGAATGGAGAAGAAAGATGTAGCCCACCTTATTCTCATGAAGCCATCTGCAGCATATGCCGGCATTATAACACTGGGCTTTGGTTTGTGCAATGGGCACACTCTCTCCAACCTCGTACAGCTTTTGTGAGAAAGAGTGTAAAACGGTCCAACACTACTGGCATATGGCTGCCACTCAATAAATTGTAGCTTTAACTATCACTATCATTCAAACTGAACCCATGCATATAAACATAGGCAAAGTCACAGAAGGGATTATATAGAAGTTCATTATTTTATGTTCTCTAACCAGGGACCATCAACCAGCCTGATGAGTTTGGCCCTTGAGCTCCTGATACATGTGTCTTTCTGAAATGTTTCTATTAGAACAACCTCAGTGTCTACGAGCAAACAAGCAACAACAACAAAAAAAAAATAGTTAAAGAAAGTAATGTGAAGCAAACAGGTGATTGGCCAGTGGTTAAAGTTCATGCTTCAAGGTCTGTGCATGAATCTGGAGGCCCATGGCCTCTGCATATGTATATGGTCTATGCACATTCTTTATGTTTTCGGTGGCACACATTTTACTGCTGGGGAGTGAACGATTGTTGGGAGAGTTCTTCAGCCTGGTTTATTATCTGTTTTAAAATATCAGGGCTTCATGTGAGCAGGCCAACAGAAAGACTGCTCTTTATTTAACAGTGCTCTGAGCAATCTTCTTCTAAGGCTTTCCAAGAATTAATTACAGAGCTTAGCAAGGGCGCCTGCCGTGAAGTCCCATGGATGACATTATGAGCAATCACAGCAGCCGTATTGATGCCAACAGAATAAGAACTTCCTTGGAGGACTGCTTGGAAAGAGAAGACTGCCTTGTGGAAACAGAGGCTCATGGGTTTTCCCATCTATAGCTTACAGGGGAATTTAAATTCGAGAAGCAAGAAGAGATTGGTTCTCCCTCACACAACATCTGTGTTATTGGGCACTCATAGATCTAGGCTGGTATGATATGACCAAAAATAAAAAAGGAAAATATTATTTTGATAGATAGCAATCATCAGGGGGAAGGAAGCAACAAAGCACTCAACAGGGAAGCATACTGGGATCTAACTGCCTGGCCATGCCATGAAGAGTTCCTCAGAATGCAGAGCTCTCAACTCAACTGCAACAGTTGAGCAAGTTCTCTGAGGGCACGGTCACTGCAGCAGGGCAAACCACATACTGCTGGATTCCTTTCCAAAAAGTTTCAGTTGTTTGTGGCAGGATGGGATGGCCAGGTGCAGAGGGGAGCCTAGAGCAAAGAAGGTTGGGAGAAGGCGGGTTCCTGCCGAGCAAGGGTTGAAGGCTCCTCCCGAGAACAGGCGTGTCCTCAAAGGCAGGTTCCCTTCCCACTTGAATGTGGAAGGAGCCGAAATGGCTTGCAATAGCTACTTTTGAACAAATGAAGTAGTGAGCTATTTGGCACAGGTAACCTCACAATCCAAACATTTTTATCCATTTTGAGGAGATGAGAGTAGTAGGAGGTCTTCTGCTCCCCATTCATGGTGGAAAGTTGCAGAAGTGGCATCCAAAGGGCAGAAATTCTTTTATAAACATCCACCAGTGCAATGGGGGCTACACAGGGGTCATCAGGGGCTGCTCTCATCCAGAACCCCCTTGGGATCCCCAGGGCTGTGGGACACGGGGCCAGCTCTGAGGATGTGAAACTTAGTCTCCTAGTGACAGCAATCAAGAGCACAGCCTCCGGGAATCTGCAGAAAGTTTTGTCTGGTGCCAATATTTTCATGCACACAAGAAATTCCATGCTTCCTCTTCTCCCCAACATTTGTGAGTTTTCGCTACAGAACCCTAGGGCTGATGGCCAAAAGTTGTTACCGTAATTCAGAAAAATAAATTTTAAAACTGAATGTGTTTCCTTAATTAAAAAAAAAAAAATTGTCAAACAATCCTTTTGTCTCTAATCCTTTCTTCCTGTTCTTAGATCCTTGGGAAAATAAAATTCTCCACCTGCATGAATGAGACATTTTCACCAGCTTTTGCCAGAAAGTACAAGCCCCTTAGTAGTCTCATTCAGTCTCCAGGCTTTTGCATTTACAAGGTGATAATTTCCAAATTCACATCTCCAGCCCAGACCTCTCTTCCAGCCTCCAGGCTCACATCTCTAACTGCCTACACAACCCCTCCACCTGAACGAACAGACATCTCCAACACCTGAACTCCTGCATTAATTGCCCCCAAATATGCTGCACCCACAGTCGTACCCATCTCAAGAGATGGCAACTTCAGCCTTCCAGCTGCTCAGGCCCAAAGCCTTGGAATCATTCTGGACTGCTCTCTTTCACTCATCCCTCCTTCCGCTGGTCCAATCTGGCAGGAAAAACTGAGGTTTCTTCTTCAAAACATCTCCAGAATCCAACCATTTTCCCCACCTCCTCTGCCATCCCCCTTGATCTGGGCCATGGTCTCCTACCTGGATACTTCAGGTAGATACTTCAGTATCCCCTAGTTGGTCTCTGTATTCACCTCCCGTGGCTGCTGTTACACATTACCCCAAACTTGATGAGTTAAAACAACAGAAATGTATTCTCTCACAGTCCTGGAGACCAGAAGTCTCGGGGAGAATCTGCCCCTTGCCCTCCAGATCCTGGTGACTGCTGGCATTCCTTGGCTAGTGGACACATCACTTTAATTGCTGCCTCTGTGGTCTCATTGCCTTCTCACCTCCGTATGTATCAAATCTCCCTCTGCCTCCCTCTCGTAAGGACAATCATGGTTGCATTTGTGGCCTACCTGGATAAGCCACGATAATCTCCTATCTCAAGAGCCTTCATTTAATCACATCCACACAGTCCTTGGACTGTGGATTCCACAGGGTCACGAAATTAAGTCTTTAGAGGCCTTGTCCATCCTATTGCCCCCCACCCCCACCTTGCCTCTTGAAGTCTTTCCTTGACATAGCAGCCAGAGGGTTCCTGTTAAACCTAAGTCTAATCATATCACTCCTCTGCTCAAAATCTTAGTGGCTCCCCGTTTCTCTTAGAGTAAAAGCTGAAGTCCTTGCAATGGACTACAAGACTCTTCACGATCTGCAAACTCACCCTCCTCCCTTCTCTTTCTGACCTCACGTCCTGCTACCTTCCCTATTTCTCACTCTGCTTCAGCCACACTGGCCTCCTTACTGCTCCTAGCTTCCAGTCTTGCACTGGCTCTTCAGTCGGCTGGAATGTTCTTCCCTTAGATATCCACAATGCTGCCTGCCTCACCTTCAAGTACGCTCAGATATCCTCTCCGACATCCACTCCGGCCATCCTACTTAAAATTGCAATCTGCATCTTTTCCCTTCTGAACTCCAAACCCGCCTTACCCTTTGCTGATTTCCCCGCCTCTAACCTCCATCATCTTCTAATATATTCTATCATCTACTTGTTCATTATCATTATTGTTTACTGTCTGTCTCCGCCAGTTAGAATGTAACCTCCAGGAAGGTATTGCAAGGTCTGAAATTCCACATCTTTTTTTTTTTTTTTTTCATTTCTTAAACCAATTTTATTGATACATATCAATAAAGCACACTGTTCATCCAAAGTGTACAATCAATGGCACCTGCCACAATCACATAGTTGTGCATTCATCACCTCAATCACCACCAGAGCATTTTCATTAAGAAATTCCACATCTTTGAGCCTCACAGGGCCATGGCCTAACACTGAGATCCCCTGCTCTCACCAGATTTGCTCCCACACAGTGGGAAAGGCTCCCCCCTGATTAGCTCCCCTATTCCCTAGGTCCTCCACCTAACAGATCGCACCCCTCTGCCAGCCCACAAAATTATTCGAACAAGCCAGCCACCTCCTCCCGTGGGAACCAGGGGGCGCTTCCTCTCTGGTGACTGCAGAGCCCGCCTCCCACAGTCCCGGTTCTCAGTTGCTGAGGGCAACCCCTGGTGGTGTGCAGTCTCCTTGTTCTCCCCTGGGCTGGGAGCGGATTTGACTAGTAAACTGCTGCCACTCTCATCTGTGAGTGTCAGGTCATGTGCTTGGCCACCTCATACTATTTAGGGTGGGAGATCCCTCCTTCACCCAGGGGTGACTAGGAGGCCATCAGAAGAATTAGGTAGATTTTTGTATATTTTGTTTAGTGACGTGTCCGGACCACCTGGAAGTTTCCTTGCATATAGGAGGTGCACCACAGATACTGGATGAATGACTGAAGGGTCTGCTTCACAGTGTGAAGTGCCATACTTAAAAATGTATCAGGTACTGTAGGAACTGGTTAAGAATTCAAGTACAGGGAAGCGGCTGTGGCTCAATCAGTAGGGCTCCCGTTTACCATATGGGAGGCCCCGGGTTTGGTTCCTGGGACCTCCTGGTGAAGGCAAGCCCTCCCGCACGGCGTGGTTAGCTGACCCAGCGAGCACAAGCAGCAAGGGGGGGATAAATGAATAAATAAATAAAATCTTTAAAAAAAAAAAAAAAAGAATTCAAGTACAGAAAGCATACTATTAAAAGAATGAACATTTTGGATCAGTGTCACTTTTTCCCCTCCTGATCTATGGTCTATATGAGAAGAGTCAAATCCATTAAGTCATTGATTTCAATAGACTGGAAAATCCCCACACGGGCAGGAACCAGTCAGACCAGTGCCTGCCATATCTGGCTCTCCATGCCAAGCTCTGCACATGGTAGCCATTCTAAAATGTTTGTGAATGGACAAATGGAGCCATGTCCTTTCCACTCCACACAAATATATTTGGCTGTCAATTAAAATGGTTTACATACTTTGATTACTAAGACTTAAATTCACCAGTGTGAGTTATTTTTTTAAAATGGTGGTGAGGCTGTGCCAAGGTAGAAAGAGTATGCCTGGGAGTTGGAAATCCTGGGTATGGGTTCCAGAACCAACCTATGGTGTTGTATGTACTATGTGACCTTGTAAGAGCCCTTTGACCTCTCTGGGCATATCTCTTTGTCCTTTTCTGAAATGTGTGGAAAGTGGCTGGAAAACCTGGAGAGTAGTTTCAAGTTCTTACATTCTTTCTTTCTAAGAAAAAGAAGCAGCAGTAACCTTTGCTCCCTTCCTGCCCATCCCTTCCTCCGCCATCTAAGGAAGTTATGGGTATAGGCATATTGGTTATGGAAATAGCCATATTAGTATAGGATTAATAACCCAGACTGGGGGAGCAGCTAGTTGCATTCTGTTTCTTACTAGCTGTGTGACTTAGAGTAATTTACTTAACTTCTCTGAGCATCATTTCCTCATCTGAAAAATGAGATAAATAATTCTTTTTCTACAGCACTATTGTATTCTTTACATTTGATTGCATTGATTGCATCATACAAAATCTGGCACAAGTAAGCATTCGATAAAATGTAGTAGCTATTATGAGAGAATGAGAGAGAAGGGAGAGGGTATTTGAGAGTTGTAATAACTCAGAGGTGGAGCATCAATGTGCATAGGATTATAGAGTTTTGCAAACTGACCTGTAGGTAGAGCTTCTCATACTCATTTATTTTGTGATCTACATGAAAAATAATAAGAAGTTTCCATCACTATATATATATATATTTTTTTTTTAATTAAAAACAATTCTTTGCAAATAATTGTCCCTGTCTTTTCCCTTGCTACTCTTTACCAATAATAAATATAGAGAAGAATATGGCCTCTCCATGGTGGATGGATACATTTGACCAAATGCTTTCTTTCCTGCCCTAGAGAACAAAATGCCTGTCCCTGGAGATCCACAGCAGGGCTCAGGTAATATAGGGCTATGATTTGCTAAATCAATTTAAGTTTAAAAAAAAAAAAATAGCCCAACTGAGTTTTTCCCTCCAAAGCAGAATTCATGAATAAAACTCATGGCCTTAAGACTGCATCATTCATGGCATCTGACAAAGTCCCCTCTCTTTATATCTCTTTATGTAGGCCATCATTAGCCTCCTCTGTGAGAGCTGAACCCTCAGTGTGTTTAATTAGATGTAATTTTTGGAGATGAAGGAGAAATGATTAAATGATCTGGACTCCAGAAAAACAAAAGATCCTTATTTCAGCCATCCATCAAGACTTGACATCTAGAGTATTACATGCTATAACTCAAATGAAAATATTTCACTTAAAAGTACAGAGCCCTTGTCCATGATATCATTAAAGGAAATCATTAAGCATTTATGCAGCACTTTGTGCCAGAAAAGTGCTTTACAGTTATTTTTATTGCTCACCAAAACCCTCTGAGGCAGGTCCTTCTCTACATCTTAAAACCAAAGCAGAGAGAAGAGATTAAATTACTTAGACTCTTAGGGAGAATAAATGACTGGATCACAAGGAGACCTTTGAGAGCCAAAGCCAGTTGTTTCAATCCACTGAAGCATTAGGTTAGAAGTTATTTCACTACCTAAAGCATGATCTGATTTGGAATTGACCCTTTCCCCCTTTTATCATTGATGGTACAGACCTATTACAAGAACTACACCATTTACAATCACGTCCTTCCAACATGAGTATCCCTGAAGCACACTGAGTGCTTTTTTTTTTTTTTTTTTTTTTTTTTAAGTAAGTGTATTTTAAAAGATAGGCTTCAGTATGCTATGGTACTAAGTAAATCCCCACGGCTTAGCCATGACATTAAGTTTTGCATTCCAGGTGAGAGGTCATTCCTCCATTCTGTGACCCAGGGGTCTAGGCTCCCTCCGTCTCAACGCTCGGCTTCCTGGGTCCCTGAAGCAGGAGGTGAGCAAGTGGAGGAAATTCATCCCTGCTCCGAAGTCCCCTGGACGACAGTGAGGCACAGCGCCTCAACCCTTCTGCTCACAGACGTGGGCACGCCGCCCCCACCTAACGGCAACGGAGGCGGAATTGCCTGTGAGCACGCGGACCATGGGGAGAGCACCTTTGCCTCTTCCACAGACTGATTTCGGTTTGACTTTGAATTTCTTTTTTGAACTTCGAATAAACATGTTAATGATTGTTTTGTAAACTCACAACTTCTCTAATTAAAAAAAAAGGATAATGATAGTACTTATTCAACTTTTGTTGAATAGGTGATGCAATCTCTTATAAAACTTTTTCAGCCTTACTTTTCCTTAGCACTTTACCCTTTTCAATGCCCTTTTGCGTGTTTTAACTCATTTAATTCTAGCAGGAAGGGAGTTTCTGAGAGTCAGTGGACTACTTTGCTTTGGTTTCATTCTCTCAGCGCACCAGCTGTGGTACCCATCAAGTAAGGGCCAGAACTTAAGGAAGGTGTACTCTGTGAGCCCACCCCCTGGAACTGCTCTACTGCAAGGGATTAAAGTCAGAAGCGATATTTATTTCATTATTTGCTAGACTATTACCCCATCTTTTGCTCCCTCATAGCAACATCAGCAACGAGGCTCAGCTTTATCTTGCCTGTGTTTATAGCAGCTGAGAAGACTTCAAGCAGGAGGGAGGTGGATGGAATTGGGGCTGGTGTGACCCACTTGGGGAGCCAGGATAAAGCATCACCATCAAGAAAACTGTGGAAAGCCTGGTGTTGAAAGCTCTTCATGGCCCTATCTAGTATCTTTTCTTCTGTAGTTATGAGATGATTCTAAAATTAAAAAGGAGCTAAAGTGGAAATGAAATATGAAATGGCGTGGAAAGAACTGAGTGATGAAAGTTCTGGATTGTGGAATGATTTCCTTTCAGGGTGGGGAGGAAGGCCAAACTTAGATTTCAACTTTTCCCTTTAATATACTTTCTTGAAACATACTTGCCAATAGGGCAGATAAATCCCATGGAATGGTTTCTGAAGACCAATGATGAATTTGCTTACATCTTGGTTACTTAGCACTCTGATTTTAGCCTCCAAGACCTCAGTTTATGTCGACAACTTTGACCTAATTTTGGGAGGAGATTATATTTGGCTGGGTTGCTGAGCTCTTTCTCAGAACCTCTTGTCAGGACAGTTGCCAAATGCTCTTTCTGTAACTATGTTGTAAAGTCTGAGGAAAGTTGTCTTCGGTCATCCTCCAGGTCCCAATGCCCTAATTGTAGGTATACATGGTTACAAATGTTATGTAACATTAAAGCTGAAACCCGGCATCATCATCCTTCTCCTACAGCTTTAAATAACTCAAAAGGCTCTCTGAACCCTACCGGTTGCCCCATGAGAAGCAAAGAAATTTTACCTCTCTGTCGTGACAGTAATTCCTTAGTCCAGCACTCCTTTGCAATGCTTTTAAACCAGTTCCCTTTTATAAATCATTGGTTATCTCATCCCTTGTGTGCTGGAAAGCCTGGCATAATTCCCTTAATGTCTATTTTATCCCTTGACTTGAATAATTTGTGTAAGTTTCTGTTTCTTGCAACCAAACATGCCCTAACTAATTCTCTGGAATCAAAAAGAATTTAGAAGTGTCGCTAAAGCTTAATCAAGTTCCACCTCTCTGAAATGTTCAGTGAACTTGACATCGTTGCCCTCATAATGATAATATTTCTTTGGGAAATCATAATTATACTGAAATGAAGCCTCATCTATAGTTTTCTCTTTAATCAGGAAGGAGAGAGATATTTAGCAAGGAGGAAGGAGGGTGAGGGGGAAAAAATGAGAAAAAGAACAAAATTGTCCACATTATCCTCTGCATCAGGTTTGTGAGAGTTGTCAACACAATTAATGAGGCAAAAATAGTCCCTAGAAGAAATGTGGCTGGAGGCACTGACCTGCCCTCCATCCCCCTAACTCCAAGAGGGTCAAAGTCTACAGAAAGTTTCCCCAGTGGGAGTTGCTGGGAAAATGACTACTTGGCCTTGGATAAAACTTTATCAACCTCAGGGGCAAGTTAATTTAGGGCCAAGAGTGTGCCCAGAGCTGCAAATGCAAAGGAAGAATCTCTCTCCTCTAATAGTTTACGGTTTAGGTGACAAAAGGACCTTAGAAAGCAGTGGGTAATCCAGAGCTAGCCTGTGGATTCACAGGTAAGAGTCCAGAGAAGGGAGAGCTTTCATTCTGCGGTAGTTGGGAAAGACTTCCTGAGAAAGCAGATCCTAGGAAAACCTTAAAGGAAATACAGCTACAGATTGGTGGGGAGAAGAGGGAAAGAATATGGATGGAGTAGAGCATGAGGCACTGACAGAAACTTGGGGCCTAACTGGGGGTGGGGGGAAGGCTTTGTATTAGGTTGTGGCAATTAAAATCAAGTGTCTTGGGCTTATGCCACATCCACCCAATGTCAATTCCACCTGGATCCACACTCGACAGAAGTGCTTTTGAGTTAGTCTGCATAATCCAAGAGAATATCCAACTATACTTTGTGTGTTAAGCAGATTTACCTGGGATTTCAGATACTATATAACTTTTTTGGGGTGAGTTCAGGAAGAGATGTGAGAAAATATCCTAGTAGGAAAGCCACATTTCCCTCACTTTTAAAAAGGAAAACTTAAATCAGTATTTCCATAAAATTTCCTCTTTTGTTGACATACATACCCAATTTCTAATTTTTCTTAGGTACCAGTAGCAATCTGTAGGCATTTACATTTACATTTACAAAGCATTCTCACATTCATTATTCTCTTTGGACTATCAATACTATTCCCAAATTTTATCCTTGTTGCTGAGGTTTTTCCACAAAGTCTCAGAACAACGTAATGGAAAAGCCCAGGTTCAAGCTCAGATCTCCTGACTCCAGTCTAAAGCCCTTCCCAACCCCGGCCACACTATGTGCTTCAACAACAGAGGAGCCTGTTGTGTTGGCAAAGCTGAAAACACAGCAGTGCTTGATGAGGATGAGAACACATCCAGCTAGGGCATTGCATGCAATGGGAGTGTAAATTGAGAAGCAACCTTTATGGAAAGCGATTTGGCAGAATGTATTAAGAACCTTAACACTGCTCATATACTTTGACCCAGTAATTCTACTTCTAGGAATCTAGGTTAAGGAATTAGTGAGAGATGTGGCCAAAGGTTTACAAAGAAATATGTTTTCTGGAATGCTATTTATAATATCTAACAATAGATTAGTTCAGAACATTATGGTACATACCAATGATGGATTCTTATCAAAGTCACTAAAAATCACATTTTTAAAGATTATTTACTAATAATAAATAAATACTGAGAAAATATTTATGATGTAAAAATCAAATGAAAAAAAATCAGCATCTTTGTCGTAAAGCTAGCAGAGCAAAAAAAGAAATATCCAGTACTAAAACATTAAGGATGCTTGACTGTAGGTAATATTTTATACCCATTTCCCATATTTTCTATAATGAGGATTCAGTGATTTTTATCAACAGAAAAAAAAAGGTTATATTTAAAATTATAAAAACTGTAAAAGTAGCCTGTTAGAGTGAATACTTTTAAATTATCACTTTTGGTCTATACTGTGTGCCGTATGTTGGGAAACAAACAAACAAATAAACCTAAGACTAATTTATTATATTTCCAGGGAGAAGGTTAAGGTTTTGTTGACTTAAAGATAAAAACCACAACTGCAGTAGAGCATGTGGCAAATGTTTAAAGCTAGAAAAATTTGGCTTTAGATAGTTGAGTCACTACTGTGGTCTAAGCCATTTTTGCTAAATGTATAGGAGCTGGGCTCTAGGAAGCCTTGTACAAGAAGCTCTGGAGAGTTCTCCCTACCATGGAGTTATTTCTGACACAGACCCAGGTTTTTTCTTTCAAAGTTTTCTTCTCTTGGCTCTGGATTATTCTGAGTGACAAAGAAGAACAGACTCATCGGACAGCAACTTACATAGCAAGCAAAGGCCCTGAGATATTTTGGGACTTTATAGGCAGGAAAGAAAGAAGCACAGAACCTTTGGGAAAGCAGCTGAAGGATTCAGGGTTAACATTTTGCTTTTTGGGGAGACTTCAGTCCTTGGAGAGCTTCCAGTCTGAAGCTGGAGACTTCATCAACAGGAGAATAAATAGCTGGCATGCTCTGTATTTACTTTGCCTTTCTCAAGGTTGCAACATAAATTTCCCAACTTCCAAAGCTGTTAAGGCAGAAGAGACATTTTGTGAGTTCAGGGCCTTTCCTCTAGTCTGCATTAACCACTTCTGCCGGCATTTTGGGAAAACATTTGCCCCAGCCCACAGGGTGCTGCCCAAGACAGTGCGGGCTCTGTTTGGCTCTCGCAGCCAGACTGGAGAAATGAGGGCTGGAAAACTTGACTTCTCTAGATGAGAACTGCTGGGCTGCTTTGGAAAAAACCCACTTATGCCACGGGAATACAAGTCCTGAGACGTTCTCACTGGATGAGTTTATAGCAGGCTTACCATGCAAAACACCAAATAGTTTTATGGTGCTGTGGTGTCTGAATTGTAATACAGTAGGTCAATTCTGGAAGCACCCTTCTTCAATGCCACTGGAATATTTGTGTTCTCCCGCCCAACATTTCCAATTAGCAGAGAAGCTAGTGCTGGAAACCTCCACATATAATCCAGAAAAACTGTCACTGTAACATTATAAAAATTGAATATGTGTCAGAAGTGGATTTAGACTCTGTAGGTTAATATTATTTTTGCTATTAGGTAATGAACTGTCATTAATTTACTTGTGCTGTGTGATTAGGTTAATATACTCCCGAATAATATTGCATTTTAAAAATTAAAAATGGTAGCTGTATTTCTCATTATCAATCAAAGTAGCAGTAGCACTACAGAAGTATTGCTGTTTTGTACTCACTTGTGCTCTTATAGGCAGTCAAATAAGCACTAAAAATGACAAATTACCATACTTAATAGTTCTTCGTGTTTAAGTACCTACAAATAACTGTCCATTTGTGAATGGTTAAACCTAATCAATTATTTTTCCTATAAACAAGATAATTTCTTTCATAAACAGAAACCTACAAATAATACTTAGAGCAGTTTAAAACTTATATATAATAATGCCACAGCATATAGGAAACAAAACAGACTCACTAAAATAAAAGAAAGCTAAATAGGTTTTCCTTTTTTTGACCTTCACAAATATAAATGCTCCATCTATGGCTCTATAAATGGTTTAAATCTTTTAATGATTCAAACGTGCTGATAATGTCCCTACATTTGCTGGAACTATGATTCTGCTAATCCTTTGAAAATTACTTTAATTACCCTTATTTCATCCCATAGTAGTTATAGAACACATATGTTTTTTAACTATGCATTAATTTGTTTCATCATTAACCTTGGATTTTACCTTTGGTAATTATGGTAATTTGTAATTTGGGTTGAGTCAGGTGCTAGTGCATTAAAACAATGATTTTTGTGGCCATAGCCTTAGGAGGCAGGATTCTTTTGTTTACAAGGAGCAGAAAACCAGCTTGGAAGGCTGGGGGTGGAGGGGACAAGGATCAGTGGCATATTCCCAGGGATGTGTTTTGATTGACTGATGACTATGAAAGCGTGGAGGAGACTGAAGGGCAGCCCTAGGCCAGGCACCCTTCCCCCATGGAAGGGGAAGGATCTATTCTAGAATAAGTGGGGAAGGAGGGAAAACAGGGGGCACCCCAAAGAGTGTCTGCCACATAGTTGATCTCTTTTTAACACCAACAGCATGTATTATGTCCCTCTTGTGCTGATAACTCTCTGTATTTTCAGATACATCTAGACAGCCAAATACTGGTCGCCATATGCAATGGAGGCCTGGATTTTACTTCTGCATCCCAAATTTGTCACATCTGTTGAAAACTCCGGTCTCAACCCTTACTGATTTTTCTAGAATCCTGAATAGTATCCGATTCAACAGACCTCTGCCATGGGCACTGTGAAGGCTACTGGGATGACAGAGTCAAGTTCCCTGCCTCCAGGAAGCTTAGCTGCCCTGAGGGGGTTTACCTGCCTTTAGGAAATTTACCTGCCCTCAGGGAGTTGATGCCTCGTGTACAG
Organism: Tolypeutes matacus; assembly: GCA_026826555.1. Classification (NCBI taxonomy): domain Eukaryota; kingdom Metazoa; phylum Chordata; class Mammalia; order Cingulata; family Chlamyphoridae; genus Tolypeutes; species Tolypeutes matacus. The sequence goes on along the minus strand of JAKSZT010053769.1, from coordinate 13,626,356 downwards.
ACTGCATACAGCAAGGTAGGCATTTGCTGGAGCCATTTGTGAGCATCCACAACACATCTTATTTTCTCTGCAGGTGCCATGGAGTTCAGAGGGAGGAAATGGTTTCTGCCTAGGGGGCCCAGCTGGAACCAAAGGCTGCAAATAGCACACTCCTGAGTTTGCCAGGAGTCTATGCAATCAAAAATCTCAGTTCTGCCTTTCTTTATATTAACATTATCTTCGTTTTGAACACATCATAGTCAGTGAACAGAAAATGATAGCACATCAGCCACAAATTGAACAGTAAGAAATAGCAAAGTGACACAAAGAACGTCCTGTTTGGGGGGGGGTCGGATGTAGCTCAACTGGTTGGGCATCCGTCTCCCATATGGAGGGACCCGGGTTTGATTCCTGGGACTTCCCGGTAAAAAAAAAAAAAAAAAAGAATGTCCTGTTTGGTATTTGGCCTACCCAAGGAGCTTTCCTCTACTTGTTTGAGCAGCAGGACTTGATTGGACAAAACTGCCTTGAAATTTTCATGTCAAGGAAGACAACTGTCAAGGAGTCAACTTTAATTTATTTTTATATTTGTCTTATTACATGTGTCTGATTCCAATATGTGGATTCCAATAAAAATGGTTTAAAGCAAAAAAAAAAAAGCAAAGTTGCCACAACTCTTACTTTCAAACCCTTTCTTTAACAGGATCTCATTTTAATATCCATCCATCCAGCAGCCTTATTAGAGCTTCAGGGAAGATACTGTAGCTCCCATTTGTTATGGGTTGAATGGTGTGTGTCCTTCCGCCCCCCCCAATCCCCCTAAAAAAGAGATATGTTCAAGTCCTAACTCCGATTCCTTATATAACTTTATTTGGAAATAGGGTCTTTTTGTAAACATGTAATTAGTTAAGACCAAGTCAAACAGGATTAGGGTGGGCTCTAATTCATCATGACTTGTGTCCTTAAAAGAAGAGGGAAATTTAGACACAGAGACAGACAGATACAGGGGAGAGGATGGTGTGGAGACAGAGGCAGGGATCTGAGTGATGCATCTACAAGCCTAGGAACACCAAGCCTTGCCAGCCATCCTCAGAAGCTACACAAGGCAGGGAAGGACTCTCCCCTACTGGGTTCAGAGTGAGCTCGGCCCCGCTGACAGTTTCGCTTCAGACTTCCAGCCTCCAGAACTGCGAGAGAATAGACTTCTGTCGTTCTAAGCCACCAGGTTTGTAGTACTTTGTTACAGCATCCCTAGGGACCCAAGACACCATCTTACTGATGAGGAGTCTAAGGCTTAGGGGGATCACGTAGGCAACCCTCGATGAGATTTGATGCCAGATCTTGAATGTTTCCCCTGCATCCATGCAGTCAACCAGTATGACAGGCCCCACGGGAAATTTGGTCATCCTTCCGGGCATCTTTTTCACCCCCTGCTTGGGGGAACAGCATTATTTTCATATGAAGGGAAAACACATTCCTTTATGAAATAGAATATAAAATTCAATTCATTTTTTAGATAGAGCATAACATCAAAGAGATGTCTCTCTTGCAGTAGGCTGCCTTAACTTCATGTCTTCCCAGGTCTTCCTGAGGATAGGGAAGCAAGCACTTCAGTGGCAACAGCACACCTTTGCCAGATCTATTGCTGCCCCAGAGGAAACTTTTGGCTCATATGGAATCAACCATATGATTCCAGGTTGAACAGGCACCGCAGGTAACTTTCCAAAGCACCTTTAAACCCAGACACACAGACACACACACACACACACACACACACTTGCAACAGCATCTTGCCCTTTCCTCTCCTATACACCAAGAGCTCAGCCCAGAGATTACTGTTGTCCTTCTGCCCTGTTCACCAGAGATGGAGCCTGGCCTTCTTTAAGATGAAAACATGTTTTATTTTCTATAGTTTCTTAGGAATTTCTTGAATTCTCTTTAGCCCCAATTCTTTCTAATCTGTAAAATTTGTAATCAAGTACTACTGGAAGAAATTAAAGAAAAAATTATAATATCTTAAGTGTATAATGTTTTCTTTTCTTTTTTTTTTTTTTTAAGATTTACTTATTTACTTTATCCATTTTAAAGCTCCCTTTCCCCATTTGCCGTTTTGTGTCCATTCGCTGGGCAATTCTCCATGTCTGTTTCCTGCTATCTCTTCTCATCCTCCTCCTCCAGTCTTCACCAGGATTTGATCCTGAAGACCTCCGATGTAGGAGAGAGGTGTTCTGCTGCCTGCGCCACCTCAGCTCCTGGCGCTTTCAGAGCATCTTGTCTTGTCTCTCCCCTGTTACGTCATCATCCTGCTCCATGGCTCCCGGGAGGGATGGCTCAGCGAACACAGAGCCTGGCAGCCCATGCACCTTCTATATATATATATATATTTATTTTACCGGAAGGTCCCGGGGATCGAACCCAGGTCCCTCCATATGGCAGATGGACGCCCAACCATTTGAGCCACATCCGCCCCCCATTTAATGTTTTCTTGATGTTAAAGTGATATCCTTTGAAGAAACAGTACTGTCAAAGAACAGAATTCCTATTTATTCTTCTGATGCCCAACAGTTTTCTAGGTCTTGGTGTATGCTGAGCCAGACTTGGTGGAAGATGTTTATATTCCCACCAAACCACAAAGGGGACAGGAGTGGGGCAGGGGAGGTAATGAAATGCGAGGGCAGAGCCATTGAAAGAAACCCATCCTCCTGCCTGATGCATCTTCCATATGCTGCCCCGGCTGAGATGGGTGTTACCTGTCTCGAGGTGCCAGCAGAATAGAGGATAGGTATAATATAAAAAGCAAAATTCTTGGGTGGGCAAGAATTTGGAGTAAGTCGCTCCTAGTCCAGGCAACTTCGCTGGAGTGATGGGGGACAGGGGCTGCAGTGAGGGAGGGAGGCCAGCACAGAATTATGGGATTTTTTTTTTTTTTTTTTCAGAAAAGGGAAAAACCTCAGAGAACACTTGGTTCAATGTTATTCTTTTAACGAGGCCGGGAAAAACTGTGACACGTTCCCTATCACAGAACCCGATAGGTTCTGTGGTCAAGTAGAAGCCTTCGTGGATGCCGTCATCTTTCTTTGTTGTAGAAGGCTCTTTAACAAACAACCCCAAGTGACAGGGGCTTAACACAACAGAAGTTTACATCTTGCTTGTGAAATCGTTTAACGTTAGTGTTTGGTGGACTCCTCTAGGCAGCGATTCAGGGATGGAAGCGTCTTTCATTCAGTGGCTTTACTGTGCCTGAGGGCTTCAAAGTTCTTTGCCGGATCATCTGTGTTCCAGCCAAGACAAGTAAAAAGAGGAAGATAGGAGGATTGTGCAAAAGAATTGTATGGGTGCCCTGCTTCTGCTTACATTCTACTCAGATGGCCACGCGTGAGAGCGAGGGAGGCTGGGAGATGTAGTCCAGCCGCGTGCACAGGCAGAAGACGGACTGGGTTTGGACAAGCACAGAGCAGTGTCTGTCAGTCACACCTGTCTTCAAACAGAACATTGACGTGAGTGAATGACTGTTCTTTAGGTTCTTTGTTCGGGAGGTTTGCATTGAGCAGCAGAGGGCGCATGATCTTTGAAGGTGGACAGACTTGGGTTTGATACCCGGTTGGACAAAATATTAACTTCTTTGAGCCTCAGTTTGCTCAGCTGGGAAAAAGGGTCAAGTTGCAGGGTCACTGTGAGCAGTAATTGAGCTAATGGATGTAAAATGAATACATCACAGAACGTTCTAATGTGGTTTTTTTACAAACCACCGGGACCGATTCTGAGAATGGGGCGCAAGGAAACAAACTGACTTCCTATTTCCCATTTTGACCAGCCCTGCATTCCGGGACTGCCCAGCAGAGCTGAGCTAGGTCCAGAAAACGTGCTCCATTAGAAGCCAAAAGTGGCGACACTTCTTCGCCTTGCTAAATTTCAACATAATTGATTCCAATCAACATGGGAATTAGAAAGGAAAAACAAAAACCCAGAGCATCCTCAAGCATTCTTTTTTTATTATTATTAATAAAAATTCAGTCGCTTAGCAAGCAGTTCCAGCAAAAGAGTTTTAATCCTCCATGAGATCTGAGCTCGCCAAATGTAGAAAGCTGAGATTTTACTATTTGATCTTGAAAAAACACATTATTTCTGGGGATAGGTGAAAAGAGAAGTGTCACTTTTCACTTATGGATTTCACAGGAGTGAAGAGAACTGTCTTCTCAGCCGGGTAAAAGCCTGAGTGGCAGGACGGTGGCTCGGTTATCAGGACTTTTCCAGGGCTAGCACAGGTCCTGGCACATAAAGGGCTTCAATAAATATTTACTGATTGCGTTAATAAATGAATGAAGACAGCTATACAAGCAACAACAATGAAAACAATCCTTTTGCCTGAAACATCAAGATTTTGGGGGATCAACCCTGCGTTTTAATTTTGGGGTCCCCTGAGTGGTTACTCCACTATAAACGTTTGCTGACAATAAAACGTCGGTGCGCGCACACATACACAGAGCGGCGTTCAGGGAGATAGAAGGAAGCAGCAGCCTGATTGTGCCTCTCTTTTTAGGGCATTATGCTTTTAAAAAATAACCTCCAAGCCAGGCTTGCTAAAATTAGTAGCGGTAGCATATTGAAAATCATGAATAAAATTATGTCCGGGACTCAGAGGGTTAACAGTTTTTTTCAAGAAATTATTTTCTAAATCTGTGGGTAAAATGGCGCCTGAAATCACAAAACGTGGTCCTGTAGTGCCCCCTGGTGTCTCTTCTCTGGTATTGTCAAGACCAGAAATTGTGTCTTCCCCCGCCCCCCTCCTCCCCGTTATTAGCATAATTCTTGATTTATTTATGAGTCTGGGCCTTTGGGGCCAGGTTTATTTGGAAGAGTGGGGGAAGGGGAGAGCTAGAACCCCTTTCTTTCAGCCCTTTATCAAATGGGTTACCACAACAATGTCAACATAATTAATACATTAACCCTGGTAGAAGATTTCAAAACTGAAATGATGTGTTATCCTGAAAAGAAGCTCTTTCACCTTCCCCCCAAAATTATTGGCTTTTTATTCTTGAGAAAGCACATTATTAAGCCGTTTCTCTTGCCCATTAAGACATTCTTTGTAAATCAGTTGGACAAAGGACAGTTTTTAATTTCAGAGATTAATTATCACACGTAATAATTGAGCCATTCTTTATTTTTTTCTTGAGACACATTTATTTAAATAAAAGATATACAGAGCTTGCCTATGCAATGAGAATGAATGTTGTGGATTAAATTAAAAATATTCCTAAAGACAATATTTTGTAATTAGAAATAGTACTTTTAAAATTTATTCCAGTAAATATATTATCCCTAAGAAACAGAAACTGGTTAACTGTATATATTTGACAATGAAAATGGTGAAATGTATCCTTTGAGAACATTGGGTTGTTAGCATCTATTGATGAGTCTGGCGTGGCTCTAAATACTGCAGCTAGAATTGTGGAACGTTATGGAAAAGAGAAGGGTCTTTTCTTCTTCCAGCGCCCACACTACCCATGATGCTGAAAGTCAATTTAATTCCGTTTGCAGACATTCAGTGTGTGGCTGCCATTCACCAGGCGCTGTGCGAGGCCCTGGCGTAGGAGGCCTGACTAACCTCCGCAACACCCACCATTCTCTATCGGGGCCATGAGGCTGGGCTAGAGCAGGGAGCTTGCGCAGGAGCCTCTAAGGGAGGCTGCGGTGAGTGGGGAGATGAGGGGAGGCTTCCCTGGAGCACTAAACCGCACCTGGACGTGGGAAGACAGGGATTAGCCAGGCAAAGAAGAGGCGCAAGGGCTCCGCGGGAAGAGGAACTGGCTTACGCAAGGGAACGACCAGAGCATCTTTCTAGCAACGGTACGTGAGGGTAGGCGAGGTGGAGGGATAAACCTAGAGAGGTCGGTGGAGACCCACGCTGTACTCAGCTGAGGGGTTTTGCACCCTGGGGTGCTCCGAAGGGTGCAGGTAAGAGAAGGGCATGAGCAGTCTGGCAGCCTGTGGAGGTGGGTTGGTGGGGAATCAGCTGAGGCAGATGCAGATTTTCAGTGAAGTGACAGTGTGGCATCCAACCTCATCTCTCTTCGCTTTGTGAAAACAGTCCCTGATGCTTATGGAAGCCCTTGAAACACAAGGAGGCAACATGGGTAAAATAAAGGCACGCACTTTGGAGCCTGACCTCATCCGAGCCCTGGCTTGGCCACTGCCAGCCTTGGGCAGTTACTTAACCTCTCTCAGCCTCAGTGTTTTCACCTGTACATTGGGCATAAAAGTGCTTACCTATAGTGTTGGAGAAGGCATATGGAATGTGAGGGCTCTGTAAATGGTACTTAACTTTCACTAAAGCCCCAGAGCAGGCCAGGCCTGCAAGCCCCACAGGGCTAGGGGCTGGGTCTACTGGGTCACCGTGGCTCACCTGCATTACTGGGGCTAAAAATGTAAGTGTGAAATGAAGGACTAGGAGAATGGCTGTGGACAGCTCTCCCAAACATCTTGTTAGGGTGATGACAAAACTGAAAAAAAAAAAAAAAAAAAAAAAAAAAAAAACCAAAGGAGCCCTCAGCGGGGGCAATATTTCCCAGAATGCTGTGATTCTGGGGCTGATAATTGTTTTGGAAAGTGCAGTTGGCTTTGGAGTAAAAAAAGAAACCTGGGTTTAGCTCCAGTTCCATCTCCAGCTTCACGTCTTGGTGTCCTCATCTGCAGGATAGGGACAAAATACTTTGTTGTAGAGTCCTTGTGAGGACCAGACAAGGTCATCCATGCAAAACCCTTAGCACACACTCAACACTTGTTATTAGGCATTACTATTGATCACTGGATTTTCTGGTGAAAAAAGAAATCTTGCAAATTCTGCTTCACTGTTTAACCCCACAGCAGTTCTGTAAGACAGGAAAGAGAAGTAGCAGTATTAACACTTATTCCTGGCAGTAGAGGCAAATAATCCTGCATCCAGCTTAAAATTTATGAAAACAAAACTTTTGCATCTCTAAATTGACATCAAAACTTGTCAGTGAAGAGATATAAGTTACATAGAGCTGTATTTACTTCATACTTACTCTGAGCTGATTTCAGATTTCACATAGTATTCTTTGAATACATGGGTATGTATGTGTGTGTATTTGCATGAAATAAAACAAAACATTTTATTATTTACATATATGTGATATATCTTTGTTTGTTTCCCATCAACCTCCAAACAGCAAGAGATTGGTTGAGTTTGCCCACATTCCCAGGTGCCAGGACTAAAACCCGGGTTTCCTGGGATGCACAATGTCCCCCTGTCCTCCTTCCTTCCTTCTCCCTTCATTAAACAGGGCTTGAGGGCTCACCGTGAGGAACGGCACCAGGTGCTGCAGATCAGCCCAAGGCCCTGTCCTGGAGTTGCTCGGGCCCAGGGCGTGGTCCTCAGAGGGCCGCGGGCACCGGCCTGACCAGCTGTTCTGGCAACGTGGAGGGATGTTTCCAGTTGTCGTCACCAAGGTGGGAGGGGGGAGTCGTGATACTATTCAATGGACAGAGGCGTCTCACGGTGCCTGCGGCAGCACACCCAGCAAGAGACCTGCCCTGCTTCTGCACAAGGGCTCCACCGGACGTTCATCATAGGAAAACCTGTTGACGAGGATCTGAGCCTGGGTCCGAAGCCTGTTTTATATTTAAACAGAAATATATTTTTGTATTTAAATGTAAAAAAAAAAATTTTTTTTGGGGGGGGGGGCACTCTAGATATGCCAGGAATGCAGCCACCATGCAAATCAAGAGAAAGTTGTATATTATTGTGTTTGGGGCATAAGAGTTGTTCTCCTTCACGAGACAAATGCCGCCGTGGTCGCCGGCTCACCCACGCCGCGTGGCGCTATGGGCCGTACTTGTAGCTGCGCCAGCCACAGGGATTCAGGCTCAGGAACAAGTGCCCTCGTCGTCTGGGTAGTTACTTGTTGGAATACATACATTTTATCATAAATTACCTTCTTTTATCTCTCCTTTATATTACAGGTAGAGCATTATACTGATTTTTTTTTTTTTTTTTTTTTTAATGTGTTTAGGAAGGTTATCTTACCCATGGATTTCATTTCTGGAGAGAAAAGGGAGATATTACAGAATAATTTGTCACAAAAAGGGATGATGGCACTAAGACGGGTGAGGAGAGAAGAGAAGGAAAGACCTCTGATCTGGGTGTGGGCAGGGGGGAGAAAAGGAAAAGCGGTGAGGGCTGTGGGGGTTGGGGAGCAGGTCCCTGACTTAATGAGAATAGGCTAAAGCACATTTCATTTCATATGTGCCAGGGCTGACATATACCAGAAAGAAAAAAAACAATCGACATTCAAACCCATATGTCTCTAACTAGGATCAGAGAGTGTTGGCCTCGCTGGGCTGAGAGTAAGCCCCGCCCCACCTGAACTTGACTCTTCCTTTGCTTCCTCCGGGGACTCTGAACCCCACTTCCTACACCTGTAAAAAATGGGGCTGCGCCAATGATCTCCTGGCTGCCTTCCTTTGCTAAAATTCTACGGACCATCTACAGCAGCCTCCACCCCCCCCCCCTTTTTTTGCACTTGTTTTTGCTTGCTGTTCGTTTTTTTTTTTTTCAGGAGGCAGAGGAAGCCAAATCCAGGACCTCCCATGTGGGAGGCAGGCGCTCAACTGCTTGAGCCACATCCGCTCCCTACTGCAGCTGTTATTACAGTCTGTCTCATTTTTCTTAAAGCCAGGGAATGAACTTCATAAAGAGGCATGGATTTTTTTTTTTCATACTATTTTGCAGTAAAAGTTTTAAGACTATATTAGAAGATAAAGATGAGGCAGAAGACGAAGCAAAAATCTGCAAATTCCTTAAATCTGCAATCTCATGGAATTTTTACTTAGCATAAAACTGTTAACAAAGATTTATGAGTTTCAGAGCTAGCCCTGCCAATCATTCATTAGCTGTGTGACCTTGAGCTAGTTGCTTCACTCATGGTCTCAAAATGGGAATAATAATTATCCCTACCTTTGTAAAGCACTTAAAATGCATCATGTCATGTACTAAGTGCTTGATAAATGTGCTGTACTTATTATTATACTACTTATTTTTGTTTTCCAATGGGTTGTCAGCCTGCACATACATTCATTCCTCAAACAAGGAACAAGTGCCTCTATGCGAGACCCCAAGCCAGGCAATGTACCCTCTCCAGGTACAGAGAGGGACATTGTCCCTGAGCCCAAGGAGCTCAGGGTATAGAAGGGAAGATGGAGGAGAAGGCCGTTGCCACTGAAAGTGTAATGAGAAATGTGACCAGCAGGATATGGAAATTGAGGAACAGCATTAAACTCTCTGTGCTTACTATAGGGGAGACCCTTGGGGAGTGGGGCACACATAAAGGAGGGGAACCTTCAGAGGAGGCATCCTGGAATGTCTGGAGCCTGAGCTGAGTCTCAGGAACGGACTGGAGCTGGCCAGGCAGAGAAGATACCTCCTGCTTTCTCTGACTTTGGCATGGGGGATGCTGGTTCCACATCTGCCACTGAGGTAATTACAATGGGGATAGATGTCTTTCTTTTCTTTTTTTTTCTTCCTTGCCTGAAACAAGGGTCCAAACACCACCAGGAGTGAAAAGGCACAGCCCCGCCTTACCCAAGGGAGACCAAACCTCAATGACTGAAAAATGCCACCACCCCTTTGGCCTCAGGCAGGGGGCACATGGGCTCCCCACCCTGTGCCACCCATCCACAGTCCAGGCTGGTTGGGGGCCGTGCCTGCTGCTCACTCAGCCCGGTGTCCACATGGCCTGGAATCGCCTTAGGATGGCGTTCCAGCTACTTGCAGTTCCCCAGCCAAAGCAGCTCAGCCTGTGTCCCCCGCTCCACCCACGCCAACGTGAGGGAGGGGATGTGGTGAGTATGCCTCTTGCCACCCACACGAGGACTTGAGTTCATTTATATCTGGGCCCCATGAATCAACAAATTATTTTGTGCATTCATTTTATTGCATGCTAGCAGTTATAATAAAATTAATTCTATTCTACATTATTGGTTCCTAATTAGAATTACATGAACAAAACAGATAAAATCTCAACAAGTCTTATATGGCTGAACAATTGAATTGACTGCACAAATTCTTCTTTTTATTTCACGCCTCCGGTTTTATTTTCAGGTTGTTTGCAAAGCCCTTACAAGAATAAGACCTACTGGGTTTTCTTACAGCTCTTAAGTAGGGTGACTATATAACTTACCATCCAAACTGGGACGATTGCGAGAGTGAAATGGAGGCTATTGATGATTAAGCCTGGACAATGACATAAGCCAAAAGTGTCCCAGGTAAACTGCAACTGGCAGACCCCTTTCCACCAGCATAAATTAATCTTGCTAGGCAATGCTGCTTTCTAAAATTTTTTAAAAATATTAATTTGAGACAATAATATCTGTAAATTAAAATTTTATCTTGCTATATGGATTGCTGTTTTGTAATGTCAGAACAAATATGAGAAGTTAGCCGACAAGAAGCAAAACGTATACTTACATAAAGACTTGCATGCGATTGCTTGGGACTTAATTTGATGTGACTTCTGCGAAGTATAAGGGGGAACATGGGCTAGCATTTCTTTATTCCAAATTTGTGGCCTGGACTGAAGTATGGAAACCTACTTTTCTTCACCCAAGGCATAGGGAACTTTGCACAAAATAATATAATAGATTCTCTTCATCCCACAAAAGTCCGATTCGAGCAAATGGAATATACATCAGTAAATATGAGAACATGTTTTTCTGGGATATAAGCCTCATTTAGAAATATCCAGGTGGCATTCAGAGATCCTGACCTTGACTCCAGGTTGATTCAAGTGAAACTGGCAGCTGAGTGCCCCTGCCTTCAGGGCTGCCACCAGCCATGTGTCACCCACTCTCGGCTAGCCAAAGAATAGCTTTCTGTAGTAAAGCATAAGATTTTTGGTTTCTCCAGTGATCCAGAAACACAGGAACTGGAGGCAAAAAGCAAAATACCTTCAGTCCTAGAAGCAACAGTGATTTCTACAAGCACAAGGAATGCATCTAACATTGTACCCTAACTAGTGCACTATCTGCCACCCAGGTTTGTGTAAAGACCAAATGTGGCACTATGTAATATATGGACATATTTTGTTAAATGAAAGCACTCTACCAACGTGAGTTATTATTCTCATTTCAATGTTTTCTGGATAGAGTTGAAATATTTTGGCAGTTGCAGATTGAGCTGTAACATATCCAAATCCATATACAATAAATTACTTTTTAACTGTGTTATGCTCCACTAAAATATAGTATACATTTTTCTCTAACTGTCAGAACCAACTTACACTTAGCAAGGTAGGTGGTGGCTTCCAGTTAAGACATATATGAAGTCCTGGTGAGCTCTAGAGAATAAATGACTGAGGAGGAAGGAAAAAAAGGAGGTGGGATGGAAAAGAGAGAGAGTCAGACAGGGAGGGAGAGAGAAAAGAAAGACTTAGTAGAAGCCCATGAGGGTTTCAACAAAACAATTTGCAATTCATCACAAGTGAGCCCCAGCAACCACCCACATGACCATCCAAAGGAAAATCATGTTAGAATGACGCCATATTTTCTTCAAAACAGCAAGATAGAAAGTGGCAGGTGAATTGGAATTGCACTATCACCTTGCTACATGTGGAAAGGGTTTGATTTCTCTCCACCAAGCCTTGGAAGCTGACATCTCCGCTGAAGTGAGCAGAGCATCCCTGAGCAGGGCCACGGAAGCCCAGGAACTGCTCCAAGGAACTGCTGTTAACAAAAATTCGTCAACTTACATATTGTCATGTTTTACCAAGATTTTTCTCCCTCTGTCTCATAATAAACCTGTCTGTGTTATGTGTGTGTGTGTGTGTGTGTGTGTGTTTGATATCTCATCTGGCGTGATTAAGGGAGGAAATGGGGAGCTTGTTCTTTGTTTATTTTGCAGATAAATCTCTTCGCTAATCTGGATGCACAGCAATGTCTTTTGCAAAGGAAAAGAAGCCTGCTGCACCACCCCAGTGACATCTATATAAATCACAGGTTTTATTTCTGTGCTGTGAGGGTGCGATGCAGATCAGAGCCACGTAGCAGACTCTCATTGGGCGATGCTTCATTACTTGGTGAAAAATCCCCAAGGCCCAAACGTTATTTAAATGTGCTATGAAAATAAATGTGATTTATATGTGTGTTGTCTGCTGAGACGTCCCTCTCCGTGACTGCAGGTGCTGTCGTGCATCAGGATTAGCGCCGCAATTTATCGCCAGTTCAAGCTACACACATGCTCAGTGACAGGCACATCCCCAAAAGTTACAGAAAGGGGATGGTGCTTGCAGAGTGGTGGGTTTTTAGATATTCAGTGGTGTGGTTGATTTTTATGGGCTGGGCGGGGGGGCGAGAGAGGGAGTGCATATGCACGCTTGTGATGAACGTGACCTACGTTCATTTTCCGGGCTCAGGGAACAGACACTTTGTACTCAGATGCATCAATTTCCTATGGCAGGAGAATGGTGTTCCTGATCAGAAGGAGAAAGAAGAAAGCGGAATCTTCATTTCAGTTCAGAGCTGGGGCCCACATGTTTAGCTTAATGTGAGTGGAAACCTCTGAAAAGCAGGTCTGGGCTAATAAATGTCAGCAGGCCTTCAGCCCAATGGTATTTGGTTAGCAGGAAAGAGTGTGGTTGGGATGTTTCCATTACCAAAGAAAGATACCTAGGAAAAGGCTTGTCTTAAGGAGGTGAAGAAGATACCTCCAGATGCACAAGTAGAGCTTTAGAGGTCACTGGGCTTTCACAGACATTCAGAGAACATGGAGCTGACTTTGACCCCTGCCTCATGCCAAGGAGGTGCCACCCCACCACACCAGACAAGGAAGCTGAGGCTGGGAGAAAAGAAATGACTGGTGGAGGATTCACGGGGGACCAGATGCTTTACAAGTTAAAACCGTCCACATGGGTCCTTGCCACTGTGCTGCCATTATGCCCTGATTTTAAAGATGAGAAGCCATAGTTTTCCAGCGCTGAACAGCCCAGAGTTTGGAATTCCACAGGCCTGGAGAGGCCAGCTCTTCTGCTTCCAGAATCCCTCTTCTCTGGATATTCACTTAACCACTAGCAACTCTTGTTTGGCCAGTCATGTCACTGGCCCCCTGCCCTCTGTTTTCCATCAAGATTAAGGGTTGTGAATGGTGTCTAAAGTGATGAGAACCCACATCAAATCTTTTACAGACTGAGGTGGGGAGCAAACAAAGGACCTTTCAAGTACAGTTTATGAGACTGTACAGAAGAGTCAGCAACTTCGAGGGTCTATATGGGAGGACTTTTTTGTAAAACAACAACAAACTATTTTGAGATAATTTCAGATCCATATAAAAGTTGCAAAAATCGTACCAAGAATTCTCATATACCCTTCACCCAGATTCCCCAAATGTTAATACTTTGCCATGTTTGCTTTATCATTCTGCATGTGTGCATGTGTGTGTGTGTGTATTTTTTTTTTCTGAATGGTTTAGAAGTAAATGCAGATGTGCTGCCCCTTTATCCTTAAATACTTCAGTGTGTATTTCCTAAATTCATTTTCACAACCACAGTGCAGTTATCAAATACAGGAAATTAACATTGATACAGTATTATCTAACTTACAGATCACAGATCTTATTCATATTTCAGTAATTGTCCTACTACTACCTTTTTACTATCTTTCCTAGTAAAAAAAATTTTTTTTTACCTACTTTGTGCAAGAGGAATATGTTTTTTGAAGTTTTAGGGTACTAAACTAAAACCTAAACATTGCCTTTACTACATACATATATGTATTTTTCTTTTACTTGACAATCTTCTTCTATAATTATAATCAAATGGCCATAACTGGTAAATTTGAAATGTTTAAATCTTTGAACCACAGAGATAAACCATATTCTGAGCTGCTCCATGCATTTTTTTATATACCATCAGTCCCTCTGGGGAGCTGCACCTTTCTCTTTGCCCAATCACAAGGTTTCTGAGAGTCTCACGGATGGCTTCGGCCCTGAAAAAAACAAAAGTGAAAAGGAGCAATCTGGTCTATAAGGGTGTCTCAGTGACACTCAGTTCCTGGTGGAGCTGTGGCCCTAGCGATGTCACTCATTATAGCTGCTACATTAGAGTAGAGCACCTGGCTTCCTGAGTCAAACTGCGTCTCCTAAGACGCGGTGATATGCAAGCCACAGAACAAAAAGGCAGCCTGGCTCAAAGATTTAGTATTGTCCACTGAGGAGGATTAGGGAAACGCCTTTATAATGCTGGTGTTGACAGACAGGACTAACGTCTGTTTTATGGGCTATCGGCTGAGTTACATCAGACTTCTACTGTGGGTAGCAGTTCTGTTTCAGCCGGCATGATTTGATCTGTGGTTTATCCAAATCGGTGTAATAATGAGCTAGGTTATAAGGGTACTTACTTGCCCTATATGCTCAAGTCTAGTAAACTAGCTATAAAACCCAGCAAATAAGGACTTCTGTTTCTCCCACTGGTACACAGTAAGGGTGTGAGAGTAATCAGCTCGTTCCTCTCCAAGGGCTATCCCTCCAGAAAGTTTGTAAAGCTCTTTATTTCTCGTAGGGAACTGATTTTAGCCTTAGGAAGGAAACACATGGCTTTCTCCTTACAGCTCCAAACTCTCTCTTGCCAGCTGCATTCAGTTCTCTTGGTCTGGCACCAATGAAAGGAAATTTTGATGAGCTGTGCAAGTGGTACCTCCAGAGAGAGGGGTGCAGAAAGACTCGGCTTTTTGGAAGGTGGTATTTGAGAGTATGCTGCCTTATCTCAGACACATATGCCAGAGAGACATCATTGGCTTTCAGTGAAAAGCCCATGGGCCTGGTTTTGTATGGGTTGGGTTCCTCGGAAAAGCGATGTCAGGAAGGCAAATCCAGCTCCCATGTTTGGACAACTTGAGTCTCTCCCAGTCCCTGCTGGGCCTGGCAGACTTTAAAGCAAATTCCTGCCTTTTTGTGTTTAAATGTTGGTTTTTGTTTTTTGTTTTTTTAAGGTGTTAGCAATCTGTCTTACGTTCTCCAACCCCTGCCGGGATTTATGATCCAGTTTGTATTTTACTACATGATCTTGGCAGGCTCCCCTCGTTGAAATTCAAACCGAAGCAACTTGATGGGGGAACAGACATAAAAATATTAATTTGGTGGATATTAAAAAAAATCACACTGGTTATAAATCAGGGGCTGTCCACTGGTTCCTTTCATCATCTAAATGGTCCTTCTAACCAGACCACAAATCTTACCAGGGAGGAGGAGGGGATTTGGAAGGTGGGGGTTCCCTTCCTGAGCTTTTGGAGACAGCTTACATCCAACACTTCCTCAAACCTGGCTTTGTTTTCTAAAGGTAATAAAAATGAGTACTTCTGGAACAGGCGGGCTAATTAGCTGGCCTCCCAGAACAGACCTGGCCTTAAAAGAAAGTTGGCTTGGTCTGAAAGAAATCAGGTTGTGGAATTAAAATTAGGATGTGGAGGCTCGGGATGAGAGCTGTGCTGCTCCACGGCAGTGGAGCCCATGTTGTGAGGACAGAGGGCGGTGGGTGGAGAGCGGAGGGAGGGGGGCAGTGTGCAGACTGGGAGCGTCAGACCACAGCATGTGAAGTCCCCAGGGCCAAGGCTGAGGGTTGGGACTGCGTGGCTCTGTCTCTGCTTGCACGTCCTATAGCAGCTCTCAGATTTTGATAGGAAGCCATAGCTAGTTATAATGAAGAAAGGCAGGGCAGTTACGTTCCTGTTGGGTAGGATTAAGAAAGAGTGGCAGAGAACTTCTCTTCCTCTAATGATATTTTAATGGACCCTTTCATTCCATCTTACAGCTAATCTTTGCAGTTAAAAGACTCGAGGGGAGTAGATGTGGCTCAAGCGGTTGAGCACCTCTTCCCAGATGGGAGGTCCCGGGTTCGGTTCCTGGTGCCTCCTAAAAGCAAAAAAAAAAAAAAAAACAACCCACAAGCAATAAGCAAACAAATGAAAAACCAACTAAGGGGAGCCGATGTGGCTCAGTGGTTGGGTGCCAGCTTCCCACATACGCGGTCCCGGGTTCAATCCCCGGCCCCAGTACCTCAAGAAAAAATTTTTAAAAAGACTCTTGATAAGTTTTTAAATTTTTCATGAAAACTCTGGGAATTGTTTTGTTTTTGTTTTTGTTTTTTTCTTTTAACTGCAGGTGGTTGGAAGGCTAAATACTTCTTTAAGAAGATGGTAATAAAAATGGAAAGTTATCACTATCACAGATATCCACAGAAGCAGAAGGGTAGGTAGTGACAATGGAAAATGCATCAGCCTTGTAGAAGTCCATGGTGTTATTTAGTGGTACAAAATCGAATAAAGCAAACAAACCCAAAAGTCAACCCAGCCAGACTCACAGCTGAAGTGAGTGCTGTAATGAAGCTCCAAACACATTTGGATCTTGAGATTAAAGAGGAATAAAATTAAGTAGCTGAAGAGGGGACAGTCAGTTTTCTACAAAAATCAAAGCAAGTTCTTGATTCAGAATACTAATATAATAGCAGGGAGGAGACAAAAAAAAGGGGATTGGAAACCAATGTTGTTGTACCCAGCAGTTGGCTCATATTACTACTCTGCCATTTTTATAGGCAGCATTACAGAAGGGGTCTCATTTCTGCCCCAAGAGTATAATGATGAGAATTATTTCATCTTAAACAGAGATTTTTCTACTTGGTTACCATGTAACCTAATACTGACAGTGACTTGGACTTGAAAAATGATATTCTCATCTCTAAGAAATGGAAGGCAGGAGAAGGCACCGTCATTCTGAGCTTCACTCTGAAGCAGTTACGAGCTCTTCACAATTCTAAGACAAGAATTGATTTTTATTTTTAGATTATTAACCTGTGGGCACAAGGAAGTCAAGACACGTGACCTGACTTTGACCTTGTGGATTGAATTTTTCTCAAATTAATTCAATATTGAAAAGAAAAACTTTTTAAAAAAGCATTTCTGCCTTATAATCTCCCCAAATTTACTTTGTTTCTATCCCACCTCTACCAAAACCTTCATGCTCGTAAAGGCAGATGAATAAACAGGATAGTATGTGCGGGGTTTGGGAGTAGAATATAAAAATACCTGAATTAATTGCAATGTCCAAAAGAAAGCAAGAAATAAGGAAAACCTCTAAAAGGTAATAACATTCAATCCGATGTGCTCGATGCCATCATCTATACACTTCTTCTCATGTTTCCAGAACAGTATGGAGTCTAGCTTTTATACTCACATAGTCAGCGGTATTGTTACTAAATGCTTTTGGAAATAGTGGTGTTTACATATGCATTTGTGTGCTGAATTTAATCGTCCCAGTAAGCTCTAAAAGGTCCTCTAGCTAGATGAAGCTCCCCTACTTCCAAGAGGTGGAAAGATCCACGTCTCCTTCTTTGATCGCCTTAGCATCTGTTCATGTAAACAGCTTAGAAACATGCTCAGATTGTGTCAATTTCCGATTCTGAATGCAATCTGGAGTGTATAGTCTGGAGCCAACCAAGGTCTTCCCAACCCAACATGGGCCTTTAATCAGACCAACACCTCTCTGCTCTTTGAAAACACCTTGTGTTCACTCCTGCTTTTCTTCATTTGGAGTCTCTTATCCAACTTTCTCTCCATGTTATCCAGCATCCAGCTCTTACCCAAGTCTTGTGTGGGCTTCCCCTGACCACTCATCCCAGCTCTTACTCCTCTGCCTCTCTTTCCAGCCCTGATTGCATTTCTGACAGGGATGGCCTGGCTTTGCCTTTAAAAAGGATCTGCTCACTTCAACTGTGTTTCTTCCTCCCTAGAGTTAACTTCACCTCTTTAAGCCTCAGATTCTTCATCTGCAAAACAATAACATGCAAGGTTATTGTGAAGATGTAACAAGACAAGGCACAAGGCCCAGGCATGCTTAATAAATATGAGTGGCCTCTCCTTCCTTCTTCAGGAACCATGTTGTGTTTCAGGTGTATCTTCCTCTACACTTAACTTAGTTTAAAATAAAGTATTTTTGGGTGTTGCTGTTGTTATCATTGAATGGTTAAGTAAAAATTGAGCCACTATACTATAGCCTACTGTATAATAGGCAGATTACATTTTCCCTTGATGTTTCAGGAAGGGAATGGTCAAATGCTTGGATGGTGATGACCAGATTTGATGTGGATAAGCCTGGAGAAGTGATGCTTGAAAGGGAAGTGGTAAAAAGCAATTTACTCATAGCAAAACATTCCCAAATACTGGATCCCAAGGTTCAAAGGGACCATGGCGAGAAGCCAATCCAAACTTCCCATGCTACTGAATCAAGAAGAACCATAGGCAATTGAAAGGAATGAAAGTGACTTAAGGGCCCATGTCAACCACTGTTTCCAAAATCAGGTTAAATACACTTGTTCTTTTCTAAAAAGTGAAGACTCTGATTTAAAAAAAAAAAAAGTAAGCTCGTGGGGACACCAGAAACTGCTGCCTACACCCTGTAGCAGCATCTCTTAATAGTTTCCTGTTTTCAATTTCCAGGCATACGGCTTAGCTCAGCCAGGCCTAAGAAGCTGCATCTGGAGAAAACAGGTTTCTAGGCTCAACAGATGACAGGGCAGTTAGACTTTGCAGAATCCAGCTATTTGAGGTGGTTCCCTTCTTTAGCAACACAGTCAGAATTGTAAGGACAAAAGCAAGTCACTTAGATAGCGCCAGAGTGAACAAGGGAAAGCTCTAGTTTTAGAAACAAAACAGCACTGGCCTGTTGCTCTGGGGTATTGGTTATTTTCCGGGATGCAGTTTACCATATGACAGTGGATGCTGGGTCCATCTCCCACACGGCCCCTTGCTCCAGCTTGACCACAGGTGCAGCTCTTTTCTCTGTGAACATGATGCTTTGGGGAAGCATAGGAACAAGAGTAATGACTGTTCTAATAAATCATTTCCTGTTTAAAAAAAAAAAAGAAAGGAGGCAGGGGAGGGGAGGGAGAAAAAGCTATGTTGATGTCACTCTAATACAAGGGTTCTTAACCAGGGGTCCATGGACCCCTTGGGGTTAGCTTGAATTGAAAATTCAAAAGAAAACATTATTCTTGTGGGGATGTGTTGGTGCAGGTGTGATATATTTACTAAATAATACACAATATAATGTCGACTTAGTAAGGAATCCGTGGTTTCCACCTGACTGGCAAAAGGGTCCATGGCACAAAAAAGGTTAAGAACCCCTGCTCTAAAACTTTCTATGCCCCTCCCTCCTTGCCAGTCCCAAAGATAACAAATAGTGATTGAGTCTCACTGTCTGCAAGGCATGCCCCATACCACATAGACGCTAAATGAGCAGTGGGCACAGGAAGATGTGCCCAGCACAGGATAATTGTGCCATAAATATAATTAAAGTCAGCAGGAAGAGCATTATGGAGAAAACCAAACTTAAAAAAAAAATTAGTACTAGTGAAGAAAATATCATACATTCTTTTTATTTCAGTCTAATTTTGTTTACATGATTCATACAGTTTTCAGGAGGATCCCTGGAGAACATTAGCCAGCACCACATGCATAAACATTCATATATAACATGTAAATTAGAAACAATCTCAGGATTTATATAGAAATTACAGCCACTTCTAGCAAATTAATTCAATGACAGAAAAAGGATTACTGTCTCTCTTCAAATCAAGAGGGGAAAATATTGGGCAAAGCAGATTTATTTATTCAAGAGGCTTGTTTCTTGCCTGGAGCTGATGTCCCCTTGGCCTGGAGATTTCCATTTTTTTATTGGATATGTATTGGTGATTGAATTTACTTTGAATACAGGAGCAGTCAATGAGGGCCATAATGGGCTGTTTTAAGTTATAGCATTGCTAATAGAGTCATAAAGTCGATTAGCCTAGGAGAGTTTGCTGTAGGGAAATGATGGAAGAAGGCAACTTGCTGGAGTTAAAATATTCAAGAATATTGAATCTTAGAGACACAAGGCCCTAAGAGTACAAACTTAGCCATTTTAAAAATGAAGAAAGTGAGCCCCAGAGAAGGCGTGTTCTGCCCAATACAAATGAAATTATTTAAGTAGTCCAGACCAGAACCCAGGTCTTCTTCTCCACAGTTATATGCCCTAAACACTTCATCAAACCACTCCTCTCGTGTATTTGAATAGAAGGAGCAAGTGACATTTGAGTATATTTTCTGGTTGGATGTTATGCCTACCTCTTTTAATTTTTTGTTATATATATTTGTGCGTGTGCACGCGCCTACATCTTTTGGTGGCATTTTGGCCATCGGCTTCTGTGACAGATTGTTGTAAAAATAGCCCCAAATTTTCGCCTTCCCTGTATTCATGTCCTTCTCAGTGTGACTTTACTGAATATGGGCTGGGCCCCATAACTTGCTTTGGCTAATTGAAAGCAATGAAAGTGCCAGCTCTGAGTCTATACCTTAAGAGGCCATGCAGGCTTCCATGCTTTCCCTTGCTCGTGATGGGAACGTGCCTGGGCTGGCCTGTTATAGGTATGTGAGACATATGCAGATAGGGTTGTCAGATTTAGCAAATATTTGGGACATACTTATAAAAAATTTTTGTTGGTTTTCTGAAATTTTTATTTAACTGGGTGCTCTGTATTTTATCTGGCAACTCTGCACTTGGAGAGAGTCCCAGATGTGATTGCCCTAAACCAGTTAGCTGACCCCGAAATATCTGAGAGAGCCCAACCAAGATCAGCAGAGCTGCCTACCCAAGCCAGGGCCGATCACAGATGCACGAATGAGCCCAGCCAAGACCATCAGAATTGCTCTTAGAACACGAACAAAGAAATATTTACTGGTGCAGACACTGCGGTTTGGTGGTTGGTTATTATGCAGTATTATGTGGCAGCAACTAACTGATATAGGAACCATCAGTAAAAATATCTAGGAAAAGGAATTAGGTTTGGGATTCAGATGAGGATGATCTGATATTATTGTGACATCTTCTATACAAGCAGAAAAAGCAAGAAAGAAATATCTTAAGGTCACTGTGACATGCATTCTAAGGCTACAGAAGACAGACATGAAAACACATTTATAGAGCTTGTATCTTATGCATATTCTGCTTTTCTGGGGTCTTGCCATATTCTGGTGTTTTATTTTAAATGACCCACTTTGAGGTTATGTCTTTGTTACAGAAGAAAATGCCAGAATGAGACAATGTCTCTTTATCCACTTCATCTAGACCCTTGATATAATCTCTCCAGACTAGTGCTTGTTTGTGCTGTTTTTTGTTTTGTTTTGTTTTCTTGCCTTTGGGTGTCTCCTTCCTTGACCTTCAGGGAGGCAAATGATTTAAGTGAAGGCTCATCTCTGAGCCTAGTAATTGTGCCGCAGTTCTTCTCACAGTTATATTTTCCAAAGGTCAGAGTCGCCTTTTAGAGGCCTTGCACTATATATCTTGCTCTTGTGTAATCCTTGGTACTTTTCAAAAGCCTTGCACATTCGTTCCTTCACTGGGCCCTCACAATCTCCTGTGAGAAGAATCAGAGCAAGCATTGGGATCTCCCTCCTGAGAGGAGGAAAGTGAGCCTGGGAGACCTCAAGTAACTTTCTCAAGGTCACACTGCTTCATTGATAGTAGAATTAAGACGAGGACCCAGGTTCTTGTCTGCTAACCCAGGCCTCTTTCTGTTATGCTCTGCTGTCTCCCTCATCCTAAGGCTTTGGCCCACAGATGCCATAGCCAGGTGTTCAGTGGGCACCTGAATAATGCTTCTGTCTGGGGTTGACTCGAGTGGAAACCGGAAGCGCTTAAAGAGGCCATTAGAAATCCCCAGACCTCCACTGAAGCAGGCTTTGGTGCAGATGACTGAAGACTGTATAAATGCCTTCACCTTGTAACAGTGGGGTGCAGCCTCCAGAACAGAGTCCTACATTGTGGAGTAATCACTTCATATCTGTTTGAAAATCATGTTATGGTCTTTTAAAGGTATGTTTTAAAACATAACGTTCTGCAAGGAGGCATGGGCCATTTAAAAGCAGGGCTGCCTGAGCGTTGATGAGAACAACTGAATGCAGGTGAGGGAAAAATACCAGAATATTACCCCAGGAAACTTCTTTTTTTTTCTCCACATCTATAAAATGATGAAAATGTTCTATATCTGAATTATCCAATATGGTAGCCACTGGCCACATATGATTATTTAAGTTTAATTTAAATGAAGTAAAATTTAGTTCCTGAATCACAATAACCACATTTCAAGCCCTCAATAGCCACATGTGGCTAATGGCTACCATTTTGGACAATGCAGATATAGAACATTTCCATCATTGCAGAAAGTTCTATTGGACAACACAGCTCTAGAGGGCCACTTTGAGCATTTTCTCAGTAGCTTGTGAGTATTCAGGGAAGGAAAGGGATGAGAGAGGGGAGAGGCTTTAGGAGAAGTACTGGTTTTGATCACCAAAAACTTTATCTATTGATGTGGAGTAATAAGAACAATATAGCCAACTTACTAGAGATGGACCATCTTAAGACATCAGTGACAATGATCTTTTAAGAGTCAGCAAAAAGACATGAAAATACATCCTTCCCTGACACCAAGGCAGAATGTTCTGATAACTTTCTTTTCAGCAATACCCCTGACTGGGCTTACTCTTTGGTCAACTATAGAAAGCACCAGGAAATAAAACTTATCAGTTAAATATAAAAGTTGTTGAAAATTCTTCTTTCAAGGATCATGATTGAAAATTTTCCAAGCATTTGCAGCATGAAAGACTACTTAGAGGCAGTTTTGTTTATTATTGACAGTAGGTGAAAATCAAAATTCATGGTTATGCATTTAACTCTTCAAAGCAGAATTGCTCTGTGGAATGGAGATCCAAAGAGGATGTTGGCATCAAAGAGTTGGAATTCCAGCAGCAGATGTGCAGTCCCACCTTTGCCACGGACAGTGTGTGATGTGGGGCAAGTGATGTAACCTCTCTGGGCCTCAGTTTTCATGTTCAGTTGAAGAAAAGGGGCATTGAACTAAGTCCCTGGTAACTTCAACGTTCTGGTATCACTTTTGTGAATGTTTTCTTGGCTTCTGCCCTACATAGTAGAGCTTACATCCTTTATTGTATCCAAAATAACACATTTTTCTTTTAACATTCACAGATGATCAGAATTACCCTCACTTAAGGCTCCCATAATGAAACCTCTAAGCAATTTAGGCCCAGAAAACCTCCAGGTTTTCTGGAACCCTCACACATAAGGATGTTCAGCATTTAGATACTCTGCTCAGAGCCAGGAGAAAACACCTCCCATGGAAATAGAAGTCCTAGAAATCCCATATTTACAAAGATTTGAGAACACGACCCTACTCATAAGTACCGCAGTGGTGTAGTGGAAATGAGGATGATTGGGAGCTGGTTCCAGTACTACCACTCATCAGCTGCATGACCAGGGACAAATCCTTTCTCTCTCTGAAACTCAGTTTCCTAATCTTTAAAATAAAGGTAAAATATGGTTGTGGGCAAGGTAGGAGCACAAACTATGCAAACTATATAAGCTTCATATCCTACAAAACCTGGTTATAGTATTTAAAAAAGAAGTAGGGAAGTGGCTGTACCTCAGTAATTGAGAACCTGCTTCCTAAGTATGAGTCTTGGGTTCAGTCCCTGGTACCTCATAAAAAAATAAAATAAAAAATAAAAAAATAAAAATAAAGAAGAAGATGGCACCTGGAGAGATTGTTGTCTCCAAAGAAATTACCAAGATTACCAGGCAGCTGAGTGCTGAAATCAAGATGATGACATAAGACAAAACCGATAACATTTTCCCTTACAGTTAAATAAAAGGCCAGATTCAACTCTCTTGGAACCCTGGAGGATGATAGAGACTGGAGAAAGACTCCACAAGTGCTGAATCAAAGAAAAAAAAACCAGGGGGCGGATGTGGCTCAAATGGTTGGGCGTCCGTCTGCCATATGGAGGGACCTGGGTTCGATCCCCGGGACCTCCCGGTAAAATAAAAAAATAAAAAAATAAAAAAAAATAAAAAATAAAAAAAAACCAGTCCCCCCTCCCCAAAAAAATGGTAGGAGAGCAGCTTAGACTTGCCAGTGAACCCACCCCCGTGCTTAGTCCTGCAGAGTTTAAGAGGCACAAAGTAGCAGCATTCCAGCCTGGGCACCTCCATGGTTGCTGACCACAGAGTCACCCATTGCAGTGACATGGGGACCCACATACATTCAGGCATGAGTACACCAGGCCATATAGACTCATGGTGGGGTCCTAGTAGTCGGTGCGCACATGCATATAAAGCAGTGCCCCGGAAACCAGAGCAACCCATGACAGAACTATTAGCAAGCTGTGCATACTCCCAATTAGTCCCTAATTGCTGGTGTATTTAAATGGAAAAATTGGGTGTTTTTTGGTTGGTGGTGTTTTTTAAACCCTGACCACATCTGGCTCTGTGGATCAGGATCTCCTAATGTGGAAGTTACCTGAGGTAGAAAAACCACCCAAATAGAGGAAACTGTACCATTGTAAGTCAGGGCAGACCCAGGGCTGAAAGCAGAGTGGAAAGGCAGCTCAGAGTACAGGAGACAAGTTGAGTAAATCATAGTTGCTGGGGAGGAAACTTTGTACAAAAACAATGAGAACAATTCAGGACTCCCAGAGGAGGAGTAGCAAAAAGGAAATCCTCTCCTGGAGGTAAAACAGTCACACATAATAGGGTAATCTTAAAAGTCACTGCACATGCCTAGGGCAAGAAGCAGGTGCAGAAAGACCTAAGGAAATCCAGATAGTTAAATATGGACTGCTCTAAAGGTTCCATATAAACTGGACCAAGCATTGAAGAAGAGCCTTAACACACAGCGATCTACATGAAAACCCTAGGAAAGAGTGAGAAACTGACTTACAGATTTAGCACACAAAACAATCATATGCCCAGACATCAACAGAAGATCACAAGTCATATAAAGGAACAGGAAGTGATAGCTCAGTCAAGGAAAAAGTTAAAACTTAAGAGGAAACAGACACATTAGAACAACTAATCAAAGATGTTCAGTCAAATCTCCTAAATCAATTCAAAGAGCTAAAGGAAAATATGGCTTGAAATAAACTAAAAATGGACATGAAACTAAAGGATATAAGGAAGATGATGAATGGACAAAAAGAATTAGAAAGTTTAAAAAGGAACATAACAGCACTAATGGAGGTTAAAAAAAAAAAACAACAAACTAATGATAAAGATTAAAAATACCCTAGAGGTGTTCAACAGCAGATTTGAATAAGTAGAAGAAAGAATCAGCAAAGTAAAATACAGGACAATCGAAATATTACTGATGGAAGAACAGATAGAGAAAAGAATGAAAAAAGTGAGCAGGACCTAAGGGACCTGTGGGACAATATGAAGCATACCAACATATGCATTATGGGAGTCCCGGAAGAAGAAGAGAAGGAAAAAGGGGGCAGAAGGAATATTTGAGTAAATAATAGCCAAATATTTCCCAAATCTTATGATAGACATAAATATTTATATCCAAGAAGCACAACAAACTCCAAACAGGACAAAGCCTAATAGACCTACTCCAAGACACATACTAATCAAAATATCAAATGCCAAAAATAGAGAATTTGAAAGCAGCAAGAGAAAAATGATGCATTACAACAAGGGATCCTCAATAAAACTAAATGCTGATTTCTCATAAAAAAACCATGGAGGATGAGAATATTCTCACTGTCCTGATTTTGTGATAATCAGAGTAGACTAAACATTCGCTATATTAGAAACCATGCATGTGTCCCCAGATCTAGCTTCTCTCCCTAGGTCTGGTTTTTGGAATGCTGGTGATAAACTAAGCCTGGTTTATTATATGACCATCCTGTATGGGAAAAGACTGTAACTTTGGGTATCTTTGGTCAACCTTAAGAGATATAGCAGGGGGATGGATGTGGTTCGGGTGTTTGGGCATCTGCCTCCCATATGGAGGGACCTGGGTTCGATCTCCGGGACCTCCCAGTAAAAATTTAAAAAAGAAAAATATAGAAGGCACATGGGCCACCAGTCCCCACGAGCCACGCAACAAGATGATGATGTAACAGGAGAGTGACACAAGGGATAGCCAAGACAAGACACACCAAAAAAACAGGAACTAAGGTGGTGCAGGCCATAAGACACCTCTCTCCCACATCAGAGGTTCTGAGGATCGAATCCCAGTGAAGACAGGAGGAGAAGGAGGAGAAGGATGAGAAGAGAGGGCAGGAAGCAGACACAGATTGTTGCTCAGCAAATGGACACAAAAACAGCAAAAATGGGGTGGGGGGGCGGGGAATGGATAAAAGTGAATAAATAAATAAATCCTTAAAAAAAAACACGGAGGCAAGAAGGCAGTGGTATGACCTATTTAAGGTACTGAAAAAGAAAACCTGTCAGCTAAAAATTCTTTACCTGGCAAAACTGTCCTTCCAAAATGAGAGAGACTTTAAGACATTCACCAATAAACAAAAACTGAGAGTTTGTCACCAAGAGACCTGCTCTACAAGGAATGATAAAAGGAGTTCTTTAGGTTGAAAAGAAAAGTACATGATGTAGTATCTTGGAGTAGTATGAAGAAGTGAAGATCTCCAGTAAAGGTAATTACATGGGAAAATGCAAAACCCTGTAGTATGGTACCCTCAGTATGTAACTCTACTCTTTATTTTTTATAAGATTTAGAATAAAATTGAATAAGGAATAATCATATTTCCATGTTATGAACACAAAAAATATAAAAAGGGGAAACAGAGGGGTATAGGAGAAGAGTCTGTGTATGCTATTGAAGTTAATTTGGTGTCTTCTCAATCTAGTGGATTATAGACACAGGTTGTTTAATATAAAACTCAAGGTAACCACAAAGAAAGTATTTAAAAGATATACAGAAACAGAAATGAGAAAAGGGTCAGTTACATAACAAAAGACCAACTATACACAAAAGAAGGCTGCAGTAAAGGAAAATAGGTATTAAAAAAAGATACAAGATGTATAAAAACAAAAGACAAAATGTCTAAAATAAGTCCTACCTTATCAGTAATTAGACCGAATGTAAATGGATTAAAGTCCCCCAATAAAAAGAAACAGATTGGCAGAATGGATAAAAAACTTGATCCAACTATAAGTTTGTATTAGTCATGGTTCTCCAGGAAACAGAGCCTACAGGAGATACGTGTAAATAGTATGAGATTTTATAAAATTGCCTCACGTGACCGTGGGGATGCACAAGTCCAGATTCCATAGGGCAGGCTGCAAACCACTGGCTCCAATGAAGATCCTTGATGAGTTCCCCAGGAGAGGCTAACTCTCTGAAGTAGAGATGGAAATTCTCTCCCTAAATACTGTAATCGCTTCCCCTTTTAAGGCCTCCAACTGATTGGATGACATGTCACTCATTGCTTACAACAATCTCCTCAGTTGATTGTAGGTGTAACCAGCCAGCCATGCATTCTGATGATTAAAGTCCATGAAATGTCCTTGTATTACAATTAGCCCAGTGCTTGCTTGAACAAACAACTGAGCACTATTACCTGTCCAAGTTGATACAATAGCATAACCATCCCAATGTTGTTACAAGAAACCCACCTTAGACCCAAAGACACAAATGTATTGAAAGTGAAAGGATGGAAAAAATAATCCATGCAAATACTAATCAATACAGAGTTGGAATAGTTATATTAATATCAGACAAAATAGACATCAAGTCAAAAACTGTTACCAGAGACAATGAAGACCAATATATATATTGATAAAAGGGTCAATCCACCAAGAAGGAATAACAATCATAAACATTTATGCTCCTAACCATTGTGTCCTGAAATAAGGCAAACATCGACAAAACTGAAAGGAGAAACAGTCATCTCCACAGAAATAATTGGAGTCTTCAATGCACCACTTTCATCAATGGACAGAATATCTAACAGAAGATCCATAAGAAAATGGAGAAATTGAACAATACAATAAGTGAACTAGGACCAATAGACATAAACAGAATACTGTACCTCATAATAGCAGAATACACATTCTTCTCAAGTGGACATGGATTGTACTCCAGGATAGAACACATGTTGGGTCACAAAACAAGTCTCAATAAATTAAAAATGAATAAAATTACATAAAGCATCTTATCTGTCCACAATAGAATAAAGCAAAAATCAATAACAGAGGGAGAACTGTGAAAAATTGTGAAAGTCCACAAACATAGGGAAGTTAAACAACACACTCTTAAACAATCAATGAGTCAAAGGAGAAATCACAAGAGAAATCAGGAAATATCTTGAGACAAATGAAAACAAAAATACAACATATCAAAACTTATTGGATGCAGCAAAGGCAGTGCTCAGAGGGAAATTTATAATTCTAAATGCTTACATTTAAAAAGAAGAAAAAGCTCAAATTATAGAGCTAAATTCATACCTGGAGGAACTAGAAAAAAAAGTGCAAAACAAATCCAAAGTGAGCAGAAGGAAGAAAATAACAGAGATAAATGAAATAGAGAATTAAAAAAAAAACAACAACAAAACAATAGAGAGACTAAACTAAACCAAAAGTTGCTTCTTTGAAAAGATTAATAAAATTGACAAACCTTTAGCTAGATTGAAAAATAAAAAATAAAAAAAAGAGAAGATGCAAATAATTGAAATCAGGCATGGGGTGAGGGGCATTACTAACGACCGCATAGAAAAAGAAAGGATTATAAGAGGATACTATGAACAATTGTATGCCAACAAATTAGATAACCTAGATGAAATGAACAAATTCTAAGAAGCACAAAAGCTACCTACACTGTCTCAAGAAGAAATAGAATGTCTCAATAAATCAATAACAAGTAAAGAGATTGAATCAGCAATCAGAAACTTCCCAAAAAAGAAAAGCCCAGGACAAGACAGCTTCAGTGGGGAATTTTAACAAACACTCCAATAATTAATACCAAATACTCCTCAAACTCTTAAAAAAAAAAAAATAAGAGGAGGGAACACTTCCCAACTCATTCTATGAGGTCAGCATCACTTTAATACCAAAGCTAGGTAAAGATATCATAAAAAAGAAAGTTGCAGAGCAATATTCCTCATAAATATAGATGCAAAAGTCCTCAATGAAATACTAGCAAACCAAATCCAAAAAGCACATAAAAAGAATTATACACCATGATCAAGTGGGATATATCCCAGGTATGCAAAGGTGGTTCAACATAAGAAAATCAATTAATGTAATACACCACATTAAAAGAATGAAGAAGAAAAAAACAAAACAAAACAAAACCCAATAGCATCTCAAATGCTGTAGAAAAGGCACTTGACAAAATTCAGCATCCTTTCCTGATTAAAAAAAAACACTTAGAAAACTAGAAATAGAAGGAAACTTCCTCAATATGACAAAGGGTATGTATGAAAAACCTATAGCTAACATCATACTCAATGGTGAAAGATTGAAAGCTTTTTCCTCTAAGATCAGATACAAGATAAGGATGCCCACTGTCACCACTGTACTGGTGTTATTCAACATTGTACTCAAAATTGTAGCCAAAGTAATTAGGCAAGAAAAAGAAATAAAAGGCATCCAAACAGGAAAGGAAGAAGCAAAATTCTCCTTATGATATAAAATTATATGTAGAAAATTCTTTAAAAATCCACAATAAAGCTACTAGAGCTAATAAACAAATTCAGAAAATTGGCAGGGTACAAGATCCACATGAAAAAAAATAATGATATTTCTATGTACTAGTGAGGAACAATCCAAAGAGGAAATCAAGAACAAAATCCATTTACAATAGCAACTATAAGATATTTAGGAATAAATTTATCCAAGGATGAGAGGACTTGTACATGGAAAAATACAAAATGTTGCTGAAAGAATTTG
Organism: Tolypeutes matacus; assembly: GCA_026826555.1. Lineage (NCBI taxonomy): Eukaryota > Metazoa > Chordata > Mammalia > Cingulata > Chlamyphoridae > Tolypeutes > Tolypeutes matacus. The sequence goes on along the minus strand of JAKSZT010053769.1, from coordinate 13,596,577 downwards.
AAGAAGACCTAAATAAATGGAAGGCCATTCTGTGTTCATGGATTGGAAGACTAAATATTGTCAACATGTCAATTCTGCCCAAAGCAATATATAGATTCAACACAGTCCCAATCAAAATTTCAGCAGACTTCTTCACAGAAATGGAAAAGCCAATCATCAAATTCATATGCAAGGGTAAGCAGTCCTGAATAGCCAAAAACATCTTGAACAAGAACAAAGTTGGAGGACTCACACTTCCTGATTTTAAAACTTATTACAAAGCTATGGTAATCAAAATAGCATGGTACTGACACATGGACAGACATGTAGACTAATGGAATCAAATTGAGAGCTCAGAAATAAACCCTCACACCTTTGGCCAATGATCTTGACAAGGGTACCAAATACTCTCAGTGGGGAAAGAATAGTCTCTTCAACAAATAGTTCTGGGACCACTGGATATCCACATACAACAGAATGAAAGTGATCTCTTACCTTTTACCATATGTAAAATTAACTCAAAAATGGATCAAAGACCTAAATATAAGAACCAAAACTATAAAACTCCAAGAAGAAAACATAGGGAAGCATCTTCAAGACCTTTTGTTAGGCAATGGTTTCTTAGACTTTACACCAAAACCACAAGCAACAGAAGAAAAAAATACATAAAAAGGACTTAATAAAATTTAAAACTTTTGTGCATTTTATCAAGAAAGTAAAAAGACAACCTACAGAATGGGAGAAAATATTTGGAAACCATATGTCTGATACTGGTTTAATATCCAGAATATATAAAGAAATACTACAACTCAACAATAAAAGGCAAATAACCAAATTTAAAAGCGACAAAAAGGATTGAATCGGCATTTTTCAAAGAAGATATACAAATGGCCAATAAATACATGAAAAGATATGTTACCAGGGGTCTGGTGGGATAGGCCAATAAGGAGCTAATGTTTAATTGGTATGGAGTTTCTGCTTGGGAAGATGGAAAAGTTTTGGTAATGGATGATAGTGATGGAAGCACAACTTCATAAATGTAATTAATACCACTGAATTGTATATTTGGAAAACAGTATAAAGGGAAATTTTAGGCTGTATTTAAGTTACCACAAAAAAACCCATAGAACTGGGAGCAGATGTGGCTCAAGCACTTAGGTGCCTGCCTCCCACATGGGAAGTCCCAGGTTCAGTTCCTGGTGCCTCCTAAAGAAGACAAGCAGATGCCGCAACCAGCAGATGCCACAACAGCAGAGAGTGGAAGTGGCTAGAGCGATTGGGCACTTGCCTCCCACATAGAGTTCGGTTCCCGGTACCTCCTAAAGAAAATGAGCAGACAATGAGCAGGCAGATGAGGGAGCCATCCTGGGGTGGGGGAGATAAAAAAAAAAACCAAACAACCACCATAGAACTGTACGACACAAAGAGTGAGCCCTAATGTTTCATCCATTATAAAAAAGGGTACCATACTAATAAAAATCTTAGTAGGGATAAGAGTGTGTGTTAAAGGAGGGTATACAGGAACTCTGAACTTTTGCATGCTTTTTCTGCAAACCTACAACTGCTCTAATTAAAATAAATTAATAAAATTAGTTAAAAAAAAAAAAAAGGGAGGCGGCTGTGGCTCAGTCAGTGGGGCTCCCGTTTGCCATGTGGGAGGCCCCGGGTTCGGTTCCTGGGGCCTCCTGGTGAGGGCAGGCCCGCCCGCACGGCGTGGTTGGCTGGCCCGGCGAGCGCAAGCAGCAGGGGGGGGATAAATGAATAAATAAATAAAATCTTTAAAAAAAAAAAAAAAAAAAAAAAAAGATTACCAGGCAAGATCTTGCAAAGCCAGTCCAGTCTGCAGCTTTTTTCTATCTTCCAGATGTCATCCTCTCTCACACCCAGCACATGCCTGTGCCTCTGGACATGACAAGAAAGGTGACACCTACTCAGTCACTGGCACCTCTCAGCACCACAGTACATGATCTTAAAGATCACATAATGATGGAATTCAAGAGCCGAGAAGGACCTCCAGGGGCCCTTCACTTTCCTCACTCCCCCTCTCAACAGATGTTCCTTCCTTTTTTTTCCTAAAAATTCTTCCTATATAGAGATTTTACAGTCTCCTTTAAAAATCCAGTCTGGTATTACATCTTCAACATCCTTAGGAACATATTTAAGTCTAACCCTAATTTCTCTTCCAATTCAGATATGATAATGCCTTTATTGTTCTTTCTTTCTTTTTTTTTTTTTTTTTAACTCTTTTTAATGTAGATCACAGAGCACTTTCATACACTTCTTTGCTCCTCAGAATATGCTGCAGTTTCATGCTTCTTTTAGAGAACAGGTAATTGAGGTTCAAGGAAGTGCAAGACTTGGTGAGGCCAAGACTCTGGGAGGAAAGTCTATTCTATTATCCCTCTTGTCTCCAGAGGGGGAGACTAAGATTTGGAGAGGTCACACAATCTGTGGAAGAGCCAAAACTTATGAATGGCTTGCCTGACTCCCCGGGGGAGTTGTTTCTGCTACAGGATGGCTGTCTACACTCTTGTCAGCTGCCACTGGCTTTTCATTAGAATTTCCTTCCTTGGTCACTGGACTGAGAATTCTCAGTTTTTGTCCTTGCTGAGAACCAAAACTTCCCCAGAGTGCCAAGGGAGGTACTTTTGCCTCAACTTTCCCCATCCATTATTTAAAAATGAAACTATAGTCCATTCATTCTTTTTTTATTCTCTAGTAATATATATATATATTCAAAGATTTCTATTCCCCCCCCCATTGTTTTACGCTCAATGTCTACTCTGTGTGTTATTCTGTGTCTGCTTGTCTTCTCTTTAGGCGACACCAGGAACCGATCCTGGGACTTTCCAGAGTGGGAGAGAAGCGCTGAATCTCTTGCGCCACCTCAGCTCCCTGTTCTGCTGCATCTCTCCTTGTCTCTCCTCTGTGTCTCTTTTTGTTGTGTCATCTTGCTATGCCAGCTCTCCACGCAGGGCAGCTCTCCTGCACAGGCTAGCATTCTGCACAGGCCAGCTTGTCAAGTGGGGCAGCTTGCCTTTCACCAGAAGGCCCCAGGAATTGAACCCTGGACCTCCTATATGGTAGATGGGAGCCCAAATGCTTGAGCCACATCCGTTTCCCTCTAGCAATATTTTAATGACAAAACTTATTTTCCATGAAGGCCAAGATTAATAATTATGTTGTTCCCAGGAATATAAAAGACCCATGGTATTGTTTTCTTGATACATGTTTGTTTTCTGAGCCACTTTTGAGATACTATAAATGGAAATATAGTGAGTTGTTTGTTAATTTTAAAAATTCACACAATATACAAACCATCCAAAGTGTACAATGACTCTCAGTATAATCACAGAGTTGTGCATTCATCACCCCAATCAATTTTAGAACGTTTTCAATGCTCCAAAAAGAAAAACCCCAACCCCTATATTATGTTGTGGGCATGACTCTAAGCTTATACCAAAACAATTATTTAAAGAGCCCTAAATATCCTGCTTGCTAGACAAAGGGATTTCTAGTTTTTAGTCAAACAGGCTTTCTATCACTGGTATACTTAGTAAAAAAAAAATCAAACTTTGATTGCTTACTGTGAGTCTGTCACTTAGAACTTTGACTATTAATAGAATTCTCATCCCAATCCCATGAGGTGAGAATACTGGAATTATTCTCATTGTACAGATGAGAGAAATAGAGGCATAGAAAAGTTATGAAACTTCCCCAGGGGCACAGGTGGCCAGTGGTGGAGCCAGCAGATCAGGCAACCTGGCTTCAGGGTTCACACTCCAGACTGCTTAAAATTGGAAGTAGGCACAATCTGGGCATGTTTCTGAGCCGGTCAGGTGAACAGATGCTTGAGTTATATTACTTTCAGGGATCTGCCTTTCAAAACAAAGATGTGTTCCTCAAAGGAGTAATTGAATTCACCCGGTCTTAACTCTTGGTTTAATAAAAAGAGGATGGAGGAAAGGAGCTGGTTTAACGTTTTGGGTCTTCATCTTTGATCCTAACCTTTGAAAATTTTACTGGAAAAAAAAAGAAGAGTGACAAATTAAAGAGAGCAATAGGCAATGATTGGGTGAGACTTCAGAATAAATATTTCTCACAAATGCAATCTATGGTCTAGAATTTTACCATATTTGCACACATGGAAGCAGGGGGCTACTTTATCATCCCAAGCACTTCCACGTCAGCAATCCATACACTCAAATGCATGAATATGCACTTAAGTAGACATACATAGGTAAATATATAGTAATAGCTCCTTAGATTTTTCTTCAGTTCAGAAAGAAGTGGAGGTTTGGAAAAAAATATTTAGTTAATGGATAAAGTTGGAAAAAAAAATAGAAAAAATGAAGAGGCTTTTTTTTTTTTTTTTGGTAAGAGGGCCTTCCAATTCCTCTGATTGGGAACACTATAGTTCATATTAATTATTCATTTTATTTATTTATTTATTTTATTTTATTTCATTTTATTTTTTTATTTTATTTTACATATTAATTAGAAAGATGATAAATGTCTCCTTCCTTCTGTGCCTGGTGATAGACCTGAAGAAGGATGCATGTGCAAAGATTTAGTTTCTCCTAGGCAGCATGGACTGAATGCTGATGCCAGAGCTCAGAAGTTCTTCTATGGGATTTTAAAAAAAGACTTGATGCCTTCATGAAAAAGATTACGTAAATAAGAGTCAGGCGTTTTTGAAAGGTCAAATGTTTGTCAGAACCTCTAATGGCGCAATGATAATTAATTTCCCCCGTGTGATAAAAAACCATAAAATTAGTATGATTGGATATTGGTCAATTTTTTTTTCAAACGTGGAATGAGCAAATGGAAAAGATTTCTTGTTTTCCAAGCTTTTCCTTTATTTTTGGCATTTGTGTGACATGCTGAGAGGAAGTGGGTCCATCTGTTTCTGATACTCCCAGGCTTGATGTATCAGAATGGTGTGTAGCAGTTATTTGATGTCTACTATGCCTCTCAAGTATTTTCCATAAGCTTTACACTTGTTCCTTTACTGACAGGAAGCTTGTTTTCATGGAGTTGCACGGTCGGTTTGACACTCAGAAATGAGAAGCCATTGGTCAAATTCGAAGTTCCTTTGTGTTTACCTTGGTTTAGTTTCTACTGGGAGAAAATTCAAGGAGAAACAAAAATGGTTGGAGTTATAGATTATTCTTCTTTTTACATTGCTTTCCACCTTCCCCTCTTTTTCATTCTCTTCACCCCCCTCTCCACACAGGTCACCCCTTCTTTATACTAGGAGTGACCTGGCTGAGGAGAGGGATAATGCTGGATTTCACAATGGAAGGAAGAAAGCTGTAGGCTCATCCCTTGGCAAGGGTCAGGAGGAAGGAGAGTGAGGTGCCACACAGTGACACAGCCTGAACTTGCTCGGTGTTGGGAACTTGGGTAAGTCGGGGGAGGGCGTACCGGGAAGGCTCAGTGGGTCATGTTACACCTGCAAGAGGCACTTGAACTGGCAAAGCCTCTTCTTAGAGACCTTCAACTGCAACGCTTTGCTAAGAAGGTAACAGAGACCTCTCCATTTCACTAAAAGTCCCATGCTCCAGATTCTCTCCCTCTACCATGCCTGAAACTAGAAAAAAGAGAATGGAAAACTAGAAATACAGTTTTGACACTTCTACTTTCTGAGCCCTTTGTGTACTTACTGAGGGAATTCTGTTCCACTTAGCCTAGACTTGGTCTTCATTTTCTACAAATATTTTCAACATTTCCTAAGGTAATTTTTGTGGTGCTGAACAGTATACATAACTGCACAGCAGGACTATTAGGGATGTGATTCCAGAAGAAGAGAAATGGCTCTGCTTGGCAGTCCAGGGAGCCTTCTCACCACCTCTGTCCACTAAATAAAATGTGCTGAGGAGGGGGAGGGGATGGGATGGCTTCGCATTGAGTAAAGAAAGAATCACTAACTGAAACACACACACACACACACACACCAAACCTCTAAGCAGCCTTCTCCACTCTAGAAAATGAAATAAGGAAGACACTACTTTCTTTAGCCTGGGTCATATCTTTATTTTACCTGATTACCATGACTTCAATTTCTCTCCATTTTTCTCTCTTCCTCCCTCTTTCCCTTTTCCCCTCTCTTTTCTTTCTTAAGCTCAATTATATGATCATCACTGAGAATAAATGCAATTTGAATGATCATAGTAGTGTTTAAGACTTTACAGCAATAAGATATATTTTCTATATGTACATATATATTATCTGTAAATGCATAGAAAAAAGGATTCAAAAGCTATACTCCAATCTGGGGAAAAAGAAGCTAGTCTATGGGAATTTCAGCCTTCTTTATTTTTTAATGTTTCATTTTTAGAAGCAAGAGAGATGACTGCTTTGATTGAAAAACAAGCAATCAATATGAAGACAAAAAACAAATGAGAGCAAGGAGCAGAAGGTGGGGGAGAAGGGAGAAGAGGAAGGAAAGAAGGGGAAAAAGAAGAAGAAATAGAAGAACTTTGAAGAAGAGAAAAAAGACAAAAAATGAAAGAAAAAGGAAAAAAAGAAAAAGGAATGGACAAAAACTTTGAAAATATGCAAAGCCTTTTACAGGAATTTATCTTACAAAGATAGTCACAGCCATTGACAAGGATAAAAGTACTTGTGTACTGTAGCACTGTTTATAAAATCAAAAATTTAGACATAACTTAAATGGCTCATGATATGTAATTTGGTGAATAAATCTGGCTATGAGCATTGGCAGTAGATCTGTCAGCTGATCCAAATAGGGTTGTAGAAGAATACTGGACCATGGGAAGATTTCCATCACCCACCAAGTGTAAAAGTAAAAAAAAAAAAAAAAAAACCCAAAAACTAAAAACCAACAGTTCACAAAACAGCATATGCAATATTTAATTTTTGAAATGTAAATATATACATAGAAAATATGATTTGAAGGGTATATTTCAAAATTGGAGCAGTGGTTTTCAGTGGTTGAGGATGAATTTTGTTTCCTTTTTTCCTTCTCTGTTCTTTAGAAATTTTCTTCAATACAAGTGTGATATTTGAGTATCAAAAATATATATACGCAATTTTGAAAATGCACTAGCTCATATATGGCAATTTTCAGTAACTGATGACTCTTTATATCAGAGTAAGGTGGTTACAGATGTATTAAGTTGTCAGCTAACTTCACACTTGAACTTGGTCATGAACATACCAGTCATTTGCCTCTAATATCCCTTCAAATATTTTTATGAATAATATTCACATTTTGTGTATGTTATAGAAGACAAACTAAAAAGTGAGGGGGCAACTGTAGTGATGAAATATTTCTTTCCAGGAGTGATTTTTTTCCCTCAAAACTACATGCCATACCACTTCTAGAACTTAAAGTACTATTTTGAATTCATAAGTCAACACTTAAAAAAAAAAAAAAAGCATAATTTTGCCAAGTATACTGTTGTTTACCATTTGGTCATACACAAATAATACTTTAACTAAGAATTTGATGGATCAGGGACTCTGGAGCCTGTGAATATGGGGCAAGTATTTTGTAGATTTCTTTTTTTAAACAAAATTCATTTCACAATAAGTTTAAATAAATAAGATTAGTTTTTTGTTGTTGTTGCTGTTGTTGAATCTTATTTTGAAACTTCAGTTAATCCCCTGTGGTGGTATGATGTGAAAGGAGAAAACCGAAGTCAATTTCCTATGTAATTCCAGCTTAAAACCCCACAAAATTGTTCATTTTACCTTTTGTAGTTAAACTATATTTTCTCTCTTCAGATATTTTTGCCTTTGCACAGATAGCTGATATTGTGCCACTAACTTGTTTTTTTTATTATTGCATTTTACAGAGATTGAAAATTACAGCATTTTTGAAACTGCTTCACTACCTTTTTAGAAACATCCACAGAATATAGGATCCTTAAATATGGTAGCTATTAGTAAAGCCACTCATTTTTTTCAAGAGGCTGTTTTCATTACTTAATTATGGCACCTGGGGACAAAACACTTCTTGTTTCCATGAACAAAAATATATACATGTGTATATACGTGCGTTTGTACACATCCCCAATAGTGAATTCACACTTAAATTAAAAAAAAAAAAATCACATGTGATGAAAGAAATTGAAACAAACAAAACAAACACCCACCCATCATGTTCTTAATTTCCTTTCTTGTGAATGGTGTTTGCCCACAAAGGCAAATTCAGTCTTTTAAAATGTATATAGAAGCAAGCACCTTCCAGCTGTGAGCATGTAATTAGTCAGGCAGTTATTATCCAGAGAGATGTTTTAAAATGCCATGGCATATTCTTATTCAATTCTTGGATTCTTGCATTCATAAAAATAGTGGCCTGATCTCTTGCTCTTCTATGGAGCATATCCATTTCCATGTCTTTTTATTATAAAACCACCCTGGAAAATTGATGAAATTACACATTTCCATAAACTTCAGTAAAATAACATGAAGCATAGATTCAGATTTTGTCACAGTCAGCACTTTAGTGTATAAATTCAGAACATAGTACATTTCTATACTTAGAAATTTGTTTCAATACCTCAGAGGTAGGTATTACCATAAACTAAAGGGAACCAGAAAACAGATTTCTTTCCACAATCATCTGCCACCACAATGCAATAATTTGGTTTAGAAACTTACAGGCTGTGGGATATATTATGAAGAGTGTATTTCCTATGCGTTTACGATTTAATGATAAACAGGACTATTTGCTTTGTTACTGAAACCATAATATCAAAATGCGGAAGGAGTAAATAGCATTTGAGATTGTAAAATTAAATGGTGATATATGTACTTTTGCTCAATTTAGAGACCACAAACATAGCTAATCAGCATTTTGTTAAATACTTGCTTGATGATATTTCTTAATTTCATGTTCTTTGTGGCTTGCTGGTATTTTCAGGTGCTATTAATAAAAATCAGTATTCCTAAAAGTGCAAATAGATTGGAAGCAGATGCTGTTAGTAAAACATAATTGGGCTAAAGGAAAAAAATTTGCAATTTGAAAACAGACCAATGTCTTTAATGTGTTGGTTTGCTGTGATTATGCATTCTTGGAAGTCTTAAAAGAGGAATAATCAACAAATGCATCTTAAGAAGAATATGCAGTATAGGGAAGAAAGCATTTTTGTAAACTTGGAGAATATATTCACATGAAAAATACTGGAATTGCTGGTATATGTTGCAGAAGATAAGCTAAACAAAGAATACTCTCAAATTTTAGATTAGAATATTAAAATGTATTTTTTACAAGTCATTTAAAATATGCAAAGAAATAAAATCATTTTGGTTTATTGTTTTGTTTTTACCTAAAGGTCTCCATTAATTATGATTAAAATGATAATATTGTGCTTTAAAAAAAACACAAGGAAGTGATATCATGGGAATTTATATATGGACAACCATTATATTTTATTTCTATGTTTTGGTAGTTTCAAATGGTTACTTTATGAACCTGTATTTCTTTATGACAAAAATGAAGTTTTAAAAAAGTATGAAAATAATAAAACTGAACAAATTATAGTTCAAACAGAAAATAAGAGCAATATAAATATGAGCTTTGAAAAATGAAGTGTGAAAATATAGTCCAATCTGAATTTTGTAACAAAACAAAACAAAATAACAACTCCATTACCTATAAATAGAAAAATGCAAGAAGGAAATATAGGAAACTGTTAACAGATTGAATTCTTGTTAAGAATACATAAAAACTTTTTTCTTATGCCTTTCAATTTTCCTTACTTTTCCCCCAGGAATATATATTACTTCATAAACCAGAAAAGCTGTATTCAAAAACGAAAACACAATGTGATAGAATTAAATCAATTTTCACTTAGATTTCTTAAATTAGAATTTTATTGATTATCTCAAAGCTTATTCAAATAGTATTAAAGCAGTCATATAATGCTAAATCCTAAAACGGATTAAACAAAAATATTATTTTCTACCATTATGTTGTGAAATGAATTCCTTATAATTGCTGTGAATAGGTGTGTATAAAAGTGCTCATTTTTTAAAAAAAGTTACCTTTCCTAGAATTCAATTTAAATAACAATTTTGACAAATTATCCATTGTCAATGATGCTTTTCACTTGGAATATCATAGACATTAACCTGTATTTTATAACATATAATTGCTTATTAGCAACAGAATAATATTTCTTGATACAATTTCATGAAGTAGGCATAAAATACTGTTTTACTCCACTTAATTTTAAGACTACAAAATTAAATGAGTGGGATTAAATATAATCAACACATTGATGTAACCGCAGAAAGGCAAAATTTCCTACAAGACAGAAAGTGTTTCAAAGAATAAACTTTAGACCACATTAATCTAATAAGAAAACTTTTCCTTATTCTTAGATCTTAACTTTCCTCAACCATGATTCCCCATTGAAAACACCCTTAGTTTTCCATTAAGGTGGGTATTATTTGGAAACCTCTTCATTTCCGCGCGGGTGGATCAGGGATTGACGATCAGAAATGTGACATTTGTCTTCTAGTGGAGAGAGAGAGAGATTTTTTAGTGAGGTGATGCTCTATATTTGGTTTTGCTATGAATTTTAAATTTTAATTTCGGATTAAATAAAGCTCCGTAAGACTGTCAAAAGAAATCAATCCTTTCTTCCACCCTTTATGTCGTAAAAGGCCTCGATTTCAGTGCATTCTGGGTTCAAGCATCATACCACTAAGGAACAAACACCCCCGAACCTTACTTCGGAGCAAAGAAATTACCGCGATTACTTTTCTGAAAGCTGTAGAAATGTTACTCGACATAAACGCACAGATGGTATTTTAAAACCTAGGTTCCTGGAATCCGTGCTCATCCTTTCATTTTTCAACCATGTGCTACCTGACATCTTATTTCACAAGTCCTGAAAGGTAGGTCTATGGTCAATTGAACATAAAACAGAAAGGACTTTTTTTTTTCTTTTTTTAAAGAGAAAGAGCCAGAGCCAAATAAATCACAAGAATAATTCTCTTATTTAAAAAATTTCAGCCAGTATCCCTAAGGCATGTTACAGTTGGAAACAATTTTTTAACACTTGCATCATTCACAAGCAATTCGCGAACGCTCAGCTCGCATTTTCCATCCTTTCTCGGCTTTTTACACACTCAAATTAATTTCTCTCTACCTCTTGTAGTGGAAAATTGGAGGGGATTGGAATTTCATGAGAAAAAAAAATTTTTTGTGAGAAAGTAATTTATTGCAAAAAATTTTTTTCCTAAAAAAAAAAAAAAAAAAAAAAAAGCCAGCCCGAGAAGTGGACCTTACTCAGATTAAAGGCGAATTGATTTCTTTGGATATATTTGTATTCGGCATTTATTTTATGGTACGGCTGCAAATGACTTGTAAAAATAAACGAAAAAAATACACTTAGAGATATATAATCCCCTTAAAAGGGTGAATTAAAACGAATCTTTTCAGAAGAGCGCTTGTTTCCTTCAGGTCTTTAGCGAAGGCCGGGCTAGGCGGGTGGGGATCCTCCGGCCCGCCCACACCTCCCAGGAAGAGGAGCTGCACGCCCGCTTCTCGAGTTACACACGAACCCTAGAAACCCGCCCACTATTTATGCAAAAAATTTTAAAAGTCTTCTCCGCTTCTCTTAATCCAGCCAATGACCGAACAGCATGCCACCCGGCGGGAGGTGGAACCAGTCCGGGGAAGCGCCGAGGTAAACCCCACCCCACGCGTCAAGACTCTCTCCGCCTCTTCGTCATCCCCTCCCTCCGCTCCGCCCCCAATCGGCTCCTCCCACGCATGTCAGTTACCCACGCCCAGGGAAGAGGCGGGGAAGTGGGCGGAGCGAGGGACCCTCCCGTTCCTCATTTACATACAGCCATACTATTGGCTTAGGCTGGCTATGAGCTAAGGAGGGAGGGACTGAGGAGCTTGCTAAGGCCCAGCTTCACGGATTGGCTTAGTAGTGCCATGACGAAAAAGAAGGCGGTCTAAGCAAATGAGAGCGTATCGCAAACGCGTCTCCTCCCTCTTTCCCCACCTCTAGATGAACAACCCAATGAAAGGTGAGCCTGCGTGGCACCTTCCCTGGGATATTAAAATAAGAAATCTAGAACGTAGTTTCTTAAATATTCATGAAGAGGCGGAGAGATGTAGCGTGGCTCCCGGAAATGCTTCTGATTGGCTGGTTTTCCCAAGCAAGTGTTAGCCGCGAGCACTCCGAGATCAATTAACTGATTATTTTTCCTGTATTTTTTATTCCTCCAAACAAGCTACACCATATACACCTGTTGTTTTTTTTTTTCTCTCTCGGTAATTGATTGCATGTGTGGTCTGAGGGACTCAGCTTTGTCACTCTTTCGCTTTCAATATTTTTTCTTTTATGTAACTCAAGTCTCATTTTCATCAATTTTTAAAATGCAAAGATCTTGGTCAGATGGAAACAATTAGACCCTCCGCTCTGCTGATGTGTATAATCTTATTAGTTTAATGGGTCACAGGGCGCAGGACCTATTTCCTATGGATCAAAGTGAAAACAAACACGGTTAATATCCCATTTTATTTTAGAACCACGTCGGATCGGGTTCCCTCTGTCCGCGAGGTAATATGAAGGAAGCGTGGATTGCCTTGAAGTTTCGAAGGAAAAATGGAGTCATTGAAATATCCTGGCTTAAAAACGCATTAATATTAACACCAGATAAATGGTTGGAAGGTTCTCCAGCTCTCTGGAGTTTATCACAATAGCACGGTTATTAAAGGATTCCAGTATTGGTGGTTTTGATCTATTGCCTTCAAGCAAGAGAAAAATCCACGCCTAGATAGCTGCTAATTACACCGGCTTCTCGGATTTCCTCTTTTAGACTCAATGCAAAACTTTTGAGTTCTTGGTGTTAATTTCAGTTTATGGCTTCTTAATGCTCTTTTTTCTTTACATGTGTGTTGTAGTCAGAATGTGATTTTTTTTTTTTTTAAGTTAAAGAGCGCCACAACAGCCACCCAAAATTTAGCATTCATTTTCTGGCAGTTCTCAAACACCTAAGGCCAGTTTACAGACCCCCAAAGCACCCGTGGACCCCAGTTAAGAACCCATAAGGTGTTGGTTTTTTATTTTATATTTTGCGTTGTGTTTGGGTGTGTCTTTCCCAGGCAAAAATATAATCTTCTAAGCACCTACGGTGTTGAGCCTGGGCCTCTCTCTTTGTGGCAAAGCCCCCTTAGGAAACCTCCTGCGGTAACTTCTCACTCCAATAAATTAAATGCAGCCACAGTGTGGTCCATTACCCGGGAGTGTGAAGTGACGGCGCCTGTCAAAGGTGGCCGGCTGAACACAGACCCTTAAATATTCCTACAGATAATAAATATCTGTGCAAGGTAGGGATGTAAATAATAGGTTCCTATTTATTTGGAAAGCCCTGAACTACAGCAATGAAAAAACGTATTGCGGACTTGATGAATGCCCCCAAGCCGTTCCGCAAAAGTCTAGAAAATATTTTGTCCTGAGCGGAGAGACCGAGTGCTGGGCTCCCGGCGCTGCGAGCACCAGCGCCTTCTCGTGTACCTCAGCAGGGCCTCTAAGAACGTAAATACCATGAGTTTAGACAAGCCAGGGCCGGGGAAAGAGCGAGAAGTGGTTATTAGCAAATCATTTTAATTCCGAAGCTATCCAGAATATTTGCTTTCACTTGGCCGCGCGGGGCTGGTTGATGAGAGAGAACACGGAGTACTTTTCTCCTACTTGTGGGCTGGGGAGCAGAGTCACTGCTTCCTGGGCTAGGCTTTCGTAGCTTCTGGGCTACCCAACCCGAGGCGAATCCCGCATCGCACCACAGGGCTACGGTCGCTGCCTTCCCCGTACTGTCGATGATCTGTTCAGAAACCAAAGTTGAAACGTGTGGCCCAAGATGCTTTGAGGTCTGACATTTGGGACAGATGTGGCTATTCTGCTCGTGGCAGAATAGAATGAACCCTCATTTCTTTCTTTCAATTTGCCCTTGAATTTCATTATTTTGGCTCTTGAGCTTTAAATGCCATAATGCAACGTAGAGTCCTCTTTTATTTCGACTTTATTTTTCTCTTGAACTCTTCTGTGCTACCTATTTTTTATCACTGGAATAATTATTTTGGAAAGGATTATTTTTCCCTCTCCCCTCCCTAGAAATGGGAAAAACGATCAAATCCAGTCCCTTATTTCCTGGAATTTAACTCCACGTTTACTCTGTAGGTCATAAAATATTTTGACTGTTAAAAAGTGGTTCATCACTGATAAATTTTAGAGTTATTTCATGTTCTTCTTCTTTTTTAAAATGGTAATGCAATCCTGGAGTATGCATCATGTTATAGATAAACCATGCTAATCTCCATTCCAAGGGAAACAAATTCACATATGTGAATCTAAGTAATTATCTTAGGTGACGAATTCTATTAGGTATAATTTTTCATTTTCGGATTTACTTCTTTGTAGCTAACAGCCCCGGACATTTACAATATCCCCATCCCCCAAAAAAGTCCTTGGGTGTGGATGTCCTTTTTTATTTGCAAAATTTCATTTTTCTCTTGTTCAACAGTCTCTTTCAGCTATTTACTTTAGCCTGGTGAGCCCAAGCTGTAAACTCCAGGTAAACAGCCGCGGGGGCTGGTGTGGTTGGTCGGTTCTCTGACAGTGGCGTCTGGCTGGGGATCTGCCGCGTATCTCTGGGGCGCCGGGATGTGCCAGACTGTCATTCCTAGGGGAAAGAAATCCCGAATCTATCCCACCTGGGAAGGATCCCGGAAACCTGAGAATCCGCGAGCTGAAGCCCATTCATTGTCCCCTGACCCGCAAGGATTACTGCCGCTTTAATTTTTGACAAAATGTTCTTTTGCTTTATTTCAAATTTTTATTAATTATTGTTGCTGCTGGGAACGAGGACCTTTATGATGAAGACCTGCCCGGCCTCCTCCGGACAGTGCGCTCCCTGGCTGCCTCCGCGAGGGCTTCATTTAGAAAGCCCGGGCCTCCTGATTCAGGTGACATTTCCCCAGCACATAACAGTCACCTACAAGGGGCTCGGTCCACATCTGGGCTTTCTGCCGGGAAAAGCCCGTGTAAAGGCTTCGGACTTGACTTTTACCACCAAACCATGACGGTGTCAAAGCGGGGCCCCCTCCCAACTGGAGGATCCCGCAGCGGGTCTCCGCCTTCCTCTCGGTGCGCCTGGACCAGCCGCGCCACCTCTGCGCTGTCCCGCGCGGCCTTACAGGCCCTGGCCTTGCCAAGATCAAAGGCTGTAAGGCCCGCCCAGGTTGAAAGGGGGCTCTGCTACCGGAAGTCATTTGACAAATCTCAGGCAGGCCTTTCTCATCTTTACTACTCTGCAGAGCTTTGCAAATCTCCAAGCATGCTGTAACCGTCTTCAAACAGCGTGCCAGACCACACTTGGGGGTTGGGTTTTCTTTTAGGGCCGGGTAGAATAGAAAATACATCTCACGGGCACCCCTCTCGGGTCAGGCCTGTCCGCCTCCCATCATCTTCCATAGACCCTCACTTCACCTTCGCGGATTCCCGCACATCCATCTGTCTGCTCTGTCTCAGGAGCTCTCCTGCCTCAGAGGCCGCAGATAGGGCGGCCCACGGCGACCCCGGGGTGGAGAATCACCCTGGACCGCAGCGGAGGGAGGCCGGCAGAGAACTCCACAGGAACCCGGCAGGCCCGAAGGGGGCGGGGCGCGGTGATTGATGAAGCTGATCAACTTTTTAGGAAACAGAAATCCACCTGTGGGGGTTTAGGCCCAAGCTTTGAAGTTCACGGTTTTGTTTTTCCTCATCTCAGCCCTAGTTCCTTCTATGCGCTCCCTCCTCCTTCGCGCTTGCTCGGGTCTCCCGTCAACTCCACCCTCTACCCCCGACCAACCCCCTCCTGCTTTGATTTTCTTAATTTCAAATACAAATATCTTCAGACGACTGACTGCCGTTCCTGATTGTGACCTAGCGTAGACAGACAGCATACTGTTCACATTCCTGTTTTCTTGGAATCGTGTTTCACGTTTGGAAGTCGGGAGTGGCAAATTTATACCCGTTATTTCCTCTCGCTCTTTCCCTCTTCCCGGCCAATAGCGCCGCTTTTTCCGCCCTCCCTGGCAGAGCAGACGCGCCTCCAGGTTGGGGTGGTCAGCACCGGTGTAGGTGGCGCCCTAACTTCTCGGCCTATCCTCCAAGTACTGCGGATTGTGGATTTCCCCCCTCAATAGGCCAAAAAATTCAAATCCAAACATGAAAGTCCTTCCTCGCCGCCCTACATTCTAACGTTACCCGCTTTATTTCCATACCCCCTGACGACCCCCTTTTCGCCCCCCATCAACTACAGGTCTCCAAAGAAAATCTGTCTCCTGTGGTTCTTTCCCGCAGGCGCCTGCTGAAAAGGCAATTTCCTTGGGGGTGTGGCTGGAGTGAGAGAAAAACAGAAACCAGGATTGTTTGGCGACTGAAACCATCCCAGTTTTATTGCATCCGTTACAAAGTCAACTAACTCTTAATGAGCATCCAAGAGGGGAAAAGGCCGAGGTTTGCTCGGTGTTAAGGCGGAGAGACGAAAAGTGCCTCTTTCTTTTCTTTCGGGGCCAGAGCCTTAGCCATAACACCTTCCCGACAGGCTCTTCCCAACGCCCAGATTACGGATACTTAAGTGGGAAGTCATTAGGTTTCAGCTCCCTGAGGGATCCAAGATCATTCGGCCACGAGGACCTTCGAAGTCGGCCCTGTCTACAGCTTGCAATGAAAAGGATAATCTGTTTTATAATAAAAAACGGGACCCACACAAACCGACTCAGTATCCTGCCGCCTTCCGCCGCGCCTCACTCTTTTCAAATAAGGGCCAATGACAAATATTGTCATCCAGTTCCACCCAATAAAGAGGAAGCAGTAGATCTTCCTTTTAATAACTTCCCAAAGTGTTACAAATAATAAAAGGGACGCATAAATCATCCCCGAGACGGCTGAACGCGGACCACGGAAGGATTTACTCCTCTCAAGTCCGGGCTTCCAACGTGGCTTTCATTGGCTGCTTCCTTGTGGCTCGGCTCCTCTTATTGGTCCATCGGGCGAGGTGACGTACAGAAAAGGCGTGGGATCGATGGGGGGCGGAGTCCGCTAGCGCGCAGGCGTCCTACGGCGCGAGAATGTGATTGACAGCAAGTGGAGGTATACGCGCGCGCGCGCGCCTATGTGGGAGGAGGGGGTGGGGGTGGGGGTGACCCCTGTGCTCAAATTTAGGCTGCAGCGCCGGGCTCTTCCTGCTGAGTTAGAAGGACTGTAGTCACCCACAGCACTCTAATCCGCTAGGGAGACCGTCTGGAAGGGGAAGCTAAGCGCTAAGGGACGTAATTGAGGAGAGTCCCCGGCAGCAGGCTAACTGGGGAGGTAGTAAAGAGAAGTAGAAGACATGCTTTTCTGTTCCTGGAGAAGATACTTAAAACACTGGAAGAGAATGAATGTTACCATTGTGTTGACGTGTGTCTTTGTCTTCCCTGTAAAGCACACACTAAAAATCTCGTCCCATATCACCGCCTTGCTTTTAGACGCAGCACACACCTTCCCCCGTCTCTTCTCAGCACCAATTTAGCCGCGTTCCGTTTCGTAGTCACAGGTACACACGTCATCCTCCGTAATCTTGCAGCCCAGAGACAAAGTTTCAAAGGCATCCGAAACACTCTGATAATCCTTAACTGGCAGATAGGAAGGAAGAACAGAAGAAAGCAAGAGAGAAAAAAAAGAAGTAAAAAAAAAAAAATAAAATAAATTAAAAGAAAAGAAAAAGAGGGAAGAAGAAAGAAAAAGGAAGGAAGAAAAAAAAAAAAAACTAGAAAGATGCTGCAACCAGTAAAACAATGGGGGCAAAGATAAATACAATACCGAAGGAAAAACCTATTCGCTGTTGAAATTTCAAAACAATTTCCAAATCCGGTAAATGCTGTAAAAGCAACTCCATTTTATTGCAATCCTTCTTGTTAAACCCTAGCACAAAATTCTTCAGAGGCGAGGGCTGGCTTAGTGAAGAAGAGAAAAGTTGCCCTGTTGCATCCAAATTTTCGTTTCGGACAAGTTCCTGCGGCGTGCTGGAGCTGAGCAGGAGTCTGGAGTGTTTTCTTATAGGGTGTTACGTCGTTAGTTTGTACTTGCACATATTTCAGGAAGATAGAAACGTCTTATAATAAGTTTTGAACATATTTATTAAACTGTTATTTAAACGGTTGCCTTAGAAGAATTTTGTAGCGGACAAATCAAAGCTTCGATTTAACGAATTCTAAAATTTCAAACTCGCGACTAGTTCTTCGCGGGCCCTGAGATTTTCATCTTTTGGAGCGGGGGAGAAATGTATTACAGACACTCCATTGAAGTACTATCCTGTCTGGGAGAGTACGGTAAATAAATTAAGAAAAAGGACAGAGCGATGTAAATATGCAACTGTTAAAAGCAAAAGAATTTTCTTTTAAAATTTCCCCATTGGTGATTTTTTTCCTTTTTTTTTTTTGAAGCGGTCTTTTCAGCTTGCCTTCCTAAGAATTGACAAGCAGTGTTTTTGCACTATCACATTTTATTTAGAAGCTACACGTTCATCTTTAGTTTTAAAAAGTTCATTTATGACACACAATTATTAGCAATCATATTTTCTTTGCGTTTTATTATGCCTTTGGCCCCTTATCGATATTATAAAGCAAAAACATTACATAAAATTAGCAAGCAAGGCTTTGATATTTGCTTATTTTTAATTGAATGTCTTTATTTTATTAGGCAAATATGTACTTAAGTTTATTTTAAAATAATGAGCAAAATAGTACTTTTCTTTCGCTTTGCTAGAGCAAAGTTATTTTTCATTCTTCTCCGTCCGAGTCTTTCTCTTCTAGCTGCCACAGCCGACTGACAAGCTCCCGGCAACACGCAGACTAGTATGCAAATTTACGGTGATTGACACCTTCAGTAGAAACCAATCACGCGGGCATAGGTTGCTGATTGGTGGACCGTGATTTGACGCAAAATTGACGTTTTTAAAACCTAACATCCAATCAAAGCAATTCATGTAAATAAGGCAATGAATCACCTTGTCAGGAGCTGGAGAGACTTGAGCACGCCCCCGTGTGTTCAGTGATGGCTATTGCACAGGCGCGCCTCCATTGCCCTCCGAATAAACACTGCAAAACGCTCAACTCTTCAGATCGCTGTGGCCTTTCCAAACTGGCTTGTCACTGGAATGTAAATTGTCCTTTTTAAAATAGCATGAGTTATGTCGTGCACATATATGATGGTTAGTCGTGGACTGAAATTTTATATAGAGAAATGTCTTGTAACTACGACTTTCAACGCACAGAATTTTCTTATCCATTTCTCGCCAACACAGGAAACCGCTGTCTTTAAATTAATCCTTGGTGAAGGAGGCTGTTTCTCCCCTTGATTTCAAAATGACGAGATTTACAGAGGCTTTCCTTGGAGAAACCCACTCTATGCACAGATGGTCAGTAAATTTGGCCTATTCAGCGAAATTCCGCATGGCGCCGCCAGATGGCACAAGGACCTACTTGCCCTCCCTACTCTCCGTATCCAACAATTAATTTAGAAAAATTGAAAACCAAACACTTTTGTATTTTACAACTAGATGAAGTGAGATATACTCTTATTGTTAAGGAGATACATATTACAAAAAATAAGCTTTGTTGGTTTGTTGCTTTAATGTGAAACTTCCTCTTGAAATATTGCCCAGAAAAATTTTGCGAATGTGTTTGCAAAACATTTCCTTAAAAGCAAAGTGTGCACCATAAGCACAGGATCAAGCGAATTAAAAAAGGTAAGGATAAGAGGCGGCTGTATTTGCGAGGAGCCTCATTACTGGGTCCGTCGGCTTCTTTGGGATTAAAATGAGATCCAGGGTGAAGCTAAACTTCCCTGCTAGCAGTCTTCCCGGGAGCCGAGCCCGCGGGGAGGATTGAGGCCTAGGCTGCATGACTGCTTCTCATGGAGCTGTTGTTAGAGCAGCGTGGCCTTTTTCTTAGGGGTTCATTTTGGAGTCCCGATTACAGATAGGCAAGGCTTCTTTCCATTCACAAGCCACTGTAGCCCGAGGCAACGCCTTTGTTTTGCTAGCTACAGCAGGGATGGGGAAGGAGGGAGAGACTTCGGAAAGTATTGATCTCTACTTCATCTGCTTCTCTTTTTATGAATATATCTGCTTTTCTGTTTGGGTTTATCAGGAAGAGAGGGGTTCGTGTTGACACTCATCAGGGTCAGACTAAGAGCTAATGGTATTTAAGAGGGGAGAGAGGAGGAAAGTAGAAAATATCCAAGGGAAGTGACAAGTCATTTTATAAGAATGAGCACCCTCTTCCTGGGAAACTTTTTCTTTACTCATCTGTAGAAGCAGAATAATTGCACACTCGCTGTACATTCACTATCGATCATTGTATCCTGTAATAATGCATTTAAAATCGCATTCAGAAGTTAAAATAGATCTTAAATGGGCATATTTATTACTTTTAAAAATCTTTCAGAAAATAGCCATCAAGACTTCATCTTACAAGGAGGCAGGTTCATTGAGTTTGCTACTTTGTGACTTTGTTTAGCCATAAACTAATGGTTAGGATGTCGAGGTGAACTCATCTCTCTCTGAACTTCTAACTGAGGGTTAATTTTCTCGCCCAGCCATCATATCCTTAGCGTCTGCAGAGCAAGAATCTGCACATTTTCACCAAGCCCGGTTCCTAGAGATCAACTTCACTAACTGTAGGAAAACTCATCCTACTCAGTAATATAAGTAAGAAAATGGAATAAAATTAGTTCTTAGTTTACAACACTCACTTCAGATTTGTTAGCTCAAGTTGAAACCACACCTTTCTTATTTTATTTCACGATCTGGTTTTTTTTTTTTTTTTCCCTCCTGAAGCAAATTTGATCAGAGATAATCATCTAGAGGGTAAAAGTCAAGTAAGAATTTTAGGGAGGCTTATTTCTCTTTGGTAACAGAGGCAACAGAAGTCAAGTCTTTTGAAAGGAAACTTTGAGAGCGCTCTCTCTTAATCCTTATTTTCCGCGCAGCGTAAAGGGAACACAATTTGTTTACCAGAACAAGATGGGGCCGGGGGCTCTCCAGGCTTCGCGGGGATCCCCGGGGGGATCCCCAATTTCTGCGAGTGAGTTTCTTTTGCCTCTCCCCCCGCGCCCCCTCCCCCGCACAATAAGAGCGGGTCCCTAAGGTGAGGTTTGGCTGTGGGTTGGCTGTGCTGGGGCCTGGGCAGGAGCTGGTGGCGGAGGCCCGAGGACAGGGCGCCGGGCGCACTGGGCAGACCCAGGGCCCGGGCAAGCGAGGGACCCGGCGGTCTCCCACTCTCCCGTAAGCTCCACCCAGGGTGCACATACTGGCAGAAGGAGGGAAACGTGGCGGTCGCTTCCCGCCGCTCGGCCTGCGCGGGAAGTTGAGGCTCAACACCCCAGCCCCCGCCGTTTCCCGTCCTCGCCCCCTCCTTCTCTCCCCTTTCAGGGCCTCTTCCGGGCTGAGCCTTGGGAGTCGGTTTCCCCGGTGGAAGCGATTTCGCAAGAGTCCCGCAGGCGCGGTTGTAAATCAGCGCCCCCCACCGCACCCCGCCTGGGGCAGCCCTCTAGGGTTGGGGCGGGGGCGCGGGGGACACAGGGAGTGCTGGGGACACAGGGGGCGCGGGCCTGGGCCCACGGCCTCCGGACGCCCGCAGCTGGATCGGCAGCCTTCCGCGAGGCGGCGGGGGTTCAACGCCGTGAATCAATCAATCAAGCCCACAGCCGCCCTCCCCCAAACCCCGAGCGCCGCCCGCCGGGCCTGCTTTGTGTCTAGCGGGCCGTTACCCCCTGGGTCTGGGAAGCAAGGCCTGGTAACTCCGGGGTCCTGAGGGCGCGGCACGTTCCCACGAGGACCAAGGTGGCCTGGAGACCGCCCCACCCTGTAACGGGGATAATCCAGGCCTACGGCACAAGTCTCTTTTGCTACCCGCCCCTCATTTGAACTGCTCGTTGCGTCTTCCAATCGAGGACGGCCAACTGCGGAACTTTCCCCAACAGCTCGAACCCCCAGACCCTCCACCTACTACCCCAGGTTCTCCTGGTTCTTAGCCCATAAAAAGGGTAACCCTGGAATGGGAAGATGAGTCATAACCCGTCAGGGGCCTCGGGCAAATCACGCCACCTCTCCGGGCCTATTTCAATAGAGCTGTACCTCTATTGATTACATTTAAAATTTACAGTGGGATTTAGTTTTGTGGGTTCTTGGGGTAAATTTTAAGTCGAACTAATATTCTGTTCTGGACAAGAGCTCTGCGTTTTCTCTCCAGTTCTGAAGGTTTTTTGTTTGGGGTGAGAAGCCTGAACTCTTTTTTGCCCGAAGCATTTCTGAAAGTTCCCGGTGCATCCATGTATATTCTCGTTACCCCAGTACCCCCCAGTCTCCAAACCCCAGTCGCACCATACGTCACAGAGTCCAGCTCCCGCCCGGCAAAGGGAGGACACCTGAACCTCTGAAAACCTGAGTCCTGGCTATGCTTGATCTGGAGGCGCCACGAGGGGGCGATAGAGCCCAAGGATAGAGCAACAAGACTCCACAAGGCCTTTCCAAAAGTTTGTCCAACTCGACGTGGGCTCCTTTTTCTTGTTTATGTGTCCTGTGAATGGCGCAGGGTTATTTCTTCGAAGAGTCCATTTGATCATCAGCGCTCAGAAGATGGTAACAGAGATTCATGGGAAAATGAATGACAAAAACACTAAAGAAGAACAGGTTAGCAACCCCCACACCCACCCACCCAGTGGTGGAGCAAAATGGAGTGACCTGTAGTCATTCTCAGGTTCTGATTGTATCGGGGAATTTAAACGCTAACTTTAAATGCTAGATTTTGGTGCTGAGGCCAACACACTTAGTGGTCTCAGAGGCTCTGGGAGAAAGCAGTGGAGATCAGGACCAAAAGGCAGGGAAAACAATAAGGAGAGACACCAGTCTTTGCAAACATCGGGTTCATTTGGGGATGGTGAATGGGAGGTAGGCTGGTGGAGTGGGAGAATGCAGAGGAGAGCAAAGGAGAGAGAGGCTGTCATGGTAGGGGGAGGAGGTGGGGAAGGTTTAGGTTAGAGAACTCCAGTTCTCAACTTTCGTGAATCCTGGGCCAGTAAAGAGAAGAATTAAGCCCCTGTCTCCCATTGCCAAGTCGGACTGCTTTTTCATTTGTTTTCTGCAAATGTTTTACAGTATGGATTAGCAGGACCCAAGAGAAAAGTGGAGTTTGTTTACTGCAAATAGTCAAAAGATCTTCAAGAGAAAACGTGTTAGGCTGAAATATCGTCTTTTCCCACTTGTGCAAGCCTCTTGGATTGTATTTGCTTCCAAAATCCAGAAATGTTTTTATTAAACTATATCTTTCTTATGGCCCCTGCACATATAAAGTACTAGGGGCATATGTAAACGCTTCCATTTTGGATCTCCTTTAGGAAAACTTTGTAACTCTGCAGTAAATATTTGCTCTGGGGTGAACCTTGGCAAGCAATAGCTGAACGCCAAAATCTGGCTCTGCTGTGTGTGTAGACGTGTATATTTTAACATTATATATATATATATATATATATATATATCAGAAAATTTAAAGGAGAGCTTTATATTTTTACTTCTTTGCTGCACATGGGGAGGTAAAATGACTGTAATTATGTGGATTACATTTAAAAATGAACGCATTCTCTTCCAAATGTGATTCTTCTTGTGGGCTGCTGACCTCTCAAAATAATATCAATTAAATGCTCTTACAATGTCACCCTTTATAACGCTCTTTAGTATAGTGCTTTTGTGGATGTATTTTAAAGTGACTGTAAGTATAGTTTTAGCTTCCCAAATTCTGACTTAATAAGAATGCAAAAATCAAACAACTCATGATCTTTCTGTTCTTTTATATTTGCAGCTTCATTTCCTTTGATGCTTTAATTAAATGAGGAAAGCACGGTAGGTAGTGTGGCACTGGGATTTTGGATTCTCATCCCTGGAGGGAAACTTGAATTGAAGCCTCTCCTTCGTGGTGAAAGACAGACTTAATTTTTAAAAAAGAGAACTCTAGGGAAGACTATTTTAAAACATGAAGACTGCTAGAACAGTGTTGTGTGCTAGTTGTCTCTGAACGACTGGTCAAGAGTTGTAAAGCCAGTTCAGTCCCATGAGCCCTGATGGGTACCAGCAGAGACGGCCGCTCCCTGGTCTGACCTTGCCGCCGGGCCCCACAGAAGAAGCCTAGCATCTGAGGCTTTCCCAGGTTCAGGAATATTCTCTTTTTTCTTTTTTCTTTTTTTTTTTTTTTTTAAAGATTTTATTTATTTATTCATTTATACCCCCCTTGCTGCTTGTGCTCACTGGGTCAGCTAACCACGCCGCGCGGGCGGGCTTGCCTTCACCAGGAGGCCCCGGGAACTGAACCCGGGGCCTCCCATATGGTAAACGGGAGGCCTACTGATTGAGCCACAGCCGCTTCCCTCTTTTTTCTTTTCCTTTCTTTTAAACAACATTTGAAACGGAGAGGAGAAGGCTATCAGAAGTGGAGAATTCAGGGTTAAGCTCTTCCCTTGTTCTGTTCTACAGGGGGCCAGGGTCATGGATTTGCCTTTTCCGAGAGAGCCCTTTGTGAAAGAATATAACTTGTGGCTTCTCTGGGACTGGAGACTGTTGCATCCGCAGGTTTGGCTGTTTTTTGTTCTTCTTTTCATCGCCCCCCTCCCCATGCATTGCAAAAACCGTATGTCCTTTGCCCCTCAAGTCGAAGATAAGGATTTTATTATTTATTCTAATGACTAACACACAGAACAAGACTGCAGCTCTGAGCAGGCAGAAAATGCAACTCTAGGCATTTTCGCTGTAGGGTGGGCTCGTTGTTAAAGTTGGAGCAGCTTTTCACCATATAACCAAACACACACATATCTCCACCTCCCCATGAAAACATAGTCCCTGAAAAACATCATGTGGACCTGAGTCACTCTCTGGAGGTTCTGCTTCTTAGAGTTTGGCTTGGCAGGTCAGGCAGATTTAATCCTTCCTTTCATATTTTTCCTGACCTTTTTGAAGAGCAATAATTTTCAGCCTTCATACACCAGGGACACTGTAAGAGATGGCCTAATGGAAGAAATCCCTTTAGCACATCCTTTTGGGAACGGAGACTATTTGAGGCTGTCCTAAATGGGGATCACAATCCCTCAAATGAAGTGTTTCATATATGTGTGTGCAAATCTATGGGAACAGGTGCTGTCCACTGCAGATGTTGGGGAATGAGAGAATTCTGAGATATGTGGATCGTATCAGTCTGAAGAAAGGCAAGATTACCTTTAAGTGCCACTTGTAAGGTGCCGTTACCCTCAAATTGTCCTCTAGCTTCAGTTCATCCATGTTTGGAAATAACTGAAATGATCTGACTGCTGCAAG
This sequence comes from Tolypeutes matacus, assembly GCA_026826555.1. Taxonomy (NCBI): domain Eukaryota; kingdom Metazoa; phylum Chordata; class Mammalia; order Cingulata; family Chlamyphoridae; genus Tolypeutes; species Tolypeutes matacus. The sequence goes on along the minus strand of JAKSZT010053769.1, from coordinate 13,571,215 downwards.
CATAATAAAACTTGAAAGAGGGGAAGGAGGATCCATTTTAAGGGGAGCCATCTAGGTCATATGGCTTGGGCAGGCACCCTCTGCATATTTGAACCTTGCCTTTCTCAGACCCCTGCCGTCTTTCTAAAAAATGAGCATAATTAAATCACAATTCTCCAGGAATTTTCCTAGATTATTGCAGTTCAAGAGAAATATAATGTGAGCCACATAGGTAATTTGAACTGTTTTAGAGGCCATGTTTACAAAAGTAAAAAGAAACAGGTGAAATTAATTTTAATAATATTTTTTATTTAACACAATACTTCAAAAACATTTCAACATGTAACCAATATAAGAAGTTATTGATGAGATAGTTTATGTTCTTTTTTTTTCTTCCTACATCATCAAAATCTGGTGTGTGTTTTACACTCACAGAATGCCTTGATTTGGACCAGTCACATTTCAAGTGCCCCAGAGTCATAGGTGGCCAGTGGTACCGTATTGGACAGTGCAGGTCTAGATGGTACCCTGTGCATATACAAGACATTTCCATTAAAGTCAATAGAGCTTTTAGGGACCAGAGGGAAGACTGAGGAAAATAGATTCTAAGAGGGAAAAATGTTTTTAGCAGTGCCAGTTTAGCTCTGAAAAGGAGAATCCTAGGGCCCCAGCTAGTGAGTTAAGGGAAATGGGGTGTTTGGAAGAAGTATGTGATATCTTTTAGTGATTTTTTTCTATTTTAAAACACTTGTTTTTAATTATAAATGAGTCATTATAGAGCAGTTAGACAAAACAAAGTATAACAAATTTTAAAAATCATGTAGAATCTTACCTAGAAGCGCGAGATAGCCACTGTCCAAATTTGGGGGGTATTTCTCTCTTTGCATGCATATCATTTTCCTAGTTGAGATTCATGTTCACTCAGAAGCCTCTCTACATGTTGTTAAAACTCTTCACAAGAATACGTGACCATATTCCGTCACATGAGTAGGTCAGAATTGACCGAGGTGGTGACTTTTGGTGGGCGGGGGTAGCCGTAAACTCTCTCGCTAGTGACCAGGTCTAAGGCTGCTTTGCGGAGGAGCTGCCCTTCACACTTCGTATGGGGGTTGCTGGTCCTCCTCACCCCTCGTATGGGGGCTGGGGGCCTTTCCTTCTATGACTGTGGTCACCACAGGCAACCAGAACCCTTTCTACACTTATGTTTAATTTTTAGAGAATATCTTAGGGAAGAATCCCGACGCCCACGGCCCAGTCCCCTACCCAGTCAATCCAGATGTTTGGTTACCACTTCGACCCATTTGCATTATGATTTTAGGGTAAAAAGCAAACTTTCCAAAGAGATTCTGAACCAAAAACAAGAAGGACATTTAAAAGATACTCATATAGCGTTTTATTCTCTCGTTCAATCTGTGTCCCCTAAGATAGCACAGGATAGGGTACAGATATTGGGCCACCCTTGGTTAAATCATAGTTGGATTTATTTTTGCTTACCCTTTTGGCCCTCTTTCCCACCATTTGTCATTTTCACAGGCTTCAGTGACATAAATCTTGTGGAATGTTGGCTATGCACATAGCATGAAGGATTCAAACTCTCCCCTTTCAGGCTGGTCAGCCAATGTAAGCAACAGAGGGTGGCGGAGATTGGGGACAGATAGGACAGGGAGAGGCAGAGGTAGAGGGACTCTGGAAAGAGCACATGATGTATGGAAATGACAGCTCTAAAGTTGCTCCAATTGTGAAGTTTAGCCGAGGGTGACTGCAATTGACTGATGACCACCAGGTAACAATAAAGTCCATTGGAGGCTGCACAGTTTTTTCTTTCTCCCTCTGTGGAAGGCCTGTGGGCTGTCTCCAACCTTAGTTTGCTTCTCTTTTTATGCAATCCCAAATCATTGTGCCCGGAGACCTGCCCCTGAAGAAAAAAATCTGAAGATAGAGTATTTTGGTGCCAGGCCTATGCTCCTATGAAGCTTGCCTACTCAGACTTCAAGCGCAGTTGGGCTGGGGGGATAGGCTGCGGCGAGGGGGCACTTTGACAGCCTCCTCTTTGCCTTATACCATCTGTCACAAAAGAGCCATTTTTCCTGACTTGCTGAAGAATTTGAAGGCACACGAGTGCTGGGGAAATTTTATTAAGCTGGCAAATATTAATACAAGTTTACTTAAAACCAGTGGCTCTTCTCTCTCTCAATCCTGCCGAGTTTATACTTTTTTTCTCTCCAGTTCCCTTTGGCCCAAGCAATTCAGGGCAGGGAGTTTGAAGGGTATTTTGTTTCTGAAGTGGGCAGTCTGTTAAATAGTGGACCTTTTAACATCACACTGACAGACACTCTCAGGGCTAATATAATTGATGTATTCATCAGAGCTTAAGCAAAATAGCTTTCCAAAAGGGAGAAAAACTTGCCTTTTCACCTAAGAACTGACCGACTTGTGGTTTGGATGCTTACACGAGATATTAAACAGACTCTATGGAAAAGGTTTGTTCGCCTCAAGTTTGACTTTCCCTCATCTTGTAATTTTTGGCCCAGAGTCAAATTTTTGTCCGTTCCCCAGCACTGCTTGGGTGCAGACCAGCGCCACGGGCTTGCTCTCTCCATGGTGTTGACAGAGTGTTTTTCAGCTGTACCAAAGGCCACAGATTTTATGTCAGACTTCAAGATACACAGCTTGATAAACATGTCTGCCTCTGGCGATTGGCAGCATTCTTTCTGGAAAAGAAAACAAAAATTGTTTTACATAAATAAGGAAAGTGGTATGAATAGCATAGAATAACAGAACTTTGAAGGTGAGCCTGAGTCCTGAGCTTTTCTGCAGAATACGTTTTGCTCTTTGGCTCTATTTATTTTTGAATTCTCTCTTCACTCTCACCGCTTTCATCGCCATATGCGTCTGGTTCTATAATAAATAAACAAATCAACAACTGATTTGATTGGAAGGTTGGAGGATGGCAAATAAATCAAGGATGGTGTTTTTAAAGCATCTTGGCTTTAGGTAGACATTTTATTTTTCATGCAGGATAAAATGGCTGATTATCCTTTCCATCATTGTAGTTTAGAGAAACTCCTAGACACTACATCTTGCTGATATCTTCTGACTTTTCTTTACATTTACTCTTCTTCCTTGGCCAGGGCTCAGGCTACTAAATTTGGGTAGAGGGTTAGTGCATATGTCTGACACAGAACTCAGCCCCATATTAGCTGGAAAACTCTTCCTTTTAGGGCTGCAGTCAGTTCATGACTGATTCCCACAGTCAGAGGACTGGATAACTTCATCTGACTCTTCCTGTCATCTGAGAGGATTCTTAATTTACCACCTGGACTTCAGAGTCTGTCGTTGGAAAGGAAGAGGGATCAACACACTCCTTCCCCAGTAGTCAGCACCCTCTTTCTCAAGGTGCTTTGCAATTGAGCAGATGCCCTGGAAGCCTGATGCTAGCTCTGACTTCTTCAGGCTGAACCTTCTTTAAAAGACTGGCGTGAACCTGAGGGTCTCTGTGGCTCACACGGGGCCAGCCAGGCAGCCTCCTGGCTTGATCAGAGGGGCTCACCTGGGCACTGGCTGCTGCGAGATGCAGGCTCTGGGGCTCTTGGCGACTCGTCTCTGGACTCCTCGGTGGTCCTTACCGTTAACCACCCCTCCCCACGCCTTCCGAGAAGCCCAGCAGCATACCTCCAGGGAGCACAGAAGATTAAACCCCAGCCCTGATATCAGCCCAGTGACTGGGAGGGTCGTCATTAATGGGTCTGAGAGGGGTTTCAAGGCCCAGGGTAATATTTTATTCATTATCCCTCTTGGTTGTGGAACCGTGAACCTGTCTGTTGGTTGGTAGCATTTTATTACAACATCTCCCCAGGGTCACTGCCGAAGCTCACCCCTGCTCAAATGCAGGTTTTGTTTGATGAGTGTGGGTGTGTGTGTGTGTAAACATATGCTGTTTGCAGCTTATCAGGTAACAGAGATGGACAGAGATGAAACAGTTCATCAGTCTTGAGCAACTTCAGACAGCTCCATCAAAAATGAAAATGGCTGATTCCTGGATATGGTAATTCTAATTATTATTATTAACTTAGGGATGTTGTGTGTGTGTGTGAATGCATATAGTTTTTAAAAGCATTTTAAATTTTTTGACATTTTAAAACCAGCTCTGAATTTAGGGCATCCTATGTTATGAGCCTGTTCCCTTTGCAGAGTGCGGGGGTTCCTGACCTGGGTGGTCCGGGTGGGGGGTGGGGGGCTCAACAAGGTCTGGGAACCCCGATAACTGCAAGCATGTTTTTTGCATGCGTGGCTAAGTTACTTAACCTGGTCAAGCTTTCTTGTTCTTCTGCCTCATTGGGTTAGTGTGACAATTAAATGAGAAAATGCATATAAAACACTTAGCACAATGCCTGGTCCTAAAGTGTTCTAAATATTAGATGTTGGGAAGCAGCTGTGGCTCAATCAGTAGGGCTCCCGTTTACCATATGGGAGGCCCTGGGTTCGGTTCCCGGGGCCTCCTGGTGAAGGCAAGCCTGCCTGCACGGCGTGGTTGGCTGACCCAGCGAGTGCGAGCAGCAAGGGGGGCATAAATGAATAAATAAATAAAATCTTAAAAAAAAAAAAAAAAAAAATTAGATGTTGTTAAAATGATTGTTGTTGTGATTATTATGCACCTATGTGAAATTTAATTGGATATAGGGTCCACAGAATTGTATCAGATTTTCAGAGGGAACTGTGGACCAAACAGGTTGAGAACCACTGCCTTTGAGGGAGCAATGGGAAAATAAATCTTCTACAAAGTCCAACTCACTCTGTCAGAAATGGAAGGCAAAGATGTGTGATTTGCGAGGTTGACCAATCTGGAGAAATTCCCATGGACCCCAGGAAGCAGGAAGATTCTGCCAAGGTTTGAGGTCGCTGCTGTTTCTCTTCCACCTTTTATTCATTAAAATAAATAAATAAAAATTTTCCCTTCTCCCCACTCTTTCTGAATGAAGTCCACTGAGCATAGTTATCCTTTTTATGCAGAAATAAAACCTATTTTCCCAGCTTGCATTCTTTTGGTGTTTTGACTATTAGAAACCCTTTTTATCATTTAATTTCACTTCATAATTATAAAACACAATTTTCAACTGTTGCTGCAGCTTTTCTTGCAATATAAGTTGATGTTGTCATCGCCATTTTACAGGTTTGCAAACTGAACTAAAGGAGGGCAAATATTTTATAGATGTTCTAGGTCAGAAATAGTTGCTGTCAGTGCAGGTCATGCCAAACCCATGTGCCAAGGAAAGCATCACCAAGGGCCTTTCCTGTAGTCTAGTGGCCCCGGCAATCTATTGACCACAAATTCCGCTGGGGACGGAATATCTCCCTCCTGCTATAAATCTTCAGACCCTATAGATTGTGGCCGAATGGCTGAAACTGCACTCCCGATAATCTCCATGGTTTTTCATATAGAAATGAAGACCAATAGCTGTGAAAGTTACAGAATGCCAAATTACATGTAGTAAAAGTAGGCAGTCAAGTTCCTTCATCTAAAAATTAACTTAACCCCTTGAGAAAAGATACGGCTATAAAATGAAATGGCGTAATCTCAAGTATGGAAATGGCTGTCCTTTCTTATATTTAAAATTTACCTTAGGACTTAATTGCCTCTCCACAAAGCCAGATTCGAAATGGGAAACATTCCTCTGGCTGGCTGTTCTCTCTATTTCTTGGGGCTCCTGTGGAATAGTGCTACTCAGTGATGGGGGGAGAAAGTGTCAGTGCTCGGAAACTAACTTCCTCAATGAAAGCCTTGCTGAAAACTGGCCTCATTCATCACTATCTGTTCCATCTCAAGGCAGGATGCCAGCTTTCCATCCTATGGAATTGGTGGGAATTCTCCTCTGAGAAGGATGTTCTCAGCAGTGAGAAACTGACCCAGTGTGCAGGGGCGCCCCAGTGCAATAGCTGTGCGGGAAACCAGAGAAATGCCTCAGCCAACATCCATTCAGAGCCATTCTGAATGTAGGACCCTGTGTGTGCAAGCAGTGATGAGCCGGGCTCCTTTTGCAAAGGGTTTCTGTTTCCCTATCTGTAATAACATTGCTTCTCCCTGGGCTTCCGTTCATCAAGCTTTCCTTGTATTCACTGCTTTTCTTGAGCCCCACAGAAAAGTCTGACTTTGATTTTGTCTCAGTTTTTTTTTGTCACCCAGGAAGCAAAGGACTTTTGTGTTTCTATGGTGCGATTGGAGGGCAAGTCCCAAACAATAGCAACATGACTTATAATTCACTTAGGGTGGCCCCCTGAATCCCAGAGACAGAAGCGGGAGCTGCTTTGCTTATTCCTAGCACATTTGTCGTGGCCCTGCTTCATTCGAGGCACCGTTCTAGGGGCATGGTGGAGACTCGAAATGAATGGGACCTGGACCCTGCTCTCTAGGAGGCAGATGAGGTGGTGAGGATGAGGCAGGTGCGTGTGGAAGCGTATGGCAAGTCTAAAAGTGGTGTGTTGGAGAGGTGTGGAACAAGTCCTCTGCCAGGTCAGAGTCAGGAGAGAGTAGTTCTAGCTATTAGATGGGGCAAGGCTTCTTGGAGGAGGCGGCATTTAAATAGGTGGATAGGGTGGGCAAATACAAAGATGTTATAAAATGGGGATGGTAGTTTAATATCATGCTCCTTGAAAGGAATAACTTGGTACTTGTAGACTTTGTGGAAATTAGGGTCAGATGATTAGAACGGATCCTACTTTTATCTTGCATCTCCAGATTCTTTTGTACAAAGCATCAGATTTTGATGCAAAAAAGTATAAGAAAACAACACTAAAAAAGCCAGGCAGAAGAACAAGTCGACATGGGTGCTGTGGCTCATCCACATTAGATCAGGTCATTGTGCCAGGTAAATAGAATCTCTGGAGCTGGAAAACATGCCTAAGGTTTCAAAGCCCTCCATTTCCAAATGGCTGTCACATGGCCTTTACCTATTTACAGACGAGTCACAGTGGAATAAGGCAATCATCCTTTCCTGGAAAACAAAAAGGATGCATCTCCTGGTGCTGTAAATAGATCCTCTGTGAGTTTCTGCCACCTCCACCAACTGCAGACAGTAACAGCCCCTGCCTTTGGGCAGGAATAATTAATGGGGTAAGTGTAGGTTTGTGGCTTGAGAGCCGCCAGGGTGAAATTGCTTGTCTGTTTCAGCGTTTGCCTAAACCACTGGGACACTTACTTCCTGAGTCAACGGTGAGCCCCACAATGCTAACAAAAGACCCCCACTGGTCATTGCCCTCTAGTAATTGCTGCCAGCATGAGGCTGGCCCTCACAACTTGTTGACATCTCTTGACAATTTAAATACAGCCCACGTTAAAGGCCTGAAGCCATCATAACGTAGAATGAAGAATGCAAAGACAAATATGAACTTTTCTAGCAAACTCAAGCTCAGGGTACAAAAAAACATCTCCAGTGATGATGTTTTAATTGTGCATTAGGAGCATTTTCAATGGAGCCTTTAGGCTCCGCTTGTGCTGCAAATTTGTTGGTAAGCTAAACCACAGTATCCCATGACATTTTGTAAAGAAGAAGTCAGGAGACAGTGTTGTATCCATTATCACATTAACATCCCCTTGGATATTTTTTTTAAAAAAAAAGGTTTATTAGGAATCGCCAGATGGAGAAGTTTCAGACTGAGGTGGGGGTGGAAGTTGGCAGCCTGCATCTAGAAATCTGCTATGTAGTGTGATCTGGATTCCCTGCTTGAGATCAGGACTCAGTAAACTGTGACTGTGAGCCAAATCAGGCCTGCTGATTGTTGTTATAAATAAAGTTTTATTGAAACCCAGTCATGCTCATTTGTTCACATGTTGTCTGTGACTGCTTTTGCTCTATAACAGCAGAGCTGAATAGTTGCAATGGAGACTATATTGCCTGCAAAGCTGAAAATACTTACTATCTGGTCCTTTACAGAAAAAAAATTTGTTGACCCCTGCTCTTGATTAATGTATGAGGAACAACAATGAGCTTCGTTTTAAGTCACTGGATTGAGCTTTCACTAGGAGATTTTGTAATCTTAGGGAAGCTATGCAAAAACGTATGGGCTTAGAGACCTAAAGAGGCTGGGCCTGAGAAAAAATGGAACTATGGTCGGCCTTACTCTGAAAACTTTAAAATTCTTTTGCATTACTCTCATTCTAATTCCTTAATGTACTAGTGCTTGTAGCTAACAGTCCCAGCTTCCTGTGACTCTGAGGATGGAATTTTATTTCTCTTAGAGACCTCATAGTCCTAATGGCTGCTTTCTTAAATGAGGGTGTAAAAGCACAACTTTTTTGATTGACCTTTGATTTAGATATGACTATAAAAATTTCCAGTGACACAGGTAGATTTAATGAAAGTTAGGTATGCTAGTTTTAGCATTTTATAGTTGAATTCAAGCTTTCTGGACTGCATAGAGAAAGAAATCTTGTGTATAGGTGGGAAGGAATTAATTTTTAAAGTGCCAGATTGTTAAAATTGGTAAAATTTTAAGAGTTGTTTGGGTGGACAAACTCTCTAAAATGTGCTAGGCTCTTTTTCATAAAAGTCCCTGATTTTGGGCTTTCACCACCCACGGGGGCTGAGTTGAGGATTTGCGCTAGAGTTTCCCCTTCTTGTTTTCTCCCATGTCCTACCCTCAAACTAAAAAAAATTCACTCGTGTAGGGAAGATCCTTTGCCTTGGATGAAAAACCAGTTTCATTTTTTCACATCAGCTCAGTTGGTTGTTGTGTTGAGAAAGATTCTGAGGACGCATCCAGGTGCAGTAGAAAAGTGCTCCATGATCAATGATATCTGTGATGATTCAAGAGGGGAAGTGTTGGCAGCTCAAACTACGTAACTGTTATTCTTGCTCTATGGATTCAAGAGCTGCTGAATTGTAGAGTAGTCTTCTGTTTCTTTATTATCAGCCCCCTTCTCAGTTGTCAGCAGGTCTGAGACTCAAAGTTCCTGTCACTGGGATTTATTACCACCTTTCATTCTGTTACCTCATTGGTTAATCCATTGCCTTTTCTCTTCTTTCTCTATATATTTTTTCTTGTCTCCTCTGGCTGTGATGACTTCTCTTGAGAAGTCTGTTTTCTGTAGATACTTTTGGTCAATTTTGCTTCTTGCTGCTCTCAGGGTCACCACATACAGGTGGATAAGGTTGCCTGGACAAGGCTTGTGAGTGGCGGCTTAAATCCAGTGTGTTCTCCTCTTCTTGGACCTTTATTTCTGCATTCCACTTTAAGGAAGAGCCTTCCCTTTTCTCCCATTGCTCTCTTTCTTATCTTTTACTCATAGGCGCCTACATTATTAAAGGGATTAGAATCCATTACTCTGACTTATTTTGGTGCTCACATAGCCCCAGACTTGGCCAGTAAGAACGTCTTCAAGTTGGCTCCTGTAAGTGTTCTTCTGACATATCTCCATCATTTTTGTGAATACTTCCTTACTTTCTGTTACAACAAAATATTCCAGGCACATCTTTACCTTCTCTGCTCAAGCTCTAGAATTAGCCAAGAAGCCCTGATTCCTTTTTGTTGGAAATGGTCTTTAGAAACTAAGACCAGGGTTCTAGGTGTGCTCATAGTTAACTGGAGTGCAATTGCTTTTAGAGTTCTTATCATGAGGGTTTGTTGATGCTCCCAGTTCTAATCCAACATCAGAGGGTTCTTCTTTGCTTTCTCTATTTCATAGTTGCACTTCTTATCTTTACAGTTAGAACCCTGGCTCACAACATCAACACTTTTACTCATTTCCTCAGTTCTATATTGCACGTAAAATCGGTTCAGAATTGCTACAGCATACCGCTATGAAAGACTTTCTTTCTAAGAAGTTAAGATTTGTTTGCAGCCCTTTTTCTCCCTGGACTGAAGGTTTAAAGAAAACATTTTCAGTTTATAAATTACTTGCATTAGTTCTTTTTCCCCCTCCTACTTCTGTGTTTATGTTATTTGTTTGCACATAGTTGAATTCATTTGTTTCTTTTTGTATTGTTTAGTTTTGTTTTTTTTCTGTCCTTGTTGAATTGTGGCTTTTAATTTTATAAAGTATCCTTTTTTATCTTCTTTAAAGCTTTTGTGTGTGTGTGGGGGGGGGTGCGGGGCAGGGATGCTAAATTCTGTTTTGGTACCAGAATCATAATTCCTGTGAATTTATAGTTTCCATTTGTCTAGCATATCTTCACTCATCCCTTTATTTTTCAGCCTGTTTGAATCACTATGTTTAAGGGGTTCTCTTTATACAGGATGGAGTAGTAGTAGTGTTTTGCTTTGTGAACCAATGTGAAAATCTTTTTCTTTTATAGGCCAATTAATCCCATTCACCTTGATTGATATGATTGACATGACTGGTATGTTTAGGCTCGACCCTGTTACAGTATTTTGTTATAATCTGTGCATATTATGTTATATTTACTGTGCTTCTCTACTTACTGTCTTTTCTTTGCTATATTTAAAAAAATTATTTTGGTGTTTAGGACGGAATGTATTTTTTTCTATCTAATTATTACCTTTGTAAACTTTTCTTATGATCTTACTTCCCTTGTTTCCTACTCAGTGCTTTACTTGCTGAACTATCAGTTTTAAATGATATTCTTTGACTCCCACCTACTACTTATGTAAGTCTTTTTTTTTTTCTAATTTCCTCTTTTTCTCCCTCTTCTCCTTCCATGTTTAAAAATTACATTCTTTCTACTATGTCAGGGCTATGACATTTCCATACTCATTCATATCCCCCCTGTGTTTACAATTATATATATTAAATGCTCAACAACAATCCTTTTTGCCAAAGTTTCCCATTATCTCTTGTTTGGATGAGTCTCCTCCTTTAGTGGTTTCCTCAGGAGGCATTGTGTACCATATACCATGTATTCTTTTATATTCTTTTTTTTTTTTTTTTTTTTTTTTTACCGGGAGGTCCCAGGGATCGAACCCAGGTCCCTCCATATGGGAGACGGATGCCCAACCATTTGAGCCACATCTGCCCCCATATTTTTTCTTTGTTTTTACTGGGAGGTCTTGGGGATCGAACCCAGGTCCCTCCAAATGGGAGATGGATGCCCAACCATTTGAGCCACATCTGCCCCCCTTATATTCTTGATACCTGAAGGCCAAGGTGGCTGGATATAAAATCCTTGACTTATATTGTCTCTCCTTGAGTTTATTGAAAATTCTGCTTCATTCTTGCCTTGCTTTTTATGTTGCCCTTATAAATCTCATGTTGATCGAATTTTCTTATCCTTAAAAGTAATTTGATATTTTTGTCTGGAAGGCCTGAAGGTGTTTTCTTTGTATTTAAAATATTTGTTTTTAAAATCTAATAGTTTTACCAAGAGTTGTATCAGAGTTGATCATGCTAGATCAATAGTCTCAGGCACACAGTAAACCATTTCAATATGTAGATTTTCTTCATGCTATTGTATCTTATTTCTGGTAAGTTGTCACAGATTACATTTTTAAAAATTATTATTTTTTCATTATTTTTTCCTTTTTTTTTTAGGGACTCAAATTATTTTCATATTGGACCTTCATTGCCCATCTTCCCTTTCAGCCATGTTCTTTCTTAATCTCATTTTCATTCTTTTGGTTGTTTTCCTGCCCTTTTTTTTTTTTTTTTAAACCATATTTATTTATTTATTTATTTTTAAACATTTTTAACTGGCTTTATTTATTTATTTTATTATATATAAAAGGTGCTTAGATTCCTGGTTTTCTTATTAAATTTTCATTTGGCTCGGTTCTCCCTTTGGCGCTTTGTAGTTTCTGAGATTGCTTTTTTTTTTTTTCCCTTCAAGTTCTTTCTTTAGTAAAATCAGTTCTCTTTGTATTTCTTCTTTTTTTGTCCATTTCTATTCTTAGTTTTTGAATATGTGTGTGTGTATGTATGTTTGTTTGGATATATTAGATTCAGTTTGTAGTATTTGTTATGGATATCTTCTGCTTTATAGTTGAGTTTTGGAGGGAGAGTTTTTATTACCTGAAATGTTATTTTTTATATTTTTGTTTTCTTTTACAGTAGTGTTGTATGGCATTGTTCTGACTTGTTTTTCTATTCCTAGATATTTTGTGGACAAGTTTTCTATATCAAAAGCACCATTTTCTGTCAGTATAATAGAGATCCATATCTTTAATGGATGATCGTGATGGTGATGGTGATGGTGGTGGGGTGGGTGGAGTGTAGCTGGTATGTATTGTTTCTTTTTGTTTCTGCAGGTTTCTTTTACCTTCTTACTTCCTTCTTTTCCTTCATTGCCATGACTCTTAGGGATACTGTTCCTTATCTATTTTTCTGATTCTTCCCCATAAACAGTGATTCATCAAGGCTTCCACCTTGGTTCTGCTTACTTTCAAGTCCCTTCCTGAGAGCAAGTTGCCTGAACTACCAAGTCCCCAACCACGGTTTAATATATTGGCAGTTAGTGTTGGACTTGCTCTTCTTAGGACTTTTTCTTTTGTCTGTGCTTTGATTTATTCTTCCTTCTCTATCCTCTTTTTCTAAATAGCGTAAGTCTCCTTTTCCCTGCTTTCTGCTGTCAGAGGCTTGTAGTGGCGGTGGAGTTCTGGAGGAATGTGGTGTTTATAGGCCACTTGAAGTTACTGGCACTCTCTGTCTACAAGTCATGTATGGTTTTATTTGCACTCCTTGTTAAGTTTTCTTTTTTTGTTGGGGGAGAGGGGCGAAGAATGTGAAGAGAGATTCAGATTTAGCTGGCTATCCTTATTCTTCATACCTGAAAGCTCCTGCTAACATTTATTTCATGTTTCCAGGTCTGTAGGTTGGCTCTGGCTTGACCTGGCTCTGCTGGGCTTTGCTGGGTTCCATATTTCTTTTCATTCCAGGACCTGGGCTGTAGGTTAAGCTCCTGTTTGGGGCATACTTATTCTCATGGTAGAGGTCAGTAGCAAAAGGTTCAACCCAAACTGTTTAAGCATATTCAAAATTTCTGCTTGGAGATGGTGCTCCTGATGTTCACTTAAATCCCATTGGCTAAGGTGAGTCATAAGGCTAAATGTCACAATGGAAGTATCCTCCACTCATGGGAAGCCCAGCCAAGGTGAGGAGTGGGTCATACCCTTACAGGAAAAGGAGGTGCTAAAATGCTCAATTGCATAGTAAGTATTCAGCTGGGAGATTTTATTTAGCAGAATTTCCCAAATTGATTGACCACACTTTCCTTGAGGTACATCAAGGAAAAGGTACATCAAGGAAGTGTTGCTCTGGTCCATCTTGAGATGTTAGATCTGACCTTAGAGAAGGGATTCCTGTGAAAGTCTAGGTAAATGGAGTACAGAGTTCTGAAAGTCAGTTCCAGTAAGAACCAGACGTTAAGACATTACCATATCAAGTCCACTGTCCCTTTATTAGCTAACACTTCTTCATCCCTAAATAGCTGTAAAAAACAGATTTGGAAAATAATCCTTAAATTCTTATGCTTCCTGATGGGCCATCAGCGATCTCGTTAGGAATCACTCTCAGCCACCTTTTTCTTTCCCTTGAATAATCTGTTGCTAAAGAATTATAGCTGTCACATGCTATGTAGTTCTTCAGATAATAGAGTTGAGACTCCACCTGGTTGTTTTATGTCTCTTTCTGTATGATTGTTGTCTTTCTCAGAATTCAACATGAGTCAGGACTGAATTAACTTGCTAACTTTAGTGCCTTGATTGGTATCAGATATGTGAGTGATCAGTTGCTGTTGATGATGATGAAAAATTGCTTACTGAGCCTGTAATGTGTGCATGGCAGGGTGCCTTAATTCTTTAGCTATGAAAAGAGAGCAATTAAATTCAAATTAGGAACACATATTCCTTCTTTGTAGCAAAAGGTAAGTGTCTCATAACCTTGAAGTTATGGGTTAAAAGATAGGGTGGAACAAAGGCATCCTCATTCTAGTGCCCAAGTGGGGGGTCAACTTGAGCAATTTATTGTTCTTTGGTCCTCAAACCTGTAAAATAAGATGGGGTCTTGGAGAAGTTCTGCTAATGAAGACTGAAAAGACCAGAAAAGTGTTGCCAAAGAACAGAAATGTGCCTCATGGTGCAATTTAAGTTATGTTCATTTTCTTTTTATTCCAAATGTATGGTCTTTCAAGGCTTTTTGGGAAAGTTCCAGCCTAGCTTTGCAATTTTTCTGTCCTGGACCTCAGCTGGGCAGAGGTACAGTATCTGGCCAGTAGGAAATAGCACCTGGCAGCAGACAAATAGTTAAAGCCCTGGCTTGAGATTTTTTATAGGCTTAGTTTCTCTTTTTCTCAGGGTGGGCCTTTTCCTGGAATCAAGTTCAGCTCTTTGAACCACCATGGTGTAGTGGTGGAAGGGGGATGGGGAATCTCATTGAAGAAGGCAGAAAAGCAGACTGGATCCTGCTCCTTACATATTAATGGGGCCATTTGCTGTTGTGGGGTTGAAAATATTACAACTGAGTGACAGTTGTTTAATATTATAATTATATAAACTTTCTGTGTTATGGTTTTGCCACTTGACACACTAGATTTCATAATGTGATTGAATTTGTATGTTGAAACCATGTTTGTTAACTGACACTGACATGTTTCTACTAAGAATTTATGTTAAGTAGACTGCAGTGATGTGGGAAATCCACGGTGATAGTTTGAGGGAGGCTAGAGCACATAGTGCCCGGAGTCCTTTCTGCTTAAGTTTTAAAAGAAAATTTCTCAGGGATGAAACCCATGTTTTTACTCATTTGAACGTATTGTGCCATGATTGAATGTGAGATGAGGGAAGAGGGAGTGATGAATAGGGATTTGCAGAGGTCAAAAGTCAAAGGAATTGCTGTTTTAAAGGAGATTGTCCAAGGGGGTGCCACAGAAAGGCATTTAATCTGATTTTACCTTTTTCTCTCAAGATGCCTTCCCTTGCTGTGGGTAAAAGTATATACTAGACAGTAAATGCCTCAGGCTTATATTTCTTCTGGAGAATTACTAAGGTTTGCTCATTTCAAGCTGGATAAGTGGGTTTGAAGCCATTTTTCAGGACACCTATGGCTTAAAAAGGTTGCAACTTGATTTTTGCCTCCACACTTAGTTTAGATCTGACTCAAACTTGGTCTAAACAAGGATGCTTCAGCAAACTAAAATTTAACAAGGTTCGACCCGTCTTGGTTTCATAAGGTGGTTTAAATTGGGTTTGCAGAGATTTACACAAAACTCCAGTGCAATGTTAGTAAGAACCAAATAAATCAGAAAACTAGTCATTTTCATCTTCTGGGAAATTACCGTTTTAAATTAGCAGGGAGAGTTTACATGGTAGCAAGTTTAAAAATTATGAAGCAAATGAATGGGTTCTACTTCTAACCAAGTTTCAATATTTTATTATTATACATTAATTTTTAAAATTATGAAAGTAATTTAATTATCTTACAGAAAATAGAAAAAAATCACCCAAGATCCAAAACCCTAAAGCACTTACTAATATATTTTAGTATAATTCTTTATAGTTTTTTCTCTCAGTATGGCTATTTATTTTTCTTTATGTATTTATAATCTTAATGTAAGATCAATTTTGTATTTTGATCATTGCATCTAAATTTTCATTAAAACATTCCCCATGCTTCTGCATGCTTCTCCTTAACCATAATTTTAAGTGGGGCATTTGAGGGGAAGCATGTTGTGTAGATCATTCCATTCACTTTCAGTTTTACACTGAATTAGACAATGTGTATTTGCAGAGTTATCGCACAAGATTTCAACTATCTCAAGCAATTCCTAAGGTTCATGGCAGGTGGTAATTAGTAATTTCACTGAAACATTGGGGCACTTGATCGTAAGATGAGAGTCCAGGAGCTAACCAGTTCATCTGTGATCTGCTTGCCCAGCATCAGAATGTTTGTTATATAGTTTGTCTATACTCTATTTGTCCCAAATGCATTTTATGGGGAGCAATTATTGTATTAGTTAGCTTTTGCTGCATAACAAATAACCCAAAACCTAGAAGCTTAAAACACAAGCCTTGATGATTTAGCTCATGATTTTGTGGTTGATTGGGAAGGCTGAGACAGTTCTGGCCTGGGCTCCCTCAGCAGGGGCAGGTCTGGGATGGCCTCAGTGTCATATGACTGGCAGGCTGGTGGCCAGGAGTGCCTTGGTTTTTCAGCACGTGACCTCCCTAGTAAGCTTATTCGGGTCATGTGCATGGTGGTCTTATGGTTTCTAGCGTAGAAAGAGAGGACAGGCCTCCTGTGCAAGCATTTTTCACCATGCTTATATTGGTGTCGTTAATGTCCGTTGGCCAAAGCAAGTCCTATGGTCAAGTGCAGACCCCACCTCTTGATGGGAGGGGCAGCAGTGTCACATTGCAAAGGGACACGCATACAAGAATGGAAGGAATTGTTGTAGCCATTTTTGCAAATAAACTAACAAGCTTTTTTTGTACTCCCAAATTTGGGAATCTGCAAAAGTCTCTGGCAGGACTCTCCCAGAAATCCAAGGGCTATATTGTAAATAAAACTTTCATGAACTTCTTTGTGCACATAGTTTTTAAACAGTTTTGAGTTAGTTAGGATAGGTTCCCAGAAGAGGAATTACTGGGGCAAATGAGAATGAGTGTTTTTATGTTTCTTAACGCTTGTTTCAAGCTTACTCCCCACAAGGCTGCATTGAACCACAGGCTGTGAGCATGTATGAGGTTATCTGTTTCACTACATCTTAGCATGGAATGTTGTCATTCACAGAATTTGCCAACAAAAAGGTTAAAAAAAAACTGTATGTTATTTCCAGGGATGGATCTAGATTTTTATAGGAGCCTGAAGCTTATACAATTTTGGGACTCTCTTTAAAAAGGACATACAATTATGAATACAGAATTTCTAGATCTTCTTCCAGGATCTTGGACAGGGCCTGTGAAAGTGAGGGGCTCTGAGGCTTAAGCTTCATTAGTAGCACAGTTACCTGTCTCTGCTCATTGCTGTTGTTTTACTTCATATTTTTTTTAGTTAACAGTGAAGATAAATGCTTATTTGTATTTTCCGGATATGCTGTTAAACGTCTTTATGTTGGGTAGACAGCAGCAGGAGAGGATGACAAACTTCACTCTTAAAAGTTTTGGATGGGCCAAAGGAGAACTTGGAGGATGTGTCTTAGCGGAACGTTTGTTCGTGTGGGGAATCCGTTGTTTTAGGACTGTGTTTTTGCTGTCCTCCTTCATCCCAGGATAACAGGTACCAGAGTCCAAACATGATTTGTGGCTCATGGCAAGTGGGAGCTTCTAGCCATGGGCAGTGGCAGGATCGCAATGTGATGGGCAGGGGCTGCGACCAATGGGAATATAGAAAATAAACTGGGCCGAGATCCCTGAGATCATGACTAATTAAACACGGGTCTTTAAGTGGAGGTTGTGGGGCGTTTTGGAGTTGGTTTGGTAGTGACTGGGTGGAAGGTGGAAGTGGCATAGGGGTGGAGAGAAAAGAAATTAAGAAGAAAAACCTTCATGAAATGACATGATTAAAGATAAATGAATTACATCCAGATCAGGTAGATCTAAGTTTCTTTCCCTCTTGCTAAATAAGTCACATAGCTATGGAGATCATAATTCCAAATCCTTATGAACTCTTCAGCTGCTGGAACATAGCCAGTGAGATTCTCAGAACTTAAAGGGGTCAACTTACCAAACTCCGAGTTACCACAGACCCTGACTCAGAACATGTAGAAAAATATTAGCATTTCCTATTCAAACAAAAAGGATATCGTCTGGGGAGCTCAGGGTTATCTAATTTTCCTTTGAAAAGATAACATTTAAGAAAGCACAGAGTTTAAACAGGAAAAACACTTTGCACAACGTGACCTGCTGATCCAAACTGGGGTATTCCTCATTGCCCACTGAGAATAAGCAGAGCATTGTTGTAAGGATGAAAAGGGAAAAAAACCTTCTGACTTTCTAAGTTTGTTCTGAACCAAATTCTTGGTTAGAGTCTAAAGATGTGTTTTCTTTCTCCTTCTCTTGCCTGCCTTCTTAACTTTTTTTAACTTCCTAGATTTTATGGCGCTATCTAAGTGGATGTTGAAATAGTCTGGATGGTAAGAAAGAGTACATTTCCTATGTAAACAAACACAACCCAGCTTAGAGAAAAAGGAACGCAGTCTTGTCAACCTGAAAGGACCCAGCACATGGTAATTTTCGTAATTGAAGTATCCCAGGGATACCAGGGCACATGAACAATCCATAAAACGGGAACTGGACCACAGAAAAACATACCCGTGACTCCAGGCAGGCATGTTTGAAAATAAGCAGGCCTTTAGAAGTAGGAAGCAGGGCACTTGCATCCAATGATCTTTAAGAGTGCCCCTCTAAAACCAAAGTCCCCTTTAAGCTTTTCCCAGGAAGAATTGTTGTCTAGAGGGGCTGGAGGCTGTGAAACTCAAGTGAGCAGAGAGGAAGAAGAGAAGGCTGGTGAGGTTGGGGCTGAAACGGCGTGGCCTTGAGGCTTTTCCTTCTCTGTATCAAGGTCTTTACATGCATTGCTAATTTATAGTCTCAAGCCTGGAATTCCAATGGAATCAATACTCAGTGAGGACTTACTGTGTTCCAGGCAGAGAGCTAGGTGGTTTTATATATATTATCTCATTAGTATTCTTCTAAGACAACATTTTCATCCCCTGGGAAGTCAGGGCTCAGAAGAGAGAATGGTGATGGAGTTCCTAAATCTATTATAGGCACAGTTTTCTTTGGAAACTCCCTGCCTCTGTCAGAGGATCTTCTTGCCCACCTGTTGGAACAATTTTTGACTGTAGAATTCCCTGAATAGCATAATTGGGGGCAACTGGATAATTAAAAACCAACAAAAGGACAGGGGAGATGTTAAAATTCTAAAATACAGTTCAAGCTCTGATCCTTTGAACTTCTGTTTTAACTCTAGGTGAATTTCCTTGGGTGCCAGAGTTTGGACGAGTATTTTGGCACCTACAAGGACTGGCAGGGCGGAGCGAGGGAAAGAGAGACCAGGGTACTTTCCACGGGGGTGGCGGGTGGAGTGGGGCTGGCCTTTTAACCTTCCAGGATGGAAGTCAAGATTTCCTTCGGCACAAGTGGCAGCCTTTGACTGGCTGCAACGAGAGCCTGGGTTTGTTTAATTTGGAGTAAAGTTTTATGAGGTAATCTCTAGTGAGGAAAAGCAGCAATAAACACAGAACATGCTAGTCATTATTCTAAGTATTTCTACATTCTTTCTCATGCATGAAAAGAGGAAAAGAAGTTAAAAAAATGGGGAGGCATGGTGCTCACACATGTGTGTGTGTGTTTGTGTGTGTATGATTTTGTTTTGACCAAACCATCTGGTGTACAACATACCCCCGGGGTGTGAAGGCAAACATTTACCAGGAGATTCACATGGTTTCTGCTGTGTATAAACATATTTGTAGAAGGCTCTTATGTTTCTAGAAAATGGGGATAAACATAGATCTTCCTATGCATTTATTAACATAGTCCAATCCTTTGTGGACCAAACTGTTAGTTATTTTACTGGCTTTATAAACTCAGGTGGGTGAAAATGCCAGAGAGACACACACACGCAATCTGGAAATTATCAGTGTCATATCTGAGAACAACTTTACCTTTCCTTTCAAGTTTAATAACATGGGTGAAAAATTCAGGGATATTGCCATGCGATAGTGTGCTGAAAAGTGGATTAGATCTCGATTAAATCATGGCATAAATAAGATCTTAACAAAGAATGTTAGAGGTGAACCTGAAATGGTCTTAAAAAACAAAGGAGGTAATTTACCTGATTTATTAGGGGAGAGAAAAAGTAGCATGGTGTGTGTTCTGTGGATTTCATGTTTAATGGGATAGACTTTTAGGGAAGCTGCTGGGGATTTGGGGAAGCTAAACCAAAAGCTCATAGTATGGTGGCTGGATTTTTTAAAAGGATAGAGTGAGGGAAAAAAAGCAACTTACTAACCAACCAGTCAGTCAGCCAGCCAACCAACCAACCAACCAACCAACCAACCAACCAACCAAAAAGCACTGAATGCCCTGGCACTGGACACACAGCTATTGTTCAATAATATCAATAAGGTAATACTTCAACTTCAAAAAGGGAAAAACAGGTTTACTAGGAGGCACACATGAAGGCTTAGGGGACCGTGCCTGGTAACTGGGACTCCTGCTGTTTTCATTCCCGGGCCTTTGTATTGTCGAAAACCCTTCTGTAAGATCCAAATATGGCTTTGGTTCTTTTCACATTAGCTGCAGCTTGAACATTTTGCACCACTGTCTCTGAAAGTTTCAGGAAGTATGGCACTTCTTTGAAGCTCTCTCAATTCTTCTTGAGGCATAGACCGCATTCACCTGGGTGGAGTAGAAGGCTTGCTCCCAGCCAGTCCTGTGTCAGCGGACAAAGGCTTTCAACTCTGGAGCCGTTTCCTCATCAGGTAAACAAAGGAGCTCCTCTTTAAAGGCCCTTCCAGCTCTAAAATCCTAGGATTCTCAGGGTACCAGTACACCTAGCTACTGAGCAAACAAATCCTAGAGTGACAGAGTGAAGTGGTTTGCTGAAGGTCATGCATCAATCAATTTGCCAGTTCTAAAATGAACTTGAGACTGTCTGTCTCTTCTGACAACTGGACTCTGACATCTGATAAGATGGTGGGCTTTGGGAGGCAAGGACTGCGCCAATCTTGCTTACATTGTATGGCCCGTGCTTGGCACATAGCAGGTAGTTACAAATATTTATTGAATCAATAAACGAGAGGATGAATAGAAACCAGGGGCTCCCTAGGAACAACTCAGCTTTGAGAGTGTTGATTTCTCAGTTCGATGGCAAGGAACCTACTCAGTCAGTAGGCATGGATCTCATGCAGGGAGCATGCTAGAAGAGGAACTGTCAGAATGATTGCTTGGGAGAGGAAAACATTTCTGTCTGTCATTACTACTGATGGCAGGGATCAGATTGCCATTCCACAGACCCATACGCCAAGTATGATAGCTCTGGAGGCAATAAAAGGGAAACCAGATGAAAGCTTTGACTCTGGACTTTGACGACTAGACTGGCAAACCTTGAGCTGTGTAGGGTTATGCAGCAGTCATCCAGCCTGATCAGACAGATGGCAGAAAGTAGGTTGCTTGAGGACTCTTTATAAAACACTAGTCACAAATCTTTGAATATCCCCATTGAGTTGAAAACAAATAGCAGAGACTTTAGAGCACTTGCTTTTAAAACCACAGTACATGGAGACCCAATACACACACACACACCAACTGAAAATTAGAGTTTCATGAAATGATACTTACCTTTACTCTGTACCACACACTCTGATATTTTCTATTCTGTTCCATTTTGTTTTTATTCTATTCTTTCTTTTTTTTTTAATGCTGGATACCATGCATCAAATCAATTTTATGACCAATCACAATTTGAAAACAATACTGGGAAGCAGATGCTCGAGTGGGAAGCAGATGTAGCTTGAACAATTGAGCTCCTGCCTACTACATGGGAGGTCCCAGGTTCGGTTCCCGGTGCCTTCTGGAGAAGACGAGCAAGACAGCAAGCTGGTGCAACGGGCTGGCATGGCGAGCTGATGCAACAAGATGATGATGCAATAAGGAGACACAAAGAGGGGGCACAAAGAGAGAGACAGCCAGCTGAGGTGGCTTGAGCAGTTGAGTGCCTCTCTTCAACATGGGAGGTCCCAGGTTCAGTTCCTGGTACCTCCTAAAGAGAATATGAGCAGACACAGAGCACACAATGAATGGACACAGAGCGTGGACAGTGAGCGCAAACAACAGGGCAGGGGGAGGAATAAATAAATAAAATAGCTCTTTGAAAAAAAAAGAGAAAACAATACTCCAGGATATGTTTAAGGTGGACTACTTATGGCATGTATAGGTGAGATATTTCATCTTTTTTGTTTTGCTTTATTTTATAACAGCTTTGCTGAGATATGATTCACACTCTATACAATTTGCCCATTTAAAGTGTACAATTGTACACTTAATTAAATGTTTTTTGGTATATGCACAGATATGTGCAACGATCCCCACAGTCAATTTTAGAACATCTTTATTACCTCAAAAATAATCCCCATACTCTACTTATCACCCCCTGTCCTCCCCTCCCCTTTCCCTCTCCCTCCTGGCCCTCATCTACTTTCTGTCCTTATAGATTTGCCTATTCTAGACATTTTGCATAAATGGAATCATATAATATATAGTCTTTTGTTACTGTGTATTTCTTCCACTTATAATTTTTTGAGGTTCATCCATGTAGTCATATGTATCAGTACTTCAGTCCTTTATATGACCAAATAATATTCCATTGTATGGACAGACCACATTGTGTTTATCCATTTGTCTCTGCAGTTCATCTTTATTTACAGCATAAGCTATTGGTTGGTGATGGTCAAATCTTCCTAAACTAAGTTATTTTGAACATTTAAGAAGTATGCATGGTTAGAGGCCAGGTCACCATGCGGATGACACCTGGTGTCCTCCATAACCTCAGGGTGCACACTCTGAAAAATCTTCCAGTTTCCCCCTCTGCTCTCACCGAGGGCAGGACTCACAGAAAGGACCTGGTGTGCAGGGAAGAACTGGTTCTGACGGAGACGATGGGCCACCAAGCTCTTGCTTCTTTCTGTGGCTGGCAGACAGCTACCAGCTGGACACAACCCAGACAACTGCAGGAGCAGTGGAAGACTCTGTTCATTTGCCAGGCTGCCAGGACCCTGAAAAGCAGCTTGGAGAAGCCCACAGTGCACAGAGCCTGCCTGGCACGAAGAAGACCTTCATCCACCCTTCAAGGATTTTGAGTGAAACCTTTTACTCAGAACAAAGTTATTCCCAGATGAATTTTACCCCATCTAATTTTTTAAACTTTGCTCTCTAAAGGCTCCTTAGGTGCACCAATATCATGAAAACAAACGTCTAAACTGCACTTTCAGTCACTTTTAGGGTCAATGTTATTATTAGTAGTATTTTAAATCTCATTTTGTGCTTTTAAATGAAAACATAAATGATAGGTGCACAAATCTCTAGCTAGGAGACAGTGGGTGTGGTCTTGCCTTCCAAGGACCTTAAAACACTTAATAGAGGACTTGATTTAATGTTCACTGAAAAGCCACCTTTGGCTTGACCTGATTTCTGGGATTTTCTGGGTTGTTGAAACTGCGCAATATTTTATTTTCTTGGCCTTGTCTGTGACATTCCATGCCGAAATGGCTGCATCTGCCTCCACTACGTCTGAAATGTTCTTGGCATTTTCCTTGGGTGTCTGCTGATCCAGTGTTCTGCGTGATGGATTCAGAGAAGAGAAGCTGTAACATGGAGCCAAGGCAGAGAGGAGACGGTGCCCCTCACAGAGAACTGCTGGGCTTCCCACCTCGTGACAAGTAATTGGAGCACGATGACAGGCCACTCTGCAGGATCAGGTGGTCTCTTTCAGCCTCACTCCAGGAGGCACACAACATTTCCGACAGTGGCTACACAGATGTATATTGAGAAACTCAGTGGTGTGTGTATGTGTGTGTGTGTGTGTGTGTTTGCTTTCTCAAGCAGCAGGCCCTGAGATGAAGTCTTATGGATTATTCCCATGAAGGCAGCATACAGTAGGACTTTTGTAATCAGGAGGATTTGTTTTTTGAATACAGTATTTTAAAAATGTATTTAACAGATACTTACCGAGCCCTCAGTATGTGCCAGGCACATTTCTAGGCCTTGAGGATATATAGGAAGACAAAGTAGATAATGTTTCTATGCTTATAGAGTTTACTTTTGGGGAGGTAATCTATATATCAAACACATCTATGTGTAATATGATATCAGGAAGAGATAAAGCTTTGAAGAGAAATAGATCAGGTGAAGGCTACAGAGCGAGGTGCTGTTATAGATGCAGTAGTCAGGAAAGGCTTTTTTTGAGGAGGCTATGCTTAAGCATAGATCTGAATGAAATGAAGGAGCGAGTTGGTGGATTTCTGTAGATGTATATTCTGGGCTGAGGGAGCAGCACGTGCAAAGGTTCTGAGGAAGGCACTTGCTTGGCGTGTTAGAGGAGCAGCAAGAGGGACAGTGTAGCTGACATGAAGTGAGATGAGGGAAAGAGTGGTAGGGAGTGAGGTCACAGGGTGGCCAGGGACCTTGTCATGTAGGGTCTTGCAGGCATGTGCGGCCTGATGTTAGCCCCACTCTGTGCCTCAGTTTCCCTGCTTCACACAGTTGTGAGATTATAAGATAAAAAGAACTTGAAATATCTGACATGTAAGAAGCACTTAGTGAATGCTAGTTAGTGGTTTCCTCTTCTCCTATCTTGGATGCCATCAGAAAAGTTTTTGGTGCCCACATCTTTTTATATGTTGCTTTCCCCACCAGGATTGCCAGCCATTTAGTTTGGTCTTTGGGCATTTTGGACAGTCTAGTTCATCTCTACCTTTGAACAACAGTAGGCTTCCTAGGTGCTGGCTTAGATTGTGGTGTATTGAAAGGGAGTGGCAAACTCAGGCCGTGGCAGTGCTTTCCTTGAATGGCTAGTAGGGACGCGTGTATGGCTTGCCATTGTGTTTGGTGCCCGGGGAGGAAGAAGTGTGGTTCTGTGTGAAGCTGGAGATGGGACTCCAGTACTAGAGACCCCTTTAGTTTCCTCACGGACCTTCTGTGATTCTGTGACACTTTTGGGAATGGTCACTTTACTCCCCAGCATCTCTGTTTTTCTGACTACATAGGCAAAGCTCTCCAGGATAATATTAGTATAAGCAAAATAGAATCGTGCCTAGAAATGTAGCCAGAAGACACTGAGAATGAATGGTCGGTGCCTGGACAGCCAACTAGGATGTATAATCTTATTTACTTCATGGAAGGTGGTGGATCACCCTGATTCCATTGAATACCAGAGATAATCCACTGAACCTACAGCCCCCAAGGCCTTCCAGAGTGCATTCTTCCAGCTCCCCAAGGAGCAGCGTCTAGGTCAGTGGTCTCCAAAGTGATATGTAGAGGGGGGTAGGGACCCCTGGGAGTGGGCAAGATAGTACATTTGGGGGGTGGGGCTGGAACAAGATGTCCAAAATCCTAATTAAAAAAAAAAAATCTCATACTTTGGTGATTTATTTTCATTCCCTTCCCTTCCTTTCCATTCTCTTCCTTCCCCCTCCCCCATGTTTTATCTTGTATTAGCTTCCTAGTTAAGAGACAGACTTTGGAACCAGAGTGCTAGGATTTGAATTCTGGTTCTGCCTCTTTCTGTGTTCCTTTAGGTAAGTTACTTATCCTCTCTGTGCCTTAGTTTCCTTATTGGCAAAATGGTAAAAAATTTTTTTTTAGCCACCTGATAGGGTAAAGTGCTTAGAATGGAGCATGGCACACTGTTATATACTTGTGTGTCACTATTTTCCTTGTTACTAGAAGAGGGTTATAATTTTTAAGTTAATAAATATGAAAATACCAGGGGTGTGTATGCAATAATTTTTTTAAAAACTGATGGAGCACATGGTTTTTTAAAAATTGGAGATCACTCCTTGAGGTGATGAGAGTCATTTTTCACCTAACAACTTTGTAAGGTCACAATTTGCTGATGGCTATGATTTTATACAAGCGGTTTTAGTACTGATACTAGAGAGGAAACACTCCATATATGAAGGAACAAAGCCTCAGAAGGGCACCCAGTTCTTTTTTTTTTTTTTATATATATATATTTTTTATTTTACCGGGAGGTCCCAGGGATCGAACCCAGGTCCCTCCATATGGCAGACGGACGCCCAACCATTTGAGCCACATCCGACCCCCTACCCAGTTCTTTTTAAATGCTGAGCTGCGATGAGAACATGGGACATTCCGGTCTGAAGAGGACTGGAAAAGCAGATTATTCTGTAATAATTGCACTCTCCACATTCTGGTAACACATCCAGGGAGAGGTTAATTTTGAAAACCATGAAGACCTTGGAGACCCTTTTACTGAAGAATTTTTTCTTCTTTAAGTGTTGGAGAAAAGACAAGAGAAGTAAAGTGAGAGTCATTTTAATTTAAGATACATTTGCCAGATACTTTTGTTTTCTTGGGTCTCCAATTCTCAGTATTTCAAATGAAAACAGCCTTTAATAACTCATTACCCAGCGTGGACTTAACATGAGGACTTCCACTTTTGAGCTGTGAATAAGCATGCTCTCTGGAGCTAGATTCCCCTCCCTCCCCCTTCTCCCCTTCTCTCAGTGAGCTTGAACAGTCCGTTCTCTTCCACCAGATACTCCTCGGGGTCACCTGCAGGTGGGGGTGGGGGGTGGAGGGTAGGGGAGCCTCTTCTCTCCAAAGCTGCCTCTATTAGCCTTGGATGGAATTCCACCTCTGAGCGAAGCCTGAACGGTGAGTTTTACAGGACTTGGCCATTCAGAAGAAAGGGCAGTGCCTGTGCTCCAGAGCTGCCTGCCAAGGGCCCCCCTGCTCCAGCTACCCAGAGTGTACCAGACCTCTCCTGGCCACGCAGGAGAGAGCTACACGTAAATGCTCCACTCCACAGCAAATAAACAAGGAAACCCAAACAAAACAAGAACACTTCGCAACAATATTTAAATAACTTTTATTTTGGAAACCTACACACATATACACAAGTAGAGAGTAGAGTATTAATGAACTTTATACCCATCACTCTGCTTCAAAAATGACCAACTCATGGTCACTTGTTTCATTTATGGTTCCCTGATTTCCCCTATTCCCTGGAATATTTTGAAGACAATCTCATATATCATATTATTTCATTGATAATAATAATATTTATTATTTATATTTATAATATTTATGATATCGGACCATGTTGTAGATGGTAAGACACTGCAAAAATAAAACAAATCTTGCCCCAAAGCATTGAGTGTGCCTCTGCTTATGGGGGAGAGGGCCCTGTAAAAGAATTGGTTGAAGAAAGGCCAAACTCCACCCCATCTCCCAACCGTGAGGCTCATCTGATCACTAGCCCCAAACTCTTTCATGGTATCCATCACTTTGGGATTAAACCTCCTGCTTTCAGTGTTCAATTGCACTCTGATAACATTACAAATATAAAGAACATATGAAAGGAGGAATAAGTTAGAATCTGGGGGCCTGGGTGCAGCCTCCTATCAGCTTAGAGAGTGTGTGTTAATTCTCAGAATGGTAGAAACTGTTTTTCAGATATACCAGGGATTTTTTACTTTCTGGAGAAAAAAATGGAAGGGTTGGTAAAAAGAAAAAGAATAATGTCCAATTTGCCTACTAAAAAGGAGCCTGGGGAAGTTTGCAGTGGCCTTTAAGCTGCTTACTATTGTTATCCAGCTGGAGAGGGTGTAGACATAGATTCTCTTCCCCGCTAAGCCTGCAAGATGCACAGGACAGGCCTCTTAGATCATTTTTGTAGGGCTGTCAACTCCTGATAGACATACAACATAAGTAAGGATATTAGGTGAGGAGCTTTTTTTTTTTTTGCTTAGGAGCTTGAATTCCAAAATGTTTTATCCTGCATTTCTATACATTTGTTTTCTTCTTGAAGATCCTAAATAATTTATTTAACATATTGTGCTCAAACAATTCTATTCTTCATCATTACCGTTATTCTAATATACCAGATTCAACTTCCTTTTGATTTTTGTGTTCTAAAAACTTCCATTCGGTAATCAGTGCCACAAGAAAGATATGATTTTTACATAAAAGCAGTATTTCTTCCATCTAAGTAAACCACTAAAGACAATGGAAAAGATAACAAATGTGTTTTTCAAGAGCCAGTTTTCCAGCCCATTGTATCAGCTCATTGCAGATGGCATGTATACAATTCACTTTTGACTGAATTATAATAAATATGAGACAATCTAGTATGAACCATTTTTTATAATGCAATGCTCACCAATAAATTGCACTTAAAGTCTTAAATCAAATCGGTGCAGATGCAAAAATTATGTGAAGCTGGTGGTACCTGCTCCTGACCTTATGGGGTCCCTCCCAGATCTTGACTGAATAAACTTTTTCTTCCCTAATGATCTGGCAGTTATTCCTATCAAGACAATATAAAGGGGGTTCTAAGAACTGGGAAAGCCAAGCAGTGATTCAGAGACCACCAGGGCCCTTAAGAAGATTAATTTGTAGGAGGTACCTGAAAAATTGGAAAAAATCTCAATGAATACACATATTCATTTTGAGCTGATTTCTGTTCCTCTTGTGCCCTGTAAAATTTCAAGGAATGTAGTTGAGGTCTGGAGATTTCCACAAAGAGATTAAGAGAGGCTATAAACCAAAGAAATAGTGGGTTTGTATAACTGTTCAGCATGAAATATTTTCAGTACCAAGATGTCCTGATTTTCAGTGTAGAAACTGAGTAAATGCCTTATAAACATTGAGGGAATGTTTCTATTAATGCTTTTAATAATAGGGCATGCGAGTTTAGGTCTAAAAAAGGCCCACATATGTTACCTTTGAATAAAGTAGGAGTCTATTTTTATATTTATTTCATAATATAGTCAGTAAAGTGGCTAAATTTCTATAGATGTCTAGGTTTGATTTTGTGTTTTGTTTAGGAGACAACTCAATTTGGGCTGTCAGAGGACACTTTGATTTACCATTCATTGGACTTAACCATGCTAACAAATACTTATAATTTCTCTACTTTTAAAAGAAGTTGGGTCCTCTTAGCCCATATAAAATCTTGAAATGGTCTCTTGCAAAGTGTCAGTCATTATAAAGAGGGGACGGCAAAGCTGTTTCCTGGTTTGTTCCTGCGGTCTGGATGCTGGACTGATTCTGTAGCCTCTTGGATGGAGGTGGCGGGTGGGGGCAGCATATGTCTTGTGAGGTGGTAAGGGTGCAGGATCTCAGGGAGTCTTACCCAAGACTTTGCTTATTTTCAGATTAGTGCGGTGGTAGGGTGAATGAGGAGCAGGGCACGATGAGAGCAGGCCCTGGGGTACATATGACCTCACCTTTGCTACTTAAGCTTCGTGGACTCGGGCAAGCAACTTTCTTTCTTTAAAATAGGACTGATACTATTTACCTCTAGGGTAGATGGTAGGATTAAATGGAAGGGCTTTGCAAAGTGGTATACAAAATATAAATCATTATTTTATTATAATCATCTAGTTATAGAGTGATCTAGCATCCCTAAGGGACAAATAACAGGGGCACAATTCTGAATGACAGGGCTCTTAATGGTTTTAGCATGTTTTGGTCCCTGCATCAGAAGGCACTGCTAATTCCATAAATATTAATTATCTGCTCTTTATATGCTAAAGGGTTATTTTATTTTATTATTATTTATAAACACAGTGGTATCTTAATCTGTTACAAAGTATGTTGCTGTTTTAGTTTGCCAAATGGCTACCAATGCAAAGTACCAGAAACAGGTTGGCTTTTATAAAGGAGATTTATTTGGGGTGGAAACTTACAGTTCCAAGACTGAAAAGTCCAAACTCAAGGCACCATAAGAGGTGCTTTCTCACCAAATTCAGCTGCCACATATTGAAGCAAGATGGCCGCCTATCTCTGCTGAGGTTTGAGCTCAGCTGAGGGCAACCAGGCATAGGGCTTGTCTCTTTCCAGGCCTCCGATACCAGTCTTGGCTGCTCTGCTTTCTTCCTGAGTTCAGTTGTAAGCTATCAGGCAAATACCCAGGTTTGTCTCCTCTAGAGCTGCTCTGTGGACCTAGCTTCCTAGGGCCTTTGTGCTTAAGCCATCCTCTAGTCTTGTCTCACACAAGAGAGTCAAAAGTGGTGGCTTCCTTTTCCTGTGTCTGTCTGTGTCTCCCCCCGCCCCCTTTTTTTCCCAGGAGGTACCAGCAATTGAACCCAGGACCTTGAACATGGGAAGTAGGCACTCAACCACTGAGCTACATCTGCTCTCCAATGAGAGTTGGGTTTTTTAATTTGTTTTTGTTTTTAGGTAGTACTGGGGATCAAACCTGGGACCTCATATATGGGAAGTAGGTGCTCAACCTACTAGTAGATGAACTACATCTACTCCCTGTGTCTCTGTTTTTATCAGACCCACCAAAAGGGCAGAGTTTCAACCTGAGTCATGCCCACTGACATAGTCCAATCAAAAGCCCTAAAGCGATCTTATCAGGTAATTTAATCAAAGGACCCTCAAATGAATTTAATGCAATCAAAGGGTATCTCACTCACAGGAATAGATTAGTTTAAAAACATAATCTTTCTCTTTTTGGGAGTCATAAACTTCAAACTGCCACAGTTGCTAATAAAGTATTTTAGTTGTAGAAAAAAATTAATATTATTATTGAGGTATAATTGATATATAATAAACTACACATGTAAATTATACAACTGGATAAGTTTTGACATATAAATACATATGTGAAACTATCATTACAATAAAAATAATGATCATATCCGTCATCTCCAAAAGTTTCCTCATGCTCTTTTGTTATCCCTACTTTTGCCCCCCTCCCATATTCTCTCCTTTCCCTGGCAACCACTGACCTGATTTCTGTCAACATGGATTAGTTCACATTTTCTAAAAGGAACCACACAATCTATACTCTTATTTTAGATTAGCTTCTTTGACTCTGTTTAATTACTTTGAGATTTCTCCATGTTCTTGCAAGTATCAGTAGTTCATTCTTTGTTATTGCTGAGTACTAGTCCACTATGGAAACACAACAATTTATTTATCCATTCACTTATTGATGGACACAGGTTGTTGTCTAGTTTTTGGCTTTTACAAATAGAGCTGCTAGAACATTTATGTACAACTTTTTGTGTGTATATATGTTTGCTTTATTCTTGGGTAAATAGTTGTTTTGACTGTCCTAGGTCCTTAGCATTTTCAAATGAATTTTAGCATGAGGTTGTCAATTTCTAAAACAAAGACTGCTGACATTTTAAAAGGGATTGTGTTGAATTTAAAGGTCAATTTGGGAAGAATTGACATCTTAACAATATTGAGTCTTCTGAACTATGAACGAGATATATCTTTCCATTTATTTAGGTCCTTAAAAATTTCTCTTAGCAATGTTTTTTAGTTTTCAGTGTATAGGACTTTCATATCTTCTGTCAGATTTATTCCTATTTCAAATTTTTCATGCTTTTGTAAATAGCATTGTTTTAAAATTTCAATTCCTGATCATTTGTTGCTAGTATTAAGACATACAGTTGATTTTTGTATATTGATTTTGTATCCTGTAACCTTGCTAAATTTACCTATTAGTGCTAGTAGCTTTTCCTGCAGACACCATTGGATTTTCCACGTAGACAGTCATGTTGTCTGTTAATAAAGAATGGTTTACTTCTTCCTTTCTAATTTGTATGCCTTTTATTTCTTTGTCTTGTCTCATTGCACTGGGTGAAAATTCTAGTACAATATTGAATAGAAGTAGTGAGAGCAGATTTACTCATCAACTTGTAGCTGATTGTAGAGGGGAAGCACTCAGTCTTTCACGATTAAATATAATGTTAGCTGTGGGTTTTTCATAGATGCTGTTTATTAGGTTGAGGCTATTTCCTTCTATTCTTAGATTCCTGGAAGTTTTTAATCAAGAATAGTTGTTTGGCTTCATCAAATGCTTTTTCTTGTCTATTGGGCTGATCTTTTGTAGCTAGTTAATATGGTGAACTATATTGATTGATAATCTGAATTTGTTAAACCAGCATTGCATTCCTGGGATAAACCCCACTTGGTCATGAGGTATCATCCTTTTTATTTACCGTTAGAATTGATATGCTAACATTTGGTTCAGATGTTTTGCATCTGTGTTCATGGGAGATATTTGTTGGTAGTTTTCTTTTTTCTTTTTTTTCTTTTTTTTTTTTTTTGTCTTTGGTCTGGATATTAAGGTAATATGGGCCTCACAGAATGAGTTGGAAGTATTCTCTCCTTTTTGTTGTGTAGAATAGGTATTATTTCTTCCTTAAATATTTGGTAGAATTCCCCAGTGAAGCAAAATGGGCCTTGAGTCTTCTCTGTGAGAAGGTTTCAAACTACAGATTCAATTTATTTAGTAGATATAATACTAGTCAAGTTATCTATTTCTTCTTGAGTAATCTTTGGTAGTTTGTCTTTCAAAGAATTTTTCCATTTCATCTAAGGTGTTGAATTTTTCCATTTCATCTAAGGTGTTGGCATTAAGTTGTTTATAGTATTTCCTTTTAATATCTATAGACTCTGTAGTGATGTAACCTCTCTCATTCACGATATAGTGAATATGTGTCTTTTCACTATTTTTCCTCATCAGTGTGGCTAGAGGTTTTTAATTTTATTGAATTTTTTCAAAGAAAAAGCTTTTGGTTTCACTGATTTTCTCTATTCTTTTGCCTCCCATTTCTTTCATTTTTGCTCTGATCTTTGTTATTTCCTTTTCTCTGCTTAATTTGGATGTAATTTGCCCTTCTTCCTCTAGTTTCTTAAGGAGGATGCTGAGATCATTCATTTGAGACCTTTGTTGTTTTCTAATACAGACACTTAATGGTGTACATTTCCCTCTAAATACTGCTTTAGCAGCAATCCACTAATTTTGATACATTATGTTGTCATGTTCATTCATTTCAAAATACTTTTAATTTTCCTTTTGATTTCTTCTTTGATCCATGAATTATTTAGCAATGTGTTATTTAATTTCCAAAGATTTTTAGATTTTCTGAGAACTTTCTGTTATTAATTTCTAATTAATTTCACTGTGGTCAGATAACATGCTTTTTATAACTTGAATGATTTTCAATTTATTGAGACTACTTTTATGGTCCAGAATATCTTGGTAAATATTTCATATCTGAAAAAAGTATGTATTCTGCTGTTGGGTGGAGTGCTTTCTAAATGCCAGTTAGGTCAAGTTGGTTGACTACAATGTGAACTATGGTCCATGCTTAGTGGCAAAGCCCCAGGATGTGTATATCCATTGCAGGTGATGTGCCACACTAATGAAAGATGTTTATGTGGGATGTCATGGGAGGTGTGGGAGGTAGGGAACATGGGAATCCCTGTAATTTTTGTGTAACATTTATGTAATCTAAGCATCTTTTAAAATATTAAAAAAAAAAATTGGTTGAGAGTGTTGGCCAAATCTTCCATATCCTTGATGATTTTCTGTCTACTTATTCTTTCAACTATTGAGAGAAGGGTATAGGAACCTCTGATTACAATTGTAGATTTGTCTATTTCTCCTTGGAGTCCTATTTATTTTAACTTCATGAACTTTGAAGCTCTATTAGTAGGTTCATAAATGTTAAGTTTTGTCCTCTGGATCCATTGATTCCTTTATCATTATAAATGAACTTTATTTTTATTCCTGATAATATTCTTTTCTCTGAAATCTGCTATGTCTGGTATCAATATAGTCATTCCAGTTTTCTTTTGACTAGAATTGGTATATCTTTTGCTGTCCTTTTACTTTTAACCTATTCGTATCTTTATATTTAACATATATTTCTACTAAGCAGCATATCTTTGGGCCTTGCTTTTTTTATCCAGTCTGACAATCACTACCTTTTAAATGGGGGGTGGTTAGACCATTTGCTTTTTTCTTTGTTAAAATGTTTTATTTTGAAATAATTTCAAACTTACAGTACAGTTGCAAAAATAATATAAAATCTACACAGAGAACTGCAACATACCTACCTGTTCCATACCCAGATCCACCAATTTTAACATTTTGCCACATTTGTTGTATCACTTTATCTATCCATCTATCTGTCAATTAATCCATTTATCTATCTTCTATTTATCTATCAATTTTCTAACATTTGAGAGTGTTTACATCATACTCCTTGAATGCATAATACTTCCATATGTATTTCCTAAGAACAAGGATATTAACTTATGTAGCCACCTTAAGTACAGTTATCAAGTTCATAAGTTTAAAACATTGATACAAAGCTTTCAGTCTATATTTCAATATTTCCATATGCCCCAATAATGTCCTTTTGGGCCCTTTCTCCTCCATTACTAGGTCCAGTCCAGGATCATGTATAGCATTTAATTGTCATTGTCTCTTTAGCTGCTCTTTTTTTTTAAAAAAAAATTTAATGTGAAAACATATATACAACATAAACTTTCCAATCTCAACCACTCCCAAGCATACCATTCAGTGAGATTAATCATATTCACAATGTTTTGCTACTTTCACCACCATCCATTACCAGAACTTTCCCTTCACCCCAAACAGAAACCCTACTCTCATTATGCATTAACTCTCCATTCCTCCTCTCCCCACTCCCACCTCTGGTAACCTTATTCTACTTTCCATCTCTATTTGTTTGTGTGTTCTATCTATTTCATATACGTGGAATCACACAGTATCTGTCTCTTTGTGTCTGACTTATTTCACTCAACATGATGTCTTCAAGGTTCATCTATGTAGTGACACGTATCAGGATAGACTATTTACTGATAATATAATTATTGATATGGTTGGGTTTGTATTGCTCATCCTATTGTCCCATGTGTTCTTTGTTGTCCATTTCCTTTTTTCTGACTTCCTTTGGATTGTTTAGGGTTTCAGATTTAGCAAATAGAAATAAAGGATGCCCAGTTAAATTTGAATTTCAGATAAACCATGAATAATTTTTTGGTATAAGTATGTCCCTAATATTGCATGGGAAATGCTTATACTAAAAAGTGTTTATCTGACGCAATGGTTTATCTGAATTCAAAATCAAATTTAACTGAGCATCCTGATTTTATCTGACAGCCCTAGGTTTAATTGAATGTCTTTTTTTTTTTTTTTTTAAACATAATTTCATTTATCTCCTTGGTTGGCTTATTAGCAAATGAGTGTTTGTTTTGTTATTTAGTGGTTGCTCTATGGTTTACAGAATACGCTTCTGACTTATCACAGTCTACCTTCAAGTGATATTAAACTACTCTAGATTTAATAACCTTAAAATACTAGGCTTCCATTTCTTACCTCTTTACTTCTGTGCTGCTCCTATCATGCATTTTACTTTTACACATATCATAACTGCCAAAATATATTGTATAAACAGTGGATAATATTTTAAAGAGACTTAAGTAATAAGAAAAAAAAACATATCCATTTACCCAGGTAGTTGCCATTTCTGGTTCTCTTCTTTCCTTTGTGTATATTCATATTTTCATCTGGCATACTTTTCCTTCTGCCTGAAAATGCCCTTTAACTATTCTTATATTGTGGATCTGCTTCTATTCTTTCAGCTTTTATATGTCTGAAACATCTCTCTTTTGCTTTTGTATTTGAAAGATATTTTTGCTAGGTATAGAATTATAGCTTGGCAGATTAATCTTTCCTTGCTTTAAAGATGTTACTCCATTGTCTTCTCACTTGCACTATTTCCAACAAGAAACCTGAACCTTATCTTTGTTCTTCTGTATGTAATAAGTCTCTTTTTTTGGCTGCTTTTAAGATTTTCTTGTTATCACTGATTGTGACAGTTTGAAGCTAGGTGGACCCCAACAGGTCGGGTCCTTAGAGTTAACCCATTCCTATGTAAATTTATTGTAGGTAGAGACTTTTGATTAAATCAATTCAGTTAAGGGCTTTTGATTAGATGTTGTGACCCGAGGTGGGTCTTAATCCTCTCCTTTATACCCAGGAGAAATATGCAGGGACACACAGAGAGAAATACCCAGAAGCTGAGGGAGATGGCCCCAGGAGCCAGAAGCTAAATCAACAGAACACAGAAACTAAGAGGAGCCACTTTAGCAGAAGCTGAAAGCAGTGAAGCCAGGAGAAGAGGAGGGAGATGAGTGGATGCTGCCATATGCCTCACAGCTGAAGCTTGGGGAGAAAACATCTATGATGACACCTTGATTTGGACACTTTCATGGCCTCAGAACTGTAAGCTTTTAAGTTAATAAGTCCCCATTGTAAAAGCCAACCCATTTCTTGTATATTGCCTTGGCAGCCTTTAGCAAACTAAAACACTGGTTTTAAGTAATTTGATTATGATGGGCCCTTGCCTGATTTTCTTTTTGTTTCCTGTGCTAAGGTTCATTGAAGTGTTTGGGTCTGTGGGTTTATAATTTTCATTAAGTTTCGAAAGTTTTCAGCCACTTTTTCTTCAGTTTTTTTTTTTTTTTTTTTTGTACAACTCTCCTTTGAGAGACTACAATTACCCATTGAACCCACAGTTCTTTTCTTCATTTTTGGCCATTTTTTTATTTCTCTGTTTCATGTTGGATAGTTTCTATTGCTATGCTATGTATCTATTAATCATTTCTTCTGCAATGTCTAATCTGCAGAAAAATGCAGTGTATTTTTCATCTTAGGCATTGTAGTTTTAATCTCTGTAAATTTGATTTGAGTCTTATTTATATATTTCATGTCTTTTCTTAGCTTTCTGAATATCATAAATAGAGTCATAATAGTTGCTCAAATGTCTTTTTCTGCTAATTCTATCATCTATGCCAGCTCTGGGTCAGTTTTGATTGGATGGTTTTTTCTCCTCATTATGGATTGTATTTTCCTGCTTCTTTACATGCCTGATAATCTTGATTGGATACCAGACATTTGGAATTTTACCTTGTTGAATGCCAGATATTTGTGTTTCCATGCATATTCTTAAGCTTTGTTCTGGGATGCAGTTAAAGTATTTGGAAACAGTTTGATCCTTTTGAGTCTTGCTTTTCATAGTTATTAGGTGGGACCAGAGTAGCATTCACTGAATACTCTCCCCAATGTCCTGTGAATTATAAGGTTTTCCAGCCTGGCTGGTGGAAACACACTATTCCTAGCCCCATGTGAACAATGAACACTTTTCTTTCTAATCCTCTTGGAGATTTCTTTCCTTGGTCTCACACACATGCACTGATCATTACTCTCCTGGATTCTTGAGTGGGACTCTTGGCAGATCTTTGGAAATCTCTCCTGTCTGGTTCTTTATCTTGCACACTTTGGTTCCCTTGGTTTCTCTGGACTCTCATCTCCAAGTTCTCAACTCTCAAGTCTGTTGAGCTCCTCCTGAGTTTCCCTTTTCTCTGCCATGGCCTGGAAACTTTCTCCAGGTAATAAATTGAGGCAGTTGTAGGGCGCCCCTTGTTTGTTTCCTGTCACTCAGTGATCATTCTCCTTCATTGCCTGATGATGTGTCCAGTGTCTTGAAAGTCATTTTTTCCTCATATTTTGCCTATATTTTGGTTGTTTCAGGTGGAATGATAAATTTGGTCCCTGTTCCTCCATCTTGCCCAGAATTAGAAGTCTCTAGGGGAACATTTTTACATTAAGAAAAAAAAAAAATAGATATATTCCCCAGAGTAGGAGTATTTGATAAAAGGGTATATATTAAGTGTGAAGTACTGATACCCCCCAGAAATAAAGATATACTTTTGTGAGGATATTTATACAAGGATGCTCATTGCAGCATTCTTTTTTTTAAAAGATTTTATTTATTTATTTATTTATTTATTTATTTATTTATTTATTTATTTATTACCTCTCCTCCCCCCCCATTGTTTGTGCTTGCTGTCTGCTCTCTGTGTCCATTTGTGTGCTCTCTATGTCTGCTTGTCTTTTACGAGGATCAGGAACCGAACCTGGGACCTCCCATGTGGGAGGGAAGTGCTCAATCACTTGAACCACCTCAGCTCCCTACTTTTTTGTATCTCTCATCGTCTTTACTCTTTTGTGTCTCCTTGTTGCATCACCTTGTTGTGTCAGCTCGCTGTGCCTGCCTGTGGCACCAGTTTGCTGTCTTGCTCCTCTTCTCTAGGAGGCACCAGGAACTGAGCCTGGGACCTCCCATGTGGTAGGCGGGAGCTTGAGCCACATTCGTTTCCCTGCAGCATACTTTTTAGTATTAAAAAGTCCAAACTTGGAAGCCCATGAAGATTCATCAGCAGTGGAATGGTTGACTCAGTGATGGTGCATCTTACACTGAAATATTATGGTACTATTAACAAGTGTGGTTAAATATGGTGGTTCTCAGCAGGATTGCCCATAACCCCACCCCAGGGGACATTTGTCTATTATGGCCGATATCCTACTATTTTGAATGCTGTGGCTTTTTAAGAATTTTTGAAACCAGGTAGTGCAGCACTTTTTAACTTTGTTCTTCTTTTTCATACTGATTTTGACTATTCTAGGTTCTTTACATCTCCAATATGGATTTTGCATCAGCTTGTCACTTTCTACAACAAAACCTGCTGGGATTTTAATATGGATTGCAATGAACCTACAGATCAATTTAGGAAAAGTTGTCATCCTAACCATACTGAGTTTTCTGTCCCATGAACAAGGCGTATTTCTCCAATTTAAAAAAACCTCTCTCAGCGATGCTTTGTAGTTTTCAATTTATAAATCTTGCACATCTTTTGCCAAACCTAACCCTAAGTAGTTTATATTTTTTATGGTATTGTGAATGGTATTGGTTTTTAAATTTCAATTTTTGAATTTTTGGTGGTAATATTATATACAATCTAAGTTTGTATCAGTATAAAGGAGCTATATGCCAAACTATTATTGTTAGTTGGTGGGGTGCTTTGTAGAGATGGCTGAATAAGGTAAAGAGGGAAATTTTTTACCTTTTCTCTTTGTGCACCTCTGTGGTTTTTACTCGATGAAGTGAATATGTAATGCTTTTGTCTTTTGAAAGAAAAATTCAATAAAGTATAAACAATAATCTAAGTAAT
The DNA here is from genome assembly GCA_026826555.1 of Tolypeutes matacus. NCBI lineage: Eukaryota > Metazoa > Chordata > Mammalia > Cingulata > Chlamyphoridae > Tolypeutes > Tolypeutes matacus. Next base: position 13,532,752 of record JAKSZT010053769.1, on the reverse strand, counting down.
CATTCCTATAGTAATGTAATTCCCATATGGATTGAATTGTAGACTTCTTTTGAGAGGGAAGGAAGGGCTGAAATTACAGAGAGACTTCTGGGTAATGTTCTTGACCTCAGGTATATCAGTAGCCTTTTGTTCAGTGTAGGTGCACCATCCAAACTCTGTTTCCAGAGGAAAATGAGTTTTGCAGTGGCATGCTTCCAGACTTTAATATTTGTTTTCTTGTTGCACTAGAGTTTGAAGATTTCAAGGCAAATGAGACTCAACTCATGATATCTTAGTTTGCACACATCATACGGATAATTTCATAAGTGTGGCAGGAACTGTTAGTTGCCTATCAAACTGCCATTTCTCTTCTTTTTTCTTGCCTTCAAAATCTTGACTTGTGTGTATGTGTGTCAATATGACCAGCCCTGAGGTATAACATATTTTGCACCTAAGTCTATCATAGACTCCTATTACTCCTTGATAGAGACACACTTTCTCAGACTCTTTTGGAACAGTTCTGGCTAATGAGACACAGGGTGATAACTATGGGGAAAGATTTACCTCCCAGATAAAAAGACAGCCTCTTGAGGAGAAAGTCTTCTGCCAACCCATTTCCTTGTTGATTGGAACAGTGATGTAAGAGCATGATGTCAGCACTATGGCAGCCATTTTGTAACCATGAGGCAATCAGGATGAGGCTGAAAAGCTGACAAGCTGAGCATGATCAAGTTGAAAGAAGGAAAAAACCTGAGTTTTCAGTAACAAAATTGAGCTGCTGAACCAGTCTTGCAGTGGCCTGCTTACAGACTTTAGTATTTGTCTTTTGGCCTAAAGCCATTGTTAATCAGGTTTTCAGTTATTTGCATATGAACACATTGGTTATAAGAATGCAATATTCATAGTGGGGTATGGGAAGTGTGGGGTGTGGTGAATGGGGGTCACCTTTGCAGAGCTTGGAAGGATGAGTAGTCATTCAATGGGCAGAGAAGAAAGGTCAGATGGACATTTCAGTTAGAAGAAACAGAATATGCAGTAATACAGAGGGACAATATTGTAGAGAGTTTTTTGGAGACTTTGGGCAGTCTAGTATGATTAAATGCAGTAGCTCTCAGCAGGACTGTCCCTCCGGGGGGATTGGCAATGTTACAATAACTGGGAGGGGATTCTAGTACTTAGTGGATATGATATTAAATATCCCACAGTGTAAGGGTAACAAAGTAGGTACAGATATTAAGCAGGAAATCCTTCTGGAAACAAGATTTGAGTTTTCTTGCTTGTAGATATAACATCTCCTTTTGGGACAAGAAAGCCTCCTTTCTTCAGATGCTGAGGAGGAGAAGGGGTGATTTGATTTCTTGAGGAGAGAGAGAGACGATACCATGCTTACAGAGTATACAGAGGTCTACCTGACAGATACTCTTTAGAATACCGTTAGAATCGTCTTCTTAAACTTTTCAGTTTCTACTTCAGAAATTTGCCATTCTCGTCATTTTTAAAAGAATTAGCCCAGGAACAGGGAATAAACTATCGACATGGAAAGAAAGGTTGTTTTTATGCTTAGAGAAGATCCAACTCTTCATTCAATTGATTAATTCTAATAGGAAAGGCCCTGGGCAAAACCTGCCCCCAGCATAGTTCATTCCTCTAGGATTTTAAGGATGAAAGAGTGGGAAAATGTACAAATGCAAAACAGGTGGAAAATCTCTGTTGCTTTGTCTGATTACAAGATAATATATGCACATCATGAAATCATATAGTCTGTAAAGTGAGCGTTTCCTGTAATCCGTTCACTCCAGATAACTACTATGACTAGATTGATGAATTAAAATGTTTATATTGATAAAGCAACATGTTTACTTCCATACATGAATGCTTAAGACCTATTTTTACACTTTTTAGCAATGCACTATGTAGCGAGAGCTGTATCTTAAATGCATCCATGGAGATTTGCCCAGGAGGAGGTCAGGAGGAGGGCTTTTACATCTTTTGTACTTTCTAGGTCTAAAAGGAAGTTGGTATGCACCAGCCTAGTTGATATTGGACCACATTTGGCAAGGATCTGTTCAAATTGCTCCGCGCCTGTGGTTAAACATTTTGAATATCACCTCTTTTAATAAATATTGGTTCTCTCTGAAAATCCAGAAGTTCGTTTAATTATCTTTAGGGTTTAGGAGCTTGAAAGAAGATTCTTTTTGTGGCAATTTGCAGTCTACCTTGCCATATACAATTAAATATAAGTGAATTCCAAAGTGCATATTCAATAGCAACAATTCTCCCAGTTCATATGTCTGAGGGCATTGCTCTGCCTCCTCTGAACACCTTCTAGAAGAAGAAAGTCCAGTGTGAGAAGAATTTATTCCAGAATTCACAGCCATGATACCCCACAGGCATCTTTCCTTTTCTTTTGATCCTCAAAATCTTAAAGCTCAGGAAAAGTGAAATAAATAATCTTCCCCATGGAAACATTGGGTCCCACCTTCTCTCCTGTCTAGAGATAAACCAAATAATCACTTGATGCATATATATTCTGGAATGGGCCATGGGAAGAAAGGCAGAGAGACAAAAAAAACCCCGATTTGATTCAGGTTGTAATTATTGCAAGAGTTTGTATTTGTCTTAACAGTCTATGAAAAATATTTGGTTCTATATGCCTATGAAGGATATTTTTCTTCTGTATGGTCAGAATAGGTGAATGTGTTTTCTAATAAGTTTTGACATAATGACACACATAAGCTAGGTCATGCTAGAACTTCCTTTTAGTTTTGTTTTCAGTGTGAATTTATTTGAAATTTCATAGCTTGACAAAATAGTCTCAAAGAGAAATTGCGTAAGTTTTGGAAAAAATTTGATCTTCTTGTGTTTACCTGAGGGTGACTTTATTTTACAACCCAATAGATTTCTTTCTTGAAATGGCTCTTCAGTATTTCTTTTCAAAAGGTAATTTGTTATTATTATTTTTTTTACTTCCTTGTGAATAGCCTTTGAGAGATTCCAATGAGAGCTCTGTTGTTAGATGGAAATTTATTTTAGCACATGACTCAAGAATATCTTTTACTTATTATTAGAAAAGTCCGAAGAATAGCTCACCACGGTGGCACTCACCAAAGGGTGGAACAGATCCAAGCCCTCTTCAGCTGTCTGATAGAAAGTCATAATTTTTTCCTTGCCGTTGTTCACAACCTTTAGGATTTGTCTAGAATGCCCTTAACATAGCTATGTATCTTGCTCTCAGAAATGACCACACCATGCCTGGAGGGGAGAGAGCTTCTCTTTGGCTTGCGTGGCAGTCACTGTTGGAATTCATTCCTGAGAGAAGAACGGATGAACCAGGTTGCTCATGCCTGTTTCCTGAGCCATGGGACAAGTTAAAGGCAGAAGCTGGATTCTGTTTCATGGTCATGATGATTCCATGCGATGATCCTTTGCCAATGTCCCACAGTCAACCAGACCCAAGTGAGGAGCTCACCCAAGATCCTCCTTCCCTATTATTATCCAATGGCACCCTGTACCCAGGTTCCATTCAGATTGAACATATTTCATGTTTTTCCTTTGGCATGGGGGGAAAAAACCTCAGTTGAAAACTCATTTTATTTTCACCCCGTTTATCTCTTGGAGAATACAAAGCTGCAGAATCCCAGTGCTGTGAGCATGTGGTTCCAAACCATGGTGGGCTTTTGAGAAAGAGCCAGGAAGTCAGCATTTTTCTTGTGGTGCTTTAATTGGAAATAGGATGGTGGTTCAGCCTAGACAAATGAAATGAGCTGGTGTTTTCACCCTAGTCCCTTAATGGACCATAATCCTGGTCATAAAAACTCACCACTTAAACTTTGGCAGTCCTTTTTTTTCCCAGGAAGCTTTATTACCAAGTATTAGCTTGACTCTAGACAGAGTAGCCTCTCCAGCCAGGTCTGAGCCAAGGCCACGGGCGAAGAGAACGCTTTTGGGGGTGTGGGGGGGTCAGGCTCCCCTAGGTCTTGCACTAAGCCATGGAGTGGTCTTCTGAGGCCTTGGGACATTTTTCTGGGTGGAGAAAATATGCCTCAGGCCATTCCACACAAACCATAGCTCTGGCCAGGGATACAAAGGGAGGTGTAGAGAATTCTGAGCCACAGTTTTCTCCAAGAGTGGCGAGCCAAAACATAATCGTAAACCATGGCAGGAACTTTTTTCCTCCTTCAAGTGAATTCAGCAGTGCTCTGGAGAATCTCATGCAAAAGGGTCAGGCGCTGCAGGCCTCCTGGGAATTGTGTTCCTAACCCGGACTTGTCCCCTTTTCCCTCCAGCGTGGTCTGTTTACTTCTGTGGCAGTCAGGTCAACCCTGAGCGTGCTCTACCTTGGTGCTTGGGCCTGCATGTTTCATGGTCACTGGTCTGTTCCGTCCGTCCTGCCAGTCAGTTCTTTCCCTGTGAGGTCAGTTACATGCTCAGCAGGCATCCGAGGTTCTTACTGTACCCCCAAACCTCTCCCTGCAATAATAAGAAATGGGATCTGCTCCAGCAAAAACCTATCCATGACTGCTTGATGTAGCCCTAATGTCAAAAGTGGACCCACTCCAGGGTATACCTAGATTGGAAATAGGCCAATGATTCTAATAAAAGACAATTTGTGTCCAAACTAAACCTTTTTTTTCAGCTCCAATGGAGTTCTGATTGCTCCTATAGCTTACAAAAAAAATAGGCAGTGAGAGATAAAGCATTTTTACTTAAGATGGCTGTCTTATTTTTCCAAATATATTATTAAAACACTTAGATTTATGTTGCCACGCTAGCCCCAGAGCACTTTGCAGATCCCCTGGAGAATGCTGCTTCACTGTTCTGCGACCAGGCAACAGCAGTGGGGTGAGAAGCCACCCAGCCCTGCCTTACTGGCGTTCGTTCAGAGGACTAAGTGAAGCCCATTTCTGTGTCTGAACAGAGATGGGGGGATGTTGTGTGGGCAGGAGGCAATTATCCAGGTTGGACCTGGGCCAGGTTGGTAGGGTTAAGTTGCTCCTCTTGCAAAAGTTACCATCTGGTCTTTAATGACCAGAATGGTCAGGCTGGCGTTAATTTACACCTCATCCCAAGAAGGCACTTCTGAGAATGAGAATGCCTGTTTTCCTGTAATAATGTTCCTGGGCTCCCGGAGAAGCATGCTCATGCTAAAGTGGAGAGGGGAAGCGCTCAGAAAGTTGTTCCAGGATTAGGGCAGGAGTTCACAAAACCAGAGCTAGGAGCCGGGACCCCAGTCATGTGACCCACCCTGAGCTGTGCTGGGCACATTTTCTTCTTGTACCTGCTCATTTGGCAAAGGCTGTGGAAGCCCCCGGGAGCTCCAGTGCCGTGCTTGCAGGCGCCAGGGATTTTGTTGTTGTTTTGTTTTTTAATTTTTAAAGATGCTTTAGATTACATAAATGTTACATAAAAAATATAGGGGATTCCCATATGCTCCATCCCCTCCCCCTCCCACACATTCCCACCTTAACAACATCCTTCGTAAGTATGGTACATTTGTTACAATCGATGAACACATATTGAAGCATTGCTACTAACTGTGGACTACAGTTTATATTATAGTTTATACTCTGCCCCGCACAATTTTGCAAGTTATGACAAAATATATAACGGCCTGTATCTGTCATTGCAGTGTCATGCAGGACAATTCCAATGTCCCAAAAATGCCCCCAAATTACATCTATTCTTCCCTCTCCCTCCCCTCAGAATCTCTGGCGGCCACTGTCTTTATATCAATGATAAAAGTTCTTCCATTGCTAGAATAATAATAAGTCTGTAGTAGAATAATAATAAGTCTACTTTAGTCCATTGTTCATTCCCCAATCTTGAGGATTTTGGGATGGTGATGCCCACTCTGTTTCTAATTGAAAAGGGGCTTAGGAAGACATGTTTTAATATAACATTTTAAAAAAGCTGTAACCCTAGTTGACATAGAGTTGGGCCTTACTACATGCCAGTTGCTCTTTTAAGCACTTTACATATATTAATAAATTAAATTAATCCTCCCAACAGCTCCATGAAACAGAAGCTATTCTTATCCCCATTTTCCAGTTCAGGGAAATAAAGCACAGAGAGATGAAGCAACCAGGTGAGGGTTACCCGGCGACTAAGCAGTAAAGTCTTGATCTGAACTTGGAACAACACAGAAAATTAAGAAATCACTATACACTGAAAGATTACCTCATGAAACAATAAAAATTTGGTTACTAACAATGAAATATATTTTCTGTAATAGTCAATACTTTTCAAAGGAGACCAAACCACCTTATCATTCTTTCCTTCCAGCAAAAAGAATATTCCTTAATATATTATCATGAAGAGAAAATGAAGCATGGTTTGCTATAACTGCAGAAATCTTCAATAGCTGTAAAAAACATTCTGCCCAATACAATTTCTGTAAACTCTGCAAATAGTTAAAAGAAACAAACTTTTAATAAGTCAGTAAATTTGGAAAACTCACTGAATTGGGCATTTAGACAAATGGATCATTCAGCAGTTACTTTTCAGGGAATTGTTTTCTTTTTTAATTTGTTTATTATTATTATTGAAATAATGAAAATGCTGTAATAATGACTGAAGTGATGAATGCACAACTATGTGATTATATCAAACACCATTGATTGTACACTTTGGATGGATTGTATGCTTTACTAATATGTATCAATAAAACTGATTTGTTTAAAAAAAAAAAGATATTAGGTCATATAAGTAGGACTAAAGCTCTGTGATCCTCAGTTGCCCTCAAACTATCTAAATATTGATATAGACACATCCTGGTCTTTGATAATGGAAAGACAAGCTAAGAAAGACCAAGCTATGAAATCTCCTGTCACTCTCATGCAGTAGTCCATGATGCCCCCAAGACTGGGAAGAGTTGGCAGGAGAGAAGCGGGAGTGTGTGACAGTGCCCTCATTTGAAAGGGACAGGTGTGGACCTTCCAAACACAGGAAACTGCTTTCCACAGTCCTCTCCCTGCACTATCCACGACCAGGATACAGGCAGCCCACGGTCACTTTTGACTGCAGGTGGGAATTAGTTTTTGATGAACTGATTTTCTGTGTGCCGACCTTGTGCCAATTCTCAGACCTGGGGGACCCTAATGTAAGGCCCAGCACATACTTCCTCTTACACCTACAGTTTGCAGGTTCCGAGAGCAGTTTACTTCTAAAGACCATGATACTTTAAGTGGCTACCAGATGAGACCTGCCAAAGTGATGAGATAAAAAAGAAGCAAGATGGGTTTGGACAAAGAATTGAGTTACTGAAACTTTTTACGAAGGAGCTGATTCAGGATTCAAACCCACTCCGAACTCCAAACTCCATGTCTTTTCTTCTATATTACTATGCCTCACAAGAGCATCATTATGTGAGCATCGAGATTCCATTAAATATTTTCTGTGGAAGTAGATGACCAGACTGAGCTCTGAAATCTTATAAGGCTTCCTTCCTTGGGCTAGCTTTGTAGCAATGCACCGATGGTGCCTTACTTACAAATATCCACAGATTTCATGCAAAGATGGCTAGAGGTGAATGGGAACGGCTAACCTGCCCCTAGCCCCACAAGGATTCATAGATGACGTTAAAAGAATGGTTCCATCCTGCTGGGGGAGGCAAGAGGTAGTCCCCGCCGGCTCTGTGAGTGTGACAGCTGCTGGCAAACATAAGAGGGACCTCCATCGTTGGTTGGCACAGGGACTTGGCCATACTGTCTACAAGCATTGCTTTGGTAGGGCCTCCCCTAAATATTTCCATAAGATCTTTCCATCTTACCGTTTCCATATCCACTATTCATGGAGTTTCCTAAAGAAATTCCTTGGAAAAATATGTTCTGCCAGTTTTCAAACACATCGTTCCAGTATGCCCAAGTTGTGCCCAGTATCACTGCATATCAAATAGGGGTTGATGCGGTGTTGGCACAAATTTGGCATTGCTCGGCACAGATCGTGTGTGTCTGGGGTGTAAACGACAATGCCGAGCTTTTATTAGGATGTGGGCTGAGTCCTAGTGCTTCTTCTCTGGCCAGAGCTCCCTTCTGTTAATATATCAGAGGTCCCCATCATCAGGAGGGTTAGTATCACTGAGGACAAGGTCCTCCTCCCAAGAATGTTGTATTGTGTGGGCCTTTCCCTTGGGTATTTCTACACACTATTAAATGTGCCCTGCTGTGGAACTCTCCTTTTCTTCCCCATAAAATGTTGAATAAAGGATGACGTTCTTAGAACAAAGAGTATTTTCTCCAAATTCCTCTTTGGTGGCCGTAATGATTTTTTTTTTTTTTTTAACAGCTAAAAATTGGCTGTTAACATGGATACATTATTTAAACAAGCCTATCACTTCTTAGGGGCCCTGGAGGATTTGCTCAACATGACAGGACTGCAAGAGAGGAAGCTTTGTGGCTATGAGAGTTATTCTGCTTTATAGTTGTGAAAATTTGTTTTTGAAATAGGTTTTTATGGATTTACAATAGCACATCAGCCTGGCAACCAGGACTTATGAAGATTGGTGAGAATTTGCTCACTCCCTTTCTCCCAATATCTGCTTCATCCCAGGTCCCAACAGCCTGGGGGGGGGTTTCCATTCCCATTGCTCTGGTGAGCTTTGGTATAAATTAAATGTCCCTGGTGGTATACAGGAAACTGACAGCATTTTCTCTTTTGATGCTTTTATCTTCAAAAGAGAAGCATTGGTCTTAACTATATGTATTTTATTTATATCTCATACAACTATGGGCAACACTAGTTAGCTAGAATTAAAGGATACAATATTTTTTCACCACAAATTTTGTAATTTATACAAGAACTGTAGCTGCCTGTTGTTCTATTTTGCTTTGCAAGCTGTCTCGATGGACAGTTTTCCATTTTTAAATTAACACTTTATTTTCATTTGTTAATGTAATTTTGTCCCAGTAATGGTATCTGAAAAACAGAAACATTTTTACAGTGCTCCAGATAGAACTTTCAAGAAAAAAAAATCACAACTACTAAAAATCATCATGTGCCCTCAGTCCCAGCATAGCAATTAATTTAGAAATGTTACCAACTTGTTTTTCATTGCAGAAATGTTGATTGTGGTTGTTTAGCTGTTCATTTATTATTTGAAAATAGAAGATGGAAATGGTTTGTGCATAGAGTACGGTGTCTTTTGGAAAGGGACTTTTTTATGAGTGAGGTGGAGAATGTGAAGTTGGCTTGTACTGCAAAGGAATAAGTGAATGAATATGAAAACGTGTAAAGTGCCCCTGTAGTAATCATTGAACTTGAGGGAGTATTTATAAAGAAGGGTTGCAAGAATAGGGAGGTGAGCAGAAGAACCCTTCAATGCAAAGAGAAATATCAGGGCAAACAGTAGGGAAACAATTTCATCTTTGGAATTGACAGGAACATAACTGAGGATGGTAGTGTGGATGGCGCTGAAGGAGGAGCCAAAGCAATAATCAGGTGTAGGTAAAGGTTTTAAAAGGCGTGCATGGATGAGTTAATAAGCCAGGAATCAGAGATGCTTTTGTGCATAGTAATAGATGCAAAGCATGGTTTGTTTGCAGAAGTCAGCTGTGTACAAGCCACAGCCTTCCCTGAAAACTTAGTTTTAGAAAAGCGGAAGGAGAAATTGCTGCCACTTCTTATTTTCTCAAAACAATGTTAGAGAGAAGGAATGCTGTCGTGTGCTTTGAGCATCAAGTGATGTGGCCTAGCTGAAGGTGAGAGAGGCTCTCTGGGGACATTATTTCTAGTGAGATTTGTTCTTCCCCATGTCACATAACTGTAGTAACACATTCCTACACTTAGAATATTTTTGAAAGATTGCTCATTTTTCACAGCAGAAAACATCTTTGCTGGATTTAAAATTAGGTTTCATGAATGAATGCCTCCCCATCTGAATCTCACCACTGACTGGAGATGTTCTTCATACAGCATACACACTGCCTTTTAGAAGACAGGATACTAATCATTCTTTTTTTTTTTTTTAGAGGAAATATGGGTTTTTATTTTAGTGTTCTAGTGGCAAATCTTTGTTTAAAATATTATGTAAAATTTCAAAAAAAAAAAAAAAAGAAAAGAAAAAGAGGAGAAAACAGGCCTTAATGAACCCCTTTGTATCCATTATGCAGCTTTAACGATTGTTAATGCTTTGCCAATCTTGTGGCAAATTTTTATAAAGTACAAGCGTGGGGTTACACTTTTGCAATTAAACATGTCCTGTAAAGAAGCATAGAAACTGAGCTACTGCAAATATACTGGGGAATCTTGCCCTTAAAAATATTCTTAAGGGAAATTTACTTGCTAAAGTGAATAATCACCCCCTTATTTTTCTGTTTTATAAAATACAATAAGTATTTTTCTTTCCCCCTCCTTTCTTCCTGCTCCCCCTTCCTCCTTTCCTTCATTCCTTCTTTTTTGCTTGCCTGCCTGCTTGCTTGCTTCAATAGAAAGTAAATTTTGCAATATGTTAGACTGGAAAGTTGTCCTTTTCCTTAGGATTATGCAAGCTAGTGATTTCAAGGAGAAAGTGGTGAAGAGTATTATGAAGAATTTTTTATTTTTTGACAACTATGGTTCACATTTTATGGTCATTCTGGTAAGTGAAAACCCTGAAGCTACTTGCTTCCGAAATTAGTAGTGATGGCATCTTGATCCCATTATTGCACACTTTCCATAAGGCAGGGTAATTAACTCAGGATTTTGTCTTTCGTGAGTTCAGATCATGATCTCTTAGGGATCGAATGCCTCTGGTCTTTTCCAGAATCTTGGAGAAGACAGTCTATTTCACTGAAGTCTGGGCATGGTTCTCTCCTTTGGGTAGAGAGCCTTTTTTGTGCTGTGGTGTATCCCTAATATCTTTTCTCCCCTTTTGCCTTACTGGGAGAATCCCAGTCCTTTTCGGGATGGCAGTGTACCCAGCTAGCACACGACATGTTCCAGCTGGCCCAATGAGACAGTAATAGACATTTACTGAGGATTTGGGGGAAAGATTTTGCTTCTCTGGTGCAGGCTGGGGTTACCTTCTTGCTTTTCCCTTTTCTCTGTCTGGATGAGGCACTGGAGGTAGGCCAGTCGTCTTGTGATCATGAGGTAAAAAGTATGAGATGAAACCACTGTGGGAAACACTGGAGCAGGGCAGGTTAAGGGGCTGGGACCAGGCTTACACTGTGCAGTTGCTACCCCTGCCTAGACCGGCTGCCTCAGGGCTTTTTATTATGTTTGAGAAATAAATGTCTGTTTGACTAAGCTGCTATAGTCAGGTTTCTGTTACATCTGAAGAAATACAATTTCAAACCGACATATGCACAGAATATAGGAAATCTTGTCGTGTCTCACCTCCATCTTGGGTAGCATCATTGTGCATTTTGAATTAGGAAAAATTTCTCCGAGGGAAACATGAGACCAGGACTGAGCTCTCAAAGCAGTGAAAGACCTTCTTGAAAACAACCCATATTTTCCTTGGAGGGCACACTGAAAGTGTTCCTAAAAAAAGATTAAAAAAAAAAAAAAAAAAAAAAGATGCTCATTCCTAGGTCTACACTCAGAAAATGAAGTGGAAAAACTGAGGAAATTGCCCAGAGAGGCCTTGCTGAATGCCTTCACAGGAACTGTTCATATAATCGATTCACAGGTGAATTTTGGATGTAAGTTACAGGGGTCATTTTGCTTTGCTGGTTATATCTGCTTTTAATTTTTACATGTACTGCATAAAGTGTTGCAGTACATAAATTGTTGTTTAGCCAAGAAGGTGCCAGATGAGGGTGGTTTATTCTGAGGTGAATAAGCCAGTCATGGGGTGGCACCACCAAAATTCCCACAAATGCTCAGAGAGCAATATGCACAGGAGAGGACATTAAAGATTGGTATTTTCAAGAAGTGACAGATTACTTAACACAATACTCCATGTTATTGGACAAATTGGTTTGAAAAGGAAGACAGCTGGCTTTGTTCCAACACCAATAACACTATTAACAGCAATGACAGAATGATGCAGGGAGTAGTGCGGCCCTGAGTGACAGGCCTGGCTGCTGGCCAGCTGAGGGGAATATGCTCACAGAACTTTCTCTTCTTGTTTTCTGTTTATAGTTGGCATTCTGCAGCCACATAAGGGCTGTTAACATCGGATGCCATGTAAATCTAAGCAGGTAAAGGACAGGACCGATTTTTAAGGTAGAGAACTTTCCAGCAATTCATCTTGCAATTCCGGCATTCCTCAGTCTCTGTGAGGCCTGTTCCACCAGATAATTTATGACTCCCAGATCTTGGCATTTTGTGAAAACCCAAAGCATTTGACAAGCTATTTTCAAAAAAGTTTTTCCATAAGTTGGTTTCTAGCAGGAAGAATTTATGATGAGTTGACCTAATCCTTGCTTTTCGGAGACGTCTAAAAAAAGTTCTTTCTATAAACAATGGAATTGCGTGTAAGGGATCTTAGACCAAGCAATGGGTAAGATGTGAGGGCTGCCTCCTGAGAGAAATCTCACCAAATGGCTTCTTAAAGGCCTCTGTGTGCAGGCTAGTTTTGGCGTCTGCCCTCTGAGCTAATTGCGCTGTCTAAGGACTGGCAGGCTTCCAGTCTTACCTGGGCCAGTTTCGCTCCGGAGCCCAGGTTGCCTGTGCATTCACTTATTACAGCTAACCGCTGTGAAATCATTCACAGACCTTGGCAATAACTTATGTAAGGTGATTTATTTATATATTTTGACTAATAATCTTAACTTGTCATTTCGTTTTTAAAATTTGATAAACGGACTGGGAATTTGAAGAGGGAGCTGTTTGTGTTAAATTTATAACCCTGCTTCCTGGCATTTTTGGATTGGTTATTGCTTTTGGAATCCTTTTTTGTCAAGTGTGTGTGCATGCATGTGTGTGTGTGTGTGTGTGTGCATCGGGGGTCTCCTACTCACTCCCTTCTGGTTTCCTCCAATATGTCAGTATGATGTTGTGCAGAAAATCTTAGAGAGGTTTAGGCTTCACAGGAGGCATGGGCTTTTTTTTTAAAAAAAAGTTTTGTGCATTAACAAAGAGAAAAACTGAAAAATGTAGGTATAGTGTTTTCTTTGTACAATTTTTGCCTTCTCTTGCTGTACCTACACAATATAAAGTCCAATGGCATTTTAGCAGTGATTTGATTATTTTGACAGCCAAAATAGAAAATTCAGATCCCCAAACAGATTTTGTCTGTTTCTCCAAAAATTGCCATCTATGTGGAATTCAGTGATATTCACAATTCCACGTGACTTTGAGCTGAATAGATATTGCTTCTTCTTACACCTTCTCTGTTTCTATGAACAAAGAGAAATGGGTGGGGAGATGTGAGACCAGTGTTTAGGTATTTCATATTACACTTATAGTTGCTGGAGGGAAAATATGAATAATATGGCTGCCTCCTTATTTTAATTGAATGCACAGTCGACTGATAAGTCTCTGCCTGTGTGGACTGAGGTCCATGTGGCTTTGGATTAAACAACACTAGTTCTGGCAAAGAAAATGATCCCTACTGTGTAGTTAAGAAAACTGGCTCAGAAATGTTAAATAACTTGCTCAAAGTCACATACCTGTAAATTGTCTGGATAATTCAGGCAAAAGCCTACTTACCCTTGAAACACTTTCAAGAAAAAATGGTTTTGTGGGGACTTATTTAGATCAGGTACCAGCAGACTCTCTGTGAAGGGCCAGATAGTAGATCTTTTAGATTTGGTGTACCATGTAGTCTCTGTTGCAACTACGCAATTATGCCATTGTAGCATGAAGGCAGCCACAGAAAATGGAGAGAAGTAGGCGTGGCTGTGTTCCAATAAAGCTTTATTGATAGCAATAGGCAGTAGATTGGCTTTGGCCCGTGGGCTGTGGTTTGCTGCAGACCCTCCATCTTGTCCAACCTCCTCATGTTACAGATGAGCAAGTGGGCCCAGTGAGAGGAAGACAGTCACTCAAAGACACCCAGCGAGTTCTGTGAAGCCAGAACCCTTAACTCCTGGCTTCCCGTTGCCATGAGTCCTCACCCGGATAGCTTCCCTTGGTTACTCCATGTAGATCTTCATTCCTGAAGCTGTGTGAACATAGTGGGTCACTTGCTTTGGGGGAGTGGCAGGTAGGAGTGTGCCTGAAGTTTGTGTGCATACAGAGCTTATCAATGCTATTTATGGATGTTAGGGTGAATAAAAATATACAAAATCTGAAGCACGTGTAAGCTACACATTTTTAAAATTCAAAATGTTTGCACAGTCTTCCCTCCTGCCAATCTTTACGGTTGTTCGAGGCATCGCCGTGTATGTGCTGGTTGAGGTTGTGGCCTGGGACTGGCTGGCAGACTGCAGGAGCGGCTCTCAGAGGCAGAGAAGGAAAACTGGGAAACCAACACCGTCTTGAAATTGAAGAGGTTGGGGTGGTCTCGGATGTCTGGTGTTGAAGCTGAATTCGGCTGTGACCCATCTGTCGGCGCCCTTCCGGCCCCATGAGCCACAACGATTGGTATAGGATGGTCGCGTGGTGCTAGCCAGGTGAATTGGAGGCCTCTTCCAGAATGTTAGGAGGTGGTCTGGCAACAAGAGTGCCTTCCCTCTCAAGTCTAAACAGGAAAGGCACCAGCCAGAGCTGTCTCCAGTCTTGCTCCCCACAGCATAGAGAAGGCCTCTGGGCAGTAGAGAGAATGGCACTACCAGCATGTAAAGGCCAAGGGGTGAGGTGAACAGAAAGCATTAGAGTGCTCGGTTCCCCTTGGCATTGTCCAGGTCAGTTCTGATCCCTGAAGCCCTTCCTTTGACTCTTGGAATCCCAGTTCCCTTCCAATCACACCCCTTTATTTTGCTTTAGGTATTTTTAGTTGGGTGCCTGACACCTGCGGTCAAACAGTCCTGACTGCTTTTATTTTTTTTTACCATCTCATTGGTGAAAGTATTTGTCTTCAGAAGTCAAGTTGTACATAAAAATCTATACTTTCATAGAAAATTTGTTTCTTTTTTAAAACTGGCATCATTATATTCCCCTTACATCTATTATATTCCTAAGAGAAGCAAAATCTACCTTTCCACATTTTTTAAGGAAGCAGTGAATAATTATATCCAGAACTTTACGAATCTATGTGCTCGCACTTATGAGGCACATATACCCAATCACACTTACTTCTCTCGCTTAGTTTGAAGGCAAGGTTGCAACCTTTCACCTACTCTTCAAAAAGAACACATAATCAACTTTCCACAGAGGTTTTGAGTCACTTGAGAGGAATCTGGCAGTTGCCTTAAGAGTGTTTTCATTGCTGAAAGGGAGTTCCTTGAGCTTTGGATTCATAAAACTGTATGACCTGTCTCCTCTGAGAAAATGAAATGGAAGCTGTGACAGCCATCACAGCAGAAAGTCAAGTAGAGAACTGGAAATGAATATAATCAGTGTGTACAAACAAGCTATAAAGTTCAAGGAAAAAAGATTCCATTTAATATAATTTTCATATAAGACGGTCCACGTTAATCTTGATAAAAATAGCATGTTTCAAAGTGTCCACCTGACTCTCTGCAACGTGACCCAATTAAAAAATGGGGCAACTTTGTGAAAGAAGACTTCAATCATTTTGATTCCCAATAGTCAAGATATTCTTTTGACTTTTTATAATTCACATACAGTAAAATTCACAAATCTTGAGTGTACTTCTCACTCAATGAATTTTGATATGTGTAGACATTCATGGAATCACCACTCACATCAAGATTTAGAGTATTTCTGGCATTCCAGAAAGTTCCCTCGTGCTCTCTCTAAATCAGTATCTCTGCCAAGGGTAACTACTACTCTGAACTCTGTCACCATAAATTAGTTTTGCCTTCTCTTTAGCCTCATATAAATGGAACCATACACTATGCACTCTTTTAGGTTTGGCTTCTTTCATTCAACATTATGTCTGTGAGAACCATCCATGTTGTTGAGTATAGCAGCAAATTTTATTGCTTTTTAAAAATTGTTGTGTAATATTCCAATGCATGAATTTATTAAACTATTTCATTGTTGGTGGAAATCTGGGTTGTTTCCAGTTTGGTGCTGTTAAAAATTAAGGTGCTAAGAATATTCTTATTCCTATCTGTGAGTGACACAAGCATTCTTTTTCTCTTTGTTAATATACCACAGAATGAAATTGCTAGATCACAGGCTAAGCATATGTTTAGCTTTAGTAGATACTCATGAACAGTTTCCAAAAGTGATTTTACTAATTTACAATCTCACCAGAAATGCATGAGAGTTCCAATTGCTTCATATCTTTATCAACACTTAATATTGTCAGTCCTTTTAATTTTAGCTCCATTGGTGGTCTTATGCTGGTATCGCATTGTGATTTTAATTTGCTTTTCTCTGATGACTAATTATGTTGAACAACTTTTGATATGCTTGTTGGCCATTTGGATATCCTTTTGTAAAGTGATAATTGGATTGTTGCCCATTTTTCAAAACATTGATTTGTAGTAATTCTTTATATATTCTGGATACTAGTCCTTTGTCAGATATATGAATTACAAATATCTTCTTCAGTCTGTGGCCTCCTTGTTCACTCTCTTAATGTGGAATTATGCTGAGCAGAAGTTCTTAATATTAAAGAAGTCCAGTTTTTCAGTCTTCTGTGGTTAGTGCTTTTTGTGTTCTGTTTAAGAAATCTTGCCTATCCCAAGTTCATGAAAATATTTTGTTATGTTTTCTTCCAGAAGCCTAATTGTTTTAATTTTCACATTTAGGTCTATGATCCACCTTGTTTAATTTTTGTATACAGTGTGAGGAAGGAGTCAAAGTTCATTTTTTTCTACGTGGAGACCCATTTGTCCGAACACCATTTACTAAAATAACTTCCCACTGAATTGCAGTGTGCCTTTATTGCAAATCAGGTGACTATATATGTGTGGGTCTACATTTGGGATCTCTGTTTTGTTCCATTGGTTCACTTGTCCATGCCTGTGCTTATATCACACTCTCTTTATTACTGTAATAATAAACTGACAAGTTCTCCAGAATTGAATTTTCTTTAAGATTGCCATTGCTATTCTAGGTCCTTTGCATTTTCATATACATTTTAGAATCAGCTTGTTAGTTTCCACAAAAAGCCTGCTGGGATTTTTATTGGGATCATGTTGAATTTATATTGATATCCTAACAATATTGAGTTTTCTAATCCATGAAACTGGTCTATCCCTTGATTTATTGAAAGTCTTTAAAAGCTTCCCTCAGCAATGCTTTGTGTTTTTTGGTGTATAGATCTTACACCTTTTTTGATTAGATTTATTCCTAGGGATTTTACGATCTATGGTGCAACTGTATTTGGTGTTTTTAAAATTTCATTTTCTAATTGTTTGTTTTCAATATTACATAAATATGTAATTATTTTTTTGTATCCAGAAGCCTTGCTGAATTAACTTAAAAAAAATTAATAGTTTGCAGTTTTGTTTAGATTCCCTGTACATTTAATCATGTCATCTCTGAATAATAAAGGTTTTACTTTTTCCTTTCTTTCTGATTTTTATACCTTTTATTTCTGTTTCTTACCTTGTTGTACTGTGTAGCACTTCTAGTATAATATTGAATAGAGGAATACCAGAGGACTTCCTTGTTATGTTCTCAGCATCAGGGGAGAGGGTCAACAGTAGAGCTTTATAGATTTTCTTTATCAGGTTAAGGATTTTTCTGCTACTCTTAGTTTGCTGGGAATTTAGTTATTTATTTTTTAATCATGAACAGTTGAATTTTATTAAATGCTTTGTATCTATTGAGACAAACATACTTTTCCTCCTTTATTATGTTAATATGGTGAATTACTTTAATTTATTTTAGAATGTTAAGCCAACATTGCTTTCCTGGAATAAATTCCACTTGGTCATGATTTATCTTTTTGCTACATTATTGGATTTAATTCATTAATATCTTGCTTAGGATTTTTGATCTGTAATTTTCCTTTCTTGTATCAGGTTTTCATATCAGTGTTATGCTCCTCATAAAAAAATAGTTGGGGAGTATTTCTTTTTTTTCTATTTTCTCAAAAGGTTTGTGTAAGAATTCATCAATGAAGCCATCTGGGCATGTGATTTTCTTTGTGGGAAGTCTTTCAATTATGAATTAAATTTCTTTAATAGATAAATGTATTCAAATTTTCTATTTCTTCTTATGTTAGTTTTGGTAAATTATGTTTTAAGGAATTTGTTCATTTCATGTAAACTTTCAAATTTATTATCATAGAGTTCTTCATAATATTCTTTCATTGTCTTTTTAATATGTGTAGGATTTCTAGTGATGTCTTCTTTTTCATCCCTGGAATTGGTTACTTGTGTTTTCTGTTTTATTCTTGATCAGTTTTGCTAGGAGTTTATGAACTTTATTAATTTTTTCAAGCTACCAACTTTGGGTTTGTTGATTTGTCTCTTTGTCTCCAATGTGCTTATTTTATATTTCATTGATTTCTGATCTTATCTTTATTGTTGCTATCCTTCTCTTTTCTTTGGGTTTAATTGGCTTCTTTTCCCCAAGATTCTTGAGATGGAAACATACCATTAATTTTTTACCTTCTTTTTAAATATATGCATTTACTGAAAATGTTCATTTGTATTTTAATATATGCATTTTTCTGTAAATGTATGTTGGGAATTGAATCATGTTCCCCACAAAGACATGTCCAAGTCCCAACCCCTGGTCCTGTGGGTGTGAACCCATTTGTAAATAGGACTTTTGATGATATTACTAGTTAAGGTGTGCCCAAACTGAATGAGGGTGGGCCTTAACCCACTATGGTTGAAGTCCTTATAAGCAAAGGAAATTGAACACAGTAAGAGAAGCCGTAGGGAACAACCAGAAGCTAGAAGTCAACAGAACCTAGAGGAGAAAGCAGAAGACATCGCCATGTGCATTGCCATGTGACTGAAAAGCCAAGGACCAAGGACTGCCAGCACTCAGACCCAGAACACCACAGTCTTAGGGGATGTTTTAGTCTTGTGGGCTGCCAAAATGCACTATACTAGAAATAGGTTGGTTTTTACAATGGGGTTTTTTTTTTTAGGTTGTAAGTTTACAGTTCTGTGGCTGAGAAAAATATCCAAATCAAGGCATCATCAGGCATTGCTTTCTCCCTGGTGATCCTGGACTCCTCTGTTACATGGCAAGGCACATGGCAGCATCTGCTGGTCTCCCTTCTCTTCCTGGTTTCGTTGCTTCAGCTTCTGGCTTCCTCTGGCTTTCCCTATGCGCCTGTGGCTTTCTCTCTGTGCTTCTGTGGGTTTCACTCTCTCTCTCTCTCTGTATTCATCCTGTTTATAAAGGACACCAGTAAGAGGATTAAGACCTAACCTGGACCACGCTTACACCCACAGGAATGGATCAGCTTTAAGGTCATGATTTTCTGGGGTCCATAAAAACCTCGAACTACCACAGGAGAGAAGGCATTGCCTTGCTGACACCTTGATTTTGAACTTCTCCCAGCCTTAAAACTGTGAGCCAATAAATTCCTGTTGTTTAAGCCAACCCATTCATGGTATTTGCTTTAGCAGCTGAGAAATTAATACAATATCCTTTTAAGCACTGCTTTTGCTGCATTCTACAAGTTTTAACATGTATTTTCACTTTCATTCAGTTTGAAATATTTCCTGCTTTCCATTTTAATTCTTTGATAACTTATGGGTCATTTAAATGTGTGTTGCTTAATTGCCAAGTGTTTTTGGTGATTTTCTATATTTCTTTCTGGTATTGCTTTCTCATTCAATGCTTCTATGGTTCAGAGAAGATACTCTGACTTCAGACTTTTGAAATTTGTTGGTTTTTGTTTCATGGTCCAGCTTATCATTTATTTTGGGAAATGTTCCATGTGCACTTGGAAAAACTATATATTCTCCACATATGGGTGAGGTATTTTAAATATGCCAATTAAGTCAAGTTGGTTAATTATTATGTTCCAATCGTTTTTATTAATCTTTCGTCTGTTTGTTCTATAAGTACTGAGAGCAGTGTGTCAAGGCTGGTGCTAATCTATCTCTGGAGAATGTGTGAGCAGGGTTGCCCTGGACAGCTGCAGAGGCTGGACCTGCCATTATTGAATATGTGAATGGCACCTTCTGGGGTTTTAGGAACAATCCTACATGCTAAGAGTGAATGGTATCTCTTGGGTTTGGGCCTCAATGGACTGGGAGACCTCAAGATGAGCCAGAGGCCCATGTTGAAATTTAGAGCCACATTTGAATAACAAATTAACCTTTGTGAATTACATAATTGGCTTCCAGTTGGATGCTTGATTTCTTCAGTATGCTGTTTCTTCTTTTAGTCAGGCCACAAAAATGCCCACTTTCCCTAGGCTGTAGCGCATACTAGCCATGACTTATCTGAAGACAGTGAGGGATTGATGGAAATGTGGAGAGGGTTGGGAAGAACAAAGGTTTTGAGTTCAGAGAGACCTAGAATTGAATGTTCTGGCATGTTTTAGTTATGTGACCATGGGCAAACTCATCATCTCTCTGATTCATAGGCTTTATGGTTAGCTTGAAATAAGTAGGAACCTCCTAGCACTGTGCCTGGCAGTAAAGATAATGCACAAATATGAATTCCTCCTCCTTGTTCCCCAGCCTCTTGAGAAGGATGCCTCTGCTTTCGGATTGAGTGTTAGAGAGTGAGTATGGGGCTGGCTGAGGAGCCTAGCTTGTTAAGGCTGGAGATGGGGAGGGTTGGGCCCATCGGTCCAAGGCTTACTGAACAACATCAAAACTTTCTCACAGAAGGAATTAGGACTGGATCACAGTGCTGCCCATTGCTCTCAGTTTAGGTGGACATAGTTAAACATCCCAGGAGAATTGTAAGGCAGCCAGGAAAGACATGACTGGCACTTGAAGTCCTGTCCAAACATGGAAAATCCCTCTCACACAGCAGAAGTCAACCCAAATAGAATTCTAATGTTTTCCTTTTGCACAGGACCAAGATGTTAGCACTCATCGCTTTCTGGGATTTGCAGATCATAGGAAAATGTTGTTGCTAGCCACTGAAGGAGGGCTGGTAGTTTTGACTCAGCAAGAGCTCCGACAGAAATGGAAGCATTGGTTGGGGCTGGTGGAGCGCAGGTCAGGAGTGATGGCCCCGCCGGAAGGGCCTGTGGGAGGCTCCGGGAACTCCAGCATCTCGGGAGAATACTCAGGCTGACCTGGAGTAGTGGAGGACAAGTATTCTGGGCAGGCCTGAGCCTGTCAGAGCTGTGAGAAGACATCACAGGCCAAGCAGGAGGTGGGCACATGCTCTGTAAGCCCTTGTCCTGGGATAGGCTTCATCGCTAACAGGCTGCATTGAGAAGGATTCCAGAGGCTCCTCCCGGCTTGGCTGGAAACCAGGCTGAGGCTGATGAGTGATGCCATCGGGTTGCAGGGAAGGGCCGGGTGACCCATGTGCTCTCTATTTTCTTGTTTCTTTTAAAATTTGATGTTAATTTTTATCAAAGGAATATATTTACATAATATGAAAAGTCAAATGCTACAACATGGCTTATAATGAAAACAGCAGTCCCTTGTCTCACCCCTCTCCTTCCCGGAGTCCAGACTCCTTTACCCTTTTCCCCCTTCCCCAAAGGCAAAATCTTCCAGTTTTTAAAAGCTACTTATTCTTATGTCCATATTTCTTTTCTATGAAGGGAAATTTCAAATATATCTACAAGTTTTGAGACTCATATGAGAAATCCCATATCCCATCATCCAGCTTCAACCACTGTCATCACATGGCCAGTCTTGTTTTATCTTCTCCCACTTGGAGTATTTTGAAACAAATCCAAATCAGTGTATCATTTTATCTGTAAATAATTCAAGTATGTAGTTCTAAAAGATCAGGATTCTTGTTTTAACATAACCACATTTGATTATCTCCCCTAAAACAAGCTGAAATAATTTGTTAGAATCATCAACTATCTGGGGTCCAAATTTCCCTGATTGTCTTATGCACTTTTAAAAAAAAACATTTTACCTTAATCTATCTAAATAATATACTTATACTTGAGTCATTTATTTTTGAATCCAATATCACAATTGCTCTATTGCAGGGGTCATCTATTTCAGAGTAAGTCTGCACATCCCTGACGCGCAGAAAGGTGCCTGTGGGTAAGGGGGGATGGAGTCACAGCCAGGACCCTTCCCCCGAGGCCTCTTCTATGCAGACACTTGTATTCTGAGCTGCTGTATCCCATGAGTGGCTAACTCCAGGTTCTGTGTTTTCATTTTGTGGATGTGAGCAAAGTGTATGTGGGGAGGACTTATGTAAGAGTCCTCTAATTTATTTCTGACGCTCAGAAAGCATGGTTGACAATGCCAGTTGTTTCTGAGGTAGCCAGCGGGGTGTAATGGAAAGAACTCACAGTTGTTGGAACTCGACAGCTGGGGTTTAAATGCAGGCTCTGTCACCTTGAAGCTATGTGACCTGGGCAAATTACATAACCTCTTTGTGTCTCTGTTTCCACATGTGTAATGTGGGAATAATGATGCCTCCCTCAAAGAGTAGTCGTTGTAAGGACTAAAAGAAATAACACACACAAAGGATGAAACAGTACCTAGCACATAGTAGGGACTCAATAAAATCATGTGCATGCTCTGTCTCTCTGTGTATATGTATATCCTGTATATAAATGTGTGTTTATATTTGCACAGATATTTTATTTTCAAAGATAAATAGACAATGCATTTAATTCCTTTTATTTTTCATAATTATTATTGTACTTATTTTAAAAATTATCTTCTCTCTCTACTTTAACCTCTGGTTATGACTCCTTAAATAAAAATGTTAAACATAGTAAAACAATTCCTTAGAGTAAAACCTTCTTAGTTTAGATTAAGAAAGCATCTGAGTTATAGAATTTTTTTTTAAAAAGCAGCTAAGTTTTATTTCTTTCAAGTAATTCTAACTAATAGAAAGTAAATTCTTCTCTCTTGGTTGGACCAGCTTTAGCAGACACATGACTCATACAGTTAAATGTATTTCAGCCAGGGCTCCTCTGGTTGCAAAGTGACTGAACGATAATGCAAACTTGCCTAAGCACAGAGGAATTTTACTGGCTCACAGATATGGGATGTCCAGACGTCAAACTGTCTACAGTCTTGTCAAGATCCAGGGGCCCATAAAATGTTGGTTACACTTTTCTCTTTCTCTTGCCATCTCTCCATCTCTTTGCTCTGTGTATTTGCATCATTCTGTAGTTTCTTTCAGTTTTCAGAGATGGTCAAAGTGGCTGAAAGCATCCCTAGCTTGTGTTGTCCTTAGAGCTCTCAATCCTGGGGGAAGAGGAACTTTTCTTCCCCAGGATACATAAATCACACCTGAGGGCAGACTTGGATTGGCTTGTTTTGGTCACGTGCTCACATCTAGGATGACAAGGAAGCAGGAACACAGGGCCTGGTTACTAAGCTAGGCAGTCTCTCCAGGACCATTCCTCAGAGGAAAGACAGAGTTGGCATCATACAAAGAATAAAGGATGCTATTTAGGGAAAAGCAACAGTATCATTTACAGAACTTAATTAGCAAGTCATGCTAGCACAATCAACGTATTGTAATTTTTAGCAAATAGCTTGTTCTTTTAAGTAAGGTAACATTCTTCTCTGAGATGTGCTTATCCTATTAATTTCATACCAAACAATTTATTTACAGACAATCAGAAATAATGTTCTTTTTTTTTTTTTCTTTCTTTCTTTTTTTTTTTTTTATTATGGGTAAAAATCAAAATTCTCACAATACATACAAACATTTGCAAAATGATATGTAAATATATATGCATATATGTGTATTTGCTTACAAAAATGTTATTTATATATATATATATATATATATATATATATA
>JAKSZT010053769.1:13388092-13488992 GCA_026826555.1 Tolypeutes matacus | reverse complement strand
AATTATTCCCAACATTGTCAGGAAAATCTCGATAGAAGATGTCTCACCCACAGGGGGACAATACTTCAAGAGGAGTAAGTGACTTGTAAGGTCAAGGAACGCCGCCCGAAACAGCATTACTGTAGCAAATGTGAAGGGTCTGGTTACCTCCCTGTCTGAAACCCAAGACGTGTGAAGGAAAAGAGGTGCTGAAATATCTGCAGTTGGCGGTGACACCTGAGAACATGAGTGATCCACCTCCCTACATACAAGGGCAGGGATCGTGCCTCTCACTGCAAATAGCTCTGAACCTGCTGCCCACCTCCACCTCAAACTTCTATCTTGGAGAAGCGAAATACCACTTTGCTCTTAGGCCCAGGTCCCAGCGCATCAGGTTACTTGTTACTCTGTCAGGTCCATATCAGAAGATGAAACCTTACCAAATAGGAGCCACTCAGGGCTGGGAAAAACTTCAAGTGGATACCTGATCTTCTAGTGCCCCTGGATGAGAGAACAGATAAGCCCGGAGACGTGCCTCCTCTGAACTGGAAGGGCCACCTCTGGGGCAACTTCTTACCATGCTGACCTAACCTAGCAACAAGGGGATGAGGGGTGGCATCGCCAGGTCTGAATAGAATGGGATTTGTGCTCTGTGCCCACCTCTTCTTGGCCTCCGCCAGTTTCTCCACCCACTGCCTATACAGGATGAAAAACCCAGGGCGAAGCAGGAGGCTAGGCGGTTGGGACTCAACCAATGAATACTCAGCAGCACTGTGTAAACAAAGGAGGTTACGCAGGCGGAGGGAGCAGGGAGACTCTGGGATCCACCATAGCTGAGCCTCAGAAGCCTCAGAACAGACCTCTTGCTGCAATGGCCCCACCATGTCTGATCAAATCTCTTGCATCTTGCATTCAGTGCTGTTTCATATTTATTGGCAGCAGTTTTTCCTTTCTTGGTGATTTATGAAATAATGGTGTGTTTGTACAATTGATGGTGATTTGGTTTCAACAAAATGGTTGTAAATCAGGACCACCTGCTCACAATGTTAAACTAAAACTCCCTGACCATTCCAAAGAGACATTTTACAATCCAAAAGATACATTGTAGCAGTGGGAGCCGAGATCACCAAGTCCAGAAGAGATTCCAACGCAGCAAAAGAGAAATGTTTTCTCCCACTCAGGGTCCTCAAAAGTTGCAATGCACAAAGGCAGGTGTGAACTTTCAAACTATTTGCAATTGGGAAGTAGGATATTGTTCACCACTTCCAACAGGAGTTTCTCATCTTGATGCACAATTTGAGGACGGTTGGTGATAAAATGTGGTAAATGTGATAGAGATAATAATATGAGAGTGACAATAATAAGATAAAGCTTTACTGTTTGCAGAACATTTTCTGAGAATTATATGATCTCAGGCCCAGCTGGTACACTGTCCCTCTTTTTATTGACAAGGATGTTGAAGCACAATGCAATTGGTAGAGGAAAGACTAGGCTCCTGGGAAACATGGTCTTTCCTCATGACCCTTCAACTAATCCACGAGGAAAAAGGGAAAGATTTAGCCCTAGATAGTCTTTTCTTCAATCTTTCCAAGCTCAAAAAGAATAATGATCATGATATGTCCACTTTCTACCAATATTCCAGAAAAAAATATTAATAAAAAGAGTAAAAGGGGTAAATGTATGTTTTAAATGGTCATTTTTAAAATGATGTCCATGTTAATACTGATCATTGAAATTTTAGTATGATAAATAATTTGTGCCTGAGAAGCACATATCTCTGACTATTAAAGTGAAACAAATTTAAAAAATAAAATGGGTTCTGAATGTTGAACGCATTTGCACAATTAGCCCACAGTTAATGAGTGCCTTCCAAAGGCAATCAATAATAAAGGAGCCCAAAAGAAGGTGCCCCCATGGAAGCAGAAAATGCAATTAAAGGGACAAGACATACATAAAAATATCAATACAAGATAGTAAGTGATTAGCTCACATGGGGGAGGGAGAATTATGGACTAGGATGTCAAGGAATACTGGGGAATGAGCTTTGAAGGATGATTAGGGTTTAACTCAGCTGAGAGGAGGGTGGTTGACGTCTGTGTCCAGTAAGCAGGTGAAGAAACAATAAGATCTTATATAGAGCATGGCATATAGCACAGTGTTCAGTGAGGGTCATTGAGGGGAAATGGAAATGGTCCATTTCTCAGGACTGAGTTGGGAAAAGCCTAGCTGGACAGAGGGCTCATAAGTAGAGTGGAAAGAGAGTTCCAAGGGCAGGTGGTAAAGGGTCTTGAAAACAAGAGCAAGGCATTTGAATTTAGCCTATAAATAATGAGGAGCCCCTGAAAGTTTTTGAGCAGAAGAGCTGGTGGTAAGAGGAGATTTTAGATAGATAATCTGTGACATTATGCAGGAGCCCAGGCAAAACTTCCATATCAAACAGTGAGGTGGGATGGGAGAGGTCACTGAGATAGAGGAGACGTCATTGAAGGTGAGTTCTGAGATGGAAGCAGTCAGCTTGAATCATGGACCTATTGCCCAGCCCTCATGGATAAGTGGCAGGGTTTCTGCTGTCTGCGGAGCAAAAACTGAAAATGTCCTGCACTCAGAAGGAAAGTCCAAACTATAGATAGATAGAGATCTATATAGAGATAGATAGAGATGTAGATTTAAAAGCTTTCCACACTGATTAATAAATTCCAATAGCTAGTTATACATTTGTGTGCATGCATATAGATATCTTTCTCTCTATGTACATTTATCTATATATCAGTAGATGATAGTAAGATAGATGATAGATAGATAGTTTGGCATTTAATTCTGCTTCTCATTCTCTCTTCTATTTCTGCAGTTGTTCACCACTCTTCCCTCCCCCACAGTCTAGCACTGTATCTCGGTACCTTCTGACACTAAGTTGTCCAAGTAATAATCTCGATGTGCCATGTGAAAAACCAAAAAGACGCCACTATTGCCTTGCCTTGGACATGTAAAAGTATTGAAGATAGAAATACCTGCTGAAACTGTAATTTGCACACTTTGCTCATTTCTTCATTCATATGACTAATATTAACTGAGTGCTTCCCATGTGCTAGGCACCATCCTACATCCTGGATATACAGCAATGAACAGGACGTTATTCATTCATTCATTTACAAATGTTTGTTGAACTGATACTATGTTTAAAGCTCCGTGCAAAGAGCTGTGTAAGTCGTGGTTCCTGACTTCAAAGGATCACAGCCTAGCAATAAAGAAAATAAACCTCTACCAGCAATATCAAAATACATGAAGTCATCACCTTACAGGCAGAACATTCACTCTTCCATCTCAAATAAAGTGTTCCATACCACAAACCCAGGAGGAACCAAGGTCCAAGGAGGAAATGAGCCCTTTGTAACTGTCCTGAGCATGTGGGATTAACAAGTACTCTTGTAAAAGCAAATGCCAACCATCAAGCTGCCTACTGGCCAGTTGCCTCCTCGAAGGCATTCATGTTTATTTATTTATGGGTATATTTATTTGCTAGATTTATCACTTTTGCAGCCTGCGCCATTTGGCCTCAGGGTCAAATAAATCACTTTTAAAACTTTAACATCATTCTTAAGGATTGTGTGCCCCTGTGTGCCCCTGAAGACAATTATAAAGACTTTACAAGAGCAGAATTAAATCCATTTTACAAAGAAATACACTGGGAACAACAGAATCTAAATGCATCACAGAAGGAATAAATAGATTCCAGGAAAAATCTGGAGATAGGACTGAAGTGTTCTACAGTCCTTTTTAGAACCAGAAAAATTCCCGTCCATCCACCCCCCCCCCCAAAACAAACAAACAAAAAAGGGTGTGGGCAGTGGGCAGGGAGCAATGGGAGAGATGGGATTCTGCTTCGCTTCTTTTTGGCACAGTCCCTGTTTCAAAGGTATGGGCTCCTTGAGGATATCATAAGGTGCTGGAAGACAGCCAAGAGTCATAACAAAATGTGTAATACAATAGAAAAGAAATGTATTTTTAAGAAAGCTGGCTTTTTCATTTGAAAATTCAGCCAAGGTAGATTCTTCCATATCCCAAGGCCAAAATCTATCTCTGGAGAGTTGACTCTTTGGGTCCTAGATTTAGGGTATTAATCTACTAGCATATTATACTAAATTACCTATTCATACACTCATCTAATATTTATGGACTAAACACTGGATTATGTGCTATGGAATATAAAAAATAAGGCAGGGTCCCTGATTTCATTTACAGTTACAGTATTATATAGTATAATAAGTCTTATAAGTTGCCAGAACAGAGTGCTATGAGAGCCTGTGGAAGCAGATCCATATTAAACAGCAAGTTTCACTATCATATCATCTCAGTCTAGGATTGTTGCATTTTTTGTGTTTTGTTTTTTGTATTTCTGTGCTGTCTGAAAATGACCAAAAATTTTTTTTAATTTAATGTAAAGCAACTTCCTTTTTCCACTATTTCTTTCAATGAAGTTGGCTTATTTTGACTAAATTGGTATACTGTGGAAAGACTTTGTGATATCTGATATTTAAAATATATGTGTTTTGTTCTGGTTTTTGCTTTAAACCATCATTTTTAATTAACTAACAGACTCCCAGCCCCAACTGCATTAGATAAGCATCCTTCTACTCTACAAATTTGTGCCGCTACAACAAGTTCCTAAAGACCAGAAGCCATGTCTTAAATATCTATGATTTCCTACCCCCTCGCCAAAATGATAAGTAGGAATTAAATAAATATTTTACAATTTAGACAAATAGTTGCTACATCTTGTCATAGAATAACCCACATCCCCTCCAGGAACTCAAATCAAAATGCAGCAAGATTTCCTCTTATTCAGCTAATTTTATGCTAACAGCCTTTGAGGGCTTGCCTAGAGACTGAACAACCAGTTATATCATACTTCTACAGAATTATAAAATCTGTGGTCCTGCAGCTGTGGACAGGATAATTCCTTCCATCTGCCCCATGGTATCCGGGACCCCTCTCAGCCTGGGGCTGTCAGAGCAGACCTGGTCCTGGGTCCCTTTGGATTGAGGAATGAACTATCGGGGGAGGTAGGGGAGGTAGAGACGCTGCGGACCAAAGTAGATTAATTGTTATAGTGGGTGTTTTCTTGTGTTGGCCGAAGAACTTATAACATTAATGTAAAGATAGTGGCTGCCAGGGGTTCAGAAGGGGGGGGGGAGTAATGAATGGGTGGAACAGGGCATATTTGGGGCCGTTAGAGTCTTCTGTATAATACTGCAATGACAGACACATGGCATTATACATTTGTCAAAGCCTATAAATCCGTACAGCTCAAAATGTAAGCCTAATGTAAACTATAGACTTTGGTTAGTAGCAATACTTCAATACTGGTTCATCAACTGTAACAAATGTACCACAGTAATCTAAGATGTCAATAAAAGGGATAACTGTATATGTGGGTATGGGGGGGTGTTACATGGGAATTCCCTATACTTCTGGTGTAATTTTTCTGTAAATGTAAATCTAAAACTTCTCTGAAAATAAAGTTTGAAAATAATCTGTGGTCCAAACAATTGAACTTAAAAATGAATGTTTAGAATATGAACCATTTACAAGTAGGGGTTGTGCAGCACACAACAAACAGAAAAAGTTTCTAATTTCAATTCCAACATGGTATGTTCTACCAAAGTAAAAATCCACATGCTCAAAAAAAAAAAAAAAAAAAAGCAAAAATTAAAATACAAAAAAAAAAACCAAAAACTACACAAAACATATGCTCATGGACGTATCAAATTGTAACAGTGATTTCGGAAATTTAGCAAGTTTAGGAATAATAAACTACAGACATTTCCTTTCTGATTCTCACACAGAATCTTGTTAATCAGAATGGCTAATTTCCCACTCTGGGGCAATGTCAACCCCTTGACATGACCATTTAGCTATGGAATGGCCTTTCTCCAAAAGTACCTGAAGTCTTCTGCCCAAAGAAAAACCTGGACAAGAAGTTTTGGATTCTGTGAAGCTCACAGAAGCTATGTTAAAGGAATCATCTTGTCTCTCCGAAATGAACAGCCCTCTAGCCTCATGCCGCACCTGGCCACTGCATGAATCCTTGGTCTCACCTACTGGTAACAGCCCACTGCTCCCTGCACACACTGTCGCCCTTCAGACCTGTTTTTGGACATGGCTTTCCCTAGGTCCAGCCTGATCTCTACATTTTTCTGCCCATGCAGTCTCCTCTTTTATCTTTCAAGAGCCATTTATCTCTGGGAAGCCTCCCCCACATCTTGCAGGGATAGTTGCTTCTTCCTCAGGCCTTTGGCCTTGACCCCTCGTGTTGCGATTCTCTTCCGTTTGCATGTCTACAAGACTCTAGACTGCAAGTTCTTTAGGAACAGAAATCCTTCCCTAATTGTGGTAGTTTGATATTATTTATGAATCCCCAAAAAAGAGAAAAATTATGTTTGTAAACTGGTCTGTTCCTCTGGGTGTGATTACTCTTTGATTGTATTAAATTCAAAGGTTTTAAGTTTACTTGATAAAAGATTAGGGCTTTAATTCAACCATGTCAGTAGGGCGTGACTTGGGGTTGAGTCCCCACCCCCTCGGTGGGCTGATATAAACAGACACTCACTCAAGAAGACACACAGGAAGAGAGAGAGCTCTATAGACACAGAAGAGAAGAGAACTTTGATCCTGCAGTCCTGGGAAAAGAGATGAGCCATTTGCCTGATAGTTTGCAGCGCTGAGAAAACCCGGAAAGAAACAAGCCCTATACCAGCCTGGATCTGAGAAAGAGGAAGGCTGAACCCTCACAGAGATCAGCAACCATCTTGCTTCAACACGTGGCAACTGACTAGTGAGAAATCAACCTTGAGTTGGACTCTTTAGGGCCCTATGACTGTAAGCTTTTACCCCAAATAAATACCCTTTATAAAAGCCAACAGATTTCTGATACTTTGCATCAGCACCCCTTTGGCTGATTAATACACTAACCTCTCCTATAGCTCCAGCTCCTTGCATGGTACCTGGCACAATGCAGGCCCTCAGTAATACTGGCAAACACTGCAATAGAGTGTCCCAGGCACCCTTCTAAATGCTCTGGCATATATTAACTAATTTAATACTCATAATAGTCCCATTAGATGGTTACTCTCATTATTCCCACTTTACTGTTAAGGAGACTGAGGTTCAGAAATGTTAAGGAACTTGCTCAATGTCACATACCTGTGAACAGTGGAGCAGGGATGTGAACACATGGGAGCAGGCTCCAAGGTCTATGCTCTTATCCACTACACTATCCTCACTCCCAACAAATGTGAGCTGAAAAATGGGAGACAATGAAGAAAGGCAATCCATTCCTGGTGACCTTGAATAAGTGAGCCGCTAGCATCTGAACTGCCTGTGGAGATGCACCTCCTCCCACCCCTGGGCAAGGAAATGAGGTGACTTCTAGGATCTGATGGCCTGAGTCCTACAGTCACAAGGACCTGAATTCTGCCAACAACCAATGAGCTTGGAAGAGGACTCCATGCCTCAGAGGAGACCGTAGCCCCGGCCAACACCATAATTCCAGCTTGTAAGACTCCGAGCAGAGGTTCCACATAGCTGTGCCCAGATCCTGGACCCACAGAAACTGTGAGATGATAAATACATGTTGTTTTACGCTGCTAAATTTCTGATAATTTGTTATACAGCACTAGAAAAGTCATATGATTACTATCACCAATTGATTGAATATATGCATTTATTTCCATTTATTTCCTACCTTCTGATAATTAGGCTTTCCAGATGCACTAAAATGTATTTTTTCCCCAAGTGCCCTCTGCTCTTCCCTATGAGATGATTATACTTCCCCATTCTACTGGTAGTAGGCTTGCCCTTATGTCCAGCTTTGGCCAATGAATGGGAATAAGACTGATATGTGCCACTTCGAGAAAAAGTTTAGAGAGTCATTGGTAGTTCTGCTATTTTCTTTTCCCTCAGCCTTAAGACCAACAATGCCCCAGATTGGGACTTCTCCTTCCCACCTGGGTTCCAAAATGAACTCTGACACGGAGCAGAGCTGTGTCTGAACCATAGTCACGTAGAGTGAACAAGTAAACCCTTGTTGTAAGCCACTGAGATTTGGGCGTTTTTATTGCCACAGCACAGCTTAGTTTAAGCTGACTGATACACCAGACTTCAATATGTACATATGATTGAGTGGCAAATAAATTAGTATATTCCTAGCTTTATCCATCTAATAGCTTTTTACTGGCATCTACAGAAATATCTAAGAAATCAAACAAATAAAACTTTACCTCCTTCCATCTTCCATTCACTCTAAGCTCTGCTGTAAATTTTCAAGCTAAATGATTACTGCTACATTGAATAGAGTCATTTAGCTTTATTTATTCTTCTCTCCCATGTGACTTCCTATAATCATTGACTGAGACCCTTTGAGCTTGGGAAAATAAAGCTTCAGAAAAGAATAAGAAAGCCAACAAAGAAAAACAAAAGACTTTCTTGGTCCTCAGTTAGAAGAGAACTTATCATAAGAGCTAATAAGAACAACAGCTGTCACTTACTGAGTGCATACTATATGCCCAGTGTTGAGATAAATGCATAGCCCTTGCAACAACCCAGTGAGGTAGCATACTCTTATCTGCATTTTACAGAAGAAGAAAATAAAAGTTCATATGCTGGCCTAAATTTGACAAGGACTGTCTTTCTTCAATAAAGGTAGCCAAGGCATTTCCTTGAGAACAGTCTATCTTCAGAACTGCTCCAACCAGGAGTAAGAAAATTTTCATTTTGTGGTTAATTGAATTAGTGCCTCTCTCCCAAACATAATGAAATTCAAAGCCAATTTATTAGTACTCTTGGGACTCTTAAAAATCCTTCCTCTAATGTATTAGATTAGTCCCAACAAGACAGCCCTGTTTAAAATAAGGTCAGGCTCATTCAGGCATTTCTCTGTGGCCTCTACCTACACTAGGGCACGTGAAGTTCACCTTGTTCAATCTTCCAGTTTTCCTTCCATATACCCCAGGAAGAGAGCAGTGTATCTTCTAAACATCAGAATCGAGCTGGCCCTTCATTTCTGGGCCCATCACTGAGGCCATTACCTAACCCACTGCAGGGTGACAGCAGTGGCCAGTTCTAAAGGGAACTGCCTGCCTCCCCGCCCCGTGCCACCCTCCCTCCCCCCTCTCCACCCCCCTCTCTCCCCCTACAGCCTTTTAAAAACTTGTCTGGATCCTAAAAGGTCTTTAAAGACTGCACAGTGTTGTCCCCTTTACTAAGCACAGATCTTGGACTAGAAAGTAAAACTTCTTTTCCTCCTGCCCATAGACTTGTATATGTGCTGACATAGAGCATCAAAGGGGGCATTTCAGGATAACAAATTGGACTTTCCAAAATAAAATCTATAACATCAGCTTCTGTGTCTGGAGGGCTTACTACATGCTGAGCACTCTAGAGCCAGGCAGAGAGCATGGGCTGCTGACTGCCAGCGTAGTGGAGAGGTGAAAACATGGGCTCCCAGCCACACAGCTTGGCTTGGACTCCTAACTCCACCTCTAGAGCTGTGTGACTTTGTTACTTAACTTCTCTGCCATGGTTTTCTCATCTGTAAAATGGGGCTGTTGCCTAACTCATAGGGTTGTTGTGAAAGCTACATGTGTTCATATATCTCAAGCCTCAAAGCCTGGGGCACTTGACAAGCCTAATAGAAAGGTTTGCAATTAGTATTTCTCCCCAACATCAACTCCTCCTCTTTCCTGACAATGCACTTTTAGTTAAAGGAATGGCTCTGGCTCCAGAGATTCACCCTGATTAGACCAAGCCAATGTTCCTCAATTGTTTTTTCATGAACCCTTAAAAGACATAGTTTTCTAGCCAGCCAAGTACACACACATGCCTATAGAACAAACAAAAGTTTCATGAAACAATATTTACCTTTATCGTATGCTTTGGGCTCTGGTATTCTCTATTCTATACCATTATACTTTTTCTTTTCTTCTTGATTTTCAAGCTGGTGATCATCCACTGAATTTATTTCATGACTCACCAATGAGTTGTTTTGGATAGTCCGAAAAAAAAAAAAAAACCCACTGATCTAAGCAAACCATGGTTCTTTTCATTTTTTTTTTTTTTTTTTTTTTAAAGATTTTATTTATTTATTCATTCATTTATCCCCCCCTTGCTGCTTGTGCTCGCCGGGTCAGTCAACCACGCCGTGTGGGCGGGCCTGCCCTCACCAGGAGGCCCCGGGAACCAAACCCGTGGCCTTCCATATGGTAAACGGGAGCCCTACTGATTGAGCCACAGCCGCTTCCCGGTTCTTTTCATTTTAACAGCACCCCTATGAGTTAGGCGCTATCATGAAAGCCCATTTGACAGATAAGAAAACTGAGGCACAGTCAGGTTAAGTAGCTTCTCCAAGGTCACAGAGCTTAGCAGTGATTGGTACAGATTCAGAAATAGGCATGTAGCCCACGTCGGTCCAATTGAACTGAGTATGGATGAGGAAAGGTGTAGCCTGATTGACATCCATGCTACAGACATAAGCAGAGCAGGCATGTGGGGAGCTGCTGCTGCAGAGGAAAGAAGAAAGACTGAAAGAGCCTGGTCTTTGACAAGATGGTTCACCTGAAGCCACCCTACCCTCAACTACCTCTTTTATAAGCTAATAAATTCCTTGACTGTTTTAGCCAGTTTAGGTTGGGTTCTCTGTCACTTACATCTTGACCTGATATGTTGCCTTATTTTACCGCAGTAACAATCCCATGAGGTCGGTAATATTATTTCCATTTTGTAAAAAATGAAGTTCTGAGAATTTCAGTAATTGACGGGGGCACTCCCAGCTACAAGTGGTGGAATGAGATTCAAACCTAGTTCTCTCTGACTACAAGACACGATCCTAAACAGCCTGTGGAAGCTGGTGTACTAAAACATAAGGGGTGAAATCAGGGGAGCTGATGCGTGCTGTCTTTCTCCAAAGGAAAGCCATCATCCTCATCCCACCTCCCTCCACCACTGTGCCTTGAGAAGCACGGTCGGCACCTCCCATAAATGTTCTTATCCCCTTTTCACTTTATCTTATAGTTATTCATGTTCATGTATTAGGTTCCCCACTAGAGTCTAAGCTTCTAGAGGGCAGTGTCCATGTCAATGCAGCTTTATAGCTTTGTGCCTTGCACAAGGAAGGCACACAAGAAATAAGCATTGCATTGGTTGTCCTTGAATCACTCTTTGTCCCATTTAGAAATAATGGAGGGTGGGGCAAGCTACAACATTTACTGATAAGTTATATACAAGTTTCACTCAATATGGCTCTGTTCTAGGAGTGTGCTATGTGCTGCACTGCTTGCTGTTCCTTGTGGGTCTCTATAGGACAGGCAGGAAGATGGAAACATGATGCATGGGATCAATTTCAAAGCAGACGAGATATTGGCATATGCCATTGACGCAGGTACCAGACCAGCCAAATCTGGCCCCAGTGAGTTTTCAGATCTGATCTAATCCTCATCCTTAAAGCCAAACTCTCATCCACTTTGGACCGTGGCCTGGCTCTGCATTCATTTTAAATCCGAGGACCGGTGGCATTGCCAATATTGTATGTGTTCCCTGGTAACTCTTGAAGCACTGCTGCATTTGAGAAGCAAACAGCTCTGATCATGAGTTCACCACTGAATCCTCAGTGGGTTCTTTGCCGGCCAGATTCAACGTGAACTCTTGGAGGACGTTCCAGGTGCTCCGCAATAGGACATTCAGTTTCAGTCTTCACTCACAGGTTTCCTCCTCCCTTGGCCTACTGGCCTCATCACCTCTTCACAGCTCCCCAGACACATCCCGCCCCATGCTGCTTCCATGCTGCCTTCACGCTGGTGCCTCTGCCTGCACTTCTTTGCAGCCAACACTGCCTGTTATGACCATGTCCTTTCTGGAAGGCCCAGCCCCATACTTCCGCTTTCATGAAGACTTTGCTCTCCCCCCATCTGAAGCCTCATAGCATTCTGCTTATACCTCTCTTACAGTACTTATTACAATTATTTAAGGACCGGCTCCTGTAAAATTACTTCTGCTAATACTTATTGAGGGCTCGTCATGTCAGGCATTGTGACAAATGCTTTATATATATTAACTCAATTAATCCTCACTGTAGCCCATGAAGGAGGTAGGAATGGAGAGAGTAATAGTAACCAATCTTACTGGATTGTTGTGAGGATTGAAGGAGTAATATATGAAAAGCGTTTACAACCAGCTCGCTGTGAGCCTGGCACATTATAAGTGATCAATGCACATTTGCTGTCATGATTATCATCATCATCATCATTATGAAATCTATTTTACAGATGAGGAAACTGAATTCTACAGGTGTTTGCATGGAGTTGCACCTCTAGTAAAAAGTGGAGCTTGCATTCTGTTACTCACTGCACCACAAAGCATTTTAATATAAGTCCCTTTAGCGGACAAGACAGACACACCTTTATACCTGCTAAGAGCTCAGTCCAAGGCCCTACACAGAAGTAGTCTAGAAATATACAAGGAAATGAATGGATTACACCTGAAACCATCAGACATTTCATGACCTTGCCATGTGGATTCTTTCCGCTAACTGGCGTTGAATAATTTACTGGATGAGGTAAAAATTTGTAGATCTGGTATAAGTTTTTGTGAATACACACTTGTTTCCTAATCTTAAATCCTTTCAAATGAAGTATATCCCCTAATCTATTAAACATGCCCTCATCCAATGCAGGATGTAAACAAATCCAAACATCCTCACAATTTTCATGCAAGC
The DNA here is from genome assembly GCA_026826555.1 of Tolypeutes matacus. NCBI lineage: Eukaryota > Metazoa > Chordata > Mammalia > Cingulata > Chlamyphoridae > Tolypeutes > Tolypeutes matacus. The sequence continues at coordinate 13,476,250 of JAKSZT010053769.1, read as the reverse complement.
AAAGCGTGCTGCTAATGGTCCAAACCCTACAGCCCTCATGCCTGGTCTCAAGCAGCCCGAGGTGAAGGGATAAGCACATTGTCCACACCCACCCTCTCTCTCCCATTGCCCTCATCTTTGTACCTTCAGCCAGGGGCTGCTCAGGTTTTGTTTCTGTTGCCATAAATTAAAGGGCACGCTTTTTACATGTCCTGAATACATTTCACGCAGGATGGCAGAGTGAGGGAAAAGTGGTTTCCCATAACCCTCTCAAATGTCCCAGTGTGAAATCGCCCGAGGAGCATGCACAGCAGCCAGGCACTCGGAGGCCGCACAGGGGCGAGGCCACCTGAAATCAATACTTGATCCCAAGCAAGCTGCCCGCGGCGCCCGAGGGGACGGGGGAATCACTTTCACAGAGGCCTGAGCTGGAGCCTCTCACCCCAGGCCACAGTGCACTGCTCAGCTAACCATGAAAATCGCTCGCATATGTCTCCTGGACTCTTACATGACTGTGACGACCACAATATTTCAATTTGTTTCACCAACATTTTCTAAGTGACCCATGACTTCATGCAAAGTCCCAGATAGCTCCCCCTATGCAGGGCCCCCGCACAGAGACCCAAATGCAGCTACGGCAGCTGAACCTTGAAGACCCAGGGTCCCCCCACCACACACAGCTGTGCCGAGACCAGGTCAGGTCCAGGGCTCTGGGCCGCGCTGGGCAAACCGCTGGAATAGGGCCGCTGGCGGGAGAGAGGGCAGAAGACAGCTCCTGAGAATAAAAAAAAAAAAAAAAGCCCCAGCCTACTTACAGAGACATGCTTTGTACAACAGGGCGATCACAAAAGTAACAGGCCCACAGCACACATCCACATCCACTCCCACCTAATAAAAATGGACATGTCATGCCTTCGTAAACCTCATTTCATCCTCACGACAATCTAAGGGCTCTGCTGTTATTATCTCTGCTTTACAGCTAAGAAGACTGAGGCTCAGAAAATTTCAGCGTGATGTGCCTAAGGATATTCAGCCAATCAATGGTAAAGTCAACATCCAAACACCTAGGATGTGATCCAGCAGGGGCTTATTTTATGCCAAGGGGAAGTGAAAGTCTCTGGCAGTCGTCCACAACCCTGGCTACATAAGAATCACCTGGAGACCTTTAAAAACTAGCAATGTGCTGGCTCCACCCCAGACCAATCGCATCGGATTATCTGGGGAAAAGAGCCCAGACGTGGGCATTTTTACAGCTCCACTGATGTTTCCACTGTGCAGTCATGGCAGAGAACCACTAATCTGTCATTTCACGTGCTCACAATTGCCTCCAACCTCTTCCAGATCAAAGATAGCGTAACCATTAACAAACTGTCCAGATAGAGATAGACCAAGTACTTGTCTAAACCAGGAACCACTTCTTTCGGAGAAAGTTGCAGAGCAGTTCTGTAGGTGTCATGTGTTGAATTGTGTCCGCCAAAGTGACTTAGAGTGGGCCCCAGTCCAAAATGACTGGTGTCCTTATAAGAAGAGGGAAATTTGAACACTGAGACACACAGACACAGGGAGACGGCCACGTGACAACAGAGGCAGAGGCTGGAGTTATACTGTCACAAGTCAAGAAGCGCTGAGGATTGCTGGCAACCACCAGAAGCTAGGAAGAGGTGAGAAAGGATTCTCCCCTACAGGGTTCAGAGGGAGCATGGCCATGCTGACACCCTGATTTGGGACTTCTAACCTCTAGAACCGTGAAATAATAAACTTCTGTTGTTTAAAGCCTCCTAGTTTGTAGTAGTCTGCTCGGCAGCCCCAGAAAACTAAAACAGTAGCCAAGAGATATATTTGTAGGTTTGCCATAAAGTAGGAAGAGCAATTGCATCCTGCACAGACCATTTGGCTGCAGGTTCCAATGGTTTCTGGTGATTGTCCAATGCTTATTCTATGTATTGTATTTCCCAAGCCCTCTCAGAGCAGAATCCCCTGTGCTAGAGGGAGCTTTAGCTTTTAAAACTTAGGGAAAGCCGGGGTGAAATGGTTCATTTGCACATGACCTATGGCATGACAAGAGATACTGGAGGCTTGGGTTGAGAAACTATAAATTTCACCAAGATGGCAGGAAAATTTGTAGTCAGAGCTGGGCAAAGTATATCGATAGCAGTGAATTCAGAAAAGCCGATAGAACTGGCTGATACTGTATTTACTAAAGTTAGAAGGTCTCCCCCTCTCCTACTGTTGGCTGAACAAGTCTGAAAACAGGAAGCATTATGCTGTTGATGCATTATGAAGCAATATGCCTGTCTCATTTGGTTTTAAGTATCAAAAGTTTGGTATTTTAGTGGTGTATTGTTTTGGAAATCTTTATTTGCATTTTATGGAAGTACTTAATTAACAAACTCAGAATTAGTGAGTGTTTACCTATGAAGAAGTTCAGACCAGCAAAGTCATTGGCTGGAGGGTGGGACTTTCAGGCCAGCACCCTTGAAGAGTTCAGGAGCACCTTCTGGAATCTAAGCCAGCATTCTAAGTGCCACACTCCTCCCAGGTGGCCTCCAGGAAAGCAAGTACTGCCACTAGATCCAAGTTCAGGGAAAACTGCTGAGTGCAAAGGTGGTCTCTGATGCCTCACCTCCCTGGAGATTCCTTTTCTTCCTATCCCTTCTCCTGGCTGAGTCCTCTTTTTTGCTTACTTCAGCTGTTAACAAAGATGTTAGCTAATAATGTAATGGCTTATAACTTGACTCCCCAACATACCCAAGGGATATTTTATGAGGAACTTCAGTAGTGAAATGATAAGCCTTAGGTATAATACCAATGGGTTGAAGGGAGGGATTTGGGAACAAGGTGTATTTGGACGCTGCCCTTAAGCCATACAACGTAAATGACTCAATGCCTCTCTCAATAACTTGGGGTAAATTTACCACCCTTTTCACCTTTTAGCCCAATGGCTCTTACATTAATTTTCTATTGCCCCAATCAAGTGACATAAACAGAAAACCCCAGTAGCATAGTACATTAAATATTGGTTGAGCTCACCAAGTCTGTGGGGTCCCACTCATTTGGACTGGGCTCAGCTAATCTTGGTTATACTCTCTGCGGCATCTACTGTCAGCTACAGGTCAGCCACGTGACTCTGCCAGTAATAGTGTCTTATTTGCTCTCCTGGCTGGGGGTTGGCTGGGTGTTAACTGATCTGGGTTAGCTGTGGTTGGAAGCCATGGGGTTACTTGATTTCCTCCATGTATCTCATTTTTCAGCAGGCTAGCCCATACGCATCCTCATTAAGGCAACAGAAGAGAGCAAAAGCACAAGCAGAAACAAGCAAGTGCTTTTTCAAGCCTCTGTTTGCATAGAATCTACAAACATCCAATTGTCCCAAACAAGTCATATGAATGGCTTGGCCCAGAGGGCACTATAAAGTTATAGAACAAAAGGTTAGGGAGGAGTGCAGAATAGGGGCCATGAAAACAATCAACCTACCATAGCTTTGATTCTAGTTAGGAACTCTCAGAAACTGGGGCAGTAAAGGATCCCCAGGAAATATCTGGTCACTTATGCTGGTCCACTCACAAGTCTACCTTGTCCAAGCATAGCACATTAATCTATTTATTCAAAACGTTTATGGGGATCAACTCTAGGCTAAGAGCTTCAGGGGATACAGAAAAAAATAAGAATTGGGTCCTACCCTTAGGGAGCTCAGGTTGCAATAAGCATGAACCCAAATAATGTCAACATAATGGGGACACTGAGAGGGGCCAAAAAAGTACTAAAAATGGTTAGAGGGTTGAGATCCCTCAACCCTTTGCAGAAAGTGAATTTTTCAGAAATCTAAGGTGAAATTGAAAAAAAAATAAAGAACAATGTAGACAGAAGTGTTATAAGGCTAAATTTGTTTTTATTTAAAGAACTATTGTTTATTCTGAAATCATGCCCTTCCTATCTTTGAAATTAACATATTAACTTTCATAAAATTAAAAATTGTAAACGGTTTGGTTTTTCTGCGTTTTTAAATATCCTGACCTCATAAAATAAGTCATCTCACCAATATCTATCCTTGCCATATCCCCAAGTTGTTCGTTTCTTAGTCTGTTTATTTTCTGTCACCCGAATAGTCTGGACACAATTAGAGAGGAGGCAGAACAAGGCCAGCGGTGTCACATCATGGAGAAGGAATCATCTGAGATGGACCTGGAAGGCTGGGCTGGATTCTAAGGGAGGAAATGCCTGTGAAGTGGATGGAGCCTGGAGAGGGTGCCCGATGGGGAGGCAGACCAATGGTGTTCAGTCCACAGCCAAGAGTAGGGTTCATTCGGGCCACGCCTGGCTCTCCACACACTTTCCCCCCCTTTGTCTGTGGGTTATGGGAGAGTTTGCCTCCAGCCCCCTTCTGTCTTCCATAACCCTCACTGGGAATCAGTCTTCCACATTCTACTGCCCTAGAGGAGAGTCAAGCTGATAGGATGAGCCAGAGCTTATTTTTCCTACCTTGACTCATCCTCCCATAAGTATCATTCCTGGTTGTCCTACCACCAGCCTCCCAAGCAGGCATTCTTGATGCAAAAACAGCATTCTCATTTCAGCTGAGCCAGGATAAATATAGAAATAATAATTACTATTATTTACTGAATATAATTATTCAAAGTCACAGGTAACGACTAAAGCTTTTTAGACCCAGGTCAATCTGACTCAAAAGCTAACCTGTGTCCTTCCTCCCCTCCGCCCCTGTCAACACACACACACACACACACACACACACCAGAAAAGTAAACTGGAGCTTACATCCTAGTTGATAGCTGGCCCTCGTAGCCTAGGTTGAAACATCACATAGGACCTATGGAGTTGGCTGGTTTTCTTTTGAGCTGGAATTTTGAGGTAAAGTTTAGGTCGAAAATCACCTCTGCCCGTCTGGAGGAAGGGCTGTTTCTAAGGCGGTGGTTTATACTTTAGAGTATTGTTGCTCAGAGTTACCATTAAGGGGCCACTGTGCAAAGTCCCATGGCATTTAATGAAGTTTGAGAATAGAAAATGCCATTGTCTCCATTCCACAGGTGTTGCATCAGGGCCCAAATTTCAGGACTGCACAGTGAATAGAATGATGACATTAGCCAAAAAAACAAAAAACAAAAAGCAAGCAGCAGTACAATTATAAAAATGTTCTTTCATGAATTATAACGGATATACCACACTAACACAAGGTGTTAATAATAGGGTTGCATACAAGGTTGTATAATGCATGATTTTCTGTAAACCACAACTTTTCTAATTAACAAACAGGTAGACCCACAGAACTCCTGAGCACACGAAATAGTGTTCTAAGGCATCATGAGATTTTGAGCACAAAGCCAGGTTAAGGTTAACATAATATTCTTTTTTAAAAGTCACTAAAAGAAAACACTTTCAGTACAAAGACTTTCATTTGCATAATTCTTTATACCTTTCAGTGTGCTCTCACTTCATTTGATACAAACAAAACCCCTAGGTAATATTATGCCTATTTTACAGAAAAGAAAGCTAATTTTCTTCTCCATGCAAAGTTATATGGCATGACATGAAACTAGAACCCAGGACAAGTATTTTTCTGGCCAGGTCTCCTAGATGAATACAATTAAACTAGTTTTTATTGGCTCATTTTGTTTTGTTGGTGTATCCCGATTAGCAAGGTAAATTATCTGGAATCCACAATGCCTTCTAATGGACAGTTCCCTACAGCAATTCCAGGCCTGATAAGTCCAGATATCCAATGGACTTGACATAATCAATAAAGAGGACCGAACTGCAGAAATGGAAAAGCAAATATATTCATTCCAATATCTGAATACTCCTTCAGGATTCTAGAACCTCATGACTCCAAGTGTTCTGATCCCAACCACATGGTCCCAAAGCCAGGGAAGTCTCCAGCCCGGGGTCATAATGAGGGATCGACTGGCAGTGACAGCTGCAGAATTCTAGACATGTGGGTCTTCATTAGGGGTGGTGGTCCAGTTGCAGGTGTTTGGATTATATTTTGCAACATATGTTGGGATTATATGTTAGAAATTTAAAAAAAAAATTTTTTTTTCTAAAGTTGCTTCCAATCACCTTTGAAGAAAATTGAGAAACTTAAATTGTACATAACAGAGAAGATTAAGAACAACAGTAGTGACAGTGGCAGTAGTCATCATAGTAAGAGCGGTAGAGGGTGACCAATACAACCCAGAAACCCAGTTTTAAACTGAAAGTCCCACATCCCAGGATCCTCCCTCAATCCCAGGCAAACTGAGATGGTTGGTCACTCTAAGTAATAGTGGTTTTGTTGTAATTATTGTTACTATTATTATCAGAAAGGGCTAGAGGGGACTCTACTCCCTTGGTGTTGCCACCGATGCTTGCGGTGGCTCAGACAGTACCAAGGTGCCACAGGGGTGAGGCAGGACCTCGATGTTGTGATCCACCCCAATATGTTCCTTGCCCCATCTGGACTTCTGGTATCAGTCTAATCAGGTGACACCAGGCACGAGCTCTAGCCTATTGCAAGCCCTCGCTGGGTCTGGTCCTCTCTGAACAACATCTGGTCCACTGAGTGTCAGGAGCTCCCAGGTAGTCATTTCTACTCTGGATTCTTAGTGCTTCCTCAGGGCACTCCCCAGGAATTCAAGGTCCCCCTGCTCTCAAATGCCCTTAAACACATCTGGGGTTTCTGTTTCTCTTTCCTCTTCCAGGATCGCCCCAATCTAGGGAATCTTTAGCCTGAGGGTGAGGAAGATGTCTTCCTACATCATTATGTGCTCTCCCCATCTGTTGTCTGTACCAGGCTCCTTTTTCCACACAGGACCCAAAACTATGAAATTCAAAGGTCTAGAGAAGACTTCTTTATCATGCCATGTATCCTTCCATGAAGCAATGGAAAATAAAGTTATCTAACTGCTAGAATGGGGGTGGGGGAAGCCCAGGAGTTCATGGAAGTATGGAGGAAACATTGATTATTACCTCAAAATACCGCTGGGCCAGGCTTATCTACGGGGGCCATCAGCAGGATGGAGCCATGCTGGCCCAGAGAATTATGGGAGGAGGATCCTCGGCTGGTTTCCTGCCTAAGTTTCAGCACTGGCCTCAAGATGTAAAACGAAGAGAGGCTAGTATGGGTCTGGAGAGCTGATCACATCCTTCAGTAGGGTGAGGCCCCACATGCAGAACATATGAAGCATGCAGCACCCACCAGAGCCTTCTTAGGAAAAAGGGGCCCTCTTCCGTGGAAAAAATATCCAATGTGGCTCCATCCTCTGCCCCATGAGTGGCCTTAGGCAAATCACTCAGCCTCTTTGAGCATCAATTTCTTCATCTGTAAAAGAAGATATTATCATCTACTTTAGAGAGTCTGTAATTTAAGAGCATTATTGAGCTAGACATCTGGGCACCCAACCGTCACCTAGAAAGAGATATTCAGAATGTTTCTTCTGTTTACATCCAACTACTTCATGAAGTAGTTTCACAGCCACTTCAGTAGGTCTTTCCAGCCATTTGGCCAACAGCACTGAGCTATGATTTATGAAAGCACCCAAGAAACTTTAGGAGCCTTTAACTTAAGAGAGATTCAGAAGGACACCCAAGAAACCTTTACAGATCAAGGGAGTATGGGACTACCCAAAAGAGCAAGGGGAATAATAGCACCTGGGTTGGGAGGAGGATGGCAATGTGAGTTGGAATTCCAAAGGAGGGACGTGGAGATGTATTCTGAAGATGGAGTCGGATTTAAATGGGAATAACAAGAAGAAACGAAGTGCACCTGGGGAAAAACTCTTGGACAACGGGTAAAGGGGTAAGAAAGAGCAAAGCATGTGGCTTAGGGACCAGGAGATAGACCTGCCTCAAGGAGGAGGTAAGGTGGGTGGGGATCAAACTCTTGGCAGTGGAGAAGGAAAGTCCTAATCCGATAGACCAAGGGCAATTTTATCTGGCTCCCAATGTAAACTGTACCAAGGTTGAAAGACCTTGCAATAGACAATGGGAGCCACTGGAGGTTTTTGAGAAAGGAAGTGATAAAATAATGTTGGTGCTGATACCCTTGTAAACCTGGGAGGAAGTTAGCTAACACAAGAGCAGCTTACTTTGTGCAATGGAGAGATTCCCAAAAAGCTTTGCAGCGATGCAGGTTTTAGAAATTAAATCCTCTTTTAAATATACTAGAGCAGCTAGTGATTTGACAAATCTGGAGTTGAATACTCTCATTAAGTAAAGAATCCTTTACCAGTGCCTCACTCCTACCCCAACATCCATTCTGATATATTGAGACAGTTGTGCTTTAGAGCAGGGGTTCTTAACAAGGGGTCCGTGAGCTTAAATTGAAATTCAAAAACACATTATTTATGTGAGGATGTGTTGGTACGAGTGTGATGTAGTTGTTAAATAATACACAGTATAGTGTTTACTTAATAAGGGGTCCATGGTTTTCACCTGACTGGCAAAGGGGTCTGTCGAACAAAAAAGGGTAAGAACCCTGCTTTAGAGTTTCTTAAAATGGGGTACACCTGAGTTCCTCTTCCGACCCAGGAGGGCAATGCGGGTTTCCCACAGGTATGGAAGGTGAGAAGCCCGACTCCCTGACCCCTGACCATCTCCTGACCTGGAAGCGGCTTCATCGTAGATCACTGATTTGTTCCGGGATCACAGATTCCTTTTCTCCGTGATTCATCAACTCTTAAATGCAACTATTTCTTCACCCTGTCATTGTGGAACACTTAATCCAAGGTTTTATTGAAATCATGGGATGTTTTCCTTGATGTTACATTGGGAACAGAATATGATTTCTTTGAAAACTTCTAAGTTATTTCCTGGGGACTGTTTTCAAGTCTTCAAACAATAAAATAGAGGGTTTAATTTTCCTCTGGATAAGGCCTGTTTTTACCAAGCCTGGGTTTTCTTTCCTTTTCTTTAAAAATCCTCACACATCTAAGTTCCCTAAATATTTATGAATGTAATTTATGACCTTTGGATGTTTACTTCTTACCAAATGAAAAAAGTATGTCTGTGTGTGGCCTGAAAACTCCCAACTATGATAAGACCAAAACAGAGAAATGAGCAGCTATTTCCCCTTTTTTTAAAAAAAAAAAAGGTCAAACTTCAAGAGATCTAGAAATAACTTATTCAACATGTTCAAGCTGGCATGAAGGGATAAACAGAAACAAAAACAACGATCTCCTCCAAGGCGCCCATCCTGTTTGTCCTAGCTCAGACGTTCTGTGATAAACATTTACTAGGAGCATTAGGATGGAAATGGGTCAGCATCTGAGAGCTGGAGGGGTGTGGAGAGGCCTGGAGGGGCTGCCAGCCTTGGCCTGTCCCCGAAGCTTTCCTCAGCTGCCTGCCTTGCACTTTTAACCGCGTGGGGAGGGAAATCAGCAAATCTCTAATGAGTTCCTGCTCCGACTCCAATCCCTCCCTTCCTTGCACACATTTCTTTAGAGAATCAAAAGCCAACATCTGGAATTTGGCTTTTCACTGTCACAGGATGTCTCAGATCCTGGCTGTTGTTTCTAGAGTTACATAATTTCTCCTAAGGAGCTTTCTTCTCCCTTCAGAAAGAGGGCAAGAGAGAATTGTGAAGGAAATGCCTATGATATTAAAAAGTCATAAGCACTCATCTGTGATAACTAAAAAGCAGTGGCACTGGATGTGCATAGGTTCTGATAGTTACATAGGAACTTGAGGGGAATAGGGCCTGGTGGAACTGACCATTAACCAGCAGAAATAAAGAGCGTGAGGAAAAGAGTTAAATGCCCCAGGATTTGCAGGCATCGTGGAGATGATTTAAGCATCTCGGCGAAGAATTAAAGAATCAGTGGTTGGGGTGCATCTAGTTAGCCCAGACCATCTCACCCATATACTTTTATCAACCTTCAGTCAGTAGGTGGCTTAAAGTCTTTAAGCACATATTGTGCTGCTTAAGAAAATCCAAGGGAGCAAGGGCCTTTCTACAGCAGCCAGACCCCAGGCTGCCCCACGGCGACTCACTGGGGGACCCTGACTCTTCACCCACGATTCCACTGGCCTTGCCGATTGGAACATGAGCTTTGTAAACCACTGCTTGTTATCCTGAAAAAGGCAATTGACCTAATGGCTGATTACTTTTTTGATGTGGCCCATTAAACTGGATTTCCATTCTCTCTGTTAAAGGAGACCAGGGATAAATACAATCCAGGAATCATTATAAGCAAGAGTTTCACTCTCTCCTTTGCTATAAAACCTTTACCACAGTTCTTAAGTATCCCAGATAAAACAGCTGCCATGTACCCCCAAGAGATCTGCTTGCTACTGATGGAAGCCCTGGCTGAGAGGAAAATTCCAGAAAAACTAGATCCATTTAACTAAATACATTTAATGAAATTTAATAATAATTTCAAAACGTATGTAGGTTCTCTGCCAAATGCAGGAATGAGAGCCATTTTGTGTGTGTGTGTGTGTTGTGGGTACAGGTATGGGGGAAGGGCATTATTCTCACTAGGGTGAGTCGCCATGGAGTATTTCATCCTCTTCAAGGAGAACAGAACTGGGAAATGGATTGCATTGAATTTCTCTGGAACGTCAAGACTCTTTCCACTCAAGGTGCTTGAAAATAAGAAAAATTTCTAAGTTGTCATAAGTCATATCAAATTTAAAAGTTCAGTCAAAAATGCAAACACTAGCTATGTGCCTGGTGCTTGGAATTCAGTATTTAACAGTTATAGTCCCTGCCCTCAAGAAGCCTTCGGTCTAATGAGAGATCCAGATGATGAAATAGACAATTGCAGTATAAGGCAATTAATGTCATGATGGGAAGTTCAAGACTCTCTGGAAGCATATACAAGGGTCTCCTAGCTCAGTCTTGGGAGGTCAAGCAAGGCCCCTCAGAAGAAATGGCATCTAAGCTGAGAACAGAATGGCAAGGTAAGAGCTAACAAAGAGAATCAACAGGCAGTCAAGGCAGAGGTAACAACATTTGCAAAGCTCCAGAAATGAAAGTCCATGGCTTTTGGCTGAAAAGTGAGCGTTGAGAGAAACAAGTAAGTTCATTGAGGGTGGTGGGCCACACTGTGGGAGATGTTTGTGTGGGATGTGATGGGAGGTGTGGGAGGTGGGCAACATGGGAATCCCAGTGGGTTCCGTGTAATATTTTGGGTAATCTAAGCACCTCTTAAAATATATGTGTATATATAAACAACATTTTTGTAAGCAAATACACATATATGCATATATATTTATATATCATTTTGCAAATGTTTGTATGTATTGTGAGAATTTTGATTTTTACCCAAAATAAAAAAAAATTTTTTTTAAATAAAGTACACACAGAGGAAAGGAATCTACGGCAGTTCCTCATTCCATTTTTTTTTTTTTTCAAAAAAGAAATACTTTTATTTTCTGTTATAAAAAGAGTATAGACTTGTTAAACTTTCAAATAATACAGAAGTTTATAAACCAGAAAGTAATTTGCTCTAAACTGTTCTCAGCTATTTTTTCCTGTTTTTCTTATAAAATAAAGATACATTATCCTAAAAAACAAAACAAAACAAAACAAAAAAACAGTTTCTGTAAACTAGGGATCAGCACTGTTCTTTAAGGGAAGGCAGTAAATATTTTAGGCTCTGCAGACCATTTGGTTTTTGTCATAACTATTCACCTCTGTACAGAGAAAGCACCCACAGACAATATGTAAATGAATGGGTATGATGGTGTTTCAATAAAACCTTATTTATGAAAACAGGTGCCCCCCTGAACCCTCACTATTCTAAGTGTGATCCCCAAACCAGTGATAGCATCATCACCTGGGAGCTTGTTAGAAACGCAAAATCTCACCACCCACCACTGATCTACTGACTCCGAATCTGCATTTTATTTTCACCAGATCCCCATGTATGAGTTTGCACATTAAAGTGCAGGAAGAAACACTGCAAGAAGCCTTGTTAAGGAGCCTGGACTGTGTCTTTGGGGCCTCCGTATTTGCAGGTTTGAAAGCTCCCTCCGGCTGTAGTCCCTGAGTGCGAGGGCCTCCTTAGATTGGGATCCTCAGTGCCTGGCTTGCCTCATCCTCTCCTGGGCCTGAGTAGAAGAACCTGTAATAGAAGGCAAGAGGACAGGATGGTTTCTCCTCTGGGCTTGCCCAGCCCTCTCCCCACTCCATCACAATAAATGCTGACCTTCAAAAGCTACTGGGGTAGATCTTCATTAAGCCTCCTAAAGGTTAACCCTGAGGTGTATTTCCAAGTCTCAGCTGAAGTCATTCTTCTAGGGACCTTCCGCCCACACCAGAGCTGGGCATCACATTTCTCTGCTGTGCGTTACCTGTCACCATTTGTTCCTGCATAGACTCCTTAACGCTTTGGGGGTCCAGTCCCGGGTGCCGGCTCCAACTCTAGAGGCATTTCTGGCCACGTGGGTTTCATGTCGGCTCCCAGACTGGAGAGCATGCAGGCAGCAGCCCCGCATGGGGGCAGAAGAAAACCCCTGATTAGGCAAGAGAGGTCTCCAGACCAGCTGTGCACACTCTGAGAAAAGACATCGATCAAAGAATGCATCTCCCTGCCTTACCTTTTATTTATGCTTTAGAAAATCCAATTAAAGCAGAGCCTGGCACTCTCCTAATTTTTCAGCCATTTAACACAGACAACAGAGTTGCTGGCTGTGAATTTAAACCTGTGCACACACACATGCATGCATGCACACAAAACAAGCATGCACAAATCCTGTTTCTTCCTTGTCAGCTCCAAGGGCTTAGGGGTTTAGGGTGTGGCTGTGCACACTCTAGCCAAAAGGATGACGGGAAATTGGTCAGAAAATGTCATTCATCGGTTTCTCGGGTGTCTTTTCCTCCACCTCTAATGATTATATTTCATCCACATGCCTTTCCTGTTCCTTTGGTCCTTGGGGATGAGTAGCTCAGATTATGCTGATGTGTGCAAAGTGTGAATAATTTTGCCTTGCTGTTTCAGTGGTTTAAGATTAGACTGTTAGTTTATGGTCCAACCTTCACTTTCCTAGCAGCACCTTGCTAATGCATGACCCCAGGAAAGACACCACATGGAAATTACTGCAATGTTCCCACTTGGAAGAAGTGGAGCTTGGCATTTCCTGCTGTGGTGTACAATGAGCTATTCACATCTATAAATGCTCCTCGCTGGCTGATCTGCTCTGCCACTTCAGCAAATGTAGTGGAACTCAACACACGTGCTCTCAGAGACCAGGGCACCCAAGGGTATCATCCCACATCTAGAATCCCACCAATGCTTGCCTACCAGCATAATTGATGCAAGATAGAGTTTAACATTTTTTTAAATGGGATATATCCAAGGGCATAGTGGTTGGGAGTTTGGGGGTCAATAGCGTTCAGTTTGAATCCCAGTTCTACTTATAAGCTGTGTGACCTTGATTCCGTTAGCTAACGTTTTTCTTCTCTATGACTCAGTTTCAAATTTTATCCTCATGTTTTAAAATGGGAATAATGACAGGACCTGCCTCACCGGGTTATTGTGAGGATTATATGAGGGAGAGCATGTGAAGGTTTACAGAGCGCCTGGTACATGGTAGCACAAACAAATGTCATCCTCCTTTGCTGTGGTTTATTATCACTGAAGCCGCCCCTCCGGCTTCTGCTGGTCCCTGGGTGCCCTTCCTTCCCTCACTGCTCACTGTACAACTCACCTTCTCACGAAGGCTTCCCTGACTAAGCCCCACCAGCCCTGGGCATGACTTTGGTTCATGTTCCCAGCACATAGGAAGAGGGCTCCTGGGTGGCTTGTTCTTATTGTTTTTTGTTTGATTGTTTGTTCTGTTTGCATGTTTTACCTCCTCAGACAGAATTATAAACTCCTTAAGGGACAGGACTCAATCTTCTTATTTTGCATATGACTTGCCCAATCCCTAAAATACTTACCATAAGGTTGTACAAATAAAAACATCTTAAGCTTTGATGAATTCATTTTATTTCAGAATATATAGCATAATGCATATTACAAGTAACACAGACAATGCTCAGTTGTGAGTTAGGTACTATGATGCAGGCTGAGTTGAAATATCCTTTCATCATTACAGTACTCAGAGTGCAAGCTCTGGAGCCAGACAGCCAGGTTTGAATCTGAGTTCTTATACTTACTAGCTGTGTGGCTGGGGAACGTTACTTAACTCTCCCAGCCTCGGTTAACTCATCTACAAAATGGGGATAATATGAGTACATACCTCATGCTGTTCGGATAAAGATTAAATAGGTCAGGACACGTTACATGTTTAGAACAGGACTTGACACGTAAGTACTCAAGAACATTATTTCTTTTTTTTTTTTATTGATGACTAACCTTGTGAGTCTTTGCTCTTGTAAATGAGACTTAGCCTGCAGTTGTGGGGTGCCTAAGGGTTGCCACCTGAGAGCCTCCTTGTTGCTCAAATGTGGCCTCTCTCTAAGCCAAACTCAGCATATGATTGCATTACCTTCCCCCCAACGTGGGACATGACTCCCGGGGATGAGCCTCCCTGGCAACGAGGGATTAATACCAAGTGCCAACTGGCAGCTTTGTGCAGTGGCAGTATCGTAGCCAATGAGGTTTATCCAAGGCACGATTATTGCTAATTGAAAACTTTTCCCAAGTGCCAACTGGCAACACAACTGGAAAAAGACCTTGAATAAAAGGGGGAAATGGTAAAGACAAATGAGTTCAAGTGGCTAAGAGACTTCAAAGAGAGTCGGGAGGTCATCCCAGAGGTAACTCTTACGCACACCTCAGTAGGAGCTCATAGAACTTCTAAGTGAGGTAATTCTTTAAACCAAACAGATAAACCCCTAATGGTGGAATTTTAAGTACAAGAATGTGGTGTTTTACCACTTGTGGTAGTCAAGAGTTCTCCAGGGAAACATAACTGACATGATGTAAATATTATGAGATTTATTCAAGAATTGGCTCGTGTGATTGTGGGGATGGGTAAGTCTGAATTCCACAGAGCAGGCCACAAGTTGGGAACTCCAACGAAGGTTTTTGATGAATTCCCCAGGAGAAGCTGGCTGGCTGAATTCTCTGATGGAAACTCTCTCTTCTGACTGCTGAAATCATCAGTTCTCCTTTTAAGGCCTTCAACTGATTGGATAAGACTTCTCTCATTGTTGAAGACCATCTCTTTAGTTGATTGTCAATGTCATCAGCCATAGCTGCAATCAACTTACTGACGGTTTAAGTCCATGAAATAGCCTCACAGTAACAATCAGGCCAGTGCTTACTGGACCAAACAACTGGATGCCAAAACGTGACAAAATTGACATATAAGCTTAACCATCACACCACTAGTCCCGGACTGTGGACTCAGCTTGTTTCTTGATGTTTGTTGCTAACAAAAAGGTTTACAGAAAAAAAATTGTACCCTTACAAGGCTGAGAACACATTATTACAGTCATAAGTACAATTACATACACTTTAACTCAATCCTAGTGTTTGGCAGGTGGTAGCTGCTTAAAAAATGATGAAAGGGAAGAAGGGAAAGAGGAACAGAGGGAAGAAGAGAAGGAAGATCTCATCCATAATCTTTACTTACAATGGAACTTAGTGACTAAAAATGGGTATTTTTCTATTCCTAAGAGGGCAGAACCAGAATAAGGGACAAAGATATCAAATTTATTACCACTAACCCTTTAATCTTAAAATTTAAAATACTTGAGTGTACAAAAAACTTCATGTTGTATGCTCTTTATTGGATGCATAGATCTATGTTTATGGAAAGTTTTAATGGTTGCAAAGTCAAATTGCAAAAATGATTCATTTTTTAGTGATCTTGATATATTTTGCTGCATTCTAATAAAATTTTCAATACTGGCTGTGATGTAGATTATAATACTAATGTCTCCTATGGGATCTAGTGATCAGAGCTCCTTTGGTAAATGTCCTAGAGTTAAGGTTAATGCTCCAAAGTGCTGTAACTCACTGACATTTAATACTAGCTGATGCAATATGAAAAATTCAGCAGCAAACACAGGCTGGAGAGAAACTCTTCTTCAAGCTTTGAAGTCCAGGCAGTTCACAGAATGCTTTCTCCCCATACTATGAGATCAATATGGTTCTGACACCATTTCCACAGAAATACAGTGATTTAAGAAATACAACCAAAAAAAGCCATGGAAATAGTGGTATTATAATTTCACGGGACCTTCAAGAGGTAATGTTGTAACAAGAAATGAAACTTGAACTCTTTGAACTGAATTTTTTCAGGAAAGCACTTTCAAACTCTTGAAAGAGAAACATCAAAGTTTGAAGGGCAGATATGAAAAAGGCTCTAAACTCTTACACTAAAATGACACAAATTCAATCTGACATGCACTCTTAGTGGGTTTTGAGTGCCAACGAAGATAAAAAGGAAAAAGACTCATGCTTGTCCTCAAGGAACTTAATACAATTATTTTTCAACTTACTGAGACCTTCTTCTGAATTATGGTTTCCTTCTGTCCTCTGCCTACTCCAAGAAGGTCTGTGGTGGTACCTGATTTTTAAAGGTACTTTCTTAAAATTTTCAACCACTTTTATTATAATAGGAAATCACAAAGTCTGACTACAAAGAGAAAATCTTTTTTCACCAATCAGTTTAGCAAAGACCCAGGAGTTTGGTGGGAGTGGAAAGATGTATGGCCTTCATAGAAAGTGATTTGGTAATATTTAACTAATGTTTAAATGCATATACAAGTAGACCAGCAACTCCACTTCTAGAAAGGTAGTGCTTTTTGCAAGTGTTTTGCTCATGTGTGATATGATGCATGTCATGTATATTTACAGCACAACTGTTGTAACACCAAGAGATTGGAAACAGTGTCCATCAATAGGGGACATGTCAATAAACACACTCATAAATGAATAAGAATATTTAATGACCAAGGAAGCTTTGTATTAGCTGATCTAGAACCACAGCCAGACATATTTCTAGACAAAAGAAACAAGGTGCAAAAGAGAGTATATCATGTTACCATTTATGTCTACAGGGATGAGCTCTCTGCTTTATCTCTTCTCTGCTCCAGACAATCCTCATCTCTGTAATCAGGTTAATTTTCCCAAAGACTCACTTCGATTATTAATTTGCTGAAGGGCTTCCTCAATCATGGCATACATTCCAAAATTCTTAGCTTGGCTTTTACAGCCATCTGAGCTGAACCAGTATTTCCCAGACTATCTCTAAGTAAACTCAAGGCAACAGGTTGACACATCTGTTCTGCAAAAAAAAAATTAGCCTTCCATCTCTGTGTTTATTGCCGGGCACATAACCCACACACATCATCGTTCACTGACATCTTGCCATCTCTCAAAATCCAACTCAATGCCACCTCTTACAGGAAGAACTCCCTGATTATCTCAGCTGGAAGTGGTTCTCTAGCCTCTGCTCCCTTTACATGAATCCCCTCACTTTGTATTGCCACTGCTTTTTAAATAGGCTGTGCTCACTTGAGGTGTGGGCTGCATTTTGAAGTTTCTGTACCTCGCATTATCTGGTATCTGCACAGCAGTTAGCGTTTTGCCTCACACATAACACAGACTCATGGCTGTTAGACTGGAAGGGGCTCTAAGTGGTCCTTTGAGTCAGAACTCTTATCTTACACAGTGGTTCAACATCTCCTCCGAAGGGACGCAGAGCTGGGATCCAAACCCAGTCAGTTTCCTAACCTCAGCTCACAGCTCTAGCAAATATAACAACCATCACGCAATGAAAGGAGAGGTCGAAGGCAATAAGCATATTTTTCTTATAGTCTTTATAATCTTTTTATCGTAACTATGAAATAACAAATCAAAGGACCAAGGGGGCCTCCACTAAGGTATGAAATTGAGAATTTGTCTTAAAAGGCTGACAAGTATAGGGAGAGAGGCCCACCTATTTGATTATGACAGTGTTATATTAAAGAAATATGAATTATGCAAATGAAAACAGATTCACAGCCTCAAGAGATTTCTTGTACCTGTACACAAATGGTGTGAATTAAACATTTCAGAGCTTCACTTTAAAATCTTCTGTTATTACCACCACCTTACACCATCAAAGTCTTCCACATCCCTCATCTCAGGGAATCCACTCAACTTCCAACACAGCTGTTGCCATTACTGTCAAGCTGATTATCCTTTGAGCCTTAGTTTCCTTGAGTGATGCAAGCAAAGTCACAAAGCTGCTAAGGGTTGGAGCTGAGCTTTGAATACAGTGTGTGTGTGGGGGTGGTGGGGGGGTATGTTAGGGGTTGGAAGAGAGCATTCGGGGGTTATCTCACTTCACTATAGACTCAGGATTTCATTCCAAGAATTCCCACAAACATTTCCTCATCAACTGGGAGCTGAAAGAGGGCTAAACTACCAACGAGCGACCTAAGTTTGAGCCTCAACTCTTTGCCCAATTCACTGTTGACTTGGGCAAGTTACTTACCCTCTCTGATTCTAGGTTTCATCAACTGAGAAAAGTGTGTTGAATAGTTTTTTCTCCCCTTGAAATTCAGATAATTGGTCCTTTTCAAAATTAAGCAGAGTTAGATAAAAGATTAGGCCAAGCCACTTTCAAAAAGTCTGAATCCTAGACTAGGTTCCCAAACTCTTCAAGTGGGAAGGTGGAGACTAGACCATGCATCTGACCATGTATCTGCCCAGTTGGTCTATTTAAAAGACCTGACTTAAGCCATTAGCACCAGAGTGACCAACATGGCTTTGGAGGTAAATCAAAACCAAGCATGCAGAAGACCAAAAGCTTTACTCCACTGAAAGCAACAAAAAGCACGTTTCCCAGACACATTTCCCTGCAGAATTTAAGATTTCATGAGATCCAGCCTAATTTAGACCCCAAACCCTAGTAATTTCAGGCTGACAGTCCTACATCAATAAATAGCCAAATCATAGTAAATCAGAAAACAATGTTTACAGCAGTGAAGATTCCTTTATCATGTTGGCATCTGTATTTATTGACTCTATTTATTACAAATAAAATATGGAGAGAGTAAGGGTTTTATATGTCATTCCATGAGTTTTTATTTTTAACACAGACTATCTTCAATAAAATTCAAAAATTTTCTTCAATGACTCCATGTCTTTAGAGAAACAAAACACATCTATCAAGAGAAAGGTTTTAAAATGTGTTTTAACAAATGAGAAACAAAGTCTTTGGCAAATGAAGATGGGGTTTTAAAAAAATAATTATTAGCCTGTACCAGCACCAGCTTGCAAGTCCCATATCACATAATTCTTGTATTCTGTATCAATTTATGTTTGTACATATCATGGCAATTTCAAGGAATCTCAACCGATGGCTTTCTCTATCTGCCAAAGTGCAAAAGGAGGCTAATAAGAAAACTCATTCATCAGAGGAAATGCAATTTGGGAGTAGGATAAACTTTCCAAACTTCAGCACTGGCATACCATCTTCACAATATATTGCCTTTCTAATGAGATTTACTTAACATTTAGCTTTATGTTTATATTCAACAATACGATCTGTGAAATGACAGTTTCAATGTGTAAGGGCTTCCCAAACATATTAAACTATATAATAACTAATAAAATATTCACTCCAGAACCTCCTAAAATTTCTTCACATTCCACCAGTGGTACAAAATCCTCACTTCAGGAATATTGGTCTAGGGCAGTCTTTCTCAAAGTGGCTCAATTTTTTTTGTAAACCCACGCTTCCTTCTGATAAACACCAACATCTCACATTCTCACTCCAGCCTCCTCCAGTTGACAAACAATGATATATTAAAGAAATATTGCAGATCTCTACTAGCGACTTGAGTTTTATTTTCTGTGGTTTGTATAACAAAAAACATAGGCATTTTTAATTTTCAATATATTAAAACCTTTATTACAATGAAATTATAATTACACACCCTCCTGGGCCCTTTAAAAAGTGCTAACTGGGACATGAAGGAACTTCTTCAGGAAGAAGTAAAATTAGAGGTTGTATGCCATTACAAGTGACTGTTTGTATGCGCTTGGGCTTGGAATAAACCCATACTGTTAAAATGTGAGCTGTGATGCCTTGTTGCCCAATTCAGTTATCTCCCAAGGAAATGTGTCATAAAAATGCATCTACAAGCAGTGAATATTTCTAGAAAAATGGGTGTTCCGATCAAATGTTCACTATGAGCTTATAGGCTTCCCCTGGCTGAGGGTTGAGGGTTGTGGAGGGAGACACTGGGAGGCAAAATCTAAAGAAACTCAAGGATTCTGCACCCATTCCACCTGGGCAGGCCTAAGATTTTCACATCTTAGGCCTGCCTCCCTGGAGTGAATGAGGCTCAAGTCTGCACTAAAACTGGTATAATTTCATTATATAAATAACCCCATTTTGTTTATGTTTAGTGACATGTTGCCTCATTTTCAAGCTTTGTAAGGTCATCACATAATTGAATTTTTAAAATGAGATCATATATGCCAAATGAAGGCTTGACCTATGTGGCCTACTCTTCTTAGGCCTGACTTATGCAGTGAGCTGATTTCTAAATCTCAAAGTTTGTTAGATGCATTTGGTTTTATCATTAATCCGCTTATCAAAGACTCAGTTATTATCTACTCTATGGAAACAAAAGGAACAATACACAGCCCCAATACATATTATAGTCACCAGATGCTGGGAAGACAAACATTATAATTTAAAATTGCAGTTAATACAGCTATTGGCACAAAAGAGATGTGTGTAAGGCCCCAGGGGAGCAGAAAAGGAAGCGCTTAATTCTATCACAGAAGCTTCCTAGAAGAGGTGGCATCTGAGTTCTGGAACTCCCTCCCTGTGGAATATGGAGCAAATGACACAATGTCTCTGAACCTCACAGAGTGATTGGGATTCAATGGTACAATGCATTTAGAAGAGTGGTTCTCAAACGTTTTGGTTTCAAGACCTCTTCATACTCTTAAAAATTGAGAACTCTAAAGAGCTTCTGTTTACATGGGTTCTATTTATTGTATTAGATTTGAAAACTGAGAATTTTAAGTATTTTTTTTCTTTTTTTTTTTTCTTTCCCCACAGCAAGATGATGACGTAATAAGTATTTTTATTCATTAAAATAACAGTAATAAACACATTGCATGTTAACAAAAATAACACTTTTATGAAGAAAATGAGTATATTTTTTAAAAATCTTTAGCAAAAAGAAAGGCATTGTTTCAGGTTTGCAGATCTCTTGAATGTCTAGTTTAATAGAACACAGCTGGATTCTTATATCTTTTTCTGCATTCAATTTATTATGATATGTTGTTTTAGTTGAAGTGTATGAAGAAAATCAAACAAAACAGTTCTGTGACTAGAAAAGGGAAAAGCATTTTGATAGCCTTTTCAGGTAATTGTGTATATTCCTTTCATACTACACTGAAATTCAACAAGTAGTAATTTCTTAAAGGTTTATATTAAAATCCATTGATCTCACTTGCACTTTCAATGGAGTTTTTACCCATGAATGGTAACAACATCAAGCATTGGTCATTTGGAAAATATTAATTCACTAAGTTATGCAGACCTTCCAAATCTTGATGTATTTTATTTTACAACTTTATTAATTTCATCTCTGATCTCATCAGAAAACTCTTTAAGTATTCGGAAGTTATCAAGCTCATGGTGGCACATACAAGTTTTCCAAAATTCTCTTGAAAGCTCAAATTTTATTATTGGTCATAAATACTATCAGTTATTTCCTTGACACAATAGGCTCACATTGTTTATTTTTATAAAAAATATCTGCCAAATATCCAAGTCATGAGTGTCCATAATTTGTCTGGTATTCTTTCAAGCAAAAATAGGGTTTCATGAAAGAAGTGGCTATTCAGTTCGCAACCCAAAATATCCAGGCAAGTGTTTTTCCTTGAGACAACCATCATACTTTGGTGTGCAACAGAAGGACTTTATACAGTATCCATTTTGTTGCAAAGAATATAAAAAAGATGTGTACTTTAAGGGTCAAGGTTTAAGAAATTTAATGTTTTTTTTACTCCTTCATCAAAGACATTTTTAACTAAAACTTCCCCCCAACCTCCCCATAAGTATATGGCAGTGAAGAATACAATGACTGCAAATACAGTTTGATGCCACTGACTCGATTCATGCTAAGGTTTCAGCAGTTTTACCCACCTTTGCTTTTGTACCATCAGCTTCCTCATCTCTAAGTGGGGATAGCAATAGTACCTATTTCAAAAGAGTGTTTGGGAAAGTAGATGTGGCTCAAGCAGTTGGGTACATGCCTAACACATGGGAGGTCCTGGATTCGGTTCCTGGTGCCTCCTGGAGAAGAGCAAGACAGCGAGCTAACGCGAAGGCTGATACAACCAGATGACACAACGTGCTGACACGTCAAGAAGACACAACGAGCTGATGCAATGAGGAAACACAATGAGAGATACAAGAAGCTGGGAGCGGAGGTGGCTCAAGGGATTGGGAGCCTCTCTACCACATGGGAAGTCCAGGGTTCAGTTCTCGGTGCCTCCTAAAAAGAAGACAAGCAGACACAGAGAGCACACAACGAACAGACACAGAGAGCAGACAGCAAGTGCAAACAAAGGGGTGGGGGCAGAATAAATAAATAAAATAAATCTTAGAAAAAAGTGTTTGAGGAAGAAATAAGCCACAGTACATAATATGCCTGGCTCAGTGCCCAGCTCATTGTACCCAGCAAAGGCGAGCTCTCAATACTACCTATTGGTGTTGTTAAGCTTGTTACCATCTGCTTCTTCACAAAACACTGTACACATTAAATGTCTGATAAATGCTACTAAGAAAGAAATGATGTCGTTTCTTAGATGATAAGTTTTTGTTTTGCCAAAAGAAAGCACTTATCCAAAAACAAATCACCAAACACAGCATCAATAAATGTTTGTTGACTGAATAAAGAGCCATATGTAAGAAGACGTCATTCCAATGTATCTGTATTTTTAGGTTTACCTGAAATGCTTCATCTCCTAAGTATGAATGAAGATTATAAAGACAAATAAAAAACAAATGGAGTATTTTAATGCTTGAACCTAACTATTCTGAAAAGGATTCTACACCTAAGGCAACCCACACAAAGAAATTAAAACAGGCGTAGAAAAAGAAAATTATCCAGGCTGGGCATCTCTAAGAGAGTTTTGTGATTTTTAAAGTTTTCCTTTGTTATTCTCAAAAGAGAAGGATTTTTTTCTTGTGAGAAAAATTTAATCGATAGGAGGAAATCCCAGTGTTATTCATATTATGTCTTACTTTGGGCAAAAGTCACCGCCTTCGCAACCAATAACAATAGAAACTTTTATTAAAACAGCACAGGCCTTTCAAACTCAAAAACTTTAAGGGCCATTGGATTTCAAGGAATGAAATAGCTGAAAAGTTACGACATTCATCGCATTTCAAGCTGAGTGTGTAAATAATAAAGGTCGAACTCAGAAAACAAGACTGATAATTCCATAGTGACCAACCAGGCTCCAGTTCCCATCATTTATTCATATGTTGATAGACATCCCCAGGAAGCCTGGGAAAATAACAGAAGTAACTCAACTTCCCCCAAGAGAAAAGGCCTCATTTTTCCTTGGCAGATTCATTCCTAATCACAGAGCAGGAAACCATTATTAACATCTGGAGACTCAAAAAGAGCCACTGAATTATTAGAAAAAATGTTTCAAATCATGGACCTAAAACTCAAATGATCTACAATGCGTACGATGCTTTTTTCTTCCTTAAGTCAAGAAGATAAATGGAGAAATTCTTTATATTTCAACTTCCATTACACATTTGTTTTTAATCTAGAAAAATTCATGTCTGCCTACTGTACCTCCATATCAAAGACCCATATGTCAGCATTGGCTTCTGTTCCTCCCACCAAGAGTTTCTTTTGAGAATACAATTTTTAGAGTGAGATTACTGCAGAAATTAACTGGTTCAAAACAGTCACAAGTCAGATACTAATATGGGGTTAGACTGTCTAGTGTAGTTAGATGCAGTTAGAAGAAGAATTAGGCAGATCAAATGTTTCCATATCTATCACCTTCCTCCTCTAAATAATTTTTAAAAATCAACTGTCATGACTTGTTACAGATACATGTAGACATTATAATGCTCTTTGCCAAATCTCAGCCAAGTCATCAAACTTATTAGAAGGCAGGTACTATTCATTCGGTTTGGTCAAGATGGTACTTTAGTTGGTGGCACTTGATAAACATAGGCCAGTCCTCTTTTTAAAATCTTCTGGTGGCTTTTTCCCATTGCTCTCAGGACATAAGATAAAATTCCCACCAGGACCCACAAGGCTCTGCTTGCAGGCCCAGGTGAAAAAGTGGTTTTGAACCTCCCCCCCCCCCCACCGGGATGAATAGAAGTTCACAAGCAACTATTTAGGCAAGGCCCGTTCCCAACCTCTTCTCCTGCTGCACACCCACCATCGCCCACCCCATCACCTGCTCCAGGCCGCTCTCTGACCACGCTGCACATCTCTAGCTGTCCTGAACTAAGTGCTCTTTGTGTCTGTTTTTCCTGGCAAAATCCTACTCAATTTTTAAATCTCAGCATAAGAGTCACTTCCTCAAGGTAACTTTGTCCAGCTCTGCCTCTTAACACACTCACAGACTCTACAAGCCTCCTCCATCACACCCACCAAAACAAGAGGTAAATAGTTACTGAAGTCATTTCCCCTTTAAGCCTCATAAATGCAGAGGCTGGGTCTGTTTGGCTACTACTACATCCCCCAAAGCCTAAAAGAGAATCAATAGATTGGTTCTCAAAAAGCCTTGCTTCATTGTAAAAAGAGTTCTTAATAAGGCAAAACTCCTCCTAACCAAACTTTTCTTTTGGGCAAAATTCAGGGAAGTGAATATGAAGGGATATTTTAGAGGGAAAAAAATCTTCGCAGGGTGCTGGATGTAAGACAGAGTTGAAGATGCTGGGGTTTTAGGTTGGTTGCAGATATAGGAGGATAGCCCTTCACCTGGTGGTTGTGTGGCCTGGTCAAAAATACAGATGGAGGCCCAAAACCATCAGTCTAAATATTTATAAGTTTTAAAACCAATCTAATAAATGGCTAAATAAAACATATTCTCAACTCCTACCTTGACAAATATACCTTCATAATAAACTGGAAGTCCATGTATTCAAACATGGTAAAATATGAAGACTGTAATCAAGTTGGGATTTCTGCACGAAAATCCCCCCATTTTAAAATTCTTGAGTGGGACAGAACCATTGTCTTCATCTTATAAATATATATACGTACAGACGTGTATGTGTATATATATATATGTGTGTGTGTGTGTGTATATGTAATATATATAATAATAGTTATCCATTAGAAGGGATTCCCACCGTTGTGAAAAAAAAAAAAGACTAATATTTATAGGATACTCCAAATCCAGTTTTACTGAACTGTGAAATCAGTATGTGTACAAATGAATGTTTCTGCTTATAAAGAAATTGCTGCTCTTACTTAATCATCTTTCCCCTTTCACATCTATCCCAATAAAAAAAATCATGCTATGTTTCTCCTTTGATTATTTTTCAACTCTGTATTTCCTCTTCGGTGTCCCCAAAGAGTGATATTATATAAGGGTCTTCAGGTCACAGCCAGTTATTAACAGTGTGCTTCACTATGATAACAATGAGCATTTTGCAGATTGTTGTGCTCTGAGGGCCCTGAAAAATGAAGGACATTTACAGTGTAATATAGGTATGTGTTTTAGGAAATAGATATCATTCTGAAGCCTTGTGTTCCCATTTGTTCCCATTTTCCTTTTGTCTGACACTGTCTGTGCCGAGATTGTTCATCTTCATTTCTGGCAGTGACTGTAACAATAGCCTTTCTCACCCTGTCAAGTAATTACCATAATCTTCAATGCTCTGTAAAGAACTTTAATATACAACTTATAACTCAACATAAAGTGATCAATGAATCCTTTGGAAAAGTGAAGCAACCTGTCGTAACATGAATAACACTGTCTGTACTTGTGTGTACAATTCTGATTTTCCTGCATGCCATATGATCAAAATCTGGAGAAGGGGTTACCCAGGCTTCTTTTTGCTCACCTGGTGCTGCACTTACTAACTACTTTCTTTGTGAAGACAAACATACACACATAAATGAACCTGGAAGCATCAGCCCTTCCAATTGCTTGACTAAAAGCAGTACAGTTATCCCTTCCAAATAATGGGGGTGAGGGGCACGGCGCCCCTGCGATCTGCGTAAAATTTTTTGATCCCCGCTTCCATACCTGAGAAGTCTGAGTTTTTTCTTTTTTTCTTTTATGGGATGTTTACAGTATGTTATTGTAAAAATCTGGGTTAAGTATTTGGTCATAGGCAATATTATACAATACTAAACATGTATTTTATGCATTTCTGATTTTCTAAACGTTTTCTGTGTCATCAGCTAGCCTTCATGTGTCATCTGTGGCTTCGGCAAAAATCCCCCCAAAAATTCCCATTTAATTTTTTATGCCAACTGGCGATATATTGAAACCACAATGGGGAAAGGAAAGTCGCAATGGGGAAGGGATAACCATAACTGCTTTGACTATTAATTGATCTATATCAATGTGTACTCTGCCCCTTTTGCCTTCTACCTCTACCCCTTTTACCTTCATAATTTCAATCCTCTTTAAATTTTTCTGAAGTGGCTTCCCAGGCTGAAACTTGTAGTATAACCAATAATAGAGGGAAAAAGGGTAAAATTCCAAGGTAAAATGTATTAAACACAGACATATTTTTCAGCTTCTCCCTTTGGCTCCACCTCCAGTAGAATTAATGCCTAATGATTCCAGGAAGTAAAAAGCAATTAAATTTCACTTGGTGTAAAGTTGAAGAAATTGTCCCATGTGAAAAGAATGTTTCTTTGCCACATTCCATAGGTGGCAATAAACAGGCTAATTTCTCTGGTTTTGATATAGTAAGCACAAGCTTTCACAAAGCTCAGGTTGATTTCATTTTAAAAAGTTGAATTTATGGGGCAGAGGATTGAAAGGTTTGTACTGACATGTTTAAAACCCTCTTTTAAAAAGTGGCATATTGCATCGTTCCAGTTAAGTGTTCACACCGCAGACTGAAACATAATCTGTTTACTGAAAAAACAACTTTTTATTGCCCTGTGAATAATTTCCCATTGAAAAAGAAAACAATGTACAGTA
This sequence comes from Tolypeutes matacus, assembly GCA_026826555.1. Taxonomy (NCBI): domain Eukaryota; kingdom Metazoa; phylum Chordata; class Mammalia; order Cingulata; family Chlamyphoridae; genus Tolypeutes; species Tolypeutes matacus. The sequence goes on along the minus strand of JAKSZT010053769.1, from coordinate 13,449,212 downwards.
TTTTAGTGCTTTGTGAAACATCTGGAAATTTTTCTTCAGTTGTTAGAGCTATTAAGAATTTGCATCCCCATTCAAACTACTGATTTTTTTATTTAATACAGAACAACTCCAAACATACTATTGAACAAACTTAAATATGTGCCCCAAAAGCAACAGTTTCCAAAGGCCTACTGAGGGCACTCAGAGAAACATAACAACAAACAAACCCACCACAAGGTGAGTCTAGTTCCACTGAGGGCCCATTAGGGAAGTTTTGCTTCTTTGTCCTCTCTTTTCTGAACACAGTGTAAAGTGGATGGTATTAGGGTTATGCCAGCTGCTCTAACAAATAAACCTCAAATCTGAGCGGCTTACCAGCGTAGAAGTTGTTTCTGGCTCACCTACCAGGTTGTCTTCCACGTGGAGATGCAGGGAGGGGGACCTCGGACCTCTTCTATCTCCGTCCCTGCCATCTTCAACAAGTAGCCTCGCAGCGAGGGGCGAGAGCATGGAGACTTCCCTGGGTCGGGATTGGACGGGCCTCGGAGGTGGCGCCCATTAGGCCTGCTCACACTCCATTGGCTAGTTCTCAATCACGTGATCAAACTAGCCGCATGCGGGGCGGGGACTGCAGACTAGTCCCAGGAAGAAGGAAAAGGGTTTGGCAAATAGCCCGCCTGTAGGTCCCAGCCAGCCCTTCACAAGTTTAAAACTTTCCCGAAATCCCTGCATATGCAGGGCTCAGTATTCATTTCTCCAACTCCTACTGTGGGCTCTATGCAAAACACTTAAGATACCCGGGAATTTCTGAGGTGAGTAAAGGTTCAGGAAAGACATTTGACTTTTAGACACTCTTTCCTGACAGCAGCGCCTAAGCCTGTACCCTAATTTATGAAAGTTGTGAAATGGGACTCATCATGGAGACAGGTCTCACAGAGGGCCTACAACAAGTGAAAAAATTCAAGCTTTGGAAAAGAGTGCAAGCTTTGGTGTAAAAAAAAAAAATTGGGTTTGAATTAGCAGCACCACTCTGAACTCCTGTGACACCTTGGGCAACGTAAATAATCTTTCTCAGCCTAAATTTCCTCCCTTGTAAAGAAGGAATTACAATGGTTACTCTTGAGAGTTGAGATGATTGAAAGATTCTGGTGTGCAGGCACTTAGTACAGTGCCTAGCACTCGAAGTGACTGTGATTCCCATGCTGTACCTAATTATGGTCAGCAACAGCAGCTTTTGAAAGTTTGGTTTTTTGCATTTCATTGTACTTTACTTTTCTCCCAAGACTTTCATTTCTTCACAAGGGACCCTCTTGTTAAATTTGAGATTTAGATGCTCTTTACAAAAAAAAAAAAAAAAAAAAAAAAAGTCTTTCCTCAAATGTTTAAGTGCTGATATGTAGGCACAATACTAAGATTTATAGGGGATACAGTGACATATGCCAGTTTCCCTATGGAACAGGTCCATCTAGAAAGGATAAGTTAAAATATAAATAACTGAGGGCTGTTGGTGGATTCTTCCTTCCCCACTCTATACCTCCTTTCTCTGTCCTAATCTAGGTTAGCAACTCTTCTCTGGGCTACCATCAGAGTCTACCATACTTCATCAACTTATTGTAACTGTCTATTTACTCGCCTGCCTCCTGCATTGGACTATAAATTCCATGAGGAAAGGGATCCTTATCACCAATGCATCCCACAGTCTCTGGCTCCTAATAGGTGTTCGATGAATATTTGTGAGATGGGATTGAATCGAATACAAGTTAGAAAAAAGATAAGTTCCTTGAGACATGAAAAGAATCAAAGAGCTACTGGTGTTCAAAAGAGAACCGCGCATCTGGCTAGAGGGAGGAGGGGAAGAGGAGATTTCCTGAAGCATTTGAAATGCTCTTTAAAGGAAGGGTAGAATTTCAAAAAGCAGAATTGCAGACCTGGCTCTCCAGGCAGAAGAAACAGCATAGGTAAATGCTTGGAGCGGGGAGAGCAAAGATGCATTTGTGGAAGAACCAGTAATCTTGTTTACTGTGTGCCTGGAGTGTGTGAAGAATCAGTCATGGATGAGGGATATTGTAGCTATTCTAAAAAGGGCTTTGACTCTTAGGCTGGCAAGTTTCCATTGGGTTATGTGGGGAATGGGGAGCCCGGGGGACTTTCTAGCACCAAGAACCAATTTGCCAAGTGGGCAGGGGATGGAATGGGGAGGAGAAAGACAGAAAGAGGTGACACCTCTTAGAGGGCATGATAGCAATCCAGGTGAATGGCAGTAAGGCCCTAAATAAGGAAAATAACAGTGAAGAGGGAAGGACAGGAGGGTTTAGGGCATAAAGCAGAGGAAAGTCCCATAGCCCTTGATAGGGATGATGACAAGGGAGGAGTACAAGGTGAGTGACAATATGGTGCTGCCATTCCCAGGAAGAGGAATATTGGGAAGAAGAACTGATTTGGTGGTTGAGGTAAAGATGAAAATTCAGGTTTGGTACACTTTGAGCTTGAAGTGTTTGGGAGAGGCAGGGTGGTGCACATCCAAGTAGAGCTGCCTAGGAGGGAGCTGGAAATGTAGAGCTGAAGCAGGGTAGTGGCGAGGGAAGGGGGCCTCTAGTGGGGTTAAGCATGGGGGTGGGTGGTCCAGAGGACTCCTTTCACAAAATTTCTCAAACTGATACTTTCGACACTGTCTCTAAATGAGTTAGTAACTATGACCCTTGAATACATGTGGGTGTTGTAGGTTTGATGCCTACCTGCCTAAGGAACAGAATGGTGCTCTGTTTAGTTGGAATCCTAGTAGCTAGCTTGGTCTCTGTCAGAGAAAGGGCACTCAATAAATAAATACTCTGGAAGGGAGGGAAGAAAGGAAGGAGAGAAAGAGGGAAGTCATCTATACTGAAGTAATAACTACAGACAGCAAAATGGGGAAAGACTACCTAGAAGAAGAAAAATTAAATTAACTTTCTTTCAAAAAGGGTAACAAAATAATTTTGTAGCATTAGTAATTGTACTTAACATAAGGCACTTCTCAAATGCAAACCATAAGCCAGCCTTCATGTGAAGCTTCCTGACACTGTAATGGAGGTTCTGTCCAACTCAGTGTCAAGGGGGTGGTATGACGAGAAGGAGAATGACAAGGGAAATGCTACCCCAGTTCATTTTCACACCTTGGATTCCACTTTTGAGCATATAGGAACTTCTCCAAAGAAGCCCTCTTACCACTTTTTCTTCTTTCCTCTCTCTTTTTGGCTCCTGAATAAAGATAGTTGGAGAGAGACCAAGTCAAGCTATAGGAGATTTGTGCAGAATTGAAGACAAGGGAAAACCAGCCTCACTTTTTTTCCTCCCCCTTAAACTCAGGGCAGTCTGCTTCAGGAAGAAAGAACAATACATTGCCCACTTATTATAAGAATATACTTCTTGATATATCTGTTTTACTTCCCAAAGCAGACTTTGATGACCTTAAATTTACCTATGCTAGGATATACATTTTCACTGAGATCTCTATCTCATCCTGACACCAATTAGCACATGAGTTTTTGGCAGAAGAATCCATGGCAGTTTAATATACACCTTCGAAGTAAAGGAAACACTAATTGAAAGGAGGACTGTTCCAAAATCAATTGAACAGGTGTGCATTTCCATAATGGCTGCACAATTCAGTATCATAGTGGTGTTTGCTGCTTTTGCTTGTGAACTGAATTAGTAATCTTCACATGCCCTGTCCCAGTGATTGAAATAAATTACTTTGTTAAATTGCGAGGCAGGTTGACCCATCTGTTGGCCCATGAATGTTCAGATTCTCAGAGGGTTTATTATTCCAAATAATGACTGCCATATGCAGCAGTAAACAGTTCCTTGAAAACTGACTGAAGGAGTTGGTGCTACTTTTGAAGGCAATTTATAAAGCTATTTGCGTTCCTCTGAAGGATCTGCCCTTCAACTCAACTTCCAGCAGTTGTCTTGATCGGTTAATCCTGGCTGAGACACCTTGTTCTCTTTGGAGATGAAAGAGGAAGGGAAGAAAAGAAACATATGTTCCAGAAGCACCTACTATGCGCCAGACACCCACACAGCCGACAGTCTCCATCCCCTTTGTTTAGAGGGAGTGAGAGGCTAAAACCAGGCTAAAGGCAAGCGTTTGACAGGCAGAGACCTAAAGAGGTGGGCGCCTAAGTGCTCAGCGGGAGACGGGTAAAGGAGTGCCTCGGGGGTCTGCCAGGACCTTTGGTGGAGGAAGCCTTCCCCCTTTCAACAGCACCTATCCCGAGGCACCTCTGCTTGGGCCAAAGCTGTGGCTGCCTCCATGGTTGGTCTCCTCCAAGCACTGATCAGCTGAGCCTCCCAGCAACTCTGTGAGGAAACAGGTCAGGGAGGTTAAGTGACTCATCCAAAGACAAATGCTAAGTGGCCCAGCCGGGACTGGAACGCTGACCACCTGACTCCAAGATGCACCGTGCTGTTTCCAGCAGGCCCAAGCATCTGATGGAAAGTCTTTACACCGGAAAGTGTAAACTACTTTCAGTGGGAATTCTGTGCACTCATAATCCAGACCCCTGGGAGCAAAAGAAGTAAAAGAGTATTTATGCCATTGCTCTGATCCTGCAAATGGCACTATTCTGATAACACCTATCCCTTATCTCGGTAAATGAGCCCCACTGTTCTCTTCCAGATCTTCTCCTTTTAGAAGAAGAGGCCAGAGTCTTTTTTGGGACTCCCACTGGCAGGAATCTAATAGAAATGTTTTAAAGACAAAATCCTGTGGATCCTTTCTTCATATGTGGCTTTCCTTACTTTAGATCACACTCATTATCAGTTCCTGGGTAGAATGCATGCTCTGCTCACACAAGGTCTATAAACTGCTCAAGCACGGACTATTCGTGATTCATTCATGATGTTCAGTGACTTGCTGTGGCCAGGTTGCAGATGTGAAATGGCTGATGGATGGCCCAAAGCCACACATGGCTGACTTTTCTGGTATTCAACTGCAATATTAATTATGTGTGGAAAGGTATTTTTTTCTCTCGGTGAAAAATAAAATGGCTAATATAGAGTATGGAATGAGTGCCCTGGAACAACTCCTTTCTTAACAGGAAAAGAGTAAAGCCTTTAAAAGAATAAAGGTCTGTGTGTGACATGATGACAATGGGATTTTTCTGATGAGTTAAATGAATAAGCACACTGTTCTTTGATTTGTGCCAGTGCGATGAGTCTCTCAATGCTTCAAAGGGCGTTGGAGATGCCGACAGTCTCCATCCCCTTTGTTTAGAGGGAGTGAGAGGCTAAGACCCGGCTAAAGGCAAACGTTTGACAGGCAGAGACCTGAAGAGGTCAGCGCCTAAGTGCTCAGCAAGAGAGGGGAGAAGGGGTGCCTCGGGGGTCTGCCAGGACCTTTGGTGAAGGAAGCCTGCCCCCTTTCAATAGCACCTACCCCGAGGCACCTCTGCTTGGGCCGAAGCTGTGGCTGCTTGCCCGGTTGGTCTCCTCCCAAGGCCAGAAGGAATCAGACGTGGTCTTTTGCCATCAGGATGTATCCTGAGGATGAGGCTAGAAATTAGGTTTGTTCTTCCCTTCCACCAAAGATGGAGCCAGAAAGAAACAAAGCCTACATTAGGAGCCTTAGGGATTCTAACTTCATAAAAATAAATTCCTGACATAAAATAAAGAAATACATTTAACATCAGAAAATCTCATCCAGGCAATCTCCACTGAGAAAAAACATTATGTATTTTGTTTATTCAAATCAAAAGCAACATATACATGCTCATAAAAGCATATGGATAAAATAACATTTTTGTAAGCAAATACACATATATGCATATATATTTATATATCATTTTACAAAAAAAAAAAAAAAAGCATATGGTACAATCACAGGAAACAGCAACAAAGCCAAAGTCAGAAAATCCCAAATGAGAAATATTCTACAGAATGACCACAAAGTTCACTTCAAAAGTGGCAAAGTCATAGAAAACAAGGATTGAGGAACTGTCAGAGATTGAATGATACTGAGGAGAGGTAATAACTGCATGCGACATTGGATTCTAGATTGGATCCTGGACCAGAAAAAGGACATTAGTGGGACAATGAAGAAATTTGAGAGCAATTAGCAGTAGTTAGTAGTTAATCTGTAGATTGGTTACTAATGTTCTATCTTCGTTTCCTGGGTTTTGTTTATTATAGTAGGATTATATAAGATATTAACATTTGGAGAAATCTTTGTACCATTTTTGCAAGGTTTTTTGTAAACCTGAAGTTATTTCAAAATGCAAAAAAAAAAAAGCCAATGATGCAGAAAGGCTGACAATGAAAAGCATGGCCTCTGGGTTCTTCACCCAGGGCTATTCCCAGAAGCAATCACTTTTATGTTTCTTCAAATAGTTATCCATGTATCACTAAATATTATGCTTAAAACACTATGTCTCCATTTATAAATTTTAGATAATGCTATGAACTCCTTAACATGAAGGATGAGAATTTGGCTCCTCATTAGCCCCTACTGCTCTTCCTTATTCTTTTTTTTTAAACTTTCTCTTTTGAAGTGGTTTTAGACTTAGAAAAGTTACAAAGACAGAAAAGAGAGTTGCTGTATACCCTTCACCCAGTGTCCCCTAATGTTGACATCTTAATCGAGCATGATACAATTATGAAAACAAAGACATTCACATTGGTACGATTCATTAACTAAACTACAGACTTTGCTTGGCTTTCCCTAGTCTTTCCACTAATAGCCCTTTTCTATTCCAGGATCCAGTCCAGGATCCCACATTGCATGTAGCTATCATTTCTCCTTGGTCACTTCCAACATGTGACAGTTCCTCGGTTTTTCCGTGTATTTCATGACCTTGACACTTTTGAAGAATACTGGGCAGAGATTTTGTAGAATGCCCCCCTCCTCCAATTTGGGTTTGTCTGTTGTTTTCTCAGGATTAGATTTATAGCTTTGGGGGAGGAATACCTCAGCGGAGATGTGTCCTTCGCGACATATCAGGCAGTGTGATATCAAGATGTCTTTTACCAGTGATGTTAACCTTGATCACTTGATTAAGGTGGTGGCTGGGAGATTTGTCCAAGGAACAGTTACAATTCTCCTTTTTCATTAGAGAGAAATCCCTGAGTCCAGCCCACACTCAAGGGGGGAGGAGGGGGGATGACATAAACTCCAAATACTGGAGGGAGAATATTAAAAAAAAAATTGTGGACACGTTAAAAACACCACAGTAATAAATAAATACTTCAGGGAAGCTACTTTGAGGCTATGCAAAGTTCCCATTTCTCTTTAAAGTTTTGCCCACTATTTTTAGCATTCATCATTGGATCTTCCCTGCAGCAATTATTACTATGGTGTTAATGGTGATTTTCTATTTCCCTCATTCCTTCTACATTTGTTAATTGGAATTATCTGTAAGGAAGTGTTGTCCCTTCTCTATTTATTTATTTATTCAATATATATGTATATTCATTTGATTTCGTGGGTATTTATTTTATCTTTGGATTATAATCCAATACTATCATTATTTATTTTGTTGCTAAAATTCTTCCAGTTTTGGCCATTTGGAACTCTTTTCAGGTTGATTCCTGTATCCTTTTTTTTTTTTTTTTTTTTTTAATTAGAGGAGTTCTAGGTTTACAGAATAATCATGCATAAAATACAGGATGTCCATATACTACCCTATTAATAACACCTTGCATTGGTGCGGTACATTTGTTAACAATTGATGAAAGCCCATTTTTATAACTATACTATTAATTATAGTCCATGGTTTAATTTAGGGTTTATTGCTTGTGTAGAGCAGTTCCATGGATTTTAAAAAAATTTTTTATTCTATTACCATATATAAAACCTAACATTTCCCCCTTCAGTCACATTCAGATATATATTTCAGTGCTGTTAATTACATTTACAATGTTGTGCTACCATCACCAGCAGCCATGACCAAAAGATTTCCAATGTTCCAAATAGAAACGCTACATATTTTAAGCCTTAATTCCCTATTCTCTATCCCCACCCAGTCCCCTGGTAACCTATATTATAGATTCTGACTCTATGAATTTGCTTATCCTAATAATTTCATATCAGTGATATCATACAATATATGTCCTTTTGTGTCTGGCTTATTTCACTCAACATGATTTCTTCAAGGTTCGTTCTTGTTATTACATGTATCAGAACTTCATTCCTTTTTACAGCTGAAAAATATTCCATTGTGTGTATTTACCACATTTGTTTATCCATTCATTGGTTGATGGACACTTGGGTTGCTTCCATCTTTTTTGGCAATTGTGAATAATGCCACTATGAACATTGGTGTACAAATATCTCTTTGAGTCCCTGCTTTCAGTGCTTTTGTGTGTATACCAGAAGTGGAATTGCTGGGTCATATGGCAATTCTATACTTAATTTTCCTGAGGACCTGCCAAACTGTCTTCCACAGTGGCTGCACCATTTTACATTCCCACCAGCAATGAATGACTGTTCCTATTTCCCCACATTCTCTTCAACATTTATAATTTTCTTGGTTTTTTAAATAGTAGACATTCTGGCAGGTATGAAATGGTATCTCATTGTGGTTTTGATTTGCATTTCCCTAATGGCTAATGATTTTGAGCATCTTTTCATGTGTTTCTTGGGTTGTTGTTGTTGTGTTTTTTGTTTTGTTTTTGTTTTTGTTTTGGCTATTTATATATCTTCTTTGGAGAGACATCTATTCAAGTCTTTTGCCCATTTGTTAAACTGGTTTCTTTAAATATTCTGGATATTAAACCTTTATCTGATCTGTGGTTTCCAAATATTTTTCCCCATCATGTAGGTTGTCATTTTACTTTCATGATAAAGTCCCTTGAGGCACAAGTTTTTTATTTTGATGTGGTCCCATTTATCTATTTTTTTCTTTTGTTGCTTGTGCTTTGGGTGTAAAATCTAAGAAACCATTGCCTAACACAAGGTCCTGAAGATGCTTCTTTACGTTTTCTTCTACTAGTTTGATAGTTCTGGATCTCGTAGTTAGGTCTTTGATCCATTTTTAGTTGATTTTTGTATCAGGTGTTAGATAGGGGTCCTCCTTCAGTCTTTTGCAAATGGAGATCCAGTTTTTGATATGCCTCCAAATATTTTTAGCCTCTTCTTTACCTTCTGGAACCAAATAAGCTCATGGCTTATAATTCTACTGTCCCAGTCCTAGAATCAGCCATTTTCCGAAGTATATCTGGTTCCTTTTATTGGAGAATGGTATATTTAGAAACCAAGATTTAGAGCAAGGTGGGTTCAATGCACAGGGGTGTGACTGCTTCTAGGCCCTCTCAGTGGACAGGGCTAGGGTATATATGTCTGAATACTAACCCATGTATACATGCCTCTATATTTTTACTTCTGTATCTATTTATCTGTATACATACTAGAATGAACATGATTTCATATTGACATCTCTGACTCCAATCTAGCACCACAGGGTTCATTTTAGCATTGTCCTCTTTATTAACCCTGTATCATCTTTCTCCTATGGTGAGAAACCCAGCTCTCATTATCTATAATATACTTAATTATTTGTTCAAATCATATGTGTAAAGTCCTTTCAGAATTGCTAACCTGTATACCTGTGAGAAGCAAATTTACCAACTACAGTATAGTGTTTATTTATACCGTTCTTTTTGTCTTTAGCCTTAGAGTATCTCATCAGAACAATGCTATAGAATGTTATTTAGATCAACTCCTCTTTCTCCATCCTCTCCATAAGATGTAACTGTGTTAATGTCACACAATTGTAATATAGTTAGATTAATTTGTCACAGACTATATTCCACCCTGGATTCCCCCGTTATCCTGGTTGGTTTTATTTTAATTTGCATACAATGAATTCATTCTTTGTATTGTACAGATCTCTGGGTTTCAACAAATGCATAGAATCACGTCCCCACCATCACAGTAACACATAAAACAGGACCTTTCCCCTCAACTCCCCTCATGCTACCCCTTTGTAGTCAAAATCTCCTTCTAACCCCTGTCTCTGGCAACCATTGATCTGTTTTGCCATTGAAGTTTTACCTTTTCCACAGTATCATAAGTGATACTGTGATATCATAAAGGATATCATAAATGGAACTGTATAATATGTCTGGTTTGTGTCTGGTTTCTTTCACTTAGAAAAATGCTTTTAAGATTCATCCATGTTGTTGTATGAATCAATAGTTCATTAATTTGCGAAATAGTATTCCATTGTGTAGACGTACAGTTTGTTCATCGAATTACCTGTTGAACATCTAGGTTATTTTAAGTTTGGGGCAACTATGACTAAAGCTGCTATAAACATTCATATATAAGAATATAACTTTTCATTCTTTTGGGTAAATACCTAAGAGTATGATTGCTGGGTTGGGTGGAAAATGCATGTTAACTTCAGAAAAACTGCCAAACTGTTTTCCAAAGTGGCAGAACCATTTTGTATTCCCACCAGCAATATGTGAGGGCTCAAATCCTCACCAGCACTTAAATCCTTAAATCCTCACCAGCACTTGGTTTTGTCAGTTTTGTTTCCTTTTTAGCCATTCTAATAGGTGTACAGTAGTATCTCATGGTGGTTTTAATTTGACTAAAGATGTTAAACATCTTTCCATGTGCTTATTTGCTATCTATATATCTTCTTTGGTGAAGTGTCTGTTCAGATCTTTTGCCCATTAATCACTGGGTTTTTAGTGTTTTTATTGTTGAGTTTTAAGTGTTCTTTGTATATGCCATGTACAAGTCCTTTATCAGATATGATTTGCAAATATTTTCTCCAAGTCATAGACTTTTTATTCTCTTAATAGTTACTTTCACCGGGCAAAAATTTTGACAAAATCCAATTTATCGAAATTTTTCTTTTGTAGATTGTGCTTTTGGTGCTACCTATAAAAACAAAAACCCTTTTTACCAAACCCAAGGCCACTCAGATTTTCTACTGTTTTCTTCTCAGAATTTTATAGTTTTACATTATCTGTATAGATCTATGATCCATTCCGAATTAATTTTTGTATAAGGTGTAGGTTATGAGTCCAGGTTTATTTTTGTATACAGATTTCCAGTTGTTCCAGTAGCATTTACTGAAAAGACTATTCTTCCTCCATTGAATTGTTTTTGCATCTTTGCAAAAGTCAATTGACTATATTCATGTGGGTCCATTTCTGGGGTTTCTATTCTGTTCCATTGATCAATATGTTTATCCCTTTGTCACTGTCACACTGTCATCGTTACTGTAACTTTATATTAACTCTTGAAATCATGTAGTGTAATTTGTTCATCTTTTTCAGAATTGTTTTGGCTATTCTACTTCTTTTCCTTTCCATATAAGTTTTAAGATCAGCTTGTGAATATCTGCACAAAACTTGTTGGCATTTTGATAGGGATTGCATTGAATTTAACTGGTCAAATTTTAGCAATATTGTGACTTCTAATTCATGAACACTATATATCGCTCCATTTGTTTATGTTACCTTTTATTTATCTAATGTTTTGTAATTTTCAGCATATTATTCCTGTACATATTTTGTTAGATTTATATGTAAGTATTTCTGTTTATTTCTGGTGCTACCCTAGATGGTATTTTTTTATTTCAAATTCCATTTGATCACTTCTGGTGATCTTATAAAGAATACAACTGACTTTTATATATTGATTTTATACTCTGCCACCTTGTTAAACCCACTTGTTAGTTTGGAACACTATGTGTAAATTCTTTGGGATTTTTTACGTGGTCAATCATGTTGTCTGTGAACAGCGACCATTTTTATTTCTTCTTTTCTTCTTTTTCAGTATGTATGCCTTTTCTTTTTTCTTTATTTTTTTTTTTTTCCTTGTTCAACTTCACTGAATAAGAGTGGTGAAGGAGAACATTCTTGCCTTGTTTCCAGTCTTTGGGGGAGAGCTTTCAGTCTGTTACCATTAAGTATAATGTTAGCTATAGGTTTTTCATAGATGCCCTTTATCAGGTTGAATAATTTCCCTTCTATTCCTAATTTGCTGAGAGTTTTCATCATGAATGGATGATGAATTTGTCAAATGCTTTTCTTGCATCTATTGAGATCTAGTTTTTTTTTCTTCTTTAGTCTGTTAATGTAACAAACTACATCCATTGATTTTTTTTTTAAAGTTTTATTTATCTCCCCCTCCCCCCGTTGTTTTGCATTCACTGTCTGCACTGTGTGTTCTTCTGTGTCTGCTTGTCTTCTCTTTAGGTGGCACCAGGAACCAATCCTGGGACCTTCCGGAGTGGAGAGAGGCTGCTCAATCTCTTGCTCCACCTCAGCTCCCTAATCTGCTACATCTCTCATTGTCTCTCTTCTGTGTCTCTTTCCATTGCGTCATCTTGCTGCTACAGCTCTCCACGCAGGCCAGCACTCCATGTGGGCGAGCACTCCTGCATAGGCCGGCTCTCAGCACGGGCCAGCTTGCTTTTCACCAAGAGGCCCCGGGAATCGAACCCTGGACCTCCCATATGGTAGATGGGAGCCCAATCACTTGAGCCACATCCGCTTCCCCATACATTGATTTTTGAAAGTTGGACCAGCCTTGCATTCCTGGAATGAACCTCACTTGTTTGTGATGTATTATCTTTTTTATATATTATTGGATGCAATTTGCTAATATTTTGTTAAGGATATTTATGAGAGATATTGGTCTGTGATTTTCTTTTTTCTTGTACGTTCTCTGATTTTTGTACAAATCAGGGTAGGGAATAGAGATGGAAGGGGAGATAGTCAGAGAAGACCTCTAAAAGACTGTGTATCACTTTAGAGGTTGATAGGCAAATCAGAGTAGCAGATGAAGCAAAGTGAGGTTGGAAGATAGAAATCTAACACTGTGATAAAAAACATGAATTTTTAAAACTGAGTATTAGATTTATATATGGATTTATGCAATTGGAATTCAAACAAAATTCTGTCATTTCCTGAGGAAGAAATGGGACTTAGAGACAGCTGACTCCAGCAACCATGTAGCCCTCTTCTTCTTGCTCTCTACAATTAGAACGAATTTGGCCAAGGTCCTTTTGGATCAGTTACTACAAAATGTTTACAATAATGTCAACTGCACTCTCCTAGATTTACTAACTAAATTTCAAAGTTTAATAAGAAGAAAATACACATGTTCCCTATTAATATCCTGACTTAGGAGAAGTTACATGAATTTTAGCTACACTTTCAAAATAAGTTAGCGATAAGTACACAAGACACACGATATTAAGGTCTGGACTCCTGGAATACAAAGTCAGAAAATATTGGCCTTAGTATAGTCTATGTTAATAAATATTGCTGGATGAATAAGTATACGTAAAACTTGTTATACTCTTGGAATGATTTTTAAGCCCCATGCTACTCAAATTTTTAACATTCTTTGTTTGGCAAAACAAAATGTGAATTTTTCTTAAATAGTCTCATTCTCTTTGACTTTCGACCCATTTGTGTCCTCGAGGAAAACTCACGTCATGAGTTTCTGGTTGATCATCCAAATCCAAAGTGTGGTCCAATGTCCAAAGTGATATTTTATTCACATTTGTCTCAAGAGATAGCACACTGCCATCAGTCAAGAGCAAATGAGGAGTGATGCTGCTAAAGATGAGGAGTTAGGTTGTTTGGTATTACTGAGGAATAGAGGAAAACTTGCTATCCAGAAGGGCTTTTGAAGGCTTTGTTGCCTGAAAGGGGTATTTCTGGAATACCACTCCTAGATCTTCATTGAGGATTCGAAAGGAATAAATTAGAACCATGGGGACAGAAAAGGTTACCGCACCTCTGATCTTCGCCATCACCATTGCCACAATCGGCTCTTTCCAGTTTGGCTACAGCACTGGAGTCATCAATGCTCCTGAGACGATCATAAAGGACTTTCTCAATTACACTTTGGAAGACAAGATGGAAAGCCCTCCCTCTGAGGTGCTGCTCACATCCCTCTGGTCCTTAGCTGTGGCTATCTTCTCCGTCGGTGGGATGATTGGCTCCTTTTCCGTTGGACTCTTCGTCAACCGCTTTGGCAGGCGCAATTCAATGCTTATTGTCAACCTACTGGCTATCGGTGGTGGCTGCCTTATGGGTTTCTGTAAAATAGCTGAGTCGGTTGAAATGCTGATCGCGGGCCGCTTGGTTATTGGCATCTTCTGTGGACTCTGCACAGGTTTTGTGCCCATGTACATTGGAGAGGTATCTCCTACTGCCCTACGGGGTGCCTTCGGTACACTTAACCAGCTGGGCATCGTCATCGGGATTCTGGTGGCCCAGATCTTTGGTCTGGAAGTCATCTTGGGGTCTGAAGAGCTGTGGCCTGTACTATTAGGTTTCACCATCCTTCCAGCTGTCTTGCAGAGTGTAGCCCTTCCATTTTGCCCTGAAAGTCCTAGATTCTTGCTCATCAACAGAAAGGAAGAGGAGAATGCCAAGCAGGTCCTTCAGCGGTTGTGGGGCATTCAGGATGTGAGCCAGGACATCAACGAGATGAAAGAAGAGAGTGCTAGGATGGCACAAGAAAAGAAAGTCACTGTGCTGGAACTCTTTAGAGCACCCAGCTACCGACAGCCCATCATCATTTCCATCATGCTTCAGCTCTCTCAGCAGCTCTCTGGAATCAATGCTGTGTTCTATTATTCTACAGGAATCTTCAAAGATGCAGGTGTTGAGGAGCCAATCTATGCCACTATTGGTGCTGGTGTAGTCAATACTGTCTTCACTGTGGTTTCGCTGTTTCTGGTGGAAAAGGCAGGAAGGAGGACTCTGCATATGCTTGGCCTCGGAGGGATGGCTGTTTGTTGCATTTTCATGACTGTTTCTTTATTACTAAAGGATGAATATAGTTGGATGGCCTTTGTCTGCATCGGAGCCATCATGGTCTTTGTGGCCTTCTTTGAGATTGGACCAGGCCCCATTCCCTGGTTTATTGTGGCTGAACTTTTCAGTCAGGGACCCCGTCCAGCTGCAATGGCAGTGGCTGGTTGTTCCAACTGGACCTCCAACTTTTTGGTGGGACTGCTCTTCCCTTCAGCTATAAACTATTTAGGATCCTATGTTTTTATCATCTTCACTGGCTTCCTTGTTGTCTTCTTGGTCTTCACCTTCTTCAAAGTCCCTGAGACCCGTGGCAGGACTTTTGAGGATATTACAAGGGTCTTTGAAGGGCAGGCGCAGGAGGCCAATAGAGCCGGGAAAGGCCCTATTGTGGAGATGAACAGCATCCAGCCTGTGAAGGAGACCACCACCACCAACGTCTAAGTCATGCCTCCTTTCCACCTCCCTCCCAACATGGAAAAGCAACCTCTCCCTGCAGGAGGGAGAGACCTCATCCGGATGTAACCCAGGACTGTTTCTGAATGCTGCTACTTGATTCCTTTCTCATCACACATACTCTCTAAGCACGCAGGTGAACCCAATGCTGGGGTTAGCATATCTTCAGTTGCTTTTTAAACATTTCATTTCTTGCACATTCTCTTCTGTTTAGGAGAGACCAGGTGAACCTACTTTCATTTCAGGAGGGATTGACCACTTGGCATAGGACAACTTTGTCAGCTCTTTCCCCCTTAGATTCTAATGTTGCCTAATAAGGGCATAGAAGGGAGTAAGAGTGAGGGTGTAGTTCCCCCAATCTCAGACTTGCCAGGAAGCAGGTAGGTATACTTGAGTGTGGAGGGCAGAGGAGGATTAAATAAGAGATCACCTTCTTTGCTTCCATACAGCTCTGCAGAGCAAATTCACTTGAGTTTATTTATTTTATCTTCTGGTTTTATTGCATAAATATTTATTTTTTTAAGTGTAAAGTAATTTTACCAAAATAATGGAAAACTTAAGGAGATTGAGGGAGAGGAAGGTGTTTAAAGAGAGGCTATAGGGTAGAAGAAGACTGATACTGGAGAGGTTTAGGTGCAATAAGAAGGGAAGAATTTAGGGAAGAAATAAGAGTGTAATGCATTATTGAAGGGTACGTGAGTGGTGCCTGAAGTTTGCACGTTACCTCTTAATAATTTCTGTCCTTCAGATAGAAAGTCTCAAGCTTAAGTTCTCAGAAAAGTCATGTGCCTGTATAAAAAAAGCTACTGGTTTCCTTTGGAACTTCTTAAGATTATAGTTTATATGTAGTATTACTTGAAATCTAGGGCTGTTACTAAGATGGGCATTCTAGTTAATGGCCGTTAATGGGTTCTAATTTTGGGTGGAGTCCAGAGAAGGGAAGGTTATTTCTAACACTTCTCTCCCCTCCCTGGAACAAACAACTTCTTCCCTTTGTAGCAGACTCATGTTTTTTTTTTAAAAACACTTCTACCACTCATCTGCTGGGCGAACCCTCGATGAGAAACTTAAAATAGTGGTTCTTGGTAGAGGTTCAGTATTTCTCCATTTTGTTCTTTAGGAAAATTTAGGTGTTGATTTTTGTTTTGTTTTAACCTATAGCTTTTTTAAAGGAATTTAGAGGAGAATATTCATAGTTAACTTGGAATTTGTAACCTCAGCTCTGGGAGAGGATATTTCCTGAACGATTATTATCTAATTTAAGTTTGTTGTTTTAGGGTCATGGCATGCTTTTGTTTCTATTTTTATCACCCTTAGAGAACTTGAATCTTTCTGATAGACCACATTTGAGATAGTCTGAGTATATGTGCAGTGTAGCCCACACTTGAGAGAGGATGAATGTATGTGCACTGTCACTTTGCTCTGGGTGGAAGTAGTTAATTGGTAATTTGTCTCTTTTATCTTCCTACCTTCCCCACCCCCGCCCCCCACTTTGGATAGAATGGATTCAATCTCATCCCTATGTATATAAATAACTGTCTCTGCTGGGTGGGATTTGCATCTTAGGTTTTCTCCTACACTTTAGAATTCAGTCTCATCTTACCACCTTTCCTTGTTGGAGAGTGGGGGAGAACTTCCAGATCTTGAGGATGAGAGCTCACCTTCACTTTGGGCTCAGACAATGGGAGTGGGAAAGAAAGTGACATCAGGGCCTTGACTTTCCTGAGGGCCCTGAAGGATGGTGGTAAGGAGAGGGAGGCATTCTTTTAAGGGGATAGGAAACAAACTAAAGACACGCTTCTACTCCTGGAGAGTCTCAGAGAGTTAGATGAGATAGAGGGATTTATTCTTGCTGCAAGATCACTGATGTCTCCACAATCATCTAGTTTCCCGATATTTTTTTATAAATGGAAATAGGACCCTGATGACACCTTCTTCCCTTTTTTCATGTTGCGTGATCTCCCTTTCCCTCCTTGGTGCTTAACTATTTCAGACCCTAATTTAGCCAAACTCCTTGCCTATGACAGTATTTTACTTTTCAGTTCTCACCATTCCCTCTAGTCATTGAGTCTTTGGATAAAACCCACCTATCTATGGAGTAGGGCTTTGTTGGAAGAGGTGCCTTCCTTCTAATTGCACCTCTACTTCTGGCCACTCAACAACAGTGGGTTGGCAATAATTCAGTTCAGTGTGGAGGTTTTTCCATTTCTCAGTGACCAGGCTGTGAATATTTCCAAATGGATTTTTTTATTACTAATGTTATTGTGGTTCTTTGTTTTGAAATAAAAACTCTGAATGTACATATGAAAAAAAAAAAAAAAAGAGCAAATGAGGTTATAGCCTGCACTTATTGCTCTTAGTTTCAAATTTAGGAGAAGGAGGTTCTCAACCTAGGAGTGTTCCTCTTTCCCCAGCCAGTGGGTGGGGCCCTTAAGTGTTGAGCCTAAAATATCTGCATACAAATAACAATTATGATTTGTTGTTTTCCTTGTGCCAGGAACTCTGCAAAATCCTTTATACACAACATCTCATTTAATCCTCAAACCAGTCTATGTTGCTGTCAATAGTCTCCCTTTTTTTAAATGAGAAACTGCATCTCAATTCAGAAGTAGTGGGCACCTCAGATAACAATTCCCAAAATGATGCCTCAAATTTCTATCCTCAGCACAGTTTTTATCATTGAGAACAACCATGAGTCCATCTCATAACTGAGATTTTGCTGATGGTGGTGTATAAAACCCACTGTGTGTGTGTGTGTGTGTGTGTGTTAGAGTTTGGGGAGGAAGGAGAAAAGGGGTGGAGGTGACCAGGAAAGACAAACTCATTGCACGCCAGTATCAGCCACTAGGCTGGGCACTTTATATTATCTCATGTAATTTGCACAAATATTCAGATAGATATTATTCCTATTTTACAGAGGAGAAATTTGAGACTTAAGGCTTAAGAGGTAGAGGCAGCCTTCAAGCCTAGGTCTGACTGTCTCCAAAGCTCAAGCTCTTCCAATATATACACCATGATTTCTGGCTTTATTCTTGACTGACAAACGGTGTCAGTAGCTTAGATTGCCATTCCAATTCCCTATTTTACCTACCTCTTTAACACTGAAAATTTGGTTCCAAATATAGAGTGGTCAAAACTTTCGTGGCCAGATAGAATCCTTTATCCAGAAGCCCAAATTTACTTGTACTCAAGAGGTTACAATAGCAGCATAGTTATTAACATCTATTATATTCAAGCCAGTATTTTTAAGGTTATTTGTTGAAATCTCTAATCAAGTTATACGGTGATGTCTTTGCCAAGAGTTGTCAAATGTAGGCCCCATGAGCTCAGGGATAGTCCCCGATGCCTAAAATATTGTGTAATATAGAGTAGGTACATGAAAAGCATTTATTGGGGAAATAAATGTTTTGAAGCACATTAAACCAGCATTTAGTTCACAAGTGCCATCTGTGAGGTTGCTGTAAATATCTTTTCCCCTTGTGTATATGTCTTCTATCAGAAGATTAAAGCCTTTAAGGGGAAACATTTCCTCAAACCTTAGGACTAGATGAAAGCAGAAGAAGGCACTCCTGGCAATAAGTTTGCAGCATAATGCCTGGCACATAGTAAATGGTCAAAAAATATTTGTTGAATTAATTATTAAAGAAGAGTGACATATATTTAATGCTTACTCTTTATCAGACACTCTACTTGCTTTATCTCATTAAAACATCCTGTGGCCAATACTGTAATCATTGCCATTTCACAGAGGAGCCAAGTAAGGCTTAGGAGATTATGTAACATGACCAAAGTCACAGTCAGTGTGCAGCAGAGCTGGGATTCAAACCAGGACGGCCTGATTTCAGAGCCCTCCGCCTGAGTCACCCCACAGTACTTGGTAAACCTGCCAATCCCATTCCTTCCTCAAGGCTGGCTTACATGGCCGGTTCCTTATCATTCGAGTCTCTGCCCAATGTCACTGCCTCAGAGACCTTCCCTGACCCTTCCCCACCAGCCACTCTCTAGCTCAGGATCCATTAGAATGCTTTCATGGTAAGGACCACCATCTAACATTCTCCTGGAATCCACAGTCTGGGGCTGAGTGTGGCACACTGAGGCACTCCTTAAATACATGCTGAATTACTGACTGACTTCTGCAGGCCTCGTAACCCCTGGCAAGTTAAAGAGGACAGCGCTTTGCAGGCCAGTCCTTAGAAGAAATCTTGGAGTATTGACTGGCGTGGATCTCCAAGCCACATCAGTGCCTCTCTGTCTCAGGCAAGAAAAGTGATATGCAAGTGGGCCAAGGAGCAATTTTTCCATGCAAAGAAGAAGGCTCACTGACAATGTTTGTAGTGTGCTTTATAACCTCTCCAACAAAGACACACTACTGAACAAAAATAACTTCCATCTCTCTCAGGTTGGGACTCTACGTACTCAGATTCTATAAGACCAAAATGTCAGTCTTTTCTGGTTTCAAGAACCCTTCTCAATGGATAACCCCAATCCAAGGGGGAAAAAACTTTATTGCAGAAAACTTTCTCTGGCCTGGTTCCAACATTTGATGGAGAATATTAACAATATTTCTTGGATCTGACTCTCTTAAGTCTCTCAGTTCCCCCAACACATGTCTGAATGAGGTTGATATATGTGACACACATCTTATTTTCAACCCTTGTAAGTGTTTTTATCATCAGCATAATTGTTCTACAGATCTCCAATCAGACCTAGACCTCACACATTGCTGCTATGTTTGTTTCTTCAGAAAACTTGGTGGTTCTAATAATACCACCTTCCTCTCCATCCTCTCCTGCTTTGCCCTTGCTTTTCCACTCACTTGGAACTGCTCTGAGCTCACTCTGTGCCCTGGAAGTGCCGGACTCTAAGTTTAAATTTCCTTCCCTCCTGCTCTTGTCTTCATTTTACTTATTTTTTAAGACTCAGCTCTGCTGTCCTACCTCCCGTTCCCTGACATCACCCCCACCCCAATTGACTCACACACATTTACCAGGTTAAGTTGGTTGTCCCTCCTCTGAATTCTAAAAGCACTTTCTGCAGACCTTTGATTTAATTTCCTGTAAATATCTGCTTACCTGTTGGTTTCCCTAACTGTCTATGGCTCCTGGAGTGTCTACTTTATTCATCTTGTATGCCCAGCACACCACAGTGCCTTGTACGTCATAGCTCCTTATGAATGACTGGGAACTGAATTTATACAGGCTTCTCCCACTCCACCTCCATTCTGTATTACATAATCTAAGGGGAAAAAATAATTCTCCTCTTACTCATTTTTTTTAGGAAATTGGTTTTATTCATTAGACAAGAAGCCTAGATTTTCAGTTTCTGGTGTCACACTCTCAAATCTGTCTCATCAACTCCATCACCCAAAATGACTGGGGTAAAGGTGATGGTCTTAAGAGCAAAGGAAACATTCAATCCAAGAGCAGAAAGGCACTCCTCAGACAAAAGCAGAATCACACCTGGACAAAAACAAGACTAGGAAGAGCAAGCATCAAGGAAGCCCTGGCTTCTTCCTCATTGCACAGCCTTCATCTGACTGAAAACTTGTACCTCCAGGATTTCAAAGAATTGTTGGGAATTTAAACCACTCCCATCAAACCATTTCTGAGATACAAGGGAAATAACAATTGTGTACTTGGGAAAATTTGGCTACAGAGTAACAGGACCACCAGTTTTTAGGTGTGGCTTGTGGAGTGAAGTGCCTACATAGCCACAGGCCAAGTGGAGTCAATTACACTGTCATATTATGGCTACTGGACATATTTGTGTATCTTCTCCTAGTTCATGAAATAGTTTGAGAACTTTCCCATCCCCAAGCCCACCTATAAGATTCCACGGGAAAGTGAGTTTGACCAGAGCTTGGGTCTGGGACACAGCTAGGCTCTGCAACATCAAGAACTGTGGCTTTGCACACCTGGCACACACCCTCATCTCTTCCAAACTCTCTAGGCCAGGCTGAAGGGCTTTCTTAGCTTATGAGTCTTTATTGGAAGCAATACCAACTCTTACTGTAAAACTTGAAAACACTAAAGATATGCTCTCCCAGTCTCCCTTGCAGCTACTGTGTTGGCACACAGTTTGTACTCAGCCAATCAGAGGCATAGAACTGGGGCCTAAAGATGCAAAGAAGCATGATCCTGGAGAATCCACTGCCAGGTCAGGCAACGCTAGCATCATAAGCATCATATCCTAATAAATTTCCAGGGGCCATCTAGTCCACTGTTTCAGAGCAGGGTCCGGTGCCTCATGGAAGGGAGGGTGGTCATGCACATGGTTGCCTGGAATGTTCCACCGTGGCAGGAGCAGTGTGGTTACTGATTGGCTAGTGGTGAGGTGGCTGGGGTCCTGGCTGCTTTACAAGCTGCTCCTTCAGCCTGCCTAGAGGTTCTACACCCTGTCCCCTTATCCTTTCAAGGACTTCCACTTCTTTTGCCTCCATCCATGAGCTCTGACTGATACCACATGGTAAGAACTTGGAATTTGATTCTAAGTACAGCAGGAAGTCCCTCAAGGGTCATCTAGATAAGACACAGCATAGATGAAATGAGAATGCTTGGTGGGAAGCGGATGTGGCTCAAGCAATTGGGCTCCCGTCTACCATATGGGAGGTCCCGGGTTCGTTTCCCAGGGCCTCCTGGTCAAAGCAAGCTGGCCCATGTAGTAAGCAGGTGCAACAAAAAGAGACAAAGAGGAGAGACGATGAGAGACACAACAAACTGGGGAGCTGAGGTGGCTCAAGCGATTAAGTGCATCTCTACCACACTGAAAGTCCCAGGATCGGTTCCCAGTGCCTCCTAAAGAGAAGAAGAGAAGACAAGCAGACACAGAGAGCACACAGCGAATGGATACAGAAAGCAAGACAGTGAGTGCAAAAACAATGGGGGGGGTGAATAAATAAAATAAATCTTTAAAAAAAAAAAGAATCCTTGGGAAGAATTCTTGTTTAATCTTAGAACTCCACTGCAATTCTCCTGAACAATTAGTTGTTCTTGGGCAACCTCATTTGAATAATTGACAAAATTTCTTTTTCATGTGTTTTCTGCTAGTCATGTTTGTGGCCGGTTCATAATGGAGGTACATTACAGTGGTGTGTATTTTTTGGCTTTGTCCTTGGCGCCACACTGTCCTCCTGCTTTTTGCTATCTTTTTTTTTTTTTTTTTTTTTTTTTTTAAGATACTTAGATTACATAAATGTTACACAAAAAAATATAGGGATTCCCATATGCCCCACTCCCCACACCTCCCACACCTTCCCACATAAACATCCTTCATTAGTGTGGTACATTCATTGCAATTAATAAACACATCCTGGGACTTTGCCGTTAAGCATGGACCATAGTTCACATTGTAGTCTACACTCTCTCCCACTCCATTCTGCATGTTATGTGACAATATAAAATGGCCTGTATCTGTCATTGCAACATCACTTAGGACAAATCCCAAGTCCCAAAAAAGCCCCCGTATTACAACTGTTTTTCCCCTGTCCCTGCCCCCAGAGCCTCCAGTAGTCACTGGCTCCTCATCAATGTTGTAATTTCTTCCAGTGCTAGAATCACAATGTCTGTAGTAGAATACCAGTAAGTTCACTCTAGTCCATAGTTCATTTCTTTTTGCTATTCTTTTATTCCTTTTGTCAAGTTATACTATTTTTGTCCTAGTTTACTTCAAATTATTTCTGGAAGAAGCTTGGCTATTATACTGCCTTACCAGTACAGTAGTCACTAGCTGCCTCTGGCTATTTACATTTAAATTTTAATTAATTAAAATTAAGTTAAATTTAAAATTCAGTTCCTCAGTCACACTAGCCACATTTCAAGTGCTCAGTAACCATGTGTGGATGGTGGTTACCTATCAGACAGCACATATCTAGAACATTTCCACCAACAAAGAAAGTTGTATTGGATAGCTCTATCATTTGATATAATGACTCCATTTTTATTCTGTTGCCTCTCAAAATTTGTCAGTTGAAGACTGAAGTCCACTTAGGTGCCAGTAATGGCAAGAGTTATAGAATGCCATATTTAGCCCATATATATAGACAAGTCAATACAGAAAATTTATCTTCCCTGGTGTTATTAAAAATTCTTCTGACACCCCTGTTTGAAAGACACAAACATGCTGTGTGCACTGAAGGGAAATATTCAAGATGCCATCTCTGGAGAATAAACTCTAAGTCAGTGAGACCTGTGTCTGGGGCATGTCTGGGCATTGTATGAGGACTCAGAAAAAGGGAGAGTGGGGTGGGTGTAGCTCAGTAGTTGAGCGCCTGCTTTGCATGTACGAGGTCCAGGGTTCAATCCCCAGTACCTCCAAAAAAGAAATACAGGGAGAAAGGGAACAGAGATCAGAAATATCCCTCTGGTCTACAGGTAACAGTGGCCTTTTTAAGGCAAAACAGCAAAAATTACAGTAACCTCTACTATAAACAAGAGATTACAGTTTGATAATGGATTAGTGGTAAGTGGCTATCACATTACAATACTATCTCTTGGAAAGAAAGCTGAGGTCTTTCTTTGGAAAAACAAGTTCATTCTTTCCCAGGGGTTAATAATAAATGTTTTATTTCTTAAACAAAACACACACAAACGTATTCTTTTCTTCATTGCTTCAAGGTCAGCAAGGCTGGGAACCGATTAGCAAGCAGTGTCTCTCAGACACAGGAGGACCAGCCAGACGAGAGCTAGCATTTTTCAGAACAGCAGATTTTCTTCCACCAGCCGATCTTTGGGGAAGATATGAGAGCTCTCCAGATAGCTATGAACACAGTAGCAGCCTGGTGCATTTTCTCGTCCTCCCCTGGGGAGCTATTTTCTTTGCAAAACTATTGTAATTTTAATGGGCAGCCATTTGCTCATTAAAGTCATCTGGGAATTTAGTCAGCATATGGACCACAAAATAGAACCGTGTATAATGTTTAGGATTTTGTCATTTAATAAAACATTTTATAAGCTCAGTGCATACCTATTAACTAATAACTACTCTTCTCGGGCCCACCAGCCAACCCCGTGTCCTACAATGCACTGACTAGGATTGGCGAGTTACAGAGAGATCTTTTCCCAAGTTCCCATTCATCTTTATTATGACACTCAAATGATGAACAGATGATGAGTAATAAGTCACTATTAAATTCAATCCCTGGCTTGGCTTCTTATCATTCAAAATCTTCTTGATGTCTGCCTCCTTTGGCAAAGGAGATTCTGGGCTTCTGATCCCTTGGAGGGATTTATTACCTGCCAGGAGGAAGAGTGTATGTGTGTGTGGATGTGGGTGTGAGTGTGCATATGAGTGTGCGTATGAGTGTATGGGTATCACTTATAGAGTTCTTGAGCATTAGTACATGAACTGGTTCCATCAGAATCTCTCTGGATGGGAATAGAAATGGGCATTCCTAGGTGCCAGCCCAAACTCACTGAATTATCTTCAGGGACAAGGCCCAAAATTGTTTTACAACCCCTGTCCTCAGTTTTTCCTCACACACAGCCAGATTAGAGAGCCACTTCTAAAGCAGAACACTGAACAAACGGAAAGACATTCACATGCCCCTTTGGTGGAAGAGTAGGGCTTTAAACAGGAAAAACAAAGTAAAACAACATCTCTGCTGCGCAGCCACAGAATGCATCTTGGAGCCTAACCACCCATTTAGCAAGTGTTGCTCACTAAGGTGAAAATGGAGAAGATAACGCCATCTGGCACCAAGCTTGAAAAACAAAAACAAAAACAAACAAACAAACAAAACCAACCATGGACATGCTTAGATTTCTTGAATGTTATACAAATTTTTGCACACAACTTTGCCTCAGTTTACCTTTATTTCCTACATAAATAGGGAAGGAGGCTCATATGCCATAGGTTCCAAATGAGGCATGACTCAACCATAAAAAGAACATGGGTGGAAAGGGGAGAAAGAGGCCCCAACAACAGAAGTCACAGGGGTGGTAGTATTTGAACAACAGTGAGAGTGAGATGGGCAGACACGAGGCCAGGGAACAGGACCTTGGCCCTGGGTAGGAGAGGGCATGAACTTCCACCTTTGACTACCTCGATTGTGTCCCCATTAGATCTTTCTCATGGCTTTCTGTAGTATCTTTTCATCATAATCATGACAAATCTCAAGTCAATGAATTACCTTAATTTTGTTGAAAAGGCACCACATTTTGAAGATTGTGCTTAGGTGGAGCAATTCTCCTTTTACCACCACCAATTGGCCTGGGGCCATAGGGAGAAGGTACATGCCCCCACAACTTCTTCAGGGAAGAAATTTGTGACTGAGGGAG
The DNA here is from genome assembly GCA_026826555.1 of Tolypeutes matacus. NCBI lineage: Eukaryota > Metazoa > Chordata > Mammalia > Cingulata > Chlamyphoridae > Tolypeutes > Tolypeutes matacus. The sequence goes on along the minus strand of JAKSZT010053769.1, from coordinate 13,423,737 downwards.
AGGCAGTGGTGCTATCCAAAATGCAGAAATCAACATTGTAAGTTGTGAAAACGTCAGGCCTGGTTCTACGTGCCTTGTGACAACAACACCATCAACTAACACTAAATCAGGGCTCTGCTCATGCACTGAGCTCAAGTTTTTGCAAGCAAGATCACATTTGTTCCTCACAAATGTCTTATAAGCTAGGTATTATTATTATCTCCATTGTAAAGAACGGGAAACCGAAGCCTAGGGGAGTTAAATAATTTGCCAAAGTTATGGCCCAAATATTTTAGTCAACCTATGCTTCTGGATTCAAACAAAACCATCTGGAATATTGCAGACTGCCAAGAATTCTTTCCCAGAGATGGGACTAGCCAAGAAAGGAGAAGAGAATGAGATCTGCGATATCCCCCACCCACCCACCCCCGCCCCACAAAAGCTCTTCTCCCATTAACCAAAACCATACAACAAAAACCAAACCAATTTAGATTGGGGGGCGTGGGGAGGGAGAGTAATACGTATGCAAAGCTACCTTAGCCCAGTAGATTTGTAGACTTGAGGTTTGCAGTCCTTCTGTGACCTGCTCCATCTCTCCACCCCTGCCTCTCAACAAAAAGAAAGTTGAATAAAAATGAAATAAAAATATCTTCACTTTCCCTCAAGCAACAATCAAACCTCTTTTTAGAAGCTAAGCCCTCCCAAGGAGCACCTAAGATGGCGGACGGACCCTTCACAATAGGCAATTGACTATTTAGGACACAGCCCCTGCATTCCTTGGGCAGCTTTTCTCCAAGGATTCCCACCCACACTTGAGCTTTTTCTCCACTTGTCCCTCCAGGATCCTGTGCCTAATACAACATCGACATTCAGCAGGAGGCAAATCTGAGTCCTTTGGGGTTTCTAAGAAGACTAGCTATGACTCGGCAGCACATCAAAACGTCTGACATTTGCCCTGCAGAGACCCTTTGTGCCCTTTCCAAAGAGCATCCACCCACTTTCTATGATGGTTAGTATTGATACTTAATGAGCAGTGACAATGCCCCACAAATAATGAGAAATACAAAAGCTTCTTTACCTTCTACCCAGTGCCCAGTGTCCTGCAGATAAAAATAACAATAGCTACCATTCACTGCACCCTTTCACGGTCCAGATCCTGGGCTAACCAGCTGACATTTCATCCTCACAAGAACCTTAAAATAGGTGGGAAGACATAGGTGTCACCATTTTATTGTTGGAGGAATCTGACTCTCAGAACCTCGTCAAGCTACTAAGTGGCTACGCTAAAACCAAGAGTCTAAAGAGCCCACACTCTTAACTAGTTCCTCCTACCGCTTAATACTATTCATGGCTGGGACAGAGGAAATTATGGGCTTTGCATGACACATATTTCCTATTCATCTCCCATGTTGCTTTGGTTGAACTAATAAATATAGAAAAAGGAGAGTCAACAAGATGGAAAAACTTGTGTGAAACTTGAGAATCTCCAAAGGTTTTGCTGTTAGCATTTCACTTGCAATTATTTCGCCTTTAGGCAAGCTTTCCAAACACTCTAGAAGAGGAGGTAGAGGAAGCTGTGAGTGGCAGGAGATAAAAGTGAAATGCAGGTTTCTTCTTTCACAAACATGGTCACAACTCTTCCAATAAAGTATAATGAAATAATAGAAGAGTCATGCGAGGTGGGATCACAAATGCCTTCCAACATGACATTTTCCTAGGTCTCAGCCAAAATGAGAAAAATAAGACATTGCAATGATTTTTTATAAAGCTAAATTTTTTCACTCTAAAGCATTATTCTCTATTCTCAGGTTGTTTCCTTCTGTGTTTTTTGGGGGGTTTTTTGTTTGTTTGTTTGTTTGCTTGTTTTTTGGTATTATAATACCCTTTCTTCTAAGAAGTGAGAATAGTGTTAATTTTCTCTCTCTCTCTCTTTTGCTTGTCCTTATTTAGCCAAATAAAAGTCAGCCACCTTATAATGGTTTTTCAAAAGGCTTTTTTTTTTTTTTAATTAGTTAAAGAAAGACTTAGGATAAATCTTTCTGATTTTCCTAATTTTTCTATGATTAATGTGTTCTTTTTGAAAAACTAGTAAACATTATTTTGAAAGAAATAAACCATAAGTTTTTAGGAGAACCACATACACTTTCCTATCCTTATGTATGTCTTTATTTTTAATGTTCATTTGTCAAGCCATTTCTGATTTGTTGTATTACCTACCATCACTGTTGGAAAAAATGTAGAAAAGAAATACCAAGAAGGTATTTTAGCAATGATGAAACATTATATACATATCAATGGCTTTGGCTCAAGTGAAATTTAACAAAAGAATATTTTAAAATTCTTTTTATGAAGTCAGATTGAAATCGTTTGTTTTTGTTGGGCAGCAGAAGATAATTCTTCTCTATTGAAGAAGTGAAATTTTTAAAATATATAACTCTACCAATAATAGACTGCAGCAAATAATGCTAATAAAAAAAATTTTTGAAGCAAATTATCTTTGACCTCATGAAAATAGCCTGACAGCCAAGAAACAAAACCAGTATTGTGAACAGACTCTATTTCAAGAGCAGACTGACAGAGGATTCGGTAAAATGAAGTTTAGGCTTAGACTAATTTCACATGCTAATGCGAATCACCAGATAAAAGCTGCTTTATAATGGGTGCTAACCAGTTGGCGGATTAGCAAGATTCTGATCAAACAGAGCAGGAATTAGTCATGTTTGTCATAATACCATATGGCTAGAAAGAAACTGGGAAAGTTTGGTTTACCCTTGTCCTGGAGGATTTGGGGGACAGTATAGGTAAGCATCCCAGACAATGCAAGGGGATTGGGCTTTGTTCCCATGCAACCTTTTTTCGGTGCTGGGAAAATTTCCATCAAAATCAGATGCTAGAGATTGTGTTTACTACTTTTCCTTCAGGCTTCAGAATCCCTGCACAAAAGAGGAAAAATGTGGCAAAGAAAACAAAGAAGGGGGCGGATGTGGCTCAGATGGTTGGGTGTCCGTCTCCCATATGGAGGGACCTGGGTTCGATTCCCGGGACCTCCCACTAAAAAAAAAAAAAAGAAAAGAAAGAGGTTCTAGAGTTGTACTGTTTAATATGGTAGCCGCTAGCCATTACTAAACTTAAATTAAATTTAAAATTCAGTAACATTAGCCTCACTTTAAGTGCTCAACAGCATTGTGGCTGGTGGCTACCACAGCGGACAGTGCAAATATAGGACATTTCTGTCTACAGAAAGTTCTATTGGACAACACTGCCCTAGAGTCAAAGATTCTACCACATGAACTTGAACCTCACTTAATTTCCTCATCTGCAAAGTTAGAAAACTACTACTATCTGTCTCACAGGAATGTTCAGAGAAACAAATGTAGAAAGAGTTCTTTGGAAATTATAAAACAAATAAATATTAGCTATTTTGATGATGATGATTAATGACTTCCATGTAGGAAGCTTTCATGTATCTAGAAATGATCAGCAATCATAGACTTCACTCAGTGTACACAACCCTAAGCAGTGAGGCTTTTCCTCCATTGTGCACTCTCTTCTTCAAAGTTTCTCCTTTACTACACGATTAGAAGCAAAGAACTAGATAATGTATAAGTAAAAGGGTCCCAGAATCCTATATGAACAGTATTTATGTGAGATGACTAAGCTTTAAATAAAAAGTCACAGCAAGCAGGGAGCTGCCTTTTTAATTTCTGTGTAGGCTCTACTATAATTATAACTTGATGAGATTCAAGTTAGTCACTTAATTTAGTGGTTCCTAAGCTGATGACCTCAGCCCCAACGAGACAACAGAAGTTAAGGGTCGGGTTAGCAGGGCAGGCTGGGGGCTGGGAGGGTATATGTGGTATTCGAGTTATTTCCATTATTGTGAAAGTCTTCCCAGGAGTTGTATGTTTTCCATAATAAAGCTATCCAGGCCAATGAACATACAAAGCATTGGTTCTGTCTGAAACTATATTAATTCAACTTAGTATTATTTGGTTGACCCACATGCAATTGCCATTTTTGTAGGTTAAAAATGGTCAAATATCGGCAATTTCTTCTGGCTCAACCTAATACTTATTTTAAATTGACCTGTAGTGGAGGGACCGAGAGTTCAGGTTTTAATTGACAGCCAGACCTTGCATCAAATCTCACCCTGCTACATAGTAACTGTGTATCTTTGGGAAGTTAACAGAATGGTGGGAGAAAAAATAAATAAATACAATTTCAGACCAAATCTTTCAAATCACTGAATTTAAAGAAGAAAATAAGAAATGATTTTGGGTGGCAAATGGCTGAGGGCCATTGACCTATTCTTTAAGGCAGGCCTTTTCAGTCATTTAAACAAAGAGAAAAACCCAGAAGTAAGTAAGCAAAGGAGACCTCCTGAATAAACGAACAACAAACAAACAAACAACACAGACTTATCAAAACGCCCATGGCCTTCATACCTCGGGCACGGTACAGCTGCCTTCAGGTTTAACCAAGACAGTTGTGCATGAAAAGCTATGCCCATGGCAGAAAGCAGCAGCATTTACTGCAAAGGCCAGATACAGAGGTCACAAATAAAGCAGAGCTGTCAGAGCCTTTTGGTCCTGACCTTCTCAGTGGCCCAATAGCCTCCCGGTATCCCAATGTTGCCCCGTACCAGGGAATAGTGGTACTACCTGACAGAGCAGAAACAGGTATTAGATGGTCAGTATATTTCTGTTTTTAAAAGAAATCATTTCCTCCAACTTCTTTAATAAAGACAAAACATCACCAAGCTAAAAACGATGGTGCTGCTACAGGGGACACACACACTGACGAGGGAGGCCGGGCAGGCCAGCTGCGGCAGGCAGGAGCCTGAGAGCAGACACCAGAGCTGGGTCTGGGAGGAGGCACATCAAGAGCCAGAAGAGGAAGGGCCAACCCAGGTTGGTGGGATGGGGCAGCCAGAACAGCAGCCAGGACACAGAATCTAAACAAAGAGAAGGAGAAAGGGAAGAACCAAGAAATCCGAGAGCAAAGACTTGCCGAGCAGACTATCGAAAAGGGGCCTAGACGAATTCTGGAGACAAAAGCCATATACTTGTGATGGGGTTTACATGCTCCACACATGGATGTATGTGAACAAGCAGGGTCCATTTAAAGCGACCAGAGAAAGATGGACTTCCTTGTACAGAAAAGTCACCCGTGTAAGATGTCTCATTTTCACATCACAATTTTAAGAACAAAAACAAAAACTTGTTACTGGAAATAAAGAAAATGTGGTCTTAATTTCAAACAACAGTCCCATATTCATTCTGACCAGCTGTTAACACGGCAGTGTGAAGGAAAAGAAACAAAGAATTTGGATTCTGACAAACCTGAGTTATTTCACGTGACTGTTTGTTAGTTGTCTGCCCAAAGGCAAGTGCCTGAACCTCTGTGAACTTCAGTTTCTTCTTTCAAACAGGAGCAGTAATACCACCTCCACAGTACTGTGGTAAAGATTACCTGGGAAGTTCCTGATCCAGTACCTGGTACTTAGTAGATTCTCAATTACTGCCAGGTCTTTTCCCTTCTCTGTACTGATGCTTTATTCATTAGCAACCGGTTTCTAGATGTATTTTTCTGTTATCCTTGTGCTTCATCAGCCATGCTCCTTTTATACCTACTGGACATACATTCCTCCCTAAGAAGACTGGCCTATTTATTCTTCCACAGCAATGTAAACTACAACCCCCCTTTCAGACTTTCATTTAGAATGGATCTCTGAGCATTACTTTTGGTCTTAGGGCTGATAGTATCCTTTGGCAGAATGTCAACACTAGGAAGATTTCACTGTCAGCTAGCTGATGGCGGCCAGGGTAACAGCCCCCATGCCCACCAAAATAACAAAAACCAAAGCCCAGCAGCCCTCACCTCCCAGCGTGAGCAGCTGCTCTGAGCAGAGCACTTGGCTCCCCCAGCCCTGCAGCGTATTTCACCCTCCAGTGGAGCCCGTGATGGGTCTCCTCCCGTCCCTGGTCTCTGGATTTATCAGGAGCAGACATCTGCGGCCACGTCTGCAGGGACCACCCAGAGGGCAGCTGGAGAGCCCTGGGCTCCTGGTGAATCTGCAGAAAGGTCAGGAGTCACTTGCTCCAACCAGTTCACTAAAAGCATCTCAGGGAGACCCGATAGAAAGGTCATCTTAAGATAGTGGCAGGGCACAGCTTGGGGGTGGGGAGGGGGAGGAGGAGGGGGCAGAGAATTTCTTTTTTTAAGTAGAGAAAAGTACGTCTATTTCTGGCTCAGTTTAGCTTTTCTAATCTGATTTTTATTTCGATGGCATTTCCTTGGCTTTCCAATTCATGTCCAAATCTCAAAATGTGTCCATTGTGCACTGCCGGGCTTGCGTACATGTGCCACAGAGCACAACACTGCAAATGCACTTTCTCACTTCATTAAACGTTGCTTTAAAATGGCATCCAAATGTCCACTCTCCCAATTGCATCTAGAGGAGCTTGTGTTACTTTCCACCACACCCCTCTTCTGGAACAGAAGGAACGACTAAGTCACGAGCTGTGATGTCTAATATTTTTCAATTTCGCATGTCCAACTTTGAGGAAAGCTCATGGTAGGGAGAGCCTGGTCAGCCACGCCACCACGTGAAAGGGCCCGCGGTGTCCTGCAGGGCCTTCCATGAGCCTTGCAAATCTCTGATCTCCACCGCAGCCAAAACTGGCCTAACCCTCGGGGGAGGCCTTTTCACTTCACTGGGTGAGGTGCTGACTCCACCTCCCCAGGCAGGCCAGGACACATTCTGCTGACTTAAGAAGATGCCAGGTAAATTAGAACTCATGTAACCATATGGTTCAAGCCTGCTGGTCATATTTTATACACAAATGACTATGACAGGCAGTATTTTTGTGCTGACAAGTTGTATTTCATCCATGTTTACTTAGAATTCCAGGCTACCATTAAAAGCTGAGCAATAGAACTTTTATCACATTTTTTTTAAACACAGAAGTTTGATTGGGTTTCCTTCTTATTAAAAAGAAGAAAAATTCACCCATGCAGCTTTCCCTTCCTCTACAACTCTTTTATTATTCAAGTGTTTGATGCTACGGTGATTTCAGATGTGCTGACATCAGGAGTTTGAGAGTTCTCAAGCCTTGGCTTCCACACTGACCAGGTTGGAAGGTGCTAAACAGCCCTTTTATTTGGGTCCCCCAAATAGAAAGTGCATCAACTGACCTACCATCCAATACTGCACAACCTCTGGATGTTTTCAGCATAGAACCAGTTGGCTCAACCTTCCTTGACTTTACCTCCTGTAGAGTGGTAAATAAAAGAATCTCTACTACAGTGATCAGAAACCTCTAAGCTGCTAGACTGAGAAAGAAAATAGTCAACAGAAGGCTAACAGGGTCATCCCACAGCTTCTGGTTCTCTCTGAAGACAACCTTAGAAAAAGGCCTCACAAAATTACTACAATCCTGAATAAACCACAACCCAGCAGGCCCTAGAGCAGGGATTCTTAACCAGGGGTTCATGAACTTGAATTGAAATAAAAAAAAACATTATTTTTGTGGGGACGTGTTGGTGTGGGTGTGATGTATTTATTAAATAATACACAGTATAGTGTGGACTTAGTAAGGGGTCTGTGGAACAAAAAGGTTAAGAAGCCCCATCCTAGAGACTGTGTTCCTAAGGCTGCAGGAACTAAGAGACTTAGGCAAAAATCTTGAACTCATACTGAAAAACAATGTTCATAATGGTTCCCCTACATATACCTTCGCCCTCGAGAAAACGCCTATCTTCCCAACATTCTCCACTCTGCCTTTGCGATGCAAAGTGCCCCTATTTTCCGAACCCAAACTGAGGTATGTGGTCTGGGAAAGGGATTTTTCTGATTTATGAATGAATTGATATAAATCTCTCTGACAAAGTTCTCAAAATTATAGTCACATATAGTTCCCTATCTAACAAATGATATTTCTTGAAAATAATAAATTTTCTTTTCAATCGAAAAGCACTCAGAGCAGCTGAAGGTCCAAGGGGCATCTCTGGAAGCTCAAGGGAAGTAGATCACCTGTCTCCAGCCAGGCAGCCCTGAGTTTGTATCCTGACTTGACCTCTTAACAGCTTTAAGCAACTCCTTAATGCACCCCCAAGCTCAGTTTCCTCACTTGTAAAATAGGACAAATGAGACAATACCTAGTGCACTTCATAAATGTTAGTGTCTTCACTCTATCCCCAAATGCAGATATATCTGTGTCCCCTAAACCACGAAACTGCCCAGAGGGTAGCTGTCCAAAGTAGGAAAAGAAAGATGTAACTGAAATTTTATTTGGCTGCCTCCCACACCCCTCCTTTTTGATGCCATCTCTTTCCTCCAGATGCTTATCTTTCAAGTCTTCACTGATAATGGTGTAGGGACTGACTCATCCCAGGTGCATTTTAATGAGAGATTAGGCAAAACCTTAAAGCCTTTAAAGATTGAAGGGAATAATTTTCTTTTAATGAACATATGTCATTCTGTTATAAAAATAATATATGATTACAAAAAAAAAAGAAAGAAAGAAAGAAAAGAAAACTGCAGAACAGTTAAAGGCAGGACAATGATCTTACTACCCAAAGACAAGCACCATTAACATTTTCCTGTGATAACAAAATGCCTGGTTTTTGTAGACTTTTGTATGCATGCACGGATGTGTATGTGTGTGTGTTTTAAGAGTGATTGTATTTTTTTTAGTTTTGACTTAGCTGTGAACTGTTGCATTTACACTTTGTATCATTTTTATTTAACTTTATAACTCAAGAAGCATTCTTCCACATTATTATAAACATCTCATAAATAATAATTTTCAATGGCTGCATAACAAGAGATACATTTTTAGAGGTAGAATTTCTAGCTCTAATAGGTACTGGAGGCGATAAGTGTATAAAACCAAACTGAAAAATCCCTGAGGGCAGGGATTTTTGCCTGTTATTCTCTGATGTAACCCTAGTTCTTAGAGAAGTGTCTCGCCCACCATGGAAGCCCTTTAATGAACAACCATAAGAGCCATTGACTATGTGGCCATTGGCACTGTTCTCTGGTTTGCTATGAACTCATTCTACAGAGTGGTTGACAAGCAACTTGCTCTCCCCATGTTTCAGTTTCTTCCGTGATCAGTTGCTAAGACACAAGTAAGAGTAATTCATCATAAAAATAACAAGAGATTTTTAAAAGCACCTGCTTCCCATTTAACACCTTCACAAGCATGCTTGGAAAACCACATGGAACACTGAGAATGCTTCAATTTGTTTTAAAGTTCTTTAGAAATTACAAAAATGCAAGTTATCATAAAGTCATCTCTGTATTCTCTGAACCCAAATACCTAAATCTGTTGGAAACTCTGTGCAAACAGATAAGATGGATTTGATTTAATGCAAAACTAAATTATAAAAGGTATGTTACTCTGTTTAGCCAATGGCCTTAATTTCCAAGAAAACACATCAAGGCTTTGCTCTGTCCTGGAAGTTTTTGTCCTAAAGTACTGGCTAAGGTAATGCCTGCTTAGGTACCACGGTCTCATTCCCAAGACCTAGGTCAAGATCAGTTGGTCAACCCAAGGACCAGGAACTGGTTCATGGAAAATTTCAAGTAACAGTTGAGCAAAGCTGAAAGGAGATTTTTCTGAGGTGTCTATACCTAGTGGAAGGACTCCCTGAGCTGAAGTAGAGTTTATCTAATCTAGAAACCACCCTGGAATTGTCCTTGTACTATACTAAGTAATTCCTAGTCTTTTGAATTAATGTATTGTGATGCTTTTTTTTTTTTTTTTTGCCTTTCAAAGCATAAAGATACAATATGTAACTCTGTAAATGCCCACAGAACTGTTACATGAGCAAACTTTGACTCTGAAAACAATTATAACACGGGCAAGAAAAATGTTAAATTTTAAAGACACCATCAGTACCATTTAGCCTTTTCCATCAGTTCCAGAACCAGCAACAAAAGGAAATAAGAAGAAGAAAAAGAAGGAAAAAAAAAAAAAGAGGAAATAAGCTTCTCTCTCAGCACACAGCATAGACTTCAGACAACAGAGGAGGCTTCTGAGATGACAGTAAAGGTGAATAAGAAGTTGGAAAATGGAACCCCAGAGGGAAAGCTACAGGAAGTGAGAAGATTCAATGTGATAAAGAAAAGGACACAGAGAATTTTTTGGATCTTAAAAATTAATCTTTAATTATGTGAAAGGATGTTTACACAAGAGGGTGACCTCTTTTTTCCAACTCTACTGGGGCAGGTCAAATGAAAATGAACTTAAGCTGTAGCAGAGTAGGTTTAGGTAAGACAGAAGAAGGAATTTCCTGAATGTGGAGGTCGTTAAAAATTGGAATGAGTTACTAGGGGAGTCTGTGGACACTCTTCCTCTGGGGCACATTTAAAAATAAGATAAATTTTCATCTGTCAGGGAGGGTTTAGAAGTAATCCAACCAGAAGGGCCCCTCAAAGCTTTTTCCAGCCCTATAACCTGAAGGCCAAATTCCCTCCAAATTTTATTTCCATAGTTAGCTAGATGTGAGAATTCAGGATTTCAGACACAGTAACTGGAGTCTGTTGATTTTTGTTCTATAATAAGATACCACTTTGCATAAATAACTAAAGTAATCCTTCCTGAAAACCACATCAAGAAAAACATTCACAACTCAAAACTCAGCAAATTTACCATTGCTCATCTTTGTCCTGGCAAATAGAAGTTACCATCTCCTCTTCTCTGCTCTTTTGTTCTTCTATGTCTACTGAGCACACCTTTCAAGTTTTTAATGTTATGTTTCCCAGACATTTATTCCAAATATTCTGTTTTACAACTAGTCAGTTTCTCCAAACAGCCTTTCAAAACCTAAGCAAATATTTTCCCAGGAATTATTTGGCTAAGTTTCAATCTTAGATACACCAAGCTGAAAAACAAGTTCACGTTCTGAAAAATTTTACTGCAAGTGCATTCCTTTCTTTTCATGTTTTCCCGAGTTTTAATCGAGCCAATCAGTAGATTTCCATATGCCATCCAAGGATGGACTATCTTGACACTGTGAGGACTGATGTCACTCTCCCTTGCAAGTTACCAGCTTTGTCTGGGTTCCATGGATTTCCTTTCTTATAAATGTACCAAGTCTCCTTTGTTTCAGGAATTTTTAAAAGAATTGATAACCAAACCTTTCCCCCATGATCATGGATGCTTCCTCCTCTTCATTCTTAGCCTAATTTTTATTTTTTTCCTTTAGCTTCTCCCTCTTCAGTCTCAGTCTTCTGGCCCCAAGGCATTTGTCAAAAGCTCCCTCTGAGTTCTCTAACCCCTTTGTCCAGCATGCACTGCAAAGAAAAGAATTTTGGTTTAGGTAAGAAAAGGGGGACTGGAAAGGAGACAGGGAAAGGAGAAAGGGGCTTCAACCACATCAGGGACTGGAATAGATGCTTTCCTACGGTTTTCTTTCAAGCAGAATTGAGTTTGGCACATGTCAGACAGGATCTGGGCAAAAAGAGATGTGTAGTGTCCTAGAGAAAAAACATCAATTTATTTATTGGTTACAAATTCAAGTAGATCATAATATTTAGAAACTATGCATGAGAGAATCAAGTGTCCACAACTTTGCCACTGATTCTAAATTAAGGAGGCCAATGTACAGTTACCAAAATAAAGTCTTCATTATTTTAACTTCTGTAGAACCTTCCCAAAGAACTTCAAGTCTTTGATGGGTAGGTGGGGGTGGGGAGCAGACACAACGCGGGAGATCACATTAGTCTTTACACACCATGAGGAAGGTACAAGAGATGTGCTCTCTTCTTGTACAAGTAGGGGAAAACCAAGAAAGCATGATGATATAATTTACCTTGACCAGAGTGACCAAGATAAAAATGCCAAGTTCTAGGCATCCATAGATAACACGTTCTTTTCCAGGATTCCCTGTTAGGATTAAATTTACAAAAATTCAAATTGAACTTATGAATAATATCCTTCAAATAATAAAATGCATCATGAACTATTTAACACAGATGGAAGCTGATCAGTGGTATTCAGTCTTCTTGGTAATGGATGGTTCCATCAGTTGTTCAAATTCTGCAACCCCAAGGCTTTATCCAGGATTTCCTGGAGAGAGTTAACCACAGCCCCAGTACTTTTCATAGTTCAACTATCCTTTCTCAGAAAGAAGAGAGAAGAGAGAGATTAAAAAAAAAAAAAAAGTCCCAGAAGATCCTTTGAATTGGTTCCACCCCAGGCACGTATACCCACCTGCATTCAAAGACCAAGAAACCTCATTGAGGTATTGCATGTTGGATGATTAACCCAGCTCTGGAAACCGGTAACCCAGTCTTTTGTGGAACAATCCCTTGGCTAACTGCATCTTTGTCTCCTGAAGCTTTAAGAGATGACCATGAGCACAATTCCTCCATCTCCCTCCACCGCTTCCTTATCCCTGTTCATCCAACCACCACTCTCACTAGCAGATGAGAATCTTTATTCCCCTTTATGGTCTGAGCCTTTGCCTTGAACCTTTTGCCTTAAGGCAACCAATTGGTTCTGCCTTGGGCTCTCTCCACCCCTTGTTTTTCATACAGAACAACGGCAGAAATACCCCTAGACAAGAAGATTCTGCATGCCTGGCTCAGAGAAGCATGTCACCTGGTCCGGCAGAGTCTGCCAAAGCACCTGGGAACGCCACAGAGAGCCCTGTCCTCGGCTGAGACTTTTGGAGACCTGACTGTTTCCACTACAGCAAAACAAATCACCCCTTTGAACAAAGAGCTCTGAAGCTTAGAGGGAAGAAAAGATGAAAGCTGCAGGTCTCTTTGTAAATTATATACATTCTGTGCTAGAATGCCCAGAGGGGTCATGAATTTAGAGATTTCAACAACAACAATAAGCTAATATCTGACACCTTATGTGCCTAAAACTCATTACAGCTTTGGGAATTAATGTAAAGGGAGAACAAGACAGTGGATAAATTATTTAAAAGAGGAAAAGCTTTCATTATTTTCTTGCATATTCTTGAGCTTTTCCTAATAGTTTTAAAACTGGTGGAAGAAGAGGGATTCTGTCTCTTAAATTATCCCTTGAATCCAAATGATCTCTGGTCTGGGATTGAAAGGGCCCTTCGTGCCTTTACGAACCAGACTGAAATTACAGAACTCCCCAATCTTTACCCTTTTTCTCTTTCTAAAATGCCATCAGGAAAAGTTACTGCTTTATCATCTGAGAAAGAGATGTCTGATTTTAAAAACCAGCATTTCAAATTTATGAAACCCCTATTCCTTACCTTGAATTGGGAAACTGTTTTGGAAAAAAGGCACTGGCCATTCTCTGATACCTGAAATCTGACTTTGTTCAAAGCAGGTTCCTGCAGCACTCTGCTCCTCTCGCCAGGAGAATATCTCCATTGTGCTGTATTGCACTGCGCTGGTGCCTAACAAATTTTATGTGTACAGTGAACGAGTAGACCTCACTCGTTAGCTGTGTACTCCTCAAGATGTCTTGCTCATCTCTGTATTCACAGTGCCTCACTCAGAGTAAGCACTCAATAAAACCTGATTGATTCAATGAGCAAATGAATGAATCAGCACATCTAAATTACCGAGGGATAGGTTTTCCCTCTTCTTCCCCCGCCCCACCTCTCTTCCTTCATATTGATCTTTCCTGAGAATAACTACTTGTCCATTTTCATTCAGTAAGACATTTTTGTAACCAAAAGAATGCCCCATATTCCAAGAGTCCTACACATTCTGTTTCTTATTTCATCGGTGAAAGAATTTACTGAAGAGTCCCCCACACACACACGCAGCATGTGGATTGAATTTCCATTCTCTTCTCCCCATTTCCAACTTTCTTTTATTTCTGCCTCCATTTGAGCAGAGCACTCAATATGCTGCAGAAATAATTTTCTGCTGAATGAGGTTTGGCCATAAGTCAAGGGTAGATTTATGAAGGCCCCTGCACAGCCTGTTCCCTGGCTGACAGTTTAAATCTTTGATCACCCTTTCAGGTAACCCCTTCACTGCTGAACACTCCAGAGCTTCAAGGTGAGAAGCATCTCCTGGCATGAGGGCCATGCTGGGAATGGTTCTAAGCCCATGTCAACGGCTTGTCTGCACCAGGACACAGGGGTATCCAGGGCTTTCGGGGGTATTCAAGGTGTTCTCCCCACCACCACTGCCCTTTTCTACCCACCTCCACCTCCAGAGGTCACCTCCTTGCCACCCCAGCCATGTCCTGCCCTACGCGTCTGCCTTAGGGAGGCAGGAGAACTCCTCTGCAGTCTGCTCCTTCAGGAGAGCTGTTCTGTTCAGTGGGTTAGTTGGAGTTTCTGTGAGAGGCTGTGTTGTTTTGTTTTTTTGTTTATTTGTATCTGTTTTTAATTATTTTACCTTTCTGGGATAGCTTTGCCAAACATTTGGCACCTCACAAACTAGCCTTTCAAAAACCCTTGATTCAGCAGAGTAGTGAGGTATTTAACGGTTACTTTTACATGTGGTTTGATGTTGTTTATTGCCTTTCTGGTACTTTGGTCACCACATACACACACACACACACACACACACATGCAGGTGCACACACACACAAGTTTTCCCTTCACAAAACAGGGCAGGAAGCTGCCACTAAGAATGTTAAACTGCTTCTACCAATATGAAGGCTCCAGAGAAGGGCTACCTCATTCATGCTATTAAAAGTATAATATTATGTGTTTCAAGTCACCAGTGCACACATTCCCTTGTTTCAGTTTCCTTGGTTTACTTTTATGCCATTGACTCCTCCCAGATGAATGATTGCTATTATTATACCTCTATTTGGGTAACACTACACATGTATGTAAGTTTTCCCATCTATATTATCATATTCAATTTTTGTTATAATTCCTACTTGTGGATGTTATTGTTCTCATTTACTCACAAGCAAACCTGAGGCCTTAACCCAGTGAGTGTTCAGAGTGACACGCTAATAAGTACCAACCTATGTCCTTACCTTCAGGTCCTCTGTGAAGACACAATGTCCTTACAAATAACCCCTTAAGAAATCACCACAATCCTGAATAGCTGGTGGACAGCATCATTAGTAAAACACTCTTTTTTTTCTGAGTATAAGTACAAATTCACACATTCAGAAAGGTATAAAAAAGAAAGAACAGGGGGCGGATGTGGCTCAAATAGTTGGGCGTCTGTCTGCCATATGGAGGGACCCGGGTTCGATCCCTGGGAGCTCCCAGTAAAATAAAAATTTAAATATATATATATATATATATATATATATATATATAGAAGGCGCATGGGCTGCCAGGCTCTGTGTGCCAGTGAGCCGCCAGGCTCCCCGGGAGCCATGCAGCAAGATGATGACATAACAGGAGAGACACAGGGGAGAAACAAGACGAGATGCTCTGAAAGCTCTGAAAACCAGGAACCGAGGTGGCGCAGGTGGCAGAACACTTCTCTCCTACATCGGAGGTCTCCAGGATCGAATCCTGCTGAGGACTGGAGGAGGAGGATGAGAGGAGATGACAGGAAACAGATATGGAGAGTTGCCCAGCGAATTGACACAAAACAGCAAATGGGGAGGGGGTGGTTAAAATGGATAAAGTAAATAAATAAATCTTTAAAAAAAGAAAAAAAGAACATAAGGACCCAAATCTACCAAAGATAACCATACACCATTTTGTTGTGTATTCTTCCAGGGTTTTGTCTGTGAGAAGATGTTGTTGTTTTAAGTTCAAATACTAATTCATGTATTTCAAATACTCTCAGAAAATGCTCCTTGAGACTATACTAACAGGGAAGAGGGAGTAGATATTGGCAGAGTAGAGATTATATCACAATAAGAACAACTGTGCCAAGAAATCTCTTTATTGAAGTGTCGTTTAATTGATTTAGCCAAGAATGAACTTTAAATATTTTTCTTCTCTATTTTAAATGTTAAAATAGAAGACAGAACCTAGCAAACTTCTTTTCAGTGATGGAAGAAAGTTTGGAGGCAAAATATAAGACATGTGCTAGAAGACATATACAGTAACTGTACAAAATGTATATTACGGATGATGGAAAGATTTGGTCAAAAAAGAAAGGTCCCTCAGAGTTATCACAGGGAGGAAGATGCCTTCAAAATCTCCAGTGAAGGGAAACTAAACTCACTTGATAAGAATAAAAAGTGGCAGGAGTTGGGGAGCAGACAGGGAGAAGAGACAATAGCTAGAGGTCATTTCCAGGAATTTGAGAGCAGTTTCCCTTTTCGTGAAGAGAAGTGGAGAACCATGCACAAACAGAAACAGCACAACAACCATAAACTTGTCAGGACCCATAGAATAACAACCACAGGGTTAAGTTCCTCTAACATTGCAATTCTAGAAAAATCAAAGATGCTCAAAAACCAGCTACAAAAAAAAGTGGCATGTTCAGAGAAGAGTTGGCCACAGAATTTTTTACAGAGGTTGTATGTCTTATATTTATGTTTAGATATGGCACAGTTCCTACCCATGCCCCAGTGATGCCAGAGACTCTTGAAGAGAAATAAGAATGCACTTTTCTTTCAGCAGAAGATTAACCGAGCATCCTCTGATGTGAGTGTTGGTACGGCTCTCAGGGCCTCGCAAACTTTGCTTGGAATGAGAAAAAGAAAACAATACAGAAAGTATGCAAGGAACTGAGAAGGAAATCTTCAGCAGCTGGCTCAGTGCTTTGAGAAATACGTAACTAAAACTTAAGTCAAATTCCAAACAAGCATTTCCTAATTGGGGCAACCCTCGGAATCACAATGTGCTCCTGCACCCTCTCCTCAGATCAAACCTGGGTTTGTCAAAGGAGAAAAAAGTCCCCCAGTCTGCTTTTTTCTCCTGGCACATCCTCGATTGTCACTAACAACTGCCAGTTGCACAAGGTCATCCACCCAGCTCACTTGTAGGATATTTTCATTATCTGCTAAATAGGCTGTGGGAGCTCTTACTTGCAGTGAAATAAATGTGTTCCCTCCCTGATCATGTCTATCCATCTCTTTCTTAGACCATTTTACTTGGGCCATAGCAATGATTTCAGTCCGGCACTTATCTTGGGGTTGATGGGTTATTTGGTCATATCTGCTAATAGTACAAACATTTTTAAATCTGCATGCTTTAATGATATAGAGGTAGTACTATTCTTAAATGTTCTCATTTGTAAACATTTTTAAATTATTCTTGTGATTGAATTTGGTCTCTATCAATTTTTATTTATGAACAGAAGCTGCCTATAAACGATAGGTTTGAAAAGCCACTTTCTCAACCTTTTCCCCAAAATACATTAAAATCCATAGTCAGAGCCGGGTAACTGGACAGTCACATTGGAACAATGGAGGAGATTACTGATAGGTTTTGTGCATGTGTATTTTTGCCCCTGTGCACCAAAGTTTCTGAGCCTTTGGAAGCCTCCAGGGACAATGACTCTGGTTTAATAACCATGAAATGCTATTGAACTAGCAATAAAAAATATTCTCTGCCACCAAACAATATGATACTTAGAACAGCTAGCATTCCTGCCAATCACAGGGCATTCATGCAAAAGTGCCTTGAGTTCCTTTAGCAATGGGAAAGCCCTCTTGTAAAATGTGTGTACACAAGCACAAGGGTTTGGCAGTGCATGAAGCTCTCTGCAGCCACATACCACAGTTTGGATTGCATTGAGCTGCTATATTTATGTACGCCTACAAGAAAAACATCTCTCTGGTTTGCAGCAGATAAATTAAAACATCAGAGTTGCGTGTTAGTGACCATGGCCCTTACCACATGCATTTTTACCCGTCAAGTCCATGATACATAAATTAGAGCATTTATTCTGTAGGTCCACTAAGGCATTCCCAAGGCTCCTTATTCTGATGGATAGATTTGGCAAAATAGCAAGTTATTCCATGTGAAGGTGATTTTTTTTTTAAGTGAAAGGAGGGAGCAGGGCAAGAAGAGGCCTCACCTAAAATAAACAAAAACGGAAGAAAACGCTGTTTGTTTCCATCTGAAAAGTGTTGCTTTCTGGGAAGATGTCAATAGGCTCCAGTGAGTCGGCAAAAGGAAGACAAACCGAATGGCCGTTCAAGAAAGGTCGAGAACCATCTTCTCTCCATCGGTGATTCTTTTTCTACATGAGATCAGGAGCCAGGCTGTTTCAGGTAAATTGCAAAGCTCTGGTTCTGTTTTTAAGTACACACTATGTAGAGGAGGATTGATGGGCAAACACCCTAAGATTGAGATATTTGGAATAAATCATCACACCAGACTGCTTTGCCATGTCCAGAAATATGAATCAGGAAATGTGGACAGAAGAAGCATAAAAGGTTGCCTCAATGTCATTTGGTAGGAGAACCTGGTTACACATAGGCTGAAATCATGGTACATTTTTTCTTATTTTCTGTTGTGTGTCATTATTATAGTTTTGCCTCGCTTGGTGTGAATTGATGGTTTAATGCACAAAAGATAAGATTTTAAGCTGGTTCTTGCTCAGACAAAAGGGACAAAAGGATAAAATTCCCATGCAAACAGGATGAATAAGCAGAGATGAAACATAAAAAGCATATTCTGTCCTGTATTTTCCTTGGTTTTTGACTTCTTAGGCTGGACTGCGAAAATTCCAAAAGGTTTTAAAGAATAGAGGAGTTGCAAAAGGAGGGGTTCTAGGAAGTGTAGTGATAGGACTCTTTTGAATTTGACACTTTCTAAATTCTTCTTAGATTGTATAAGTTGCATTTCATTGATAAAGACAAAATCTTAAACACACACACACACACACACACATCTTTTCATTAGTTTATGCAATGAGACCAATGCTATAGCAGAGATTTCATAGTAAGTTTTCAGTCCTCACTAGGCAATGGTCTCCTTGAGAAGAGGAACCTCGTATTCTTCATCTTCAGTGCCCTTACAGCATCTAGCAGGAGGTTTGCACATAGTAGGTTCTCGGTAAACATTAATTGGCAGTGTGGCTCAGATTTCTCAACAGCTAGAAGGATGTTAATTTGGCCATATGAAACCCCTTCTTTTGCAGGTCAAAATGATCTGATGGTCCTAATTTCATACTTTTAAACTCACTGCTTAAAACTATTCCTATATTCTTAGACACTTCATTTATTCCACAAACTGAGAGGCATTGTATACCCACCACTATAGCTGGACTTAACTCTGTTTTACAAGTGAGGAAAGAGATCTGTAGGTCAGTTAAGAGATTGCCAAAGCCAAGTAGGTAGTTGAAAAAGAGCTAAACCTGGTTTATTATTCCCTAAACCTTGTACATTAGTCAATGAAAGAAAGCCAATATAAATAAAATAAGTGGGAGAGAGGGAATTTAGTAGCTCATAAATTGGAAAGTTAAAGGAAGGGGCTCAAGCAATAGCCATAGTTCTCTCTCTCATTTTCCCCTTTATCTGTAGCTCTAGCTCTCCATCTCCTGCCTCTTTTCTTTTGTATGTTGGTCTCATTCTCTCTTGGCACAGGTTTCCCCTATATAGAACTTTCTATCCAAAAGTAAGTGGTCCCAAATCTGTCCCAGTGCCCATATAACAGCTGTTTTAGTCTGCTAGGCTGCCAGAATGCAATATATCAGAAATGGGTTGACTTTTACAATGGGGATTTATTAACTTACAAGCTTATAGTTCTGAGGCCATGAAAATGTCCAAATCAAGGCTTCATCACGTGGTGTTTTTCTCCTTGAAGATTGGCTGCCAGTGATCCTGGACTCCTGTCTCACATATCAAGGCACATGGCAGTGTCTGCTGGTCCCTCCCTTCTTTTCTGGGTTTCGTTGCTTTCAGATTCTGGCTTCCTCTGGCTTTCTCTCTCAGCTTCTGTGGCTTTCTCTCTGTGTCTCTCTTCTTATTCATCCTGTTTATAAAGGGTGCCAATAAGAGGATTAAGACCCATCCTGGGTCTCCCCCTATTGAAGTAGCCCAATCCAAAGGCCCCAACTACAATAGGTCCACATCCACAGGAACAGACTAGCTCTAAGGACATGATTTTCTGGGGTTCATAAAGGCCTTATACTACCTCACCAGCTCTCATGGAAGGAAGAAATTGGCCCTACTTGGCACACATGCCCATGCCTTGGCCCAGTCCCTGTCGAGAGGATGGTTGGGACTGGCTCAGCCCCTGGGCCATAAAAGGGGCTCTGTGACTAACAATCACCAGAGCCATCAAAATTAGAGAAGAAACAATTTCCTCCCAAACCCACAACACCCAACATCACCTCGTCAATCCCTCCCATGTGCACACTGACCTGCCTGAGGGTTCTAAAACAATTTATTTGCTGACTCTTGAACTATGACCTCATTACAAAGTTGATATTCATGAGACTGAAAGACCAAATCACCACCTACTCCAGTTTGGACCACCATCTCCCAAGTCCAGCAACAGGATATACCTGTTACTTACTTCCTGCCAGGGGCAAGGGGCTGCAGGAGTTAGTATACCCTGTTATTGTGCCAAACGGATTTGCTCTCCATGGGAACCAACTAGTTCCAATCAGTGTCATGTCTCTGGACTATATTGTGGCCAGACCAGACCTGGAAGACTTCAAGAACAGGTGCTCCTTATTTCACCATAGACCAAACATGTACGTGGGCACAGAGCAAACCCACCACACTTCAAAAAACCTGCAAGAGATGAGAGCCAGAGAGCAAATGGGAGCTGCATTTCCAGAATGAAACCAACATTACAGGCATTTCAGAATTAATTTGGGAAAAACTAAAGTGATCAGAAAATTAATTTCAAAGTTTTATTCTGCAGATTTTCTTGCATCATGACAACATTTACCCAGGCAGTTATTGACAGGAAATTTTAAAAACCAATTAAAGACATATATAAGTGCTTAAATAAATATTTACTGAATTAAACTGGATTAAATTAAGGGTTGTCTGCTCTTTCCGCTACGTGGAAAAGCATGCCAGGACTGACAGACTTAGTCGTCTTCCTGAAGGGAAAGTGACAGATGTGTTAGCAATTAGGAGGAGGCGGGCACGGAATCCTGGCAGAGTTTGGCTGTGGTTGAAGCCCAAAAGTTGTGATTGCATCCTCGATGTGAGAGAAACTGAGAATACACCGAGATGGGCTGATGGAGGGGGTCCTGGTTTTCAAAAATGCCCTCATCGAGCAAGTATGCCCTGCCTGTGTACCCTGTTAAAAGGTCTTCTCTAGTTTCAAGACTATTTTCTTAACAGAGGGTGCCACTTTAATATCCTGCCATGGTACTTAACGGTGAAGATCAAGGCCAGGCTGGGGGAGAACCAAGACAAGTTTAATGAGACAAGGACCAGCCATCTTGAAAGAATATGGCCTTCACGGGCTAGGCACAGCACTTCAGAGGAGGCATGGCAGAGGGAATGGGAAAGACAGAGAGCACGGTGCCACCCTGGGGCTCCTCAGAAGAGTCACCTCCAAGGAATTCTAACTGACTGGGATTAACTCAGCATTGTCCTGGGGAAAAGTCATCCCTACAGGGTTGGCTGCTTGCAAAAGAGCTTTCTCCGGGGGTGGGGGTAGGTGGGGATTCCTCACTACCAGTCTTGGGCCATTTTATACACCAGCAGAACAATGATTTGGAGGATGAATGCTGGGAGGAGGGAAGGAAGGGTGCTTATTGTCATGGATAAAGAATGCTGTTCCTGACTGACTGAAGCCACCCCTTGAATTACTTCACACAGTGGAACAAAATGACAATCATACAAACACTTGCGTGCCACTTATGACGTTCCCAGCATGGTGTTGAGTGCTCTCCATATGTTAACTCATTGAGTTACACACCACCCTGGGAAGCATATACTATTATTGACCCCATTTCACAGATGAGGGTCACACTTAGTAAGTGGCAGTGTCAACATATGAAAGCCAGCAGGTGGCCACCAAAGGCCATCCCTTACCCACTAGATACACTGCCCCAAACGGGGATTTTTGCTTTTAAATAAGATAGTGTACATAGGATGCATAGAAAATGCACTTAGCACAGATGATTATTACACCAATATGTATAATCAACACATTATATTATAATTTATAATGATCACTACTAAGATTCTTGTTATTACAAATAATTAATGGTTAGATTGGCCTGATTTGACTAAAAATCATACAGAAATTAACGAGGAAGGAATTATACCAGCAAAAAAGGCTCTGACGCTGGATCCAACCCTGATTTACTGGTGTACAAACATGGGTTTAATTCCCGCCGACCTTCCTGTCGAGACAACTGCTAGTTTATTTGGTAATCTGGTTTTGGGATCTTCAGATGAAACGCTAGGAATTCATTATAGCAGAATTGACACTAAAGTTGCTGAATATTAAAGTAAGACTTTTAAAGAATTCTGAACCTAAACCAGCCAAAAACTTAGAATGAATTTAAGCATTACCAACCAGGCTTTCCATCGTGGCTCTACATTTCCAGATGCCTCTATGTGCTACTCCAGGAAGAAAATTGTGTTCATTATGACATCCACCCAAGAACGTTATGTCCACCCACCATCAAAGCTCTGCACTGACCACGTTTGGAACTGAATGTACTGGACATTTTGGCAACGTGGGGCACCACCTTAGACTCTGATAGTGCCAGCACCTGTGGTGAGTACAACTTACCAAAGCACTCTCTCTCTGCCTGTCCCTACCCCACCACCACAGGAAAGAGGAAAACCTTTGCTCCCAACTGATCTTTTATTGACTCAATTTGGGCTATGCCAGAGCAAGAAGTAAGTGTTTGTTTGCGTTTGGGGTTTTTTTTGTTTGTTTGTTTGTTTGCTTGTTTATACATTGTTTGTTTTTTAACCAAAGGAACTTCCTGAGTGCCATCTACAGAGGAGTTGGGAAAATGAGGGCTTTATCTGAACTTTTTTTTTTTCCCCCTTACTAAAGCATACACAGTCACTTTAAAAAGTTTTTGGGGAGTAGCTGATAATGTTGAAAACAAAAGCCACGGCGTCCATTTTAAGTTTAGGCACAAAGAAAAAAAATGTTGCCCTTGTTGAGAAGGCTCCCGTGTCTGGCCGCAGTGCCCCAAGTGGGGTGTTTGTTTTAGGCTGAGGGAAGGGAAGGCAGGCAGAAAGAGAACAGAGAAATAGCTTTTTAAAAAACTGTGGCAGATCATTAATAACCAGTGAAGAACAGTCTCAGGAAGCCTCAGAGCACATGTTTCGAGGACTAATGTTGAAGACTTCATTAATATTCTAGAGGTATATTGCCCCCATGAAGTTAACCCAGAGTCCCATCTGAACACTTTGGGGAGCTGTAGGCTCTGAGATAACTCACAGAGCTTTGATGATCAATTGAGGAAAGAGTTTATTTCTCTACCCCGATATAGAAGTAAGTTGCTTTGCTTTGTTTTCTTTCTAATGAGCTCAGGTTTAATCTATTTTGATTTTCTAATCACAGTATGTTATGGCAATATGCTGAGAATCCATTTCTTTGAGAAATGTTTAGTTGTAGTAACGTCAACTATACCATATTTATTTTAACCATTTTTAGAATTACTTTGGCTTGACAGAGTTTATCAGCCTAAGCCAGAGGCCTTTCAGATTTCAGTTTAGTCTGCAGAAAACTGACTTATCCCGGGAGGCCCATAGGCATGGACAGAAGAAAACAAAGTATACATTCTGGCTAGGAAGAGGTGGACAGGGAGAAGAGGAAGGTTTCTCATTGCCTTATGCACCAATGGATATACATTAAGTAACGCAAGTGAGCCCCAGGAGCTGCTAGGAAGTGGGCACCCCCAAATCTAAACCTGACCATGGGGTGAAAATGGAAAAAAAGGGAGGGAGACAGAACTTTTTCCTACTCTTGACTACCTTGGGAACAGTGTGTTGGGAGGGGGGAGGCAGGCACAGACATCAAAAAAAAAAAAAAAAAAAAAAAAAAAACTGGGGTAGAGGGGTAGAATTGCTTCTGTTTTATACAAAATCTCGCAAAGAAAGGAAGAAAGCAAGCAAATAATAACGTGACCACGTTTATCCTGAGCCCAAACTGCCCTCAGGGTAGGCAACACAGACCCCCTTCCCTGCGAGGCTCACTGCCACAAGCCAAGCCCAACGTCCTGGCATGGGTGACTTCCCTGCCTGGGCACCTCCAGCCCAGGGTAAAAATATCTGTACTGGTATTTTGTAGCTTTTTCTCTAACACTCTGATAAGAACAAACCCTGTTTGTTTAAATATCAACTTCTCCACTCCCTCCACCCCACTACCATCCACCCTCATCTTTCTCCAATATTTTTTGAAAGCCCTTAAAGGAAATGTCACTGAAACATAAGGAATTGGTCATTAGTACGTCTAACGGTGGACATTTTTTATGTAAAGCTCTGAATCTATAGTGAACAAAAGCAACTGTTCAGAACCCTCAAAAAAAAAAAAAATTGTCCCGCAATTTTAAGTTAATGGGTAAGATTAATGGATTGTCATATAATGTGAAGGGAAAGTATTCGGAAAAAAAACTAAAGTAGCTCTACAAAATTGGTTTGGAATTGGAGTCTACGAGAATGCACTTCAGCCAGAGGATTACTGTCTGCAGTGCTTTCAGCTAAACGGTGTATTAATTTGAAAGCTGTGCCTTGTATGGATACCCAGCACTTAGTGGTTGGTTTTATGTTAAAAATGCTTAGTATGAAACCTGCGCTGAAAGTTTGCCCAAACATCTCATAGCTGATTGCAAACCCGAGTGCTGGGGGCTCTGAGCCCACACCTCAAGAATGTTGGTGATTGGCTGGCTTTTTGGCTCCACACCTGGATTTGTCAGGGCCTCTTAGCTGCTGCTGGGAATGTGCCCTGCCTGGGGCGGGCTGCTCTCCCCCATCACCCTTCTGACAGATTAAAACACAACAGGGTCTGTTGCCTGACTGACACATTCCTCTCCTGTCCGCCTCTGAAAGGACTTCATTTAACAGTCCGGGAGTCGGGCTTTTGACTGACAGATTGTGAAGGGTAAAAGTCATTCAGTTCCATTAAGCTCTGTAACTGCTCTGGAACAAAACACCTTTAAAAAAAAAAAAAAGAAAAAAAGTGGTGGGAGGAAGGGGAAAATAGAGCTGTGGAGAGTGGGGGCATGAGCTTTAGGGAGAAAAAAAGGGGATTCTTTTCAGGTTCAAAAACAATCCTCTTTGCCTTCTGTCTATCAATTAGGGTGGCGTTCCCAGAGGGAATACAGGCCGGGCCTCATTGGTGTCATTCAGCTGCCAATCTCCTGACAGGGACACCAAAGGGCTTCATGTAGCGCTGCGGAAACTGTCTGTCAGGCCATCGGCAGCTGCTATGACGACATCGCCTCTGTTTTTCTAGGATGATTATAGGGGGAGGGGGGGGTCACCCGACTGAGTCTAAGACTCTCGACTCCAAATCTTTGTTCATATTTTCCTTTTACTACCCCCCAGTGTGAATTTCTTCATTAAAAACAACTGCAGCTTTCCTTGCCTGACTGAGCTGCGGGATAAATAATAACTCGCCAGCCAAGGACACGGTCTTGGGCATTAGAAAGGGATTCTTCTTCTGGGAAAAAAATGAAGTCCCTTGAACACATTCAACAACTCCGGTTCCAACGAGTCCAAACAAACGCGATGCGCAGTGAAAGGTGGTTCATCAAGCCAGCCGAAAGGCTGTGGCCCGGCAAACAGCTTCCTGCCAAGCCTCAACCTGGTGTGGGTTCCTGTGGATTTCATCCCCCAGGCTATTGCTTGGAGCCTGAAGGTTCAAACGGAGCTCAAAACTCCATGCCAAACTCAGCACCCAGCAGTCACTTCCCACTTTCCCTGTTTTTTTTTTTTTTGCCAGGCTCCCTGCTTCCCCCAAGGTGGACTCACACAAGCTACCCTGGGTTTACCCCAAAGATTCCTAGGCCTCAGCTGATTACACTGAAGAACCAAGACAACTGGGAAGGAGGTACGTTTACCAGAAGTCTCTGGCTTGGCAGGGAAAAATTCCTCTCCTTTCTCCCTTCTGCTACACCTGGGGTTCTTAACCTTTTTTTTGTTCCACAGACCCCTTTGCCAGTCAGGTGAAAACCACAGACCCCTTCTCAGAATGTAGCGGCAGATAGTTTTATCACACTCAAACGGAGGTCAGAGAAAATAAAGATAATAAATTGATTTTTTTTTCAATTCAAGCTCATGGACCCCCCGAAATATTTCCACGGACCCCTTGTTAAAAACCCCTATCCTACACCCTCCTGGCACCCCTCCAAATTCTGCCTGAGACACGGCTGTGTCAATCAGAGCCCATAAAGGCAACCTGTGAAAGATGTGTGGTTGTCTTTCTGTTTCCTCTATGGCTGTGTTGTGACTCCTGGTGGTTGCCTGGAAGTCTTCCCACATTCCTGGGAGCTACTTGCAAATGGTAATGATAGTATTTTGTACCAAACTGAGAGCTGGAGCCTGCCAGTGCCAAGCCCCAAGGCTGGGCCGCTGTATTGCTATGCTTCTGCTTCACGTCAGGGAGGGAGTATTGCCCTCTTTCACACATTCCTCTTGAACCGCACAAAAGAGTTAGCCAACCCATGTCAGAACAGGTACATAAAGCTGCCTCCATGCTGCAGGGGTCACCATGTCTAGCTCTTCTCTATCTCTCCTTTCTTCCTTCATTCTGAAAGCTCTGCTGGAGTCCTATACTTCTTTAGAATAAAACCCTTCTCGGTGGCTGAGATCTGTCCACACACAATACACCCATCTCCAGCACCCAGATGCTGGGCCTCAGATATGTACCACCTAAATGAAGACCATCCCTGGGGAAATTCAAATAAGCCAGATTTTTGGCACTGGGAGTGTACTCAAAGAAGCAAACAGATAGGACAATGAGAGAGAGGGAGGTTAACTTGATTGTCCTCTTCCAGCCTCAAGAAGACAATCCAGGATCCAGGCCTTTGCCATCTGCACTGACAGAAACTGCAGCAGCTGTGGGAGGCACTGAGACTTCACTACTGGAATAACATTTCCAAATTGCCATACAGGTCTTTCGTTGCTATTGCTGTACAGTTTCATTGCTGAAACAGAGAGGAAACCAAGCTAAGGCCAGGCAGGGATACACAGGAGGAACTCTAACCTCCTGTGACATCTCCAAAAAGACACTTCAGTTGCTGGATCAAAAGATGTTGGGGGTGGGGTGGGGATGATGGGAGTAGTTTGCTCAGGATGGATTGAAAAACACCATTTAGAGTAGCCCCAAATCAGCAGTTGCTTTGGAGCGCCTAGATGCTAAATGGTGACATGGATTTCCATTCTGGGGCTCCAGGCTACCATCTAATGTCCTGTAACTCCACCCTTTCTCTTCATGATTTTTCACTGGCACTTAAGAGCCAGTATTATGTGATGCTCATAGGATAGGCAATTATTTCCAAAGGTTTCTCCATCGAAAGAGAGGACCAATCTGAATGTTGAGTAGTCTGTGCTGGAAAGACAAGCATCTTTGTTCACAGAGTAACCACCTTTGGTTCTAAATAGTACTCTCTGGCCTGGTATTCCAGCATCTATTGCACCAGGCAGCATGCCTTCCCTGTTTTCCATTTCGTTGTGCTAGCAAGAGTTAAATCATCTTTGTGTCCTCCAAGGCAGTCGTGCTTCACTCCTTGTGTATGATATTCATTGTGTAGTATCTTAGGTCATTTTTATTTATAGGATCTTCCTTTGACTGGTTACGTTATACATAACCTTAACCAAACTTACTATAATTCATTATCAACTAAATAGTTTCTATTATTTTATATTTATACATAAGTTTAGACAATACACTCTTATTCATTGTGAATTAGCCTACTCCTCTCAGGTTCTTATAGACATAAAAGAGCAAGAAAATCCATTATAAACACCACTCTTCCATCTTTCATTGTCATTCCCATGCAAAACACAAAGTTCAGCAAGAGGCACTTGACACAAAAATACTTAACATCTTCCCCCTGACTTAGGAAAAATTCTGAGCCAGAAATATAAATGAAGAACATCTCACCTGGGGCTCACCTAGTGCATCTTCAAGTCTCTCTCCAAAATGGGACTAGAAGTAGGAGTTGAATGACCACCGATGGTCCCCACTCAGTCAAGTCTTGTGAGAACGGCTTCTGAGTTTCTAAAATATCAGACACAGCAACGTCCAAAGGCATATAAAACTTCATTATTGGGAAGCGGCTGTGACTCAATCGATAGGGCTCCCGTTTACCATATGGGAGGCCCTGGATTAGATTCCCGGGGCCTCCTGGTGAAAGCAAGCCAGCCCGTGCAGTGCAGTGAGCTGATGCAGCAGGACGACCCAACAAAGGGAGACAAGCAGACCCAGAAAAACGCACAGCAAATGGACACAGTGAGCACAAGCAGCAAGGGGGGGATAAATAAATAAAATCTTAAAAAAAAAAAACAAAAAAAACTTCATTATTGCTAAAAATCATCTACCATTTTCCATTATCCACACACAGCTTTCCTCTATTAACCTGCTAAAGTAGAAATTACATTGAGGAAATTAGTTTACAGAAAGTACCAGAATAGCCAAAAGTAATTGACTGTAAAAAAAAAAAAAAATCCAATATAACACACTTAAATAACAAAACTGCATATGAGAAGTGCATTCTTGGCACATCGAGGAAGCATTTTGGAAACGCTCACTTGAAAAGATGAATGAAATTGATCAATTGAAAGTTCAGAGACAGCTGTCACACCCCAAAACAGTAATGAGGCTAATTTTTCCAAGTTTAAGACTTTGATCCTCAGCAATGAGCTAAGATTAAAGATGCACAGAAATTCTAGTAGAATGGACCCAAGAGATCTGAAATGTGTGAGACTGTAAATACTACTCACACAGCCATGCAATGTTTGGATTTTATTTGAAATTCAAAGTGAAGGTATGAGGGCTTTCTTGGGAGGGGGGCGGAACGGGCAACTTCAAAAAAATAAAAAAATAAAAAAATAAAAAAAATAAAGATGCACAGGCACATTAATCTTTGTTTTACTTTCCTAGACCCCATGGATTACAATAGCATGACTTCACTTTACTAGAATAATCACTATACAGGAGAAGACTGGCTTTTTAAAAAGAGACTTAGCATCCCTTTATAGGAAAGGAAAATAATGTCAGCCTAAAAATAAAATTAACTGTAGTCGGAAGTGTTGAGTATTGAAAGCCCTCTAAATAACAGTGAACTATAAATTTAATCCAAATATTTAGGATTTACATTGTTTCTATTACATGGCTGACTGGTTTAAAAAAAAGTTGAACCCTTTAATTGTCCAATATTTGTTTTGATCTTAAATATCGAAGGAGAAGGAATGGAAGGAAAAATTGAAAGAACAAAGGAGGTGAGAAATATGGCTGAGACTGTCACTAAGGTCGATAATGACATCCCTGAAATGTCCATTCATCAGCTTGGTGGAGAAAATCACAGAACCGAAAGATGAATTGGGACACAAAAGAGAGCCAGCCACAGAGTATTTTTCTCAAGATGATGACTTTTAACTAATGCTTAAACTAAGCAATGGGAAAAAGGTTTTATCTTTCTCCAAAATGAAGTTAATCAGGGTGCCTCTGCAGCCTGAATAAATTAATCGTCAAATAAAATATGTCCAATTTTAAATCTTTATTGCCTTTTACACATTTAGAAACTGAAGCAGTTTATAGTAAACTGCTGTTGAACCTTTTGTGAAAAAGCAAATTCTCACAAGGCACACTGCTTTCTGCTGCCCTGGGAAAGCATGTCTAGAATGAGGACTGAACACCTGAAGCTATTTGTATGTCAAAAATGAATGTATTTCATTGAATTTCATAATATTGTTAATTATAATTTTTAAGGGACTGGATGTTAAAGACTCTTTGGCAGAAGATCTTTGTTTTAATATGTTGCTCCAAGATCCAAATCTCAGTTTTCTTGCCCTTCATCATTTATTTCTCTATTTAGTCATGTTGACAAGTTCATAGCACTAAATGGCCAATTCTCATTCCTTCCTGGAACCTCCTGTCTTTCCTGGGAAGGGGACCCTTTTTGAAATCTTCCAGTTCTTTCTCAGACTAGTAGCTGAAGATGACAAAATCAAGAAAAAAGAATCTGGCTCATTCTGGTTTTCATTTGGTCCAAACACTTGGTCAGAATGCCTTCATGCTGCCCATGGGAGGAGGTCCCAGGGATCAAACCCAGGTCCCTCCATATGGCAGATGGACGCCCAACCATTTGAGCCACATCCGCCTCCAACATTTACTGACTTTTAAGTTGTAGACAGGAGCACATAGTTGAGGATGGGCCATGATGATCCATTCAACCCATGGACCAGGATATAAACAACATCTACACTGGTGCCATTCTCTTTGTGATGGGGACCTGGTAATCTTCAATTTTTTCTTGAAGGGGAGATAAAATAACTGCATTCCAGCCTTTTTGTACAGGAAAAAAAATGCATCCCACTCTCCAACCCAATCTCCAGTGGTAGACATTTTCCTATTCTGTTGGTCAGAAAATTTCATCAGAGCATCCAAGACATGGCCCAAGAATGGTACCATAGTCCATTATTGACTAAAGAAAATCATACATTATCAGACCAATGATCTTATTAAATATACTTTTATATATATATAATTTTAAAGTTTCAGAATCTGTTATTACTAGTCCAGCCAAAATCCAAAGAAGAAGGAATTATTAATTTTACAATATTAAAACTAAGCTTTAAAGAAATTCTGTCAATCTTACAAGATTCATGCCCAGGAGTTTCCTGATCCATAAAGTCTGGGTGTGTGTGAACCTCATGGTTAACTAGAGGAATGGACCCAGATCACATACCCACCTTTACAGTTTAAGAGGAAGCCTGAGGCAAATATGAGACATGGACTATAATTAGTAGCAATACTTTGATGATGCTGTTTCATAATTTGTTACAAATGTTTCAAAATAATGCAAGGTATTGGTAGTGGAATGAGTTATGGGAGCCTTGTATGATGTTATGCATGTTCATTTTGTAAGTTCACAACTTTTACTATACACTTATTCTTTATGCTCATGTATGAATGATATTCTTTAATACATTTTTAAACATAATAAAGTGTTCACATCTAAAAAAAAAAAAAAGAATGCCTTCATGCTCAATTTTCCATAAGAATTCATCAACACTGACTATTTTCTAGTCATTTGATAGGTGAATATATGAACATGGAACTCAAGCAAAAGGTTGACAAATGAAAATGCTGTAAGCCACAAAACCAACATCATGCTTCTAAAAGATGCCACTCCTTTCTCTCTAAGAGGCTCGTATACCAGGATGCCATAGCTAAGTCACCATCCTTCTTTCTCAACTGTGTCCCATGATTAGGATTTCACATCTGTCTTGCCATAATATAATGAGGGAGGTGGATTTGTGGCCTTTGGACTCCCAGTAAATACCTTCCATAAGACTTGTTCTTTCTCCCTTTCTGTTTCTTCTGTGATCCAGGCCACAGGAAAATTCAAAATCCAAGCTGAGAGCCACCCAAGAACCAACCTCTCCAAACTGACAAATTGCAAACATTGAGCAAATTAAATTTTTTCCTCAGTTCCTTTGGATGTGCATTTCATTAAAACTTAGCTCTTTCTCCTTTAAATCCTTGAAATGTTTATATAATAATGCTATTTTCTTAGAATGGTCACCGCCCATGTACTTTTAAGTAGGTGTCAGAAAATACTACGTGCTCTTGATATTAGTTTGGCATTTACAATTCTGGATGCTAATGTGCAGGAGTTGCTTTCATCCTAGATTGAGGCTTGACTTTTCTAGATGAAGGTACATTGTGATATCTGGCAATAGCAAAATGATTAAGCAAATTCAGTCTGAGCCCTGGCTCCTCAATGGTGCTTTAAAATGCTTAAAATTGAGTAGGATCCCCACTATAACACAATTATTAATTTAATAAATTCAGAAACAAAACAGGGCAGTTCAAGCCCCCTAAATCAACTACCTCACACAGAAAAGGCCAGAAATAATGAAGTCCTTTCAGATTTGGTTTGGAACTTATCCCATCACTGGAATTTTTTTTTTTTTTTTTTTTTTTGTAATATCTTTTTCTTTATTGCTGGCTTTCTATAACTATTTGAGTATAATTTCAAATCTTTAAAAAAAAAAACCATTTTAAACAAACACAAAGGTATGGCACGGAGTCATTTTTGAAATCAATATGACATCAGGGCACAAAAATGTCCACTTACTAATTAACCTTAACTTTGTGTTTATAGAATGCCTCTGGGCAAATCTGAAATGTTTTATTTATAATTAAGACATTTCCCCTCCTGTCAAAAGCCTATCATCTTACTGGAACTTTATTTTCATCTCCATTGGTTAAAAAAGAAAAGAATTTGGCCCATAATGCAAAATATTTCAAGAAATGGAATCAATTGTTTAAAAACATAGACCCACTGTTACCAGTAGCACTTATAACTATATAATGGCCAGATTCTGCTAGCCTGTCTTTGGCTGTCTCCAGAGGCACAATGTGAAGTGGAGACTCTGAGCTCAATTATGCAGATATTTTAGGTTTGGTTGCTTGGCTTATGTGATTGGGATAATTGTCCCAATTATTCTCTGCACTTTGTATGTGCAGGTACAGACTTAAAATGGGATTGGGTGCAGAGTATTCAATGGGAAGACAGGAAACCTAGATTCTGCGTTTAAATGGGTCACTGATTAAGCCTATAAATTTGAACAAGTTGCATCCACTGTGTATCTCAGTTTATCCATCTTAAAAACAGGGAAAGGAATATCAATCCCATTTTATTAGAGCAAATCGAGAAAATGTCACATAAAAATAAAATACATAATGCTGTGTTGGCCCAGGTTTCCTAGAAAACAGAGCCTGAAGCAGGAATTAAGTCCTAAAGCTTTCTTGGGGAGGTGCAGTCCCAGGGCAAAGAAAGGGAAAGAAAGGAGAAGCGAGTAGCCATGCAAAGTGATGCATTGATATGTTGGCATTGCGTATTTTTTTTTTTTTTTAAGATTTATTTTATTTATTTACTTATCCTCTCCTTGCTGCTTGTGCTTGCTTTATCCATTTGCTGTGTGTTTTTCTGTGTTTGCTTGTCTCCCTTTGTTGTGTCATCTTGCCATACCGCGTGGGCTGGCTTGCCTTCACCAGGAGGTCCCAGGAATTGAACCTGGGGCCTCCCATATGGTAAATGGGAACCCAAACACTTGAGCCATATCAGCTTCCCTGGCATTGCTTTTTGATGGGCTTCAAAGAGACACAGGAGTCCGTAAATGGGGGAAGGAAAGGGAATTTATCTACTGGTTCCTCCCATCTCCTGTTTGCCACTGGTCAAAGCACATACCACAGGGAGTTAAGGTCCCCACATTTCCAGGTTACATCATTCAGCCCTTTGACAGATCCCATACCCTGAAGGGTGGCATTTCATCAGAGCTGGGATGTGGTGAATGACAGGATGGCATCAGGCTGCAGACCGGCAAGGGCTCTCCAGAGTCTGTCATCCTCAGCAGGGCCTAAACAGAGCAAGCAGCTTAGAGCCCGGGAGGCAAAGCTGAGAGAATCTGAGGGAGCTCACGAGATGTGTCCAGTATAAGCACAGTTAGCTAAATTGAATTCCCTACTCTAACTGTGGATTTGATATATGAATAATTTACCCAAACCACCAAAGTGCCAATCAGTTTGTCAAAGTACAAAATCAAAGTGATAATCAAGATTATTAAATTTTCTAACTTTGAACAGCAGTTAGAAATTTCTAACTTTCTCTAAATGGATTATTTTAAGTGGCAGAGGCAAAATGCTAAAAGAATGGATGTATATTAAACCTTTCTAGTGCCCACTTTATCACCAATGGGGGACAGCATGGAAAAAAGAGCATTGCACTAGACTTAGGCCTAAGTCTTCCAAGGGCTACCCATGTGCCTTCTAGCAGTTCACCCCACTCAGCATGGATGAGCCTTTGCTTTGCCATTTGTGATACTAGGAAGTAGGGTAGATGTGAAATTCATAAGGCATTGTCTTTCTATTGAAAAGCCCAAGTTCTAGTTGGCTATTTATATTTTTGCATGCCCAGCAACCAGAGGCATGTGCCCAGGCTTCCAGAGCCTCAGGACTTGTTCAGGAGTGGCTCAGAGCCCTTGGGAGCCAATCTGGGGCTTAGCCTGGAACAAGTAGCAGAGAGAGGACCTTCTTTTTTTTTTTCTGGACTTGGAGCCTTGATGATATGTTTCTAGGTCCTGGAGCAGTTGTTTTTTTTCACCAGGTGAAAGCATAGCTGAAAAATGGAGCCAGCACAAAGGAAGCCAAGAATCTGTGTCCCAAGACCACCATTTGAGCCTCTGGATCCAAAAAGAGAACTATTTGGCTACTAAGCTGATAAGGTTCCTTTTTTTTTTTTTTTTTGCTTAAAGTAGTTTGAGCTGAGTTGTCTTTTCTGTCAATTGCAGCTGATACACAAGTAATCACAATGCAATGCTCTCATAGTGGTGAGAAATACAAACTGCTTTGGGAGTGCTGGGCAGAGAGTGTCTCCTCTTTGGGTCTTTGGGCCTCTATTTGTAAAATGACTGGGTCTGCATAGGATCACCTTTAAGTTCCTCCCACCTTGACCCTATCCCGACATTCTATGGTTCAAGGAAGGCTGGACTGTGAGAGCCTCTCTTCTGCTACACAAGGAATAAGTATGCTCGTAGCCATCTGTCTATCAAAGTAGTTAGTTGAAGATTCCGTCAGATTATTAACATGGTGGGTCAGCGGTTAGAAATGCAAACCCATAACCAAATAGTAGAAGAGGAGGTGCGCTTGCCAATCACTCATCACCACACACCTGTGGCACTTAGAAACATGACCTCACATCATTCCTGGGTCCTTAGGTAAATCCTTAGTCCTCAGGCCTGAGAAAATGAATCACATATGTGTCTTCCTCTCACCTGTGATGTGCCTCAGTCTGGATGAAGCATCATAGCTGTTCTGTACAAATATGAAAGGCATGAACACATGGGGTGATGGGTATCATTGGAGAGGCAATGAGAATCAGAGGAAGTTCCTGGGGTTGTAATCATTCAAGCAGTAGACCGCATTCTGGGGTCCCTTTCCTAGAGTGCCTATAATTAGATAATTGTTAATAGGCACAGAGTTAATCCAGAAAATGGCTTGGTCATTTCCCTTCAACATGTAGACCCTTTAGCCAGAGATGGAGGATCCTCCAAGCTTTAGGTGTCACCTGGACAAAGGGGCCTTCTGCCCTCTCTCCCCAGGCTGGCCATACATTTCAGATGCAGTGGAAATAGAAACGTTACCCATTATTGCTGCGGCTGCTCTCACAGAGATGACTGACTTCTGGACATCCCTATATTCCATCCTTTCAGTTCATTCATCATTGTGGTTATTGGATAATGACAAAATGAGCCAGGGAACCACATTCAGAACTAAGAGATAGCGCTCTTTAATGCATTCCCAATAGAGACCCACCCACTCTGGTTGGCCATTCTGAGAAAAATCAGGCTTTTTTTTTTTTTTTGCAATCTTGCTTTTTTATGAATGGGGGAAGGGGAGAGAGGACCCAATAACAAAAATCACTAAAATCTGTTGTGCACCTATTAGAAGCCAGGTACTATGCTGGGCATTCTACATTCATCATTTTGTTCTCACAACAGTTCTACAAGGTAAATACTCTATTATCCCTATTTTATAGAGAAAAACTGGGGCTTTGAGACTTTAGTTAACTTGCCCAAGATCACATACTTAACAAGCAGACATTAGTTAACTTGCCCAAGATCACATAGCTAACAAGCAGACTTTAGTTAACTTGCCCA
>JAKSZT010053769.1:13275171-13325750 GCA_026826555.1 Tolypeutes matacus | reverse complement strand
GGTAATCTAAGCACCTCTTAAAATATATATATATATATATATATATATATATATATATATATATATATATATATATATATATAAACAACATTTGGAAGCAGGGCCCAGGTCAAATGTATCTCTGTATCCCTAGCTTCTCTTCCAGTGCCTGGAAGGTAGTATATACTTAATACTTTTTGGTTGAATGAATAACCAAATGAATGTCCAGTTATTCTGACATGAATGTCAGAATATGACATATATGACTAAATGTCTTAGAGAGGGGACCTGGCGAAGTACAGAAGAATTTGTAGATTAGGGAGACTGAGTCTTGCTTCTCACAAACTCCATTTAATTAGATATTTCTTGAGCACTCAGTAACTGTGTCACTGTGATTTAATCACAGCTCCCATTTCCTGACAGCTTCATATATTATTCTAATTTAATCTGTACAACCACCTAAGAGGCATGTATTATTATCCCTAATTTTAGATGAGGAAATTCAGAGTCAGCATCCTTGAGTAACTTGCTTAGGATTACATGGCTGTTCAGGATTCAAAACCAGGGCTGACTGAATCTGAAACACTTGTTCTTTCTTGACTGCTGCACTAACTAGGTACTGCAAGGGATGCAAAAGGGCCGCAAGCATTTTACAGCCTAAAGGCAGAGTACCTGCACATGCATTGACTGCAATCTAATTCCAGTCATTGGATAACTGCTACAATAAAGGTATAAACAAAGAGATTTATAATCAAATGCTTGTATATACATAGAGTTACCCAGTTTTACTCTCACACAATATAAATAATCTACATTAGTTATCTATGTCATACACGTAGAGATGAAAAAAGATTCATTATGCTTTTAAGTGCACGTATGGGGTTGCTCATTATTATGCTTTAGTTTCTTGCAGTGAACCAAATACTAGCCAATGGTCATTGGCTCAGAGCTTGCCTAGCTCAGGTTGTGCCTGTGGGTGGCAGAGCCTGAATTCTGCCTTCATATGAATTACTGGCCTTTGCACCATGGCTTTAAACATAGCATCCACTGGAAGGGCTATGTAGTGAACTGGGGATCTGTGTTCATTGAGAAGCTGTGTGGAGTTGAATCAGAAGTCACGCTGCAGACCATTAAAATAGCTAGTGCATATATATTAATGAACAAATTGGATGGTTCATGTAGAAAAGGCGCTAATAGTGAATGGGAATGCAGCCAAATGAACATATGAAGACCAAAAGTTTGGCAAACTGAGGGAATGGCTATTTGGGGCAAAGAGTGGGAAAACGTATAGCCTCTCAGATTAGACCACCCAGGCCTGGGTCTGATGACGTGCTAATCACTGTGGTGTGGAGGCTTGCCCGGCCAACCACGGACTACTGCTCTCCTTGTGAAGGTCTTGGGTGAGAGAGGATTAGTATAGAGGGGGCAGATGGTCATCAGGAGAGACTTTCCAGTTAGGGGGAAAAGGGGTCATCCTAACTTGTTCCCAGTCAAGATAACTTTCTGACAGATCATTCTAGGAAATACTCTGGGCTTTTGACAAACACTTGAAAGGTCTCCTGGGTTAGCTGAAGAGAGGAGCCAAAGCAGTTAGGATTAGATTCTGCTGAAGTAGCAGAAACCTCAAAGTAACAGCAGCCTAAATAATTTAAAAACAATCTATTTTTCTTTCACATAAAAAGCAACCCAGATGTGTAGGTCTGGAGCTG
Source organism: Tolypeutes matacus (assembly GCA_026826555.1). Taxonomy (NCBI): domain Eukaryota; kingdom Metazoa; phylum Chordata; class Mammalia; order Cingulata; family Chlamyphoridae; genus Tolypeutes; species Tolypeutes matacus. Next base: position 13,324,062 of record JAKSZT010053769.1, on the reverse strand, counting down.
ATACCTCACTCTACAATGTCAGGGACCCAGTCTCCTACCTTGCTCTGCATGTAGCTTCTACCTCATGGTCAAAAATGGCTGCTTAAGCTCTGCCATCACATCCTTATTTTAGCAGCAGAAAGGAGAAAAAGGCAAAGAAGAGCTTGTCCCTTCCCTATAAGTATGGTTCCTAGATGCAGCACATGCACTTTCTAGAGTTGCACAGGAAGTTGCAAAGGAGGCTGAGATCTGTAGTCTTAGTGTGGCCACATGTCCAGCCCCAAAGCAGAGGCCCATTTACTGAGGGTGAAGGGGAGAAAGGATTTTTGCAGGACAACCATAAGTCTTTGCCCCTTTAATGCAGATAGGAGGACCCTCTTGGAGTTTTTTGGAATTAGTAGTAGTAACAGTAGTATGCTGACTTGGGGCTGAGATCCCTACTGGTTACTCTGGATCTGTACCTAGAGCCTTAGCAGGAACTGCTGCACCCTTCTTTGAAGGGTGGAGGGAAAGGAGGATGAAGAGGGAGCTTGTTTCCTGAGGCATGACATATAATAAACACTTGGCTCATTGATAGACCCACTTTCTGGGTCAGTGCCATTTCCTGGGACATGTTCCTCCGAAGAACAGTTTTCCAAAATGATACAAGGCATGACTTAAAAGATGGAGTTATATGGTCAAACAAGTTTGTATGACTCCGATTTATAGACAGTTAAGCAGGCTTCATTACTGTTAGAAGTCTCAAGACCTTTATTGCGGACTCATGAGTCTTGTGGAACTCCAGGAATGGAATACAGCATGTAGCATTCCCCCTTTTCCAAGGCGAATTTCCAGTGGCCTGGTGAGCATGCCCCGTGTGCTTCTCAGAGAGAGACAGGACCAAGGACTCTGTTGTTGCATTTGTGCTCAGGGTGAGACTTGATGGGGCAGCAAAGAGAGCAAAAGATACTGAAGCCCAAGTTGAAAACGGAGGAAAGAAAGCAGGCCAAGTTGTTTGCAATTTGGACGAGAGAGCCAAGGTGTGAAGACTTAAAGGGGAAAATGGGTGTAGGAAGATCTGTGACTGATTCTTCTTCCAGGCTGGCAGAATTAGAGGACCTGACTGTTCCCAGCAAAGCAGTGTTCAGCAGAGTGCTCAAGCCCGCAGAAGTGGGCTTGCCCCACCTGTACTCTCTGGGTCAACCGTGAGAGAATGGCCTGATAAATCCGGCGTGAAAACACTGTTAGCAAGCTAAGACTTTTAGTCCTCCTCAAATATTTTAGGATTGTCTTTCTCCCCAATTTAAACATTTTCTAACAGGGGTAGGGGAAATCATTCAATGGTAATGATGATAGTGGTGATGTTTGTAGGTGGTGGAGAGGCGGTCTGGTCTTCCTTATTTTCCTTCTCTCTCTTCATGGGCTGTGGACAAAAGCTTCAGTCATGGGAGCAGGTCTGTTTCTTTGCATATCCTACCTTTGGCATAGACGGAAAGAGACAAGAGAAGGGGGACAAGACAATATTTTTCTCTTGCTGCATAAACCCCATAGCCCTTAATCATACCTTTTCTTCTTTCTGAATCTAATTTGTCCTTCCACAATTACTGAAATCTGTTCCTTTTAACACAGTTTCTGGATGCCCCTTTTCTGTTCCTTATTTTGTGGCCTCTACCATACATTTTGTCTTTACCAGAGAGGTCAGAGCTTGCCTACTGGGGTTTTTAAATGTTGGGACTACAGAGCTGAGGCTTTGTGATGCTGGACCCCCAAATGGAGTGGTTGCCTGGCTTGGGGGAACTGGTTCTGGGCTGTGACTGAGGAGGATTTTTGCTGGGGAGCAGGTGGTGGAGCTGCCAGCTGGTGCCAGCAGAGGCCTGAAGTTTTGGCACATTCAACCAGCCTGCACACTCCTGGTTATCTTAAGCCTCAAGGCTGCCCATCATGATTATGTTAACCCGATGTTATTGGAATAAATATGCTCAAGGTGGGAATCAGAGACAGAGTCAAAGTCCAACTCATCACTCTCCCACTCTGCCCATCCCACGGCCTCTCCCACTTTGTGGCAGACCCACAGAGTGGAACAGAAAATTTTTTAACTTGTTGCTTTCAGCAGCCATTGGAATTTGAAATAGAGAGCAAGTGTCAGTTCTGAGAGAGCCTCTACTTTCAATATTTGAAGATTAGGACTCCAGCATGGATTTCCAGAATAACTTGCTCTGACTTAATAAATGTTACCAGCACTTCCCTAGGGACACTAATCTGTGCACACAGTATGTCTCCGTGGGTATGATAATTTGCTCCAGCAAAGGGAAAGACAGAGAATTCGCAAATGTGTAATTTAAGTCTAGTCTGATATTTATTGGATTCATAAGCCTGAATTGCTGATGAAGAGACGGGAAAATAAGCAGAATTGTCAGTGGCATTGATAATATGTGCCAAAGGCTAGAGGCAGCTATACAGTTGAGAAGAGCAATACAGAAAGGCAGGCACGTCGAGAGGATGAAGAAGTTCAGTAACCCTTGAACAGTATGGCTCAAATCAGTCCATCCAGGACCCTGAGCTTGAGCCTCTCACATTGAGTCCTGATAAATGTGCCGCTTCATTCCTCTAAGCTGCGTGTTCCATGTGTGGCTAAACACTTTAGCCCTTGAGACCACATCCTTCCTGATTTTAGGATTTTTCCAAACAGAGTAGGTATTAAAACCTGAAATCTTGGATGCAGGGCAAAAAAAAAAAAAAAAAAAATAAACCTTCTGTGGGCATACCAAGCAAAATGTTCAGCTGCTTGTGACTGCAGAGCGGGAAGACAATGTAGGCATTTACAGGCTGTGCCTTCTGGAATCCTCATTGAGAAGTATTGGATGGAGCTTCCATAGAAAGCTGCCCACCTCCCAGTCCTTACCCCGTGCCTCTTCCTCTTTCAAATATCACACGTCGACAGGAGCAGAAAGCTGCTTTCTTTCCCTGAATGGGCAAAATAAACACAGATCTTGTGATTTGTCTGAAGTAGGGCTCTTTTCCCCCTCTTTTTCCTTTTACCCCCATTAAGTACTTTGGAATCAATAGCATTCAGCTCCCCACCTTCTCGTCCTCAGTGGCACTTGACTTCATTTTTATGTCTGGAATAGTTTCAAAACCCATGAAGAACTAACTTCCACTGAGCCACTTGGTTTTCAATCATGAATGCCATGTACATAAACAGTGTCTGTAGCACTGTCCCACATAACACAATTAAAAGATGTAAATATAGGGTCTTTCAGTTAAATCAACTGTGTATATAAATATACGATAGAATGTTTTACACATGTGCATCTTTAAAATTATAAACACACACATTTGTTTAATTTTGTATATACAAAGGAAAAGTTGAAAATATTATTCACACAAAAGGAAAAGTTGAAAATATTATTTTCTCTACCCAACTGTTTAAAAAATGGGGGTGTTTGTATAGAAAAATTAGGCACATTCTAAGGACTATATGTATTTCTATACAAACATTTTTCATATAAAGTTAAATTACTTATGTCACTGGGCAGTCACATTCTCCTTCTTTATTATTCGTAAGTAATGGTGCTATTGCTTATACTGCACCCGCTGAAATCTGCGAAATACAATTGGGACTTTTGGAGGATTAAGGTAGAACAGCCGCTGAAATAAGCACACACCTCACACTCCTCTGTGCTGCGGGCAAGGAAGCAACAGTAAAACTAGGTGCATGGGGTTATTCAACAAAGCCAGAGGCTGTCTCTGCTTGTAAATATTGGTGCATCCTGTTTGCCCCTGAGGACAGCTGCCAGTCATGCTGCCATTTACATGGACATGGGGCTGTGGGGCTGGCAGAGGCCAAGTTTCAGTCAGGCAATTCCACACATAAGCTCAGAAGTGGGGTGTAGAAAGGAAGACATTTTCATTCTCATGTCACCTCCTTTAAAGTCAACACAATTTGTGGGTGTCAGTTTCTATCACACAGCAAGATAATTAGCCTGAAAACACACTTCTTTCATTTTTGGAGAAATTGGGATTTGGTAACTATTCTAAACAAACAACCACCACAGCCACTAACACCCTGATAGTTGGGACCCCAGAATGCAAACTGACCTCGTGCAGCAGAGGAAAGTGATGTCATAGATCTTAATGCCTTGCTGCAAATACCCAAATGTTCTCAGAGCTTACATTCATGAGCCCTAGGCCTAGGCACCTTGGCGTTCTCTTCACTCCTTAACGAAGGGAGAAAACTGGGCCAAATCTACATTCGCAGCTCCAGGCTGTGACTCTACAGAAGACGTCACAACTGGGTGGGCCATTTATCCATCACTTGGTCTGCAGGACTCAGAGAGGCGGGAATTTGTTCCACGTCACAGAGCTGGTTTGTGGCAGAGCCGGGCCTAGACTCTGGGCCTAGTCCAGGAATCTTTGTGCCATAGCACATTCCTTCTATATGGTCTCAACATCAAATGTCAAGCTTTTGCAGGCTCTCTTCCTAAATGTGATTGCATTTGGCAATGTTTGGGCACCAATCAAACCTTTCCAGTAGGAACTGCCTTGGTGCAAACTCTGTTTCCAAGAATCTGCTCGATTCAATCCTTAAACCACCCCTAATATAACGTTCCCATTCCAGAGTCCATTCTTTATTTGTATTACTTTCTCCTATTTAGAATGTTTTCTTCCCTCTAATCTGCCAATATGAATCTACTCATCCTTGTAGACCCATTCACATTCTACCTCTTCCATGTCATATCCCCACAACATGGAGGAAAGAGTGATCACAGAGACACGGTTTGAATCCTGGCTTCTTTACCTTCCTAGTTCTGTGAGGTTAGGCAAGTTACTTAACTTCTTGGAGCCCAGTTTTTGCATCTGTAAACGGGTCAGGTACTATCAACATTTCAGGTTGCTGTGAGGATCTATGTCAAGTCCTCAGAATACTTCCTGGCACCCAATAAGTGGTGGATGTTATCGTTATCATCTCCAAATCCAGAAATGATTTCTCCATCTTCTGGATTCCCACAGCCTCCTGTGTGTGCCCCTGTCAAGCCTGTAAACTAGAATGCAGCGTGTGGGGGTGCTTAACCCCTTCAGCATGCACAGATGCCAGGGATAGGATTTTTGCACCATGTTCCTTTCTATTTTAAATTGGTGAGATGAAACTGCAATGATCCCTGTGCTTGGGGAATCACACATTAGCTAAGCTCTTTGTGTGGGTGTATGCAGACATCCCTAAATACCCATTTTTTGCTGGGGCTACAGGAGGATACTCTTGTTTGTTGCCCAGAATATTTCTGTAATAGTAAGATGATGTCAAACTCGGGGGCATGTCTGAGAATTTGGGGCTAACTGCACTCCTCTCTCTATTTTTTTCAATACAGATCCAGTTAGAGTATAACCCAGACCCTCCTGCTTTTCCCTCTGGTTTCCTGTCCTTGCTTCTGGTTAGAGCTGGGCAAGGGAACTGAGAGGGAAGCCCAGGTTTGAACCCACAGTGATGAAAGTTCTATTGAGGGGAAGAAAGTTATAATGAATGGGAAGATTAGAAAAACAAATAACTTGTATTTCAGTGACCTGCAGCAACCTGTGATATCTGAGAGTACTATATGCAGAAATAGTGCAAGATTATTTGCAGGCACGGCCCAGACCTCCAGGAATTGTTGAGTCTGTCTGCTACACGACCCACATAACTGGCACTTAGGTTTTATAGCACAGGTTGGTGAACTTTTTCTGTAAGGCATTGGATAGTAAATATTTTAGCCTTTGCAAGCCATACAGTCTCTGATGATTGCAACTCTTCATCTTTGCTCTTGTAGCCCCAAAGCAGCCAGAGACAATACGTAAACAAACGCACATGACTGTTCCAGTGAGATTTTGTTTATGGATTTTGAAATTTAAATCTCATATAGTTGTTACATGTCACAAAATACTCTTTTTATTTTTTTCAACCATTTAAAAAATCTAAAACCCGTTCTTAGCTCTTGGGCTGTACAGAAACAGGCGGCAGCTGCATTAGGCCGAGTTTGCCTATTCTAGCTTTAGAGCATCACAGAGAAAGTTGACCTAGGTGGAATCCAGGGTCAGGCCCAGTGACTTGGTGGCCTGAGTGAGGGTGAGATGATGAAAGAGAGGAATTTGGTGCCCCTTTTTCCTCATTGCTTTTTTGCTGAACTTAAATCCACAAACTCTTATCACCTCAGTTAAATTCATCGAGCTAGCTCAGGGTGTCACCGATGGCATTTGGGGCTGGATAATTCCTTGTTGTGGAGGGACCCTTCTGTGCACTGGAGGGTGTTTAGCAGCATCCCTGACCTCTATCCACTCCATCCCAGCAGTACCCCAACCCCAGTTGTGATAACCAAAAACAGTTTCCAGGTATAGCCTAATGTTCCCAGGGGGCAAAATCACCCTGTTGATACTGAGTTAGTGAAGAAGCCTCAAGATGAGAGGAAAGTTGGTATGCTCTTAGCAACCACCTAACTGGGGAGAACCTACCGTGTGAGCCTGTGTTTGTGCAAGTGTGGTGTGTTTGTCTCCCTACAGGGGCGTCTTCCCTGGATTCCAACAATTTTAAGGCAAATAGAGAAAGAAAATGGAAGGAGAAGTGGGTAGTTTGCCTTCCCAGTAGCAAGTGTAACCACAAATAATGCTTTCTTTGAATGGAGTACCCCCTCAGCTAAAACAACCCTCTAGTACTCAGAATCCCATCATTAGCAAGGTGCTTCTAATTATCAAGTAATCAAGTCAGGCTCCACAGCAAGTAAACAATCTCCAGGCTTTTAATAAGGTCTTTATTGTGTGATTAACCCTTGAATGACATTAAAAGATCTTCTGTTTTTAGTGGGTAAAATACTTCCTCCTCTCTATGGAAAAGGGATGTTAGTCGGATGGCATTGTTTCACTTCTTGACCAAGAGGGGAAAAGAGAAAAGAAAGTAGAAAAAAAGATCCTTTCTTGAAAGTTGTAAAGTGTGTTTGAATTCAAAGGCAAAGTTGCATGTACTGCTTAAACCCGATTTTGAGTTAGAATATGTTGAACTGAGAACTGCTGTATATCGTTTAGGATCCGGTCCCTGGCATATCATCAAGAGGTATCTACTATAGCTCCTGTATTAAGAGCTTGTTTAAACAAAGGAGCAACCAAAAACAGCATAGTCTGAATGAAATAATTGGCTTCTGACTTCCTGGGACACCATTCTGCACAGATTCTTTGCCATTTCAGATGAAACTGACAGATGTATAAGTATCAGTTTTGCCAGTAAAACAGGCAGATGCTTTGTTGGCATTACCACTGTGGTAGTTAGAGCCGGGGGGAAGAAAGCCAAGGTTCAGCTATTTGCCAAGGAAACCGCTTTCCCTCCACTCCCCCAAATCCAAAATTCAAAACCAAAGTCATCAACAAGTCCTGCGTCATGTGGAGGAAGTTAATTGGAAACACCCAAGTGGTTTACCGCTCCTCTTTCACTCATTTGCCACAAATCAGTTTGTTTTTATTTGTCTCAAAACCCCCATTAAATAAAATTTGTCTTGTAGCACACAGATCATTTCCCATGACCAAAATGCAGATCTGTCTCCTTTTTCTAGTCAAGAATCTGAGCTATGTTTCTTTTCAACAAATCCCTATTCCCCAACCCATATTATACATTTCACCATGTTTTGTCTGCTTGTCTTCTGGTTCCAGCTGTGTCATTTTAGTTATCACTCCTTTGTGTCTCAGGACAAACACTGTAGAGTAGGAGCCAAGGACAAGGAAGTGGGAGATACAACCCTGACTCAAACGTGGTTGGTACATGCCCCACACTAAATAGTGACCTATTCCCACTTACTGTTGACAGGAGCAGTTTTTTTTTCCTAATGCATATTTTAGTCTTGATTGACCATCAACCATATGGCAGGACTGTCCTGTGGGTAAGTTTATTATTAACAGCTCACAGCTGGAGTTACAATAACTGCACACGGCTGTGACATTGCACTAATCGACCAAGACATGTCTGAGAACAAGATGCAGAAAGTGCCCATTGCAAATTGCTTCAAGTATAAATGGAGAGTTTAGTGAGAAACACCGGTTTCAGATTAGAGGTTTCTATATGTGAGGACAAAATTGGAGCAGGGAGAGGGCCTGGCTAGAGGAGAAGGGCTAAGAGGAGATAGATGAGTCATACAAAGGCATTCCTCTGAGCCCGGATTAGGTCTCTATTCAAATGAATTATTTTAAATAGAATCCTGTTAATGAGAAAGAAGCAACCGCACTTAAAATGGAATTAATCCTGAATTCTTAAGTGCTCAGACAATTAAATCACTAAATCCATTGGGTGCCTTCCGTCCATATTTTCCTGTCTAATCCTGCTGTCACAGGCGAGGCCGGCAAGGTTTGAGAACAGTGTGTGTAGTGTTGGCCCCATCGCTTAGCATTAAAGTCAAAGCAGCTGAGCTGGGAGGGGACCCAGCATTGTTTGAACCACTGGGGGAAGTGGGGGAGGTGGGGGAGGTGATGGGACGAGGGCCGCTGGCTAGGGATTGTGCCTGAGTTAACAGCTACCACGGAGTCCTCTGGTGAAAGCTCCTGAAAATTATGAAATGTGAATAGGCTGGCTGTGCATCCCAGTAAATTTCTTTCTCAGATGTTTCCAGCCAGTGTGACTTGGTTGAGAAATGACTGGGGGAGAACAGAGGATAAAACCAATGAGCTCAGTGTCTTATAAATCAGCAATGCAGAGCTGAACTGGAACTGTCAAACTGTGGAAAAACCTGCTGCCGTGTGAGTTTGTGAGGCTTTTCAAAAACAAAACCTAACCCTTGCCTTACTCTCTGGATGGGAGAGGGCTTAATTAAAGTTCACAGAAAAATGAGGAGTGGAAAAAGAAATACGGTTTGCTAAGAAAATAAAAAAGAACCAACGCAGAGCAGTACATGTGTAACATGTCCCAATTCTGATCTTGACGCGAGGCACAGAATTACAAGTGGAGTCATGAAAAATAGCCAAGTGCTGTCATTAATAAATTCTGCCAAGAAGTCTAAAATACTCTGTACTCCAAAGCCAAGCTAACCAATATTCTTTCTACTAATATCCTCCTGATTTTATGGATTAGGAAACTGAGGCACAGGAAAGGGAAACCTGAAATCATATAGCTAACTAGATGGGGGATTTGGGAGTTGAACCTGTAAGGTCTCGCTCCAGAGTCCATGCTCCTAACCAGTATGCCATCAGCCTCTCTTTTTTGGGGAGGGGTCCTAAGCGCCAAGTTAATAACTGCCGCTCTAGGCAGTAGGAAGGTTTAATCCTGACCCTGCACATTCTAGGAAAATCCTGCTCTGCCATTTTGTGCCTCAAATGTATCCAGACTCTGGATTTGTGCTCATGACGCTTCATCATTCCATACCTATGTGTGTCTTGGGCTAAGTTAATATTTTTTTTTTTTCCACATCTTTATACCAGATGCTGAAAAATGGTTTTAAATTTGGAGGCACAGAATTTAGGAGGACCCGGTTAGGTTTCTAAAGGCCATGGTATGCCTGTGGATTGTAGTGCCTGTGACCACGTGAAGGCGTGATGGTCGACCCTGTGGGCACCAGAGAACAAGGCCTGTGCAGCAGGCCCGAGGTTGTGGTCCTGTTGCTGGGGAAACCATAATTGAATTTCCTGAATTATACACAGTGCGATAGAACCTTGGATAACCATATTTATTTGCCTTCGAGGCCCTGCCGGCATCTGTTGTTTGGCTCACAAAGCTCCTATTGACTGAACGAGGGATTTGTTGATCCTGGAAGCAGTGATGCGCACACGAGGCAGCGTAAGCTGAGCTCGAGGACTCCTGGGTGGGGCCAAGTTTTCTCATCCAGTTCAGCAGTCGCCATCTGAATGGCCCAGCACACGAAAATCCCTGGATACGGTCCAAGGCCCTGGCATGAGAGTAAACCCTCTCTTCCTGAGGCTCTAAGGTCTCAACTCAGGGGAAGAGTGAAAGTGGCATGGAAAAGGGATAGTATAGAAAAGGAGAGTTGCAGGAAGGAGGCAGGAGGGATGGGGAGTGGGAGACAGTGGTGGGAGAGGGTTGGAAGGCAACAGGCAGGGCTCTTCTACATTATCAGCACACATAGGAGGCAGGGGGCTCTGGGCAGGATACACAGAAGGATGAGGCAGCCCAGCCCTGACTGAGTTAACCAGCTAGTGGTGGTTCTAGATGCGTAAACAAGTTATATAAACAAAGGACTGTGGGAATCAGAGGGAAGGACCCTTAGCTTTACAAGGAGGTTGGGGAAAGGTCCATGGATTTGGTGTCATTTAAGCTGGCTCTTAAAGATAAGTAGTTGCTTAGTGACAAAGCCCCAGGATGTGTATATCCATTGCAGGTGATGTGCCACACTAATGAAAGATGTTTATGTGGGATGTTATGGGAGGTGTGGGAGATGGGGAACATGGAAATCCCTGTAATTTTTGGGTAACATTTATGTAATCTAAGCATCTTTAAAAAAAAAAAATATATATATATATATATATATATATATATATATATAAAAGATAAGTAGGATTTCAGTGGGTGATGAGCTTCTTGAGCTTGGGTTGAGGCTTAAGAGAACACACAGGTGGGGGGTGGGGGGATGAAGTAAGCCTCAAATGGATGTTGGCTATTTGCTGAGCTTGCTACTCCCAGCCACCCCCATGATTTCAGGCTATGTGTAACTCTGACAGTGCCTTCCGCTGACTCAGTGGACCAAAGTTAAGTCACACTCAGACCCCGCCTAGGCCACCCTGTCATCTCCCTACCCAGGGAGCTACAGAGGGGCAGGGTGCTGGCCCTTCTACCTCCTGGCAGGGTAGCTGAAAGAGTGACAGTGGACCTGTATAGAAATTGCAAGCACAAGTACGGAGGAAAGAGATTTGCTGGTATTGTCTGAAGTCACTTGGGAAGTGAAAAGAGGCCATTCCTTGGTAGTTTGAACTCCATGAGCATTTCTTTTCCTTCCTTAAGCTTCCCCTGAATACCTACTGGCATTGCTACTGCCCTTAGCAAGCAAATGGGCAAAGCAGAGGAACATGGAGCAAAGGAGGGAGGTGGGTGAGAGAAGTGGGCTTCAGACAGGAGGCCCCTGAGACCCAGAGGTCCCAAACCGACTCAGCATGCCCTTAGAAGCCAGGATTCTGAGTCATACTTCAGAGGTCACAGGGCTTTGCTTCCTGACCTGACATCCAGGAGTGTTTCCAAGTAGAAATCAATTTCTAACAGAGGTATTGAAGCTCTCAACCCATGATAGTGTGGAGGGATTTCTTCCCTGAATGTTTGTTTTAATTTGGTTGTTTCAGTAACTGAGATAAGGAGAGGGGCATGCTTCCATTACCCTGAGGCTTGTCTCTTCTTATTTTTCTTTGTATTCCCCATGTCTTCCAAAATAACATTTTCAGTTGTGGTGTAGTACACCCTGCTGAAGAAGACATTTTGGAGATATTTCCTTCCAAACTAATAAGATGGAAAAGAAATGGCTGTTCTTTTTCTCTTAGTTTTAAACTAGGAAAATTTTAAATTTTTTTATTTTCTATAATTATAATTTCTATAATAAAATATTTATTATTCTATTTTAAATTATGGATAGTTTCAAGCATTTATCCAAAGTAGAGCACATGGTATAAAGAACCCTCATGTTCCCATCATCCAGCTTTAACATTTAACAGCTCATGGCCATTATTCTTTCATTTCTCAACAAACCCAATTTCTGTAACTTCACTGCCCACCGCTCCCACCCACTGGATTATTTTGCAGCAAATACCAGACGTCATTATCATTCCACCTAGTAAATTTCATCACTTCAGTATGCAACTCAGTAAGGACTTTTAAAAATATATAATTGAAATGCCATTATCATACCTGAAAAATGACAATACTTTTAAAATAAGATCACATTTCCAGCCCCAGCTGCTTCCTAAATGTTTATTTGCAGATAGATTGTTTAAAACAAGCCAGGGCTTAAATGCTGCCTATGATTGTGCTGTCTCTGAAGTCTCTTTTCATCTGTAGAATTCTCCGTTGCTTTTTTTTTTCCCCCTTTCCCTGCAATTTATTTGTTGAAGAAACTAGGTTATTTGTGTTGTAGAGTTGATCACATTATGGATTTTTCAATCCCTAATGAAATAATAGAGACAATGATAATCAATGGCTGCAAAACTATTAGGTGAAAGGCCAGCAGGAAACTTTATAATGGATGATAAGGCTGATGATATCTGAATCCACCCATCGATCTCATTAACATAGAATAAAAGAGCAACAACATTATATACTTCCTGATGTTCCCAACACCTATGATGAATTCTTTCCAAAAAAATTTAACGTGAATCTGACTGACCATTGGGCTCTACCTACCAGTTTATGAAAAATGCAAGGGATGGAAGTGCATGATAAACCACCACCATGTTTTTTTCAGACCATGTTTTTTTTTAAATTATATTTCTTTTTATTTATTTATTTATCTTTTTGAGGTGCTGGGATTGAACCGGGACCTTGTATGTGGGAAGCCAGCACTCAACCACTGAGCTTCACGGGCTCCCCCAAGTTGGTTTTTTCATTTGTTTGTTTTGTGTTTAGGAGGAACAGGAGATCGAACCCAGGACCTCGAATATGAGAAGCAGGCGCTCAACCATTTGAGCAATATCCGCTCCCTTTGGGCATTATACTTTGATGTTTTCCCTAAGGGTTACTGAGGAGTAGGGTATGTTTGTCCCTATACTAAATGGACTCAGACTGCTATAATTTGTTTTACTTCCCTTGCCTGGTTTTTATGGATTTTAATCTGTTTGTAATGATCACTGCCTGTACTTTAACAATTTTTGCAGATCTCTGTAATCTTCCTCCTTCCCCCAGCCCCTCTGCATCTGGGTCTTTCCAGTTTACTTTTCCAGAACTTATACAATAAAGGTTGAAATGGCTCTAAGTGAAAATTAAATAAGGCCTCCTGTCAGTAAATACATGAATATTAGTGGTCAGGCCTCAGTGATAGTCATTGGGTTTTTCAGGGATTTTTTACCTTTTTCTTTCTTCTTTTAAAATTTTTTTTTTCCTAATTCATCATGTTCCTTGGGTAGCAGAAGCTTCTGTGTAAATGAGGTATAATCCAGGCTTTCTTTAATCATCTTCATTGGATAGAAAGTCTGGCCACAACACCCACTATTTTACCATATTTTTGCATAGGAAAGATGGCAAGATTCCAAGTAGGAAAAACCCAGGACTGTGCACAAGCCTGAAAATCCAATAGGAATATAACCTGATTGAGGTCATTAAGGATAAAAGAATATAATAGCCACACTGTTGACATTTCCTTCTTCCTAATACACCTTCCTCTGAATACCATGACCTGATGCTCTCGTAATTTTCTCCCACCTCTCAAGACTTTCTCCTCAGTCCTTTCCTTGCTCATCCTTTTCTTACTGACTATTAAATATTGGAAAATTCCAAGGCTTGATCCATTGCTCTCTTCTCTTTTGCATTCTACACCTTCCCTTGTGATATCATCAACACTTATGGTTTTAATAACCGTCTATATGCTGATGACTCTTCAATTTACATCTCCAGCTTAGACTGTCCTCTGAGCCCCCGATCCATAAATCCAATTGCCAATCTCACATCTCGACTTGGCCATCTCACAGGCACTTCAGACTCTGCACATCCAAAAACTGAACTCATCCCTTCTCCCTAAACCCCTTCCTCCCCCAGCATTCCCTCTCTCAGTAAATAACACCACCATCCAAAGATGAGCAAGCCAGACACTTGGCAGCCATCCTTGACACCTCCCTCTCCCTCATTGCTTATCCATTTAATCAGTAAGTAATGTTGATTCTCATTTATAAATCTAACCATGTCTCTTCATCTTCACTGCTGCCACCGTACTCCAAGCTTTTACCATTTTGCTCCTGGATTATAGCAAGAGCCTTCTACTTCCCCACATCTATTTTGTGCCCACCCATTCTGTAACCAGTGTTCTGTAAAAACAGCAAATCTGTTTATAGCTTTAATATCTTCTCAGTGCCTTTAGGATAAAGACTGAAATTTTTACCATGGTTTTAAGGCCCTGTGTTATCTGGTGCCTGCCTCCTTATCCAGCCTGATTTCCCAGTCTTCTTCCCCTCGGATCTAGTCATTCTGGTTCATACTAGTTGAGGCCTCAGGACCTTTGCACATGTAGTTGCCTCTAGTAGGATTGCTCTCTTCTCTTCTCCTTTTTAACTTAGTTAATTCCTTTGTATCTTTCTGATTTCACTGGTTTTAGAAAATCTGCTTTGACATCTAGTAGCTCTCTATGATGTCCTAGCTAAGGAAACTGAGGTCTGGAGACATTATGTAACTTGCTTGAGGATCACAACTTCCACATATTGGTTGTGCTGAAGCACACATGGGAATAATCTTACTTTTTACTAGCAACTAGATCTGTGTCAAGTATTAGAGTTCAGTGTCATGTTTTGGTCTCTAAATGATGTGTAGAAGCTGGAATAAATTGAAAGAAAAGGAGCAAGCTAATTAAAGGGAAGGCAAGTAGGACCTATGAGATGGGGATTGTTTAGTCTAGTTTGGTGTGGGGACATGGGAAGAAAAGGAGATGAAAAGTTTTCAAGCTAGGGGAGATTATTACAGTGGGGATGTCAATAAAAATATTTTTGAACAGCCACAGGGTGCAAAAGACAATATTACAGCCTGCATCTCAGTAGAAAGTAGAAATTGTAGCCAGAGAGTGTTTGATTTGACAAAAGAGAGGATGATTAAATATCTGAGCAAAATGCAGGGTTAGAATCCTGAATGTCTTTTTGTGGAAATGGTTAAAAGCAAAATCAATAACCATCTAACTTACCTGGTGGTTTAGGTGTTGACCTACCTCACACAGAAAGCTGGGCCAGCTGACCTCTTGAAGTAGTTGTGAATGAAGGAAGGAAGGAATGACTGCAAACATGAGCCTTTCCATCTGTCACAAGCTAGATCGGGCTCCCACCCTGCCTGGCGTGGAAAGAGAAATATTGAGTGGCATGCTGCCCCAAGGGCTTCTCAGCTGATCACACTCAGTTGGCCTTATCTGGCTCCCAGGTGTTTCCATTTATCTCTGATAAACCATCAGCCAAGAATCAGCTTTGGGGCGGGAGGTAGGGAATGAGCGTGTGTCTCTGTGTGTGTGTGTGTGTGTCTGTGTGTGTTAGGGGGGATTAATACCCCAGATGTTTTCTGAGAAGACGGGAGAAAGTTATTCCTCAGTACTAATACATTTAGTCATCCTCTTTGCCTGCAGATGTTAAATTTGGGAACATTTCCAGGCTCCCTTTTCCCTCTTAAAATAAAATAAGTGGTGTATTAAAAACACCCAGGATCTGGTCATCCCCTGGGATATCTCTCTTTTACATATGGAAAAAGCTTTGGGGGCTTAAGAGGATCCTAAATTTTACTGGCTGTGTTTCTTCCAGTCTAAGCAGTCCTGTGGGCTTTCTCCATTACAAACCAGGAAAAACCATAACCAGCTGAGGCACCATTTACTGAATGCCTACTGTGTGCCATATGAAATAAGATCTCCATGGCAATGCTGCAAGGGCAGTATTAATATCCATTTTATAGATGGAGAATTTGCACAAAGATTATCATTTCCCCAAGCTCACGGAACTGCTAAGTAGCAGAACCTGGTTCAAACCCAGGTCTGTGTGGCTTCAAATAGTAATTGTAACATTTTGAAGGCTTACCTATTTGCCAGTCACACAGTCATTAGACCCTAGGGGGGTAGACACTATTAGGTCCATTTTGCAAGTGAGGAAACTAGGCATAGAGAAGTTCAGTAGCCTGCTCAAGGTCACATAGAGCAGCAGAATAAATATTCAAAGCCAAGCAACCTGGCTTCGTTACTTGTGCTGTCCACCACTACCCTATACTGAGCTCTAACCCCTTTCCTCATTACATAGAAAGCTAGGGTTGGCTAATGCAATTTTTTTTTCAAACTAGCTGATCTAACCTTTCTATGACTCAAGGCAGAAACCTCTCTTCCCTGTGCTTTCTTATGTTTCCATCGATGGTCTGTTGTTTGAGCAGCTGCAGGCCCCCCACCCCACAAGGGCCTTTGCTTGCTAAGCCACTGGCTATAGGTAGCAAGGTTGTGGCTCCAGTTCAAGTCTCTCCCTTGAAGCTGGATGTCCCACAAAGGACATTCTGTCCCACGGGGCTGTCTCTGGCACAGGCTTTGACCTGGGAATGGATGAGCCTCATTGCAGAGCCGATGTTCTCAGGGTTTGTTTATGTGAATGTCCTTCCACGACTTGGTCTGCTTTTGAGGTGGAGGTGCCCTGCCAAAACCCCTGGTTCTCCAGGCTGGCTTTGTGGCCAGCGTTGCTCCTGCCTTTTCATCGATTCCTCTGCCCGGATGGAGATCCGTGTCTCCTAACAGTTTGGAACCTACAAAAGTCTCCCTGGCTGGCTGGGTGATTGACTCGGCAACAG
Organism: Tolypeutes matacus; assembly: GCA_026826555.1. Lineage (NCBI taxonomy): Eukaryota > Metazoa > Chordata > Mammalia > Cingulata > Chlamyphoridae > Tolypeutes > Tolypeutes matacus. Next base: position 13,307,672 of record JAKSZT010053769.1, on the reverse strand, counting down.
CTTCTTGCCCTTTGGAGTTGCCCTCCATTTTTTCCAGTCCTGATTCTGTAAATCATTTCATCCTGTACAAATACTTGGATGTGAGTCCAGATGATCTCAAAGGCGAGGATTATATGAAGCCCCATTTAGGAATCTATCCTCCTTTCAACAGATTAACTTAATTTAAATTTGTGAATAAAATTTGCCTTCTGAGATCATTTGCTTGCCAACAGGTAGTTGTAGGGATTTTAAGAGGAAGTAGAATATGCTTCTCTTCCAGGAGACTTTGGGAAAAGAAACTTGTCTATGTATTGACAATTAATATAGAGCCCAAAACGTTTAAGGCCCTACTCTGTGCAGGTGCTCATGGGGCAGGTGGGAGAATGAAGTGGGAAAGGCTGGGAAATTGTTTTGAAGAGACGTGCAAGTCTGAAAAAGGTCATTTAGAATATCCTCTTGCATTCTGTCACCTCAGGGAGATGGAAGTCTCTTGTGATTTTTTAAGATAGTTTAAGGTTAAATAGCCCAGAGTTGGAAGAGTATTTTGGGCAACTATCTGAAGTATGTAATATTGTAGTTTATGCTCATTTCCCCTTCTACTTATCCACCAAAAAAGATCGAGGGAATGCTGTGGTTGCTAAATGTCCAGTGGGAGGGAGTTCTCTGACAACTCTGTTCTCTAACCTGTGGACAAAATGATTTCCCACATGCAGGGACCAAACGGTTTTGAAAGGAACATCTTGAGTGTGTACATTAAAAATTACCATCTTGGGTTTTGGAGAGAAGACTGAGGGTCTATCTCTTAACCGTACTTAGAAGACCCAACTCGTTTTTTAGCGTTAGAGCACACGTAATTCAGTGTGACCTACCAAATTTAATGCAAAGGACCCAAAAGATTCTGCTTAAACTTTTTTTTTTTCCCTTGGAAGATGCAAAACCCTTTTCAACAAGCTACACCCAGGGAATTGAATTTTGTAAGTTGTTTTCACTCAAGTTGTAATGACGAAAGCCTATCCAAAATGATGGAAACTGATAAGTTTGGGAGGGAGAAAAGAGGCCTGAGAACTTTAATGTGTTAAGCATTAAAAAATGCTATTTCATTTAAAACAGGACTAGGAGACAGAGGGCTTAGAGATGTGAGTAAATGTTTCCAAGTTCATACAACTAATCAGTGGGAGAGCTAGTAAAGAATCCATGACGTTCAAACTCTGAAGCTAGTGCTCCTTCAATTCAACAGGCTGCCTCACTTATTACCCAAGTGAAATCATCTTGGCGGACTTCCCATTCACCATATTGCAGCAAGCCTCAGGGGTTGAGACATACCTGCCTGCTGATAAAGGCGGTGGAGGAGTGGGTTGGTTCTTGAGTTAGGCTGCCTGGGCTAGTACTCCAACTCTCCTGCTTTCTAGCTGTGGGGCTTGGGGCAAATTACTGAAACTCTTTGAACCTCGGTTTCCTAATCTGTAAAAAAGAGGATAATACTCATACCTGGCTCGTAAAGTTATGTAAGTATTAAATGAAATGGCAAGTGCTTTGCTTAGTGCCTGGAAAAAAAGAAATGTTCAACATGCCTATACATTTTCTTGTATTATTTGGATCTTGAATAATGTTTAGTAATTAATTTCATAAGCATAGAACCACTCAGAATAAAATGTAGAAGTTCTTATGAAAAGCAAAAATAACCACTTTGCGAGCACTATTAGACTATAACAAGGAAGCTGATAATCCTAGAGGGCATCATAAAGTGTGTGACCATATTTGTTTTTCAGCCAAATTAGAGATTCAAAATTGAGAAGGCAGACTAGAAAAAAGGTGATGTCGAGGAATTCCTATGAAACCCAGCTCCCTAGAGTATAATCAGTTCCCAAAGAGCTGTGAAGGAGAACCCTCAGGCTAAGGCGATGCCTCTTTATTACAGTTAATTCCATCACTGCCATTGCCACCAGCATATGTTTTAAAGAGGGGAACCTTTAAAAAAAAAATCCAATTCTGTTCAAAGTTGGATGTTGTAGAGCCTCAAATGTGCTTTGTAATACTGCCTAAAGCCAGAAAAAACAAGTTAGCCATCTTGTGAGAGTATTCTTTAAAAAAACCCAACTGTTTCTTACTAATTATTTGATTTACATTGAACATTTTGAATTTTCCATTACGTGAAGTATCTAATTTCATTTGCCAAGAGCAATGAGAATCATATAAAGAAAAAAAAAAAAAAAAGCCAACACAACACACTTTTGTATACATTCCATTAATTTCGGCACAACCTGAACACATATTAGTTTTCTTTGCACCCATAGAAAACATGCTGATGGAGAGAATCCATCCAAGCATGCCAAAATAGGAACTTTTCCAAACAACTCAGACAATTTACATTTTTTTCTTAAAACAGAAACAATTTTCTCCCCTAGATTTTCCTTTAAGGGTTTAAATTTTCTCCCCTGGATTTTCCGTCTGACTCTGTCTTCGCCATTTTATTCAGCATTTTGCTTTCCGTGGAAATAGCCTTCTTCTCTGTGGGGGTGGGGGAGTGAGTGAAAATGAAGGTCAGCCCTTCGCCTTCTTCACCGGGGCCATGTTGTCTTAGTTTTGATTGTTTCCCCGGAGTTGAGCTTCCTCCATCCGCCTCTTGTCTGTGTTAGGCTGGCAGCTTTATGGCTGACCCGAGTGTGTGCTGGTCCATGTGGTTGGCTCAGCATCGACAAGGGGAAGGGGGAGTGGGCGTGCGGCCTGTCTGGGAGCTGCAGCGGCCTTGTGTACAAGGGTCTGCACTTTGTTACTACAAATTACATAATGACATCTTACATTTCAAAGTGTATTTTTACTTCAGGGAAAATTAAACCAATAAACAAACAACCCGAGTGGGGGGAAAAAAAAGAAAAAAATGAAGATCCCTGGTTTTCCAGATCTTCCTCTTCGAAAAGGGTCTTAATTAAATTGTAGCTATAAACAAAGCTTTGTTTTATTGAAAAGAGAACAATCTCGTATAAAAGCTATTTTTAAAAATTAGGATTTGAATGTTTGCTGGACAAGGGTCTGGTCCATGTTAGGTTTTATGATCTGTACAAAATGAAAAGGCAAGTTTGTGCAGCAGTAGTAGATTTTCAGTTTTTGATTACTAATCTCTCTCAAATGTTGCTGCAGCCCGGCGTGATTGGTGCCTGTAAACATAGGAATTATCTTCATTTTTCAGGTACTGATTCAAGCAAAACTTCTCAGTATAAACACGAAGCTTTTGACTCTGGATTTCTGGTCATGTAGAAAATAGGGTCTCTTCTGCTAACTATTGACATTTTAGCAAACTTCAAAACTGTTTTTTTTTTTTTTTTTTAAAACCAACATCTCTAAATCACCTTCTAAACCTTTGACTGCACACTTACCAATTCAATATGAATTCTTTTCAATAAGCTGTTGAAACGAAGTATATGTTCAGAGGTCCAAGGTTATGACATACCCCTTTTGGGCAAGAGCCATGCTCATGTGTTATTCAAGTATGCATATCTATTCTTGCCCCAACTTTTTTTCACCATAAACTGTGTTGCAGAAAGCGAACGTGTTCTCATTGTCTTTTCTGCAGCTAAATGGATTACTGAGAGAGAATAAGGATACTTACTAAAATGCATTTTAAAGGAGTTATTTCACCAAATCAATCCTGCCCCAGATCTGCTGTTGTCAAAACCACTTGGCCTGGACTTCACTCCGTTTGTTCAGGTGCTTGGCTGCTCTTAGGAATAGCAGCAGTCCAGTGAATGTCTGGGTGAAATATTGCCTCTTAGTATATTTTTAAAACATCCCACGATGCTTACATTTCTTCAGCAAAATCACGATGTGACTTAAGATAAGTGTTCAGTACAATCCACACAATGAGAAATCTCAAGAGCAACCGAGATGGACTGCCTATGTCTTCATGTTTAGTTTATTATTTTTAAATTTGGGATGTTTAAAAGGAAACCTTTCCCCCTCAAATCTGAGAAATGAATAATGGGGTTTTGAACCTCACAGTTAAAATTACAGATTTCAGCAATAACTGGAAAAAGTTAAGAAGAAAGGGTAGTAAAATAAAGGACAAATGCACCATGTAGATTTTTTTTTGATCAAAAGCAACATTTTAAAAAATGCTCTTTGTCAGCAATAGTCATGCAAATGCAGAAGACACCCCTCTTTTATTTTGTGGCAAAGAATGCTTTCCTCTATCTCCTCTTAGATTCCTGACAGTTCTGGTTGAAGGATTAATTTGAATTTTTTTTAATTACCTGTGAAGGTTTTCAACCTTGATTCAGAATTGACCATCTACTTTTCAAATGGTCGTGTTTTCAACTCCAGGCAAATTGGTGTAAGAACTGCTGCCTGGGACGTTCTGATGGAGTTTGACCTTGATGTTAGAGGGAGTCTAAAGCACCAGACATTTTCACTGTTAACTGAACTGGCCTTTACTCTCATCAAATAAACAACAGTCCAAAGTGAAGAGTCAGATAAGAATCTAGGGCTTTCATTCTCCCAATGCCTAGTCCAATAGGGAAGATTTTGATCCAAGGAATAGTCTGATAAAGATATGCCTTGAATGGTTGACACACCTTTTTACTTCTTCAGCATCTGGAGTGACAGGCAGGGAAGGGCACATAATAGCTTGTTGACTCACTGGATGAAAATGAGCATTGTCATAATGAAACAATAATGATGAGATCTTTCCTGTCATCTCTTTGCTTGTATGCTTTCTACCTTGGTCAGTGCCTTCTCCGTTCTGCCTCTTTCCTTCCATTTCATGCCTGGGTCAAGGCTCTAGGGCAAGTCCACTATTAGTACCCCTGACCTCTGCACAAATTAAGAGGGGAGAAAGAGAGAGACTGAGGCCGAAGGAAGGGGAGGAGTTCAGTTCTCAGATGGCAGTTCAGGTTTAGAAAATAGAAAAATACTTAGAAAATAGCTGTCATCTCATCTTCAAATTTCATCTACAACTTTGAATTTAGCTCTTAAAAATCTACGTACATCTACTGTACCCATTTATCCTCTATCTACCTCCTTAATCTATCATCTGTCTCTACCTCTCTTTTACTTTCTCTCTGATTTTTTCTTCTTTTTCCCTGTCTCTCCTCCCTCCCTCCCTCCTTTCCTTCCTTTCCTTTCCCCTCCCCTTCCCCTTCCCCTCCATTCTTCCTTTTCAGAATAAAGATAGGATTAATGTAAATGTCTAAAATTAGATCTTAAAGGCTAATGATACTTTTTAATATTTTTTTTTGGGGGGTGGTGGAGATTTTCTTGCTTGCTTGGCTTTAACTTTCCTATTCTCTTTTGATCCTTGTCCTTAATGTGACATATCAGAGAACCTCTTTGAAAATGTTGCTCTTTAACAGGGCTCTGGGAAATAAAAGTCCACTTTAAAAAAAGACAAAATAAAGCTTTCTGATATGGACTTGCTACTAAATTTCAGTGGAGGTCCATTTTCATATGTATGCAAATATGTTTAAGATGCTGTTTTAAATTTTAAATCACACACAAATATATAAAACTCATTTATGGGTTTTTAAATGCTGTTTAAAATTTTAAAGCGTATATATTGGAGGGGGAGAGCGAGAGTGCTAAATATGCATTATAATGCATGCAGCCTGAAAAATAAAAGTTTACTTGAAAGCTTAACTGTCTTTGCAATGCAACAGACTAATCAAGTAATGTTTTATATAATGTATATGTCTATAAAATGAGTATATCATGTGAATATGCTATTTAGAATGTTTTCCTGATTGAATGAATAAGCCCACAGGTTCACCATTTTATGTTCTTTTAAAAACATGAAACTCATTTTGAAAATGCTGGTTTAAATGGGCATTATTAAGTCTTTATCAGTTCTGAGCATTTCAGCCTTTTGTATCCAGAAATTTCTCAATCTGACAGAATAAGAAATGCATTTACATGGCCTAAGCTCTTAAATTGTCCCTTTCAATTAATGCCCCATCATGGAGCAATCTGGAAACCATTACTCAGTAACTCTTCATTATAATTGCTTGCAGCTGAGTATCCAGCCCTTGGTAATATAAGAATAAAAGAAAACTCAGTTAGTAACAAGTGCAATTGATTCCATTCAGAATTCCCCTGGTGCTTTGCCATGTTTGGTCGGCATGAGAGGAAACAAGAGGGTTGGGTTTTTTTTTTTTCTTCTTCTTCTTCTCCTTCTGGGGCCAGGAAATGAATTGGCAGACATAAGATGGTTTGTGTGGTGCTCGCCTTCAGTTTTCAGCTGGTCCTTGTTAAAAATGAGACGGTGGGGCTCCTGCTTTCTCCCCCACAGGCTACATTTTTTTTTGGGGGGGGGGGAGAGGGAAAGGAGGACTTTTCTGTTAATAGATAAAACTACAAAACTTCAATTTGCTGCAAACTAACAGCATCCAGAAACTGTCACCTTCCGTGGCCACAGCCGATCCTGGGACTTAGGAGAGGGTTTTAGCGTTTTATTCACTCCTGACTTGCTCCTGCCTTTATGAGAGTGAAGTCCCTCGTGCATTTGTACAGGTGGAGAGTGTTTATGTGTTTGGAGGCTATCAATCACCAACTCCAGAAATGTAAAGATCTAAATTATGATAGATGAAAATGTGGGGATGTGGTGAGCTTCCCCCACCACATCCCCCCCCCCCCCCCCATGAAAATCAGGGACTTAACTTTTAAAAGTGGTGGAGGGAAATGTTCTGATCACTTGTTCCCCTCAGAGACCAAGCAGCTTGGGCGCTGACACTGCAGAGGTGGCCAGTGCCTAGCGCCCACCTCCCCCACCTCCCCCAGGCCTCTGGGCACCACGGATGGTTCTGTCTGGACAGTCAGTTCTTAGCATCCAAACTCCTTCCCCACCCCTGAAGTAGACGACGTAGATGAGGTGACAAGCACACCCTAAGTCATGAATTAAAAATATGTCAATTATAAAAGGAATGTCTGATGCTCAGCACAGAGAAGTTGAACCCAGTAAAACTAACTGCTCTTTACTAATTTCCATTCTTTGCTTTCCTAATTATGAGAGAAAAAAAATCCCTCTCTATGAAGTTAAATGACATTTCATTTTAATTTGTTGTAGAAAAGACCGTAAAATCTCCCATGACTATCATCCAAGGAAAGTTGCTATTAATATTTTAATGTTTCTTTTGTAATATTTTTTCCTAAGCATTCTGGGGTTGGTTTTTAATATTGTTGTGGCTGTCCTGTACCTGTTGTAAACTTTTCAAAGAAATGCTGTTACAATTATGACTAATGACATATTTTACATCACCACATCAGGGTTTTTATACGAGAGAGGAGTACTCTCATAATGACCCCCAAACAAGAAGACCATCCAAAGGAGTAAAAGTCCCTCCACCGCCGAGGCCAGTGCAGAGCCACTGTCACCGTGTCACCTGGGATCCTGACTCTACTGGGACCGGAAGCCCTGCTTTCCCAGACTCTCAAACTTTGCAGTGAATTCAAGTGAACTAAAAATAAGCCTTAAAGGAAAGACGTTTTCCATTAGGAAATAAGTGAAAATGAATACATCGAGGCAGGTTTCATGGGCGCAGGGAGAATTGCATTGTTTTATTTGTGCCCGATCTCATATTTCCCCATTGAGGAGAAAGGAAACAATTACATGAAATATCTTGAAATTACAGTGATTGAAAATCATTAGATTCTCTGTTGCTATTTTCAGTTTTTCCCCAGTTTCATTTCTTTAGGTATGAAGAAATACAGTCTATTCAAACCTGTATTAGTGACAATCTTTAATTAACTAGAATTTTTTTTTTTTAAAGAGATATGTGATAACAAAATCAGCTGATGTCCAATGACCTTGTCCAATGGCTATGAATTCAGGCCAATTAATTATATTAGTAATTTCCAATTTAGGGATAGATTTCATGATGGGTTGGAAGTAAAGTCCATTTCAAATAAGGAAGAATGCTTCCAGTATCTTGGGCTTCTACTTGTGAAATAATCAATCCCCAAAACTACAAACTTTTCGTCTGGCCCTAGGCCTGAGCCAAATGGGCACATAGCTACTTGTGTGTCTATCAATTTTCCCTGTTGATCCAGTCCTTCATGGGAACCAGCCACGGTTGGGTCCCGTTCCCTCCTAAACCAGACAGGCCTGTCTGCTTGCTTGGTTCTCTAGGCAGTTTACAGGACTTTTGCTTTGTTTCAGGTTTTCAACACCTTTATTTATATTCACTCTCCCTTCCCTCCTGAGGCAGGGTTTAAGCAGTTCTCCCTTTTCCAATCAATCAACAGATCTTTCTTGAGGTCTAATTGAGCCAAATTCTCCACACACCCCTGCCCAGGTCTGCTGAATAGCAATGTTTGTGGCCTGGCTTTCCAAGACCAAATTCTTGGGTCTTAAGGCCCTATCTTTCCAATGAAACGCATATCTGGTAATGTTAAGTAACTCAAAATGTTGAGAAAAGGCAATGCTTTTAGAGGAGGTGAAATACACTACAGTCTGTAGAACTCACTTCTCCCTGTAGATTGAATTTATTTTATCAGTATTTCTAGTGGTACATTCCGAATATAGGTTGTTTTATTTTGCTACTTGCACATGGAAATCCTATGACCTGGAAATGGACAAGAAATGTTTATCAATAATTGCTGACTCTTGACTACTTGGAGAGGGGGTGACTTGCAGAGGTTGCAAACCAGAGGCCCCAATGGGCATCCATCAACAGACGTGTTTGGTTTGGCCAGCAAAGTATTTTTATTTTTAAAGTATGAATTGGTTTTCAACATTGCAGAATTGGGGTAGTTCACATAGAAATCTTTATTCCCTGTTTCTCTTGCAAAATTGGTAGAGCTGGCAATACTGGGCCCCCGTTTGGCCTGGCAGCCATCAACGGGCTGGGGAGTTGTGGCCCCTTCAGCTGGGGCAGCTGCTCTTCAGTTTGCCCCAGTCTCCACCCAGCCGACTCACTCTTCATTGCCGTCCTGAGCCCTGTCTACCTTGAGTAGGTGACTTCGACTGCATTTTAGAACTACTTGAAATTCCTTCATTGCTGTTTATTCATTGTTGATGACAAGGCACTCTTTTTAAATGCTGCTTTATAGGCACTTGGGTGTTGATGGCAGCTAAGACCTCCATGAGCAACTTGGAATAAGATGTCTCCTGGGAGAGAATATCAAGGAAGGTCTGTAGGAGACCTTCCTTTCCCTGAAGGAAGTGGACAGCTTCTTTAATTTCTTGTTCCTGCCCACTGACTGGGAGTATAATAATTGGTGGAAGGAACATCAGATGGAATGCCAGAAAGAAGAAAAGCAAAACAAGAAATTCACAAATGGATCTTGAACAGTTGAACTACATAGAGATCTGTGATAATGTCATAGAAAGTCTTTCCAAAGATTTGAATACTAGGTATTTTAATCCAGAGCAACCCACATAATGACCAGATGCTTTGCCACCATGGGGACTGTAGGCCTCTAGCGAGACTACATTTCTGTAGTGGCCTGAAGGCTGAGGGCCCACACAGCAGTGACAGCAGAACTTGTCAGAACCCCAGCCTCTTCCACCATCCAATTTATTGACATTTAGGGATAAGGAGTTGCTATGGGTTGAATTACATCCACCCTAAATGTATGTTAAAGTCTTAATTCCCAGGACCTCTGAATGTGACCTTATTTGGAAATAGGACCGATGGAATTAGGTAAGTTAGAATGAGATCATGGGGATGGGTATAGCTCGGTGGTTGAGCGTCTGCTTTGCATGTACGAGGTCATACTAGGGTAGGGTGGATCCTTAATCCAATTTGATGAGTGTCCTTGTAATATTGGGAGAGTAGACATGGACAGACACACAGAGAAGATGGCCATGTGATGATGGAGGCAGAGATTGAGTTATGCCACAAGCCAGGATCAGAAAAGATTGCTGGCCACCACCAGAAGCCAGGAAAGAGGCATGGAACAGATCCTTCCCTACAGTTTCAGAGGGAGAATGGCCCTTCCGAAACCTTGGTTTCAGACAGCTAGCCTCTATAACTGTGAGACGACATATTTCTGTTGTTCTAAGGCACCCACTTTGTGGTACTTTGTTACAGCAACCCTAGGAAACAAAGACAGGGTGAACCCACGTATGGTGGCCCTTCTCAGGGTCTCTTTAAGAATTGAAACTGGACCGAAAGCAGAAAACATAGCCCTTTCCCCTACCCATCTCCATTCCCTTGGCTGTGGCTGGGAGGAAGGGGTGATATGTATTTGTGCATTCTCCCAGCTTCCCGGGCCCTCCCCTCCATGGGATCTGGCCATCCGGTTTAGATAGGCAGATCTGGCTAAATGATGACCAAATTAAATCTGAAAACTCTTGGCTTGGTGTTAAAGGTTTCCTGCCTTAGTGTCCATAAGAGCAAACAAGATAAAGTTACACTAAGAATAGCAACAGTAGGGAAAAATCTCTCCCAGGGTTTACCATAAAAATCAAATTACTCCCAGGACCTCAGTGACTGTTAATTCATTGGGTTCCTTGAATCACACAGAGCCATTACTCAGAAGGAAACTTTCTCACAGATCTTCAGATGTGTTGTTGTCTGCTCTCCCGGTACCACCTGTATCCCCTCCATGCCATGGTGCTGACATCTCACAGTTCCTAACAAATGAGATGACACCAGAAAATTGCTTTGTCCAGCTCAGCAAAATGAGACTCGTTAGATGAGCCTCCCTCTGACACTGGAGACCAGGGAATGAAAGAGTAACATAATGAGCAGGTGACTTGGCAGGTCTGTGCAGAACACCAGCTCCAGCTGTGTACTAAGGAGGTGCTAACATTTTGCTGGGCTACCAATTACTTCTCTGAGCTTCTCACAGTAAATGCCTGACTTCTTATCATGCCTGCTTGTTTGAAACTTATGCACACATGTCAATACTAACAAAGGAGCTAGGACTTCTTGGTAATTCCTTCTGTCATACTTTTTTCTTTCCTCTCTTAGGAGACCCTCTCAAGGGCAGGAGTCCCCTTACCAAGGTGTCAGAAAGTCAGGCATGAGAGAGATCCTGCAACAGCACTTCAGCAATTTCTCGCTCCTATCTCCATCTCCCTTCAGTGAGAGAATGTCCAAAATGGCAGTAAAAGCCATTGTAGCAGAGGCTGCTGAGGGATCTCCAAAACCTGTTTGGGCTTATGCAGCTAACTGCATTGCCCAGCCTCCATTGCAGCTGGGTGGCTCTGTGACTGGGTGCAAGCCTGTGAAACATGAGTGACTTGCTGTGAGCCACTTCCAGGTCTAGTTGACCAAAACACCCACTAAGGTTCTCCATGCTCATTGCTCCTTAAGCTGATTAGGGTAGAAATGATTTTTAGGATAACTTTGGAAGTTGCACTAATAAAGATGGCTGAGCCATAAAATGAAAAGTGCCTGGGTCCCTGACTCATCCTGTAGATGGAAGTCTCTCAACCAGGAACGGTCTCAGGGGAATGTGACATGAGTGAGAAATGAACTTTCATTTTGCTAAACCGTTGAGATTTTGGATTTTTCTGATAAGGTAGCTAGCGCTGCTTTGACAATTAGAGCCATTCATCTGGGACTTTCTGCAAGAAAAAGACGAGTAAATAAAGGCTCAGGAGGAACCTGTAGGAGCTGGAGAATGAAGCCTGTGGTGGAGGGAGAATGGAGAAGGAACCACAGTTCTTCCTCAGTCTTCAGTCTGAATTAATCAGGTCAGTACGGGTCCACCATATATTCTCTAAACATTAAATCCTCTCATCTTGTAGAGATTGACACCTCACTCAGGCAATATCAAGAGCCAACGATGCTTGTGGATGCTCACTTGGGAAAATGATGGCACTCAAGACTGTAGAATTCTTGGAAAAGCTTACGATTGGCATAAAACCGACATGGGGTGTGTAATTAGGTCCACTCTAGAATTATGACCTTTACTCATGCTTACGCTGGAAATGATACAAAGCTTTTAAATGCTGGGCCATTTAATTACAGAGTAGGAGGAAGGAAAACATATAGGGAATAAGAACATTGTGGTATAGTGGCTGTAATATTCTTAGAAAAGTAGACAGAAAGTTAAGTTTTCACAGAAACTCTCAACAGGATCCTGACTTTGAAGGGAGGAGACTGTGGGTTTGAAGGAAGTGGAGACTTGAATCATCCTGACATTACTAATGTAGACCATTCCGCAAGTCTTTCCTGAATAATTGCATCCCCTTATAGCGGTATCAGTTTGCAACCCTGAGGTAGAGCGCATATGCTAGCGTGTTTTCCAGAGGCCACTGTGCTCCTGTTGTGGCACCTGTTTTGTAGGGCATGGACCCCTCACTCCTTTTACCACCAGCTGTCCAGACACGGAAAACTGAAAGACTCAAAGGAAGATACTTCTACTTACAACGTTGGGACAACAATCCTTTATTCAAAGAACACAATAATTGTGGGCTAAATTTAATAATGTTAGAGCTGCATAAGAAGTGACTATATAGATAAAAAAAATTCAAACAACTAAGCACAAAACTCTTCTCAACCAAAATTTCTTGAAAATTTTCCCAGATATAAGATGAACATTTTTTTTCTGAAAATTTTCATAGGTTCGAGAGTTCTGGACTCCAGGAAAAGGCTCTTCTGGTCCTGAAGGAAGATGTAGGTTAAATAAGGCTTCAGCCACTTTCCCTTTCTGCTGTGTAAATCGCCTTTAACTGAACCACCAGGCAGAGACCTTTATCCATGTTTCCTCCCAAATTGGTATCTGTCTCTCCCCTTTCTCTTTCTATAAAGGGTATGTCCTCCATTTTCTCATTGATGGTACAGTATATTCAATGGAGAACATCACGGACACACTTAATTTACGTGATTTCAACTTTGCCCGCTTAGGGTGAATTGAATCATTAACTCCCACCTGTGCACCAATGTATTTTAACACTCTGAAATAGCGTGTGTGCGCATGCAGTCGTGCTATAAGCTTCATTGATATGCAAGTCACGCCGGGAATGCAAATTCTCAGGCCCTCCTCGGACCTACTGAATCAGAAATTCTGGGGGCGGGGCCCAGCAGGCCATGCTTCAACAAGCCTCAGGTGATTCTAATGAGAAAGAATGCGAACCTCTATGCTAAAGGGTACAGTGGCAGGAGACTGCTCTTGGTGCAGATGACGTCAGTTGTTCTGTCCCCTTCACAGCATGCACATCATGTTACACTATCATTCCAGAACAGGGCTTCTTAACCAGGGGTCCGTGAGCTTGAACTGAAATAAAAAAAAAAAAAACCATTATTCTTGTGGGGACACATTGGTGTGGGTGTGATATGTTTATTAAATAAAACACAGTATAGTGTGGACTTAGTAAGGGATCCGTGACTTTCACCTGACTGGCAAAGGGGTCCATGGAACAAAAACGGTTAAGAACCCCTCCTCTAGAGTTTATAGACACACGTTTCTTGTCAGCTGGTCCCTAAATATGAGCTCAGTGAAGACACAGTCAGCTATTTGATTGCCAGAGAAAATCTAGCTGGGTCGACTTTATTGAGAGGCCATATGTTCATCTCCAATGGGCCCCTTTCTCAGTGACTTTCAAGGATAATTTTGACCAAGGGCAGTTCACCTTCTTATGATCACCTTTGAACCCCAGCAGATCCCACTCCACTGGCCTAGCTTCTTCCCCATCTCATTGTTCTGGCCTCCAGTCAAGAAAGCCTCCTATCAGGTAGCCCAGTACACACTTATCCCTTCCTGTTCTACTGGTAGAGGCATTGCCGTACAATGAATATCCATTTAATATTCCACAAACTTGCTTTATCCAGTGAAAACTCCAGTTAGATGACTTCCAATGCAGATTTTTGAAGAGGACAGATTTTTTCTTCTGTTTTTCTGAGTGCTTTAAACATGTTTGAGTTTCTCCCAGCCTTGTTCTCCTATACTTGGGATAATAATCCTGCATCATAGTTTGGTATTATTAAACATTTTATTGTCTATGAGCCTAGAGATCCCAGGAGAGAGGCTGATCTAGGAATCCTGTTCAAGTTCAGAGGTAAATAACATGGAGAAAACATTTTCTCTGTGCCCCTTGGAATTAAATGCTCAAACTATTGCTCAAGGAAATGCAAGAAAACTCTGTTTCTTTGTTGAAGTGGAGGGTAAGGAATGGTGACACTAAACATTGCTTTTTATGGGGGGGGGGGCACTCTGCCTTCCATGATCCCCAAATTTATGGTGGTGCAATCTGCTTTATTGGGTTTAACCCAGGTCTCATTAACCAATGAGAGTATTGAATGAAAATGAGGAAGGGGCAAGTGAGAAAGCCATGGCTTATAGAGTGTTGAGCTTGAACAGTCTGTCTGGCACCTGAGGTCTCACACAGATATGCTTTGTAAGTGCCATCAAATGTCAAAGGCTTCATAGAAGCTAGCTCTGTAGAGCTTCTAGAGAAGGCTGCCTACCAAGAGGTGTCTGATTAGCTCCTTTATGTCCACTACTGAAAAGAAACCAATAGCCAGGCGAGATTTATGATTTGGTGGGCAAAAGATAAATGATTTCAGTCCCTGGATGCTTTAAGAGCAAATATTTGTACATCATATAGTTAAGATTGATGGCTCCATTGACTTTTGTTTGGGGTGGCCCAAACTAATGATATTAGGTAATCAATGAGAAAAGGCTGCACATGAAGAATTGAAAACCACAATAATGGATTGCCGTTGCAAAAGGCTCCACATCACATCCAAATCAGTGAGGCCTGGTCACTTTCAATTCAGGCTGTACCAAGAGCCACCTTCCCTGGTCTGACATTCTGGGCAGACTATTACAGACCAATGTGAAAAGCATGGCTCATGAAGCTAGCCTTCTGACAGTTATATTGGTTTCATAGAGATTCTGATTTCTCTGTCTACACTAGAGTTTCCTGCCTTTATACGTTGCCATTTGCTCCTAAGAAACAGCTCCCCGGGTGCTGCCTGCTTGCTATAATTAGCTCTATCAGTTCTCCCTGTTTATGCTGGTTTGAGAGGACCAGGCCATGGTTGTAACTTTCTCAGAGGGCCCGAGGTTGCTGATCACGCTCTTTGCCTGACTCCTAAAATTTGCTCAGCCACTGGCCTCCCTATGTAACCACTGAACATCCCGGGGCATCTGGATCCATGAGCCCTACCCCCGCCCCTAACTTCCCAGCAAACCTGTGGAGAATAATATGAGGGCATTAAATTAGACCTCATTACCTAGCCAGTTGGGCCGTCCGGCTCTCCAGCACATAATAATGAGGTCTGATTTATTGTGATCATTATTCAGGCATTACAGGTCACTAAATAATACACTCTGCCCACACATGTCTTCTGAGCTAATAAATATCCTGAGAGGAAATATTGTTGAGGGTGTGAGTCTCAGGTTTGGATTGGTAACTCCGGGCTCGTTAATTGTGTTAAGGCACATTGCCTGTTGGTGGAAAGATCTTGGGAACAGAGATGGGAAAATTCTAAACAGCCTAGGGGATTGTGGGTGAGAAACCGAGGAGAGGCTGTCCACTGGATTCTTTGACCTGTGGGACACAGGCTACAATGGTTCACAGTGGAAGAGACAAAGCTGAGGCTGATCCCCCGAGGGTCAATCGTGACAGCACCTCGCTGGCACATCATGTAGAGTCTTCCAGGAGCCAGAGTGCGAGCTCTTCTCCCACCTTCTTGCACTGTGCACTTCAGACATACCACTTGAGGGTTCCCTGTCATGCCACTTATCTCATCTCTGGGCCTTTGCACATGCTGTTCCTCTCTGTCTGGAATGCCACACTCCATGCTCACCTCCCATTTTACATGGTATCATCATGTTTAGAGACTCAGCTTAGATGTCACCTCCTCCAGAAAGCCTTCCATGAATTCAGAGTACCAAGTATTTACTCATATACAATGTCTCCTGCAGTGTGGTTTTCACTGACTTGCCTGTTTTATTTACTAGACTGTAAGCCCCTTGGGGACCCAATCTAGTCTCCTTGATTACTGTATTCCTAATGTATAGAGCAGCAATTGGCATTTAGCGGGTGTTGATTAGCTCTTTGGTGAATGGAAAATCTGTGATTATGAGAAAGGGAAGAAGAATACCATAAGCAATGGCATAAATGTGGTGGTGGTATTAGAGGGTGGTGAGTCTTTAGCCCCGGCAACCTCCACCCAGGGATTAGAGGCCCTAGCAACCTTGGCCATCACTTTCCTGAACTTCTTACTATACAGGCATACCTCAAATTGAAAACTTCTTGAAGGAAGGAAATATGATTTAGTCAACCTTGTATCCCCCAGAGCCTGGCTGGGTACTTAGCACGTAGAAAGTGTTCCTTAAATACCAGCTTAAACTCTTGACACTAGGAGCTGAGTTTGCCCCCTCACCAGAGGCTGGGGCCACTTTCCTAGAGTATGGGGAGACTGAGGCTGCTTTTTGACCCACACCTACTTAGAGCTTTGCCAGTAGGCAGTGGAGAATGGGGCTCTGGCAGGGCTAACTGCCTTCTACAAGACCAGCTGCAGCAGGCCGACATTGTCAAGCCTGGCCACATGCTTTTCCTTGCATTTATCATAATCTCATATCACAGGTTTCAGCTTTGGACTTAATACAATTACAAGAAAATGACAGTATCAATTGATGGTCACAATCCTATATTGATAACTTCCATATTTATTTTTTAATTGCAGTATGTTTTTTTAAAGACCTGTTTGCCTCGAGGAAGACACTGGGGATTGGGAAAACAGGATTAAAAATAATACTTTTATTCCAACTCATAATGTTAAATGTGTAACTGGTAAATACTAAGCAGATCTGACCATATATCTACATTATTTATAGGAATAATTTAGGATTATTTGCTTTATAGAAAATTTGTTGGAATGCTTTAAAAATTGCAGAAATTAAATGAAATCAGCCTCCTTGAATTATCCATGAATGCAGTTTCACATAATCAATACTTCAGCCATTCTGAGTTGACATTACATCTCAAGACTATTTTCTAACTTAATAAGATTAGAAATAATAAACTGATATTATTTCTTTGTGAATTGGGGCCTCTGACCTGGTAATTTAATGCCTTCATTATTGCACTATGAGAATGCTGAGAGACCCACTGAGACCCACATAATCTCAGCTGCATTCTGTCCAAGTGATAGCCTGATTCCTCATGCTTTCTTTGGAAGGTAGGTTATATATGTGATTCAGGAGTATTCTTAACTTATTTTTTAAACATGCTGAGCATTATTTTCCAGAGAGGAGTATATATATTTAAAATGGAAATCTTTTGCTGATTGACTAACAGAGACAGGTAGGAAAGAAGATGACGGTCCCGAACCATATTACCATGCATATTTACATGCTGGCCAAGAGGTGAGTTTTATTATGGGGCTCTGAGAGAGTCTGTTTTTGTCCAGCCTGGCCTTATTGCAACTTCTGTGGATCATGCTGCTTTTAACTGTTATCTGGAAGAAAACGAAGGAAGTTTGTTCACATTTGAAAGAGCCGTGGGTCTTGAGGGCTGAATTCTCATCCCATTTTCTCATGAGTTCTGCTCCTGTCCCTCTGAGTTGAGGAGTCTCTTGAGCCTGCCATATTAAAACACTTTCTCATGAACCTTTGCCATCGCCTCTGCAGTTTGAAGGGAATTTACTCCCTTGCTTAAAATATGTTGGGTCTGCATCTCAGCTCAGGAGATGTGTCAGAGCCCCTTCTGTGAAGCTTGTTCCCAGAGAGTTACCTATGGTGAGAAACCAATGGAAGATGTGATTCCCAAGCCTGTGAACTGACTCTGAATTGGAAAGTGCAAGGAAGTGGATTGGAATGTTCCATGAAAAGATGGCTCTGGCTGGGAGGGGTTGGGCTAAAAGGAGACTGGACACGTTCTATTTAGGGAGTATGGTTTACAGTGCTGAGCATTTAGGGTAGGGGGCAGTTATGAATTCTTTGATTGACCAGGATAATAGGAAATTGAAGTTTCTCTGGGAGAATGGAAGTTACTTGCCAACTGTGTATGCTGGCTGTGGGCAGCTTGCACTATAGGGATATTCTTGCTCCCAGAGACAGTGCAACAGCCATGGCAATGGCAGCCCACCGTGTTCTGGATACTATTCTAGGCACTTTGCATTCTTCATCTCATTTCATTTAATCATTTATTTCTTAAATAAACTACCATTGCATTACTATTCCATAGTTGATAGAAACTATGACTTGCCCAAGGTCACCCAGCTGGGAAGAGATGGAGCTGGGATTTAAGTCCAAGTTGCCCATCTTCAAGGTCATGTGCTCATAACTACTCAACTCTGCATCTTTTGGCCATGTCAGATGGTCATGAATGTACAGTGCTACCTAAGAATCAGTTGCTTTCCTGGAGAAATATTTTATTTTGTTCTGTTTGTGTCTTTCTTTCTCTCATAAATGACCACAGTTAGATAGCCTGTGGCACAGCATTTTGGAAATACTGCGAATAGGGAGCAAGTTATTTCTAAAAAACAGTGCAAGCTTTTGGCCACTTCTACTAAGCCCCTAGATGTCCTTGGAAATTTGTGTGTCTGGTACACCCTCTTGTTGAGCAAAGGCTTTACAAAGGTTAGCAAAGCACTGACACCACATCTGAGCTGGAAGGTATTTCCCTGAGGACCCATAGGAATTGGACTATGGTAGGAGAGGTGCTTGGTAGTTACTCTTTCCAGTGCAGTGTCTCCTCAAAGGCAATAAAGACTGCACTAAAGAACAACAAACAGCCTCTAAATTGATAATGAGACTCATATTACCACATGAGGACAGTGGAGGATTCATAATTAATCTCTTTGCAAGGAGTGCAAAACTGGAGAATCAAATAATAATGATGACTGTGCCTGGCATTTATTGGGCGCTTATTATGAGTCAGCTACTATTCTAAATCCTTCACAGGCATGATTAGCTCATTGCATTCTCACAGCAAGTTTGTGAGGTAGATGCTATTGTACCCTACCCTTCTCATATCCTATCGGCTAGAAGGAGTCACGTGGCACAAAGTAGCTGTGTGGGAGGTTCACGCTGAGTGGCCAGTACCCAGATAAAACTCTGGCCATTCTGTTAAAAAGTAGAATGAATCTAGGGGACAGTGGACAGTACCCCCCCCCCATTCACATCTTTTTGAGTAAATTAACTTAATCTCAGAGTGAGGTGTTGTCTTTTCCTTTTTTCCAACAAGATTTCTAGAAACTGAATGTTGAGAGACATGATTTTACAGAGGCTCCTAATTGCCCTGAGGTGCCATTCACTCTAAATAGATAAAAGAGAAGAACATATGGGTGAGGTTGGTGAACAAGCTTGAGCTTTGCCTCTTCTGTATACCTTCTTCCTCTGGGCAGAAACAGTGATTTTGTCCGTGAAGCTCCCACAGCTCTTTGCTTGTTTCTAGAAGTTATAGAAGTTGTTCACTTGTCCAAGTTCAATATGTATTTACTGAAAGCCCATGAGGAACCAAGGTCTGGGTCTACAAAGACACATAAGACAGACAGGGTCTTTGGTGTGTTAGAGTTTATGTTCTGTTTGGAGGAGACAGTGTTAAAGTAAATTAGTGAATAAAGTAATTTCAGAAGGTGATAGATACTAGGAAGAAAGAACAGAAATGAAACCACCTAAAACTTGGAGGCTTATAATAACAAACAT
The DNA here is from genome assembly GCA_026826555.1 of Tolypeutes matacus. Taxonomy (NCBI): domain Eukaryota; kingdom Metazoa; phylum Chordata; class Mammalia; order Cingulata; family Chlamyphoridae; genus Tolypeutes; species Tolypeutes matacus. The sequence goes on along the minus strand of JAKSZT010053769.1, from coordinate 13,288,151 downwards.
TTATTTTTCTTGCTCACCAGCTACATAATTTGGGGACCCAGCACAAAATGAAAATGCTGGAACCCTTGTTAAAAAATTGTTAATAATTCAAGACATTGCCATCAGAGAATTAAACCAAGCATGTGCCCTTCTAAGCAAGGGGTCCTGTGTGACTGTGCAGGTCATGCACCAAGAAAACCAGCACTGCTTGCAGGCATGTGGTTTGGCAGGGTTTTGCTTCAGGTTGGGTTCATATCTGCTGGACATGTCTCCACATTTCATTGGATGGGGAGTTACTAAGGCATGTTATTTTCATGGACCACACAAGGTGAGCAAGCATGTTTCAAGCCTTTCCATGGATGAAGTCTGTTAATATCCCATTGGCCAAAGGAGACACATGGCCAATTTCAAGGTCAAGGGATGGGGAAGTATACTCTGCCCACCAAGAAGCCATGTCAAGGGTGTTGCTGCAAAATTCTATTAAGGGTAGCCTTCAAGAAATGAAACCACACAGATCCTGGTAGGGGATGGTAAGAGTGTGATAGGGACAATTGGTTTTAAGAATAGGAGTGACATATTCTAATTTAAATTGTTAAAAGATTATTCAGGCTATAACAGGCAGAATGAACTGTACAGGACAAGAGTAGAAACAGGGAGACCAATGACTCAGAGAAAGATGGTGGCTTGTATTATAAGGGTAGAAATGGAGATGAAGATAGTGGATTGACACAAGATATGTTTTAGAGGTAGACTCAATGGGATGTGCTGCTGGATAGTATGAGGGGAGAGTGAAAGAGGACTGTAGAAAAAATACTGTTTTTTTATTTGAGTTACAGGATGAGTGGTAGTACCATTTATTGAGGAGTGGGGGAGAAGGAAGCTGAATTGTTTAGAGGGTCTTTTTCCCTAACCAGACTGTGAGCTTCATAAGGAAGAGACTATGCCTTCTTCATCTTTAAATTCCTAGAGACCAGTAAAGTGATTGGTACATAGTAAGTGCTTGATAAATGACCTAAGGAAAAAGGGAAGCAGATACTTAGTATAGTGAGTATCATCAATATTGATTCATTGATGAAATCAACTCAAAAACTATATATTGATCTTAGCCCCGATAGTTATTCATTTCATTACCATTTATTGATCATCTACTATGCACAAGACAAGGTACTAGGTACTGGTAAATGGCAGTTGATTACAGTGCCTGTCCTCAAGAAACTGATGGTCTAGTGGAAGAATCAGATGTAAGAAAACCCAAAATTTAGAATACAGAATAAGAAGTGGTGCACAAGGGGCTGTGTAAGTAGAGAGGAGAGCCCCAAACACAATCTCCTGGGGGAAGTTCCAGGAAATCTTTCCTAAAGGAAGTGATGCTTGAGTTGAGTCTTCAGCCCAGAGAAAAGGCTGGGAATGGTGTTGCAGGCACAAGGAACAGCATGTAAGAAGGCTCAGAGGCTTGTTCAGGGAACTGTGAGAAAAGCATGGGGAGTGCAAGGTAAGTTTGGGGAAATAAGCTAAGGCCCCATTATGAGCCCTGTGCTCAAGGTAGCAGTTTGCTCTCTGGATTTCAAGCAGGCGAATAATATGATTTGTGTTTTGAGAAGATGCTTCTAGAAGCAAGGTGGCAGATAGATTGGGGCTGAAAGGGACTAGAGGCTGAGAGACTGTTAAAAGCTCTTGTAATGGGGGGCGGATGTGGCTCAAATGGTTGGGCGTCCATCTGCCATATGGAGGGACCTGGATTCGACCCCCGGGACCTCCTGGTAAAATAAAAAATATATATATATATAGAAGGCACATGGGCTGCCAGGCTCTGTGTGCCGGTGAGCTGCCAGGCCCCGGGAGCCATGCAGCAAGATGACGCAACAGGAGAGAGACGCAGGGGAGAGACAAGACGAGATGCTCCGAAAGCTCTGGAAACCAGGAACCGAGGTGGCGCAGGTGGCAGAACATGTCTCTCCTACATCGGAGGTCTCCAGGATCGAATCCTGGTGAGGACTGGAGGAGGAGGATGAGAAGAGATGGCAGGAAACAGACACAGAGAATTGCCCAGCGAATGGACACAAAACAGCAAATGAGGAAGGTGGGATTTAAAATGGATAAAGTAAATAAATAAATCTTAAAAAAAAAGCTCTTGTAGTAACTTGGGTGAAAGATCTTGGAAGCCCAGACCGTGGCAGTGGCAGTGGGACGGGGGTGAGGTGGGTGATATAAGCGACATCTAGAACAGTGAATTGACAGGGAACACTGGATATGGGGGTAAGGGAGAGCAAGACATTGAGGATGATTTCTGGATTTCTTGCTTGTGAGACTGCAAGAAGGAGGATGTAGTGATTCACACAATGGAGACTACCGTGGGGAGAGGCTTTGGCCTTCAGAAGCCCAATGAGCCCATCAGGGAGAATTCAGCGAAGCAGCTCTTCCAGGTGCATGCTGTAGGTTCAATGCTGTTTTCTTGGCTCTCCTGATTCTGGGATTTGTAAAGCCTGAAGTTAACCCTAGAGCAGGGGTTCTTGGCCTTTTTTGTTCCACAGACCCCTTTGCCAGTCAGGTGAAAACCACAGACCCCTAATAAGTCCACACTATACTGTGTCTTATTTAATAAATATATCACACCCACACCAACATACCCCCACAAGAATGTTTTTTTGAATTTCAGTCCAAGTTCATGGACCCCTTGTTAAGAACCCCTGCCCTAGAGAGACATCTTTTAAAGTCCAGGGAGTCTAGATATTATCTCCTCTTTTTCTCTTTGCAGCCAGTCGAAAGTCTGCTTGGGTGTATTTCTGCTCTAAGGTGACTGCATAGCAATCTGTGAAATCAGCATTCTTTGGCATTAGCTAGACTCCCAACCTTGGCACTATTGACATTTTGGGCCAGATAATTCTTTTTTGTAGGGGGCTGTCCTGTGCATTGTAGGATGTTTAGCAGTATTTCTGGCCTCTACCCACTGGATACGAGTAGCATACCCCAAGCTGTGACAACAAATGTCTCCAAATGTTTCCACTTGTCCCCTTGGGGACAATATCACCCTTGGTTGAGAAATTCTGAGCTGGAGGAGTGCCCAGGTATCTGAGAACAACTTGTATCCTTCCATGACCCAGCTTACCTGTAATAATAATGTTAAGAATACAGCCGAATAAGTATTGAGTATTTTTTCCCAGGTAATCTTCTAATAATGTAACTTTGATTATTTAATTCTCCAAGAAATTCTATGTGAAGGTTTTATTTGTTTCCCATTTTGCAATAGAAGGAACCAAGATATGCAGTTGTATAGCTCTAGTGCTGAGGATGCCAAGTGGTTTTTCTTGCCACTGTGTTCTAGAAGAACTCTAACCTCATCATCTAGAGAGTTGAGAACAGTTGCCACAGTAAATACCCATTGTTTTAGTTTGCTAAATGCTGCTGAAAACGATATGCCAGAAATGGGTTGGCTTTTACAATGACGATATGTTAGCTTAAAAGCTTAGCGTTCTGAGGCTGTGAAAATGTCCAAATCAAGGCGTGAGGTGCTGCTCTCTTCCTGAAGACCAGCTGCCAGCAATCCTGGACTCCTCTGTTAAATGGGAAGGCACATGGTGGCATCTCCTTTCTCCTCCAGGTCTTGTCGCTTTCTGCTTCCTCATTTCTGTGGCTTCCTCTCTTTTCTCTTCAGCTTCCGTGGGTTTCCTCTCTGAGCTCCTGTGTCTTTTTCTCTCTGTTTTCATCCTGTTTATAAAGGACTCCAGTAAAAGGAGAATTGGGACACACCTTGGGCCACACCTTACTAAAGCAATCTAATCAAAAGGCCCTTAACTGAACTCATCTAATCAAAAGGTCCCACCTACAATAGGTTCATGCCGACAGGAATGGATTAGCTCTAAGGACATGATTTTCTGGGGTCCCTCCATCATCAAACTGCCACACCCATATATATACTGTGGAAAGAGTGACATTGGAGTCCTGAATATTTATTTTATTTTGTGGTAAGTGCTGACCATAAACAATTTCCATATATTAACTCATTTGATCCTCCTAACAACCTGATGGGGTAGGTCCTGTTATCACTTCCATTCTATCAGTAGGGAAATAGCATAGAAAGTTTGAACAATTTGCCTGAGGTCACTCAGCTAACAAGTAGCAGAGCCAGGGTTCAGACCCAGAAGGTCTGGTCCAGGCTCTTATTCAGTATTCTGTGCTCACTGCCTGGTAGCAGCTGAGACTGGTTCTTATATTGGGTTTGGGGAAACATCCAGGAGCCATGAGCAAGCCAGGATGGGAGATGCTAGATGGGGCTCGGGACACAACTATGGTGATGTGTAATGTGAACAAGAGGCCTGTGACTGTGCCTTAGAGTTAATCATGAGGACATTTGAATCCTTTCCTTGCTATCCTCCCCACTCCCTGGATCTCTGGCTCCCAAAGAACCCAGACCTGAGTTATGTTTGTGGGGAGCTCCTATAGTCAGAGGAGCCCCCTGGTCTTTAGTCCTGACAAAAGCAAGGCTGCCCCACACGGCAGCATCTTCGGGCAGCTCCTCATTCCTCCTGGGCACCCTTCTTAGCACCCAAGGTAGCAGCTAGACCTGCTTATGAGCAAAGAGACAAGCGAGCAAGTGGGGAGGTGGACACTTATATCCTGGCTTAGTCAGAGTGGATAGGAAGACAGATGTGACGGGCAGTCGGCCATAACAGGGCCAATGACCACGGGACTTAACTAACATCAGGAGAAGCAAAACATTCACAGCACAGCCTCCAAAGCAGCAGGACAGGGTGATGACAAGAAGACTGGCAACAGCTATATCAAAGCAGACCTGAAGGGGCCCCTACCCAGCCTGGGGTGACCTGGGAGGGAGAACGTCAGAATTGATCTGACCTATGATCCAAACCTAAACCAAACTTCCATTGGGCTGGAAAGAAGACATTTTCCAATCACCACTGCAGTTCTTTCCAGATTTCTACACCCTGTCCAACCCAGTGAGGGTTCAGTTGTCTTAGAGTAAACTCCGACAAGGTGTGCAACCCCACTGGAGCTGGCCCTGGCCCTGCAGGAAGCAGGAAATAGTAAAAAAAAAAAAAAAAAAAAAATCACAGGATTTCTTCTCTCTGGAGATTGTCATTGTGGTTTCTAGACTGGGAAGGTCTGTAGAGGTCTGAGTCAATAGCTAGGCATTGTGGGCTTGCTCACTGTATCCCCCCAGAGCCTCCCAGGACTAGGGTCAGGGGGAGGTTACATACACAACACTGAGCCCAGCTCCCTGGGATGCAGGCAATTCCTTAAAAAGTTAAGAAAAAGTTATCCACCCAACAAATATGAGTCAGGAAAAGCTGTGTTTAAGACAGTGATCTGGGTGGTGGTGGTGGGAGGAGGCCAGGGGATAAGGAATCCAAAGATGATAAAGCAGTGGCCTTGCCCCAAGGAGTTATGGTCCAAATCACCAACCCCTGATGTGAGGAGATAGCTCCTCTCTGGTATCACTTATTCATGGAAAGCCAGCTGCCAATGCCATGCGACTTCTTTGCAATTAGAATTATTCATCCCAATAACTGCCTCATGAGACAGTTGGTTACCCTCAGTGGTTGTCCTATGTTGGGGATTGAACCATGTCCTCCACAAGAGGCACGCTCAGGTCCCAACCTCTGTTCCTGTGCATGTGAACCCATTTGTAAATAGACCTTTGAAGATGTTATGATTTACGGTGTGTCCAAAGTGAATGAGGGCAGACCTTAATCCAATATGGCTGATGTATGCATAAGAAAAGGAAATTGGACATGGGAGAAAAGCTTTGGGGAGCAGCCAGAAACTGGAAGTCAGTGGAACCTGGACAAGAAAAGAGAGGCAGCTGCCATGTCACTACCATGTGATGGAAAAGCCAAGGAACCTCAACCATTTCTGGTCAGTCAGAAGATATCTACCCTAGGAGAAAGCATACCTTCCAGCCTCTGCAAACATTAGCCAGTGAATTCCTTTTGTTAAGCCGAACCATTGGATGGTATTTGTTTAAGCAGCCGGGAGACTAATACACCCCAGATCAAAGGCTTTTCCCATGGGCATTTACGTGAGCCCAGGAAATAAGATGAGGGAAAAGAGGCCAGCATGATCCTGCTTAGAAGACAGCCATTGTCATACCTTTGTAGACTAAGGCATGCTTTCACACTGACAATCCCATTTGATCATCCCAATCACCTTATGCTGAGAGAACAGAGCCCATGTCCATGTTATCGATAGAGACGATGACAATAATAAAACTAATCATCTTAAAAATACTCACCATATGCTGGGCACTGGGCCAATTATTCTATTAATATTAGCTTTTTCAATCCTCTCAGCAACCTCATCAAGAAGGTAAAATTTTCACCATTTGTTAATAAGAAAAATGAGGCTCAGAGAGGTCAAGTGATTTACTCAGATTTTCATAACTAGTTAGTGGCAGAGCCACCCAGGACTGGCTGCCTCTAAAGCCCTTGCTCATATGCTCTGAAAGCTATATGCAAGGGGACTGTGATTTGCTAAAGGCACAAAACTGGCCAGTGCAGGGTTCCGAGCTCCTGAATCCTGTTTCAGGATCCTCTCTCTGCCCATCCTGGCCTCAGGGTGGGTGTTTTCCAACTTTTCTCCTCCCACCCACTCACTCTTCTACCCCCTCTCTTCAGATGTAGGCAGCTTCCTTTATATGCATAGTAATGAGGTCTTGTCTCAGCAGTGGCCTGGGGTGCCAGACGTTAGGGCCACAGTGGGAGTTACTGGGGAACATAGAGTCTCCTGCTTGTTTTGGGAAGGCACCAAGTCTAGACCACCCAAATTGCTCCTTAGCCAGAGCTCCACTTGGGAACTCTGACATGAAATTGGCAGCTTTCCTGCCCCTCCTTTACCTCCTGATAACTCCCCTGGGCCAAATGCTCAAGTACCACAAGCCAGTCAAAGCACCAAACCAGCTCAGGGCTGGGGCTGACAACGATAGCCCCAGGGGCGTCCAGAGTCCCCCTCCCCATTCACAGAGGAGAAAAATGTGCCCCCTTGCTCTGTCAGCCCTGACTTCAAACAATGGTGCCTATTTCTGCCCTACTTTCCCAGGAGGAGGCAAGGGACTGGAGGTGGCCTGATTCCAACTGGTTTAGAGTTAAGGGCCCTGGAGGAAACGACCCACATGACCCACTCTGAGCATGGAGACCTCAGGGGGAGTGTGTGTTTTCATTCCCCAGCCCATTCCTGCTCATGCGCTGTCCACATGCAGAGGGCAAAAGAGAACGTTTATGACCATGGCTCCTAGAGGGTCGGGAGAGACCGGACAACGGGCAGCCTCTCTAGGCAGGAAGTACAGGGACCCACCCCTCTGCTTGACAGGGAAGACTGTTCCCTGCAAGACCCCAAATGGCATTTCCAGGTTCATCATTGATTTATCCCCTAAGTTCATCTCAGCTAGAACCAAACGGGGCCATTTGTGGTTCCCACTAAATGATATATGCTTTCCTACCTCTTCATCTTTGCATTCTGTCCTCTTTGTTCTCTTTGTCTGGAACACTCTCCCTTTCAATCTTTATCTGAAACCTTGCCTGTTAAAATGCCTTCCCTAGGAAGACCTTTCTTCAGCTTCCTTAAATCTTTTTTTTTTTGGAAGTTAGTGTTATAAATAAGTATTAATAAAATGGCATCTCCTTTGAAACCTCCAACTAAAAAGATTTCTTTCTCCTTCTATCTCTTCTTGGAGAGCAGAAACTATGAGAAGTGCCAGAGGACCAGGTACAGTCTACGTTGTAGGATAACTATTTGTATTCTTGTCATAACCTCTTCAGAATACTATAAACTCTGTGAATGCAGAGACTATATTTTATCTCTTATCAACTCTATCCAGACAGGATATAGTCTATAGTCTAGGTCAGTTTTCTCAACCTTGGCACTATTAACATTTGAAGCTGGATAATTTTTTGTTGGGCAGCATCCCTGGCCTCTATCCATTTGATGCCAATACCACCCTCTCCATCAGTTGTGACAAACAACAGGGTCTCCAGACATTGCCAAATGTCCCTAGCAGAGGAGGGTGGTGGTAAGATCTACTACTCGAGGCTCTTAATGAACACATTTAAAAATCTTTTATTGTAGAAAATTTTAATCATACATAAAGTAGAAAGAAGGGGAAATGAATCCTGTGTACCTATTACCTGCTTCAATAATTATTAATATTTTGCCAAATTTATTTCTTCTACCTCCTCACCTCCACTTTTTTTTCTGGGGTATTTTAAAGCAAATCTCAGGCATTGTATCTTTCACTCATACTTAAATATATATCTCTAAGAGATAAGGACTTAAATCACAAGTATTTAAGTCCTTAAATACTTACCACAATACCATCAAATCTAACAAAATGAATAATAATTCCCTCATATCTAAAATCCAGCCTATGTTCATATTTCCATGGCTGTCTCAACTCATGGACCTTTTTGCAATTGGATCGTTCAAATCAGGATCAAAAAAGGCTGACGTGTTGCATTTAGCTACGTCTCTCAAAATTTCTTTTAATACGCATATCTCCCTGCCTCCATTTTCATGACATACATTTTTACGAAGAATTAATATGTAGTCTTATTACTGAAAGTGAAAAGTACTGAACCAAATTTTGAGGCACGAGAAGAGAGTTTCTGAAGTTTGGTATGAAATTTCCTTCCCTAAAGGTTGTAAAGATAAATAATCTCAAGGAAGTCAGCTTTGGTTTAGTTTTACTCAGAGTCACCTTGGCACACTTGCATTTATAAATAAATGCCTTCATTTTATTTAAAAAATGCATTTGTTATCCTCAAAAACCAAATTCAATGTCCTCCCTTAGAACAATGCTATGTACAGCTTAGACAAGATGCCTGTGATCTTCCAGGGTTGTTTTCTTGATTTGCTTTTCCAATCCAAAGTTAAGTGGAAATGGAAAGGCATCTCCTATGAGATAGTTTGCTTCTCTAGTGACCAGGAAGTTCAGGTATTGAGAACAATCGCTTGGCCAATAGTTCTTTTGACCAGTAGTGTACTCTTTTTTTGTTGTTGTTGTTATTTTTCTGTTTTTGTTTTTTTTTTCTTTTTCTTTTTGGTGTCTTTTTTTTGTTTGTTTGGTTGTTTTTTATTTTAGTGTACTCATTTTAAACATATGTTGCCAGACTTTAGATAACGGCTTTCTCTTTGTGTTTACAAAATTATTTCTATAGCAGAATCAGAGTATGATTTATTTTCTCTGCCAATGTAACCTCAGGGTGATAGGGAAAATTATATGTCTATCATGCTGTATTGTTTTTTTTGCTCGTAGAAGCTACAATTTGTTTTCTTCTCTTGAAATGTTTGCTTTCCTTATGCCATAGAGAATATTTGGAGATATAATAGATTATGTATGCATTTACTCCATGCATATATTCTTACCCTTGGGTAGAAATCTAGTGTCTGTGGAAGAATTTGGCATTTGATTGAAAGTCAGTGAGCCTGGTAGTTTTCCAACAGTTACTGTTCACAGTTCTGCTGGAATCAAATGCCTCCAACTGTGGACAATGTGCCTTCCTTGAGAACCTGAGACAAGTTGCTGGTTAATGTCTCTGAAACAGCCTGTTAAGACTGTTACTACAAATTAGAGTCTGGATCATTCTGAAACCCAAATAGACTTCTTTCATCTTCCAGATGGCCGTCTGATTGGGAGCTGGGCAGGATCACGTTTCAGGTTGTGACTTAATGATTCAGGACAATATTTATGGTTATTACTTGACAGAGGGCAGTGAGGAAAATTAAAGCACAGCCCCATGCTTCATTTATGACAAAAAACAACTTCATGGCAGGATTGTAGATTAGAGATGGCATCTCCAAGCTCTAGGCAAAGTCCAGGCACAGTTCTGAGATGACCCACTTGACCAGGTATAGCTAGGTTAAGGCTGGCAAGTCTGGACTTCGAAACTTAAGGCAATGCATTACCTTTGGAAACAACCAAGAAATTCTCTCTTAGGAAATCCTGGGAAAGGTGTAGCTACGAGTGAGAGATTTCAGAGGAGACGAATAATGCAATTATGTTCTTTGCTTGTGTGATGATTACATGCATCTGAAATATTATGTTTTGGGGCACATTTTTAACTTTACTATTACAGTTGGTAATATCAACAGGAGAAAAAAATAATTGTGCCTGCCAATTGTGGGCATTTTGTTTATGTAGTATGTAATTTCTGCATTAACTTTTCCTTCTAAAACGTGCTCTACACGATATGATATTTCTCTCTTACATTACCCAGAATTTTAGGAATTCTGTAACTGAATGCTATGGGGAAGAGACCAGCAAGATGGGGAAGATGAGACCTAGAAAGGGGATAACTAGAGCTTACATAAGTTAATGAATGTGTCAATTGTCTAGAAGAACAACCAGGAGAAAGTTTATCTTGCGTCATTAATCCTCTACTCACTCTGTGAAATGAGAATGCACATATTGTTCTGGGGAAAAGAAAGAAAGGGAGGGAGGGAGGGGAAGAGAAAAAGAGAGAGAGAGAGAGAGAGAGAGAGAGAGAGAGAGAGAGAGACAAAGAACTAAACCATATGCCATTAATACATTTGACCAACTGTGACATTTTTAAAATAAGGTTTTAACTGGTTTTATTACACCGTGTAATTTCAAAATGACTCTGTCACCTATTATATCTATTATAAACAACCACTTTGTTTAACCAAGCCAATAATAAACTTCACAGACAGAGAAGGTTAGGATTTGAGAGAATCAGATCCTCTGATTGTTTAGATAAGGGAAAAGAGATTCTTTGGCTAAAAATAGAAAAAAAGAACATTATCTTGGAAGAAAATAATGTGCCACACTATTCCCAATAATTTGATATTCTCCTCTGTTAGTATGTAGGAATGGCATTCCAGTGCCTGAAGCCCATGCCAAGGGGGCGCCATCTTGGTTCCAAAGGGCCTCAAAGCCGGGTTGCATGAACTATACCGGGAGTGCCCTGCCAAAGGGGGAGTTTGCTGGGGAAAGTGTGGTCAGGCTGACCTACACAGAAGTCACTATCTTTTCTTTTGGTCTTGGTCTGGTCAGCTTACTTTGCTGTTGCCAGATGGAATGGAGAACAGGAAATGGGGAGAAATTCTTCTGGCTTCTTTACATCTTGTGAGATGCACCCAATACCTTATTGGGTTCAAAGCAAAGTCTTCAGCTACCCAAATATTTTTCAGTTGGTGGCTTTTCTTCCCCTTGACATAGTCTTTTAATTCATTGCTATGCACATCCTGCTTATTTCTTTCCAAGCATTTGACTTTGCTCCTGCCTTCCAGAGAAACTCTGGCTGTTTTTCATTTTGCAGAAGGGTAGACTGGATGTTCACTCTCTGAAGTGCCTGCATTTTTGTTTTCCTCAGTGGGTGGTATTCTGGGTGAGAGGCTGTAAGCTAAAGTCACTCACTCCTCTCCTTTACCGTAGCAAATTGGTATGATTTGGACTGACTCCTCAGGTAACACCGGTGGCCCGCATGATAGTTCAGGTAAAAAAGCGTGGACTTTTGGGTCGATAGAGTAGGTTCTACCCTCTAAATTGAGGAGAGGGATTGACCCTCTGAGTCACTGTCTTCCTCCATCAAATGGGATAATAACTCCAGTTTCATTGGGGGGTGGTGAGGATGATGTGAAATCACATTTGGCACGAAGGAAAAACACTCTGTAATTAATAAAAAGTCCTCCTTGTCATTTCCACAAAAGGAAAACCATCCCTGGGGAATGTTGCCCCCCGCACACCTCACACTTCATAGTTCTAGCAGGAGCCGTAAACCCAAGACCACAGGACCAGGGCCCCCAGGTTGCCTGTGCTTGGTACTGTCACCCCATTCCCAGCGTCTCCAGCTCTGCATCCACAGCTCCCTATGATATCTGCCTCTGCAGAAGCGACTGTGCATTTGCACCTTCATTGCATTCAGTCTTATGAAACCCCTTATGCTGTCATTTTATATTGTTGGGGTCACAGAAAATTTTGAGGTTGACGTATCCCTAATTTGCCTTGTGGGCCAATGCTTCCATTTTACTGGGGAAGGGCTTGAGGCCCAGGTGGTTGTATGACTTACTAAGGGCACCAGAGCTAGCTCATGGCAGAGCAAGGGCTCCAGATGCTCAGGCCAGTGATGTTTTTATCACCTGGGTCTTATGTTGTTGTGTATCTTCTGTGTATACACACACCATTCCAACCCATGCCTCCACTCCTCACACACACACATACACATAACCAGATTTCAAGTTCCTTGCGGGATACACCAGCATCTGTGCTGTCCAGCATTCTAAGGAGGCCATCAATGAAAACTTGCCAAACTGAATCAGTTGAGGGATACAGCACTTTCTGGACACATTGGCAAACAAATGTTTTATCAGGTAGCCCCCACTTCAGTTTTACACAATATTTTGATCTGAAAAGCAATATAGATACAGTTTTCACAAAGGAAAAGGCATGTTATCCTGAAGCAATAGCCATTGCCTTCTTGCCCTGGGGGCTCAGTTGTCCTTGAGAAAGTGGGAGTTGGAAAGGCTTGTGGTGGAAGGGAATTGCTGCACATGGTGGAGGGTTCTTTGGGGCAGAAAAGACAAGGGACATTTTCAGTGCCTTTTCTGCATCTTGTGATCAATAGGACCTATTTGCCCAACCTTGACCAAGCATCAGCTTCTAACCTGGTTAACTTTAAATCATGGTAATGGGGGACAGAGATTCAAAACCAAATGGAAAGCATTGAACACAGTGAGAGAGGTGGATGCAGGAAAAGTGGAGGCCAGCCTGCCAATTAGTGGAGCAGCAAAACAGATGATACCTGACACCGGCAGCGAAGGCGGAGGGTTTTCAAATATGCATTGGATTCCGTTTTCAGCAAAAGGTCAGCTTTAATCAAGTTCCCAATGTAAATATTACCAATATAAACCAAGTAATGGAGGTTAAATGTCCGCTCTCAAGGTCAGTGACTCTTGGCCAAGCTGTAAGATTTCTTATCAGATGGACCAGTTGGAATTTACCGGGAGGGCCTCAGTGTCTGGCAGGGAAACCTGAG
>JAKSZT010053769.1:13132082-13275071 GCA_026826555.1 Tolypeutes matacus | reverse complement strand
CCCCCCCCCCCCCCCCCCCCCCGCCGACTCTTCTGGCTGTTGGATGGAGTGCAGACCCATGTGGAGCACGGCGGGGTGGGGGTGGGAGCTCTGCTTTCCAGCTAGGTGGCTGAAATCAGATGCACTGGGGCTCGGGGTTTTCATAAACACATCGAGGGCTGCAGTTTCTCAGTGGCTGAGGAGGAGCGCCGTTTGAATGTTTGATGCACAAGCTTGATACATGCTGCTTACTGATGTCATTGTGGCGGGACACTTGGCCGTCCTGGGAGGAGACCTCTCTCCACTTGGTTCTGGAGGCTGAGGTCCCTGTTGAACCTTTAGGCTTCCCTTTACATGATGTAGAGAAGGAAATCTTGCTATAGAAATCTGGCTGCTTTATCAAACTAGGGGCAAACCTAGCCTGGAAAGTCAAGTCGACACATCCTGATCATCTGGGCATTTTTGACTATTTCTTCCCTCTTACTGCCCTTTTGCTTCTGTCTGGCCCTGTGGAATCATGCTTACATAGCACCCTTTGTCTTAGCTTCCTTTTGTGCCTGCTCCCCAGTTCCCCAAATAATTGTCCTTTTCCCTCTCACACTCTCTGCATGCTTTAGCCATGTCCTGAACTTTCTCCTGCCCTGTGTTCTCATTATTAAATACATATCAGGTACTTATCTTTCCCTGCACCAAAAGACAAAAGGAAATTGTTACTAAGGTTTCTTTTGTCCTTGCACCAGTCACTATGCAGAGCAATTTACATGCCTCATAACATTTAATCCTCACAGCAATCCTATGAGACTGATTAATCATTCCTACTTTATAGATGAGGAAACTAAGGCAGAGAGTTAAGTAACTTGCTCATGGCCACTTGGTGGCAGAGACCGGGCTTGAACTCAAATCTTTCCAACATCAGTCTGTGTTCTTAACCAATAAGCATGTTGCCTTCTTAAATAAAACCATTGAACAGTGTCTTCCCTGCATGTGCAGTCTTAAGTTCTTAGTCATTTCTAATCAGGTTCTGAGTAAATACAGTTTGCCGCCTGGGTGTCATAGTCCCTTATTTCAAAAATGAGCTTTGAATCAGAGATATGGAAAGATCCCAACGTATTTGAACCCTTAGAAATAAATCTAAGCCCATAACTACTTTGGAGAAATGTGGAGAGGTGGTGTGTTGTGCCAACTTCTAAGGGTGTTGAAGGGTATTCAGTGGATATTCACCCCCTATGATGCTCAGAAGGTGCTGGGAGCTGTATGACTGCCCCGTTGCTGCCTTGCTCCTTGCTGAACCGCACACCCAGGAGGAAAGCACGTGACCATCCCATAGCGTTTGCCTTGGTGCCTTGTCTAGTTCAACACAACACAGCATTGGGAGTGGAAGGCTGCTGCCTGTGAAATGCACCCCCTGTCATCTTTATGGGCATGCCAGACATAAAACCAAGAAAGATATGGCTGGAATAACCACATTATCTCTTTCAAGGCAAAAAGGGGAGGAGGGTGAACACGGAGATTGATGTACAGAAAGGCTAGTCTAAATAAACAATCTACATAAATTTGCATTTGCATGGGAGCATTGTTATAAAATGTGGTCTTCATTAAAGAGAGAGGCTGATGATATACTTTAGGAGGGCCTGACATAAGTGATTTCTGATCATCTGGCTCCTTCCTCTCTTTAAAGTCAAACCTTGTATAGGAATATCTGCCTTGTTTAAATAATGCAACAAAATCACCTGAAATGCAAGCTGCATGACAGTATCATACGTAACAAAAGGGATTAAGGATGTGTATTCACATATGCAGTTTCCAGGGGGCTTAGAAACAAATTTGTTTTAGTGTAATGAATGTCAAGTTTAAAACACTTTTGTATTTAAATTGGTGTGCTCATCTCAACATTCTTTATTAATAAAATGTATTTCAGTGTCAAAAATTAAAAAAAAAAAAAAAAAAAAAAAGAAACAAATATGTCCTGGTGATATATTTTGGAGAAATAATTAAAAGGGGGTATTCTGGTTGAGAACTAAATGTAAGTCACTGATCCCAAAGGAAAACGGAACAAAGAATAATCAAGAGTGACCTAAAAGAACTTCATTGATAGAAGGGACGAACAGTTGCGTTCTCTCTTTCTCTCTCTCTCAACCCATGATTGAATAAACAGTAAAAGAAAATGGCCTTAAACAACAGCATGAGGGACTTAGGTTAGAAAAATGAAAAGCCTTCCTTTCAGAGGATTGTTTTGCACCAGCTGTCATCTGTTCCAGTGTAAAGTGGAAGGCCAAAGGAACATAAGATGGCTTGGGACACTTTCAGGAGAAAAAATAAGGAAGAATAGTCCCCGGTCTTGCTAAAGAATATTCTAAAACAGAACCACATTGTGGAAGGGTCACTGGATTAAAAATAAAGGATTCAGATCCTGGTTTTAACTTACTAGCTGTGTAACCTTGGGTGAGTTACTTCACTACTCTGGCCTTTATTTTCCTCATCTGTAAAACTGGAGCATTCAACTAGATAATAATTAAGGTAATTTCCAGTTCTAACACATTTTTTATTTGAGGCTCTTTATAGCAATATTTTATGGTTGCCTGAGATGGTCCTGATTTATATGTATTGTCCTGGCATAATTATTAATAAGGCACCTTTTCATTCTCAAAGAACTCTAGACCATAAATTGTATGGTCACCCCACCTATAGTAAACAATGTAATAATTTTCACTTGATATCAGTTTAGATTGTATCCCACAATACTTATACTAACCGAAAAAGAAACAAAAAATACTCAGCCAAACAATGAGTTCTTTTTCTTCCAAGAAACAAATAGTAACAATAGCTCTCATTTATTGAGTTGACTGCATGCCTGGATTCAGCCTAGTGCTTTACAAGGACTAGCTAATTTAATTTTCATTAGAACTCTAGATACTACTCTTATTTTTATTTTTCACTTGGCAGCACTGAGACCCAAAGGTGACTTGCCTAAGCCAGGATTTGAACTGAGGTTCCTCTGACTCCCAGGAGCAAGAATGTAAGCCTTATGCCATGCTGCTTGCAGTATAATGCATTTTACTGATATCCGTAGCGCTCTCCTCTCCTTCAAGCCCATTTATTTAGTCTCCCAGTCCACACACTTTAAGCGACCACCGTTCTCAGCTGTGAAAGCAAAGCCTTTACGAGTTCTTTAAACAAAACCATTCTGTAAGAAAATTTAACTTTACAGATGAAAATCTTCTAAAATCACCATGACTTCAAATGTGCAACATTTTTAGCTTTTCAACAACGACATTCAGACCCCTGGGTCATTGCGAAAGAGCCTTTGGAGCTCTATACTTTTGCATATTTACTAAACAAGGTCTGCCCAGAGATTCTTGGGAAATTGTGATGTTGATTAAACCATGATGTTTCTCTTACCCAGCAAGGCAAACAGATGAGTGATAAAAGCAGCCCTGTGTTTTAAAATTATTTTCAAAGCAAAAGAGGGTTTGAACAAAATAAATGATTTGAATGCAAGACATAAACAACCAAACAGGCTTGCAAAGGAGACCAGTAATGAGGCATCTGGGATACCGGTTCTCCTGCTGATGCCTTTCAGGGCAAGCCTTGATGCCTTTCAGATTTTTAAAGAAAAATAAACTGGTGACAAAAGAATAGCAGCTGTGGGCACAATAAGGAAATTAGTTGGAGCAGATTTGTAATTAAGCCTTGAAAATGGACCAGTAGGATCTCTATCTTCGTAGTAGTGCCTTTTGCTTTTTTGCCTCTTCTCAAAATCCCATTTTTTTTTTTTGAAATAAACACACACTTCAGCCTCAGTCATGCATGTCCGATCCTGCGATATTAGCTAAAGACATTACTTGTGTGTGGGGGCGGGCAAGAAATTAGCTCACGAGAAGCACAGAACCCCATGAAATAAAAGTAAGATTGACTTTGGGTTCCTGTTTCACTTTTATTTTTGTCACATTATAACTTTGGAAAGACAAGAAGAAGAGTGGTCTCCATTTGTATGATTTTATGTATTGAAGGAAGCCCAGAGGATCCTGGCATTGTGAGGACAATTAATATTCATTTCCCAATAGAAGATGATTAAAATTTTACCATCTTGGTGATTGTCCTAGTATCATTTAACGAAGGCATCTTGTGACTCTAATTACATGACTATACACTGGAAAGTTTGAAAAAAAAAATAGCAACATTTTTGCTTGGAGTGAGCTTTATTGTTAAATACAGTGATTATGCCTTCTAGGCTGGAGGTGCCCCCAGTTCTTATGGTTGTTTCCCCCTCCATGACCCCAGTCAGATTTACCCTCGTATGTATCCCAGCTAAAATTCCCCAGCAGCTATTAGAGGGGACAGACCCAGACCCTTCGTGAACTGGAAATTAGTGTGTCTCTCAGAGGAGCGGATTCCTACTTCCTGGTCCACCTGGAGAGTGCACCCTTCCTCCTGCTTCCTGGATCATACCTCCTCTTCCTGTAAATCACTCAGAGCCTGGAGAGACGTAGGAGGGACGGGTCAGAGCCAGGTGTCCTCTTGAATTATTAAGCACTCTGGCTCCTCTGGGGCCAGACCAGACTCTGAGCTTTGACAGCAGTGAAATGTGACAATAAGTAAATATACTAGTGCCCCACTTATCCAGAGGTCAGGCGTCCCTCAACCTCAACCTTCTGGAACTCAGCTTAAGAAGCAGGAAGGAAGCAAAACAGGCTCGAAGCAGCGGAAACACCAATCACAAAGCAATGTGCTTTAACTATGTCTAATTGACTCTTAATTAGCACGCACTCCTAACAAGCCCATTTATTTAGTCTCCCAGTCCATAATACGTTAAAGGAGAAAATTGGAGGGGGGCGAGCAAGGAGGAAAGAGAGATTAGTAGCTGCCATACTGGAGGCAGTAAGAAATGATGGCAAACAGCCTGACATCAAAGGAAGAGATAAAAACAGGCCCCTAAAAAGCTGCCCCAGAATTAGCAAAATCAGCAATCCACCCACAGCCATCCACATCGGGTGGAGCAGCCCAGCACATCTGGAAAGCCCTGCAGGCATCTCTGTTACTAAACACTGCAGTTCCGGCCTGAACTAGGCAATGCCCGTGAAGGAGGAGGCCACGCTGGGAAGTGGGAGGCTTGGCCCAGACTCCATCTTCCAGCCCCCTATGGTTCATCAGTGCTTGGGAACCACCCAGAGAACTTGTGGGAAATGCCAAGTGGGGGCCCTGCCCCTGGAGATTCTGATCAAGAATATGTGGATTAAAGCCCAGGATTCTGCATTTTAATAAGGCCCCACCCTACCGTGATTCTGATTTGGGGTCACACTCTCAAGAACACTACCCACTCTTTCACCAAATGGGGAAATGGTTTAGACAAGTCACTCACAGCTCCGGGTGGGTCCCAGGTGAGGCTTCAGTCTCTAAATTGCCTAAATGCTCAGCCCACTAAAAGCCTATGCTAATTTTATGGTTAACTCCGGAGCAGCACCTAAGAGCAAAGCAAGACTTCAGGAGGATGATGACTTTTTTTTTTTAAAGGAAGGCCTAGTAGACTGTGTTCAACCTTTTTAATTGCACACTCCATCAGTAAAAATGTTGGGAAACTCATTCCCGAGAGATGTATATTTATTTGTTTATAATTTATACAGGTACAAACTAATCTAGTAATATTGTTTATATCATAAAACATACAAAAATTAGATAAAAATTAAATTAGAAGTTCTGTTATTTCCTTCACATATATCACTTTTAAGGCTACTGGGCTAAATTTTAGAACAAATTGTACTCATCAACCATTAGAATGTGAGCTATTTTAAGGGCAGATTTTGTTTAATTTGTCATTGTATTCTCAAGGCCCAGCAGAATTTCTGGCATATGGTCCAGGAATGATTTCAAATGAGTGAATGAATGAATGGATGCCTTGGAATTTGAAGTGGCTAAGCTCAGTTATCAGGAGTATTCACCTACATGGACTATCTCAATCTTAAATGGTAGTGAAAAATATGGTGTGACTGAATATAGAAAATAAAGAGTGAAGTTGAGATGTTTCACTCATATTTGAGGAAACCGCCTGTTAGAATTTAGGGAGTACGATCAATATTTATGAAGCTCAGAAAGCCATCCCCAGAGCAGGAGAATGATTCACAGTTCATGGAAAGGTAAAGGCATACGTTGTTCTGGAACAAGTATGTATTAAATACCATATGTGTTCATGAAGGTTTTTGTGTGTGTGTGAGTGTAAGACATTCTTTAGGAGGTAATAGAGATTTCCTTTTCCAGAGATATGCTCTGTCAGATTCGATTTATTAAACAGATTTTTTTTTTTTTTTTTTGGCTTGAGGAAACCAGGTAACATTTTCAAAATGTACTTTGAAAATTAATATATACCAGACCCTTCTTTATGCAAAGACATTGAAAATCCTGTTGAATACAGAAAACATACTTTGTGGCTGTGTCATCTGAAGGGTCATTTTGCAAAGCCCTACAGTTGTCTATTTTTCGTTCTTTGTTTGCTGAAGTGACCAAGGCTACCTATTATAGTAGTCTACCCCCGTTGGTCTCCTCCATAAGTTATAAGGGTCATTCCTAACTGCTGGAACTGTGAGAAAGAATTATCTCAGGAACGAGATGGCAACCTGCCTTTGAAAAAATGGAAAAGACAGTGGGTACCTGCTTCACTTAGTCCACCACTTCTGAAACTTTCTAGTCTTAGGACCCCTTTAAACAATTAAAAATTATTGATGACTCCAAAGCGCTTATGTTAATCTGGGTCATACCTATAAATATTTATCACATTAGAAATTAAAATTGAAAAAATTTCAAAATATAAGAATACACATTCTGTAAGTCACCAGAGTGATGAAATCTTCATGTCATGTAGCCCCTGGAATACTCCATTGTAAATTCATGAGAGAATGAGTGAGAAAGGCAAATGTCACTTTAATATTATTATGGAAACAGTTTTGACCTCACAAACCCACTGGAAGGGTCTCCTAGAGGTCCCTGGACTACACTTGGAGAACCACTATCTGAGTTCACTTCAGAGGCAAAATCTTGACCCATGCCCATTCCTGGAAGAAGGTGTAAACCTTGACATTAGAGTGACACCTGGCTGGGGAAGACTGAGGAATTTCACTTGGATGGAGGCTTCCTTGTTGACAGCTGGTGGCCACCAAATTATGACGAAGCACGTACTTCAGTGTGCTGAATGTGGAGGACACGGTATTTATAAGAACAACCTTTTAACCTCTGAAATATTTGGGACTGGTGACCTTCCCTGCTTGACGTGATCTTTGACACGGTGACCAATGTTCCTGTGGATTCTTTGCTGCGGCCACCTCTGGAAGTCATTAGCTTCTGGCATGGGTGAAGAATTCTGAAGAGTAGTTGATCCAGAGCTAAGCCCTTGAGTTTCAATAACAGTATTCTTTTGAACTGAAACCTTTACATTTCAGTAGGAATTTCCTGCTGTCAGAAGCAGGATAGAAGAGGTACCTATTCCCTTGGGCAAATATTTACTATTTTATCATTTAAATTTTAACTATATAAAATACACAAATATTTGTTGAATGAATGGGTGAATGAATGAATGAAATATAAAGCATGAAATCAACTTGAAATCAACTGAATGTTATTAACCATGGTCTTGGAAGGACAGACATTTTCTTAGGGCAGAAAGAAGGAAGAGTCTTCCCTTTTCTTTCCAGTGTGAGAAGGGAGCAGGTGGACTCAGTCTTAAAAGAAATAGTTTGGTCAGGTGGAGATGGGGCAGAGGACTGGAGACAGGTCTGGCTACAGAGCAGAATAAAAATACAGGCTCCCTTGTTCAAAAAGCAAGAAAAAGTGTTGAAGGTACTAAAATATAACACTTTTTCCTTTCGTCCACAACTTGTCATGGTATTTTGAATTTGCTATTTGATGTTATTCTAAGTCAAGAGAAATAAAAAATTTAAATTATTGGCATGAATTTTACTGCCTGTCTTTATATTTTACAGTGACACCAGTTTTAAATGCAAATACAAGAGCATCTAACTAGTTAGTATGCAGTCACTGAAATTATACAGTTTGCTTTTTTGTAACTCATACATGTATATGTACCTCAATTAAAAAAAAAAATCTTTTTACTTTGAAATACTTTCAAACTTACAGGACAGTTACAAAAATAGTACAAACCCCATTACAGAGAACTCCAACATACTCCTATCCCCCAAATACCCAGACCCACCAATTTTAACATTTTGCTGCCTCTGCTGTAACATTCTATCCAGCCAGCCAGCCAGCCAGCTAGCCAACTATCTGTCTACTCATGAATCCATTTTCTGAACATTTGAGTGTAAGTTATGTGCATCATGCTCCTTGAATACTTAATACTGCCATGTGCATTTTTCTAAGAACAAGGATACTCATACATGTAGCCACCTTCATTCAGTGGGATTATTCATATTTACATTGTTGTGCCACCCTCGCCAACTTCCCGTACTAAAACTTTCCCATCTCTCCAAACTGAAACCCTGTATCTAAATGCATTAACTCCCCATTCTTTCTACTCCCCTGCCCTTGGCAGCCTGTACTCTTTAATTTCTGTCTCACATTTTCAGTTATTTTCTTCATAGCCACCATAGGGCTTAAAGTTAATAACTTCAGTGATAGACACCAACTATGTTCCTATACCCCTCTGCCTCCTCCACCTTTATGTAGTCTGGTCACAAATTATATGTTTATACATTATCACTCCAAACCCACTAATTTATCATTACATTATATGCATTTGCCTTTTATACCCCGTAGAAAGTAAAAATTGGAGCTAAAATCCAAAAATACAACAGTACTGGCATTTATATTTACCCATGTCATTACCCTTACCAGAGATCCTTATTTCTTTGTGTGACTTTGATCTATTGTTTAGTGTCTTTTTCCTTTCAAACTGCAGAACTCTCATTAGCATTTCTTGTAGGGCCAGTCTAGTGGTGACAAAATCCTTTAGCTTGTATTTATCTGGGAATGTCTTCCTCTCTCCATCATTTTTGAAAGATAGTCTTGGTTGGCAACTTTTTGCTGTCAGCACTTTAAATATATCACCCCACTGCCATCTTGCCTCCATGGTTTCTGCTGAGAAATCAGCATTTAATCTTATTGAGGCTCCCTTGTATGTGACACGTTGCTTCTCTCTTGTGGCTTTCAGAATCCTCTTTATCTTTGGCATTCAACAGTTAGACTATAATGTGCTGTGGTATTGGCCTATTTGTATTTATCCCATTTGGAGTTTGTTGAGCATCTTGGCTGTATCTATTCATGTCTTTCATTAAATTTTGGACGCAGTCAGCCATTATTTCTTTGAACATTCTTTCTGCCCCTTTCTCTCCTTCTTTTCCTTCTGTGATCCCCACAATGTGTATATTGGTATGTTTGATGGTGTTCCACATATTTCTCGTAATTTTTTCACTTTCCTTCATTTTTACTTCTTTCTGCTCTTTAGACAGGATCATTTCAATGGTCTTATCTTCAAGTTCACTGATTCTTCTGCCTGATCCAATCTGCTGTTAAAGCTTTCAAGGGAATTTTTAATTTCTGTTACTGTGGTCTTTACTTCTGTTTAGTTCCTTTATATAATTCACATCTCACTATTGATATTTTCTTTGTGTTCATCTATCATTTTACTGATTTCCCTTAGTTCTGTGTCCATGTTTTCCTTGAGCATATTTAGAACCATTTTAAAAAGTAATTATTTGTCTGGTATGTCCTGGGTCTGGTCCTCCTCATTGATGGGTTCTAATACTTTAGTCTTCTCCTTTGCCTGGGCTATCACTTCCTATTCCTTTTATGTTTTGTAATCTTTTACTGAAACCTGGACATCTTGATAATTTAATGTATTATCACTAGAATTTAGACTCTGAGGCATTTGTTCCTTAAACTTATATCCAGCTAGTGTTATGACAGTGCTTTTCTTGAATGCCAGAAGCTAAAGTACTGCCCTGATCCTTTCTGTGCAAAGTGCCTTGTCTTGGGCATGACCATGTGGTCCTGAGAATTCCCCCATTTACATGGATATGAATATCCACCCCCCCCGCCCCCAGACAGATGGGGCCAGACATCCATGCTCCCTGTATGTGCATGAAGGTTATTCTGCTTCCCTTGGAACGAGAACCAGGGACCTACTCTTGGCTGGTCCGCAATGAGCTGGAAAGGAGTGGGGGAAGAGCCAGCTTGGGTGTCACAAGGTCCTACTACTCTTTACCTTTTTCTTAAAAGGTTAGAGTCTCACCCTGCCATCTTGATCAAGGCCTCAACTGTTTTTATTTCGCCTCTCAATAATTGCACATTCTACCAATACTCCAGGAAAGCAGGTCGCTCCCATAGTACACTTACCTTTCACTCACTTCATGTCTTGCTGAACTCCCAGCCTTGGTGTGTCCACCAGAATTCTGTGTTCATGAGACATCAACATTGCTATTTGTAAATGGGGAAGCAAGAAATGGGGTGCACATCTCCTCAGCTCACACACATGCTCCATCGTCCCATCAGACTTCACTTACAAAACACAAGTTCCAAGATAAAATTGTTAAGAGTTTTAAGACAGCAACAGAGGAGATTTAGCCTAGAACTGGGTCTTTCTGAGAGTGGGGCCTTGAGTGATTTCATAGGTCACATGCCCACAAAGCTGCCCTTGACCTGGGGTATTGCTACTGGGCTGAGAATGAGGGCTCTTTCTGGCCTGAGGAGCTCCCTTTGGGCTACTGTGTGGACAGATTGCTCACAAAAGTGAGCATGTTCAGGATCCCACAGGAGAATACTTATCCCACATTGCCCAGGAGGTTAGGTGCCTGCAGAGGGACTCTAAGATGATCAGCTGGGGTGCGTAAAGAAAATGAATCTCTTTTTCTGCTTACTTTTTAATCTCATTCTCTTAAAATTTCCATGCAGGGTATGTGTGTTTTCAGATTGCACGAAATATATTAGCATAGCCCTCCATGTATATCATTTATAATTAAATTTATAAACATATATCAGTATCTGTGCCCAAAAACATTTTACTGCAAGGAGTAACTGAGAAGACGGCATAAGGAATGGGTCAAGCACAAGGAATGGAGTCACTTGGCAATGGCTCCCTGAGAGAAGGGACAGAGCAGAAAGTGGAGAAAGAATGCACGTGCTCTTACTGGAATCAGTCCATGCCCCCATCAGGCAGGTGGGAGTAGGGTTCGTGGGATTCCCTTGAGCAGCAAGGGGGAGAACTGACGTTGCGTTCGTGGAAGGGAGTAAAGGATAAAGCTAAAGGAAAAACTGGCTCTGGTCAGATTCCCAAAAACAAGGGAGAAATTGAAAATGGGAGGCAAACAAGGGGCGCCAAGTCAGTAATAACAATTTGCTGAATTATATGCCATTTAACTTTTACAGCACTATGAGGTAGGTCTTATTCTCCCCATTTTACAGATGAGGAAATGGAGATACAGAGAGTTAATTAGCTTGCAATGGTCAAAGAGCTCATTAGTGGCCAGGTGTGTCTGCCACCCTGCTAGTCTATAGGTTGCAGGCACATATGAAGGTGCCCAGCAGAAATGCTCCCAGGAGGCAGGAAGCTGTATTGTTATCATCCCCATTTTACAGATGAGGAACCCAAGGCTCAGAAGATGCGGTAGCATCCAGAGCTTGTCCTGGCATGCGGTACATGGAGATGTCAACATGAGTTAACATCTGCAGGTCAGCAGCCACGGCAGAGTGCTGGCCAGCCTCCTGTCCAGCACAGGCCCCGTCGTCTAAGGGGTTGAAGTATACCAAATGGGATCCTGGGTTTCAGAAACAGGAGGACACAGCCTTTAGTCCCTGAATTAGAAATTTTAACCTCACTTCACTTTAGCTTTTAAAGCAATTTCAAGGGTATTAAGAATCACTTTGTAATGATCTCCTTGGTATTTAAAATATCCCTAAAAGGTAAGAAAACAGCTTCATCTCATAGTTACATCTACCCAGGACCAAGTTGCTGGCACAAGGCCATTCCACTCACAACTGAGAGAGGTGCCATCTAACTCCCAATCCTGTGTTCACTCTGACACAGTGCTGCAAATAAGGCAGCTCTCACTGTCTTTCCATTTCTTTTTTTTACCTCATTTGGTTAAACCTCACAAGCTCAGTGCTTAGAACTTCCGTTTCTTATCTCGAACATCATGTACTGTTCCAGCCCACAGCCAGCCACCCAGGAAGGAAGCATTTTGTTCCTTTTAGACAGAGGACCTAGCCGGCCATGTGGTCATGCTGTTGGAAGCTTCTCTAAGTAACAATATCTCCATCTCATTAAAAAAGAGCTATCAGAGCTGGAGAGCTCACCATGTGTTAGAGTTTAATAGTTATCTCTAGTTTGTTTGCCTCACAGTCAAAGATGAAAAGAAAACTGCATAGGAGAGAGAGGGAGGGTAAGGATAATACAAGGGGGGCGGGGAGAGCAAAGTAATCAAGCGTGGGCCTCTTTTCCTATCCATTTTGGGTTCTCCTATTAGAAGTTAACAAATCAGTATGTTGGACCTCAATCTATTTGATACCTGTTGGGAACCCAAACTGTAGTAATCCTTTATTGTAGTCAACTCGTTATTCAAATTGGTATATTATATGCTTATTATTTTTAATATTACTTATACTATGTTTTTATTCTTCATTCTCTATTATTTTGTTTTTTAACTTTGATAAATTTGCTAAATATTTTGACGTCTACATAAAATATGTACACATAAAAAGAATGTTGTGGTGAATGTATCATTTTACCCTCCTCCCCAATAAATAAATAAATAAATAAATAAATAAATAAAGGAAATTTCCAAACCCTGGCCGGGCACAGCAAGTTTTCTACCTTGTATTTGAATTTTCCTGAGGCTTCTACTTTCCCAGAATCTATACTTTAAACTGCCTACTTACTTTTGATTTATACTACAGAGAATTTTGAAAAGTTCTAAATGAAATGGAGAAAAATGTTTCAAGTGACACAAAAATGTAAAGAAATGTGAAATAGAAAATGCCTGAATCTTTTCTACTGAAAAAGTTACGTAGCAGAGATATTTTTTTTTATTTGTGATCAAAATGGCCTAGTTATTGAAGTATAATGGGCAGGAGGGATTAAATTGTGAATTGTATGAAAAACAAAACAAAATGAATGTACATCCTTCTATTTCTATTGCAGGAAATTTAAAAATTTACATCTAATTTGAGATTATTAGCAGCCATGGGGCAGGGAGGGTGTGTGGAAAGCTCATGGATGATCTGAAAAAAGTATTCCTGCCTACTTATCTTTGGTGTGTAGCTTTGCACAAATATATGGAGTATAAATAGGCCTGGTGAGAAAATACATGATGTTTCAAATAATAGTGTATTAGAAACAGAACCAACAGAATATATATATAAATCCTCACATATATAGGAAGGAATATATGTAAGAATTATGAGATTTATTATAGGAGTTGGCTCATGCTACCATAGGGATCGGCAAGTCCAAATACCATAGGGCAAGCTGCAAGTTGGGAACTCCAATTAAGGTTCAGTAAATTCCCTAGGAGAACCTGGCAGGTTGAAGTACAGACGGAAATGCTGCTTTCTGACTGCTGATGTCATCAGTTCTCCTTTTAAGGCCTTCAATTGATTGACTGAGACTCCTCTCATTGCTGAAGGCAATCTCCTTTGTTGATTGTACATGTCATCAGCCATAGATGCAATCAGCTGGCTAATGATTCAATCCATGAAATACTGTCACAGTAATCATCAGGCCTGTGCTTGCTTGACCAAACAACTGGACACCATAATCCAGCCAAGTTGACACATGAAATTGACCATCACAGATAGTTTTACTCTGAAAACTTGATTCAGAGGGACTGGAACATTCTTGTTAAATTCTTCCTTAACCTGTTCAGTTCTGCTTCTCTTTCCAACCTAGAGGTGAGTTTATTTCTTATAATGACATGAAGTCCCTGTTTGGTTGGAATCCCTCCATCTTCCTTTCCCTTGCCCTCTACCTTGCTCTACTGTTGTTGTATCTTCTTGGTCTTCCTTTGTTAGTTCCTGAGGATGGGGCGAAATGCTGCATACTAATAATAATAGCTGCTACTTACTGAGTGCTTTCTGTTTACCCCAGTCTAAGCTCTTTAGATGTATTATTACACTTAATCGTTACCAGACCTCATGAGGTAGGTTCTATTAATATCCCTATTAATCTTTCAGTTGGGAAAACTGAGACACAGAGAAGTTAAGTAACCTGCCCCCAGGATACACAGTGCTTAAAAGGTGAAGCAGGATTTCAATCTAGGTTGTTTTTTTTTTAATTTTTGCTTTTCTTTTTTTAAAAGTTTTTTCTTCTTTTCCTTTGTTCCTTTTTTTTTTTTTTCTTTCAACCTAGGTATTTTGCTTCCAAAGCATATGCTCATAATCATATATTATTATACCTCCACTCCCAAATGAAAGGAGTATAGTAGTTACCCTGGGAAGCATGGAGAGGTAATTACTTGAATGGGAAACAGGGGTCTTGTGGGTTGGAAATAATCTGTTTCTTAATCTGGGTGCTGGTCACATGTACCTTGTGAAAATTCATGGAGTTGCAAACTTATGCCCTTTTTTTTACCAGTGTATTACACTTCAGTAAAATATTAAAGTAGAAAAACCAAATGAGTGAAAACAAAGAGTTGTGGTATTTGTAGTTAACCAATGAGCCACTGAGCCAATAATTTGCCTTAAATGGTCTTCCTGTAAAAACAAACAAACAAAAACTTGTCTAGCTGATTGAGTGAGGCTCACGTGCAGGCGGTCCGTGGGGTGGCTGAAACCTGAACTCCAGAGCCAGACCCTCTGGGGTTGAGTCGAGGCTCTGCCACGAACTGACACTGGGAAAATTATATGATTGCTGCCCTTGTCTCAGTCTTTCACCTTTAAAATTGGGATAAACTGTTACTACCTTACAGTGTAGTCATGGGTATTAAAATGAACTAGTGTACTTTAAGACGTAGAACAGCTCTTAAGTGCAGAGAATCTCCTCTCCTTCAGTGCCCTGGGAGCCTTGGTAATTAGGGTGTACCAGCTGGTGCTGGGAAGGGAGCCCTGGACATCTGTGGCATCTGCCATTCTTCTCCCTAACGAAACGCAGAGTAGGTATTTAAAAGCCATTTTGCTGGCAGGATCAAAATGTGTTCTTTCTCCAGGTAAAAATCTCTTCCTTTCAAAACATTATATGACCAGATCCCAAGTTAGCCAACCAGTACTAATAAATCCACTGGTTTCCCCTACTCCAGGAAGTGCAGACATTTGAAAGAGTATATTTCCTTGCCTATGGTATAAATCTTGTGTTCCGTATATGAAACGCTGACATGAAAACGAAGAAGGCTATGTTATTCCCTAGAGCTAATAACAAAAGCCAACTTCTAGGGAGAAGCAAACAAGGAAAGGAAGACATTACATTTCTTGGATGATGGGATTCTGGTTTCCGTGTCTACCCATTGTATTGATGTGCTTTAATGCTGTGAAGAATGAAAACTTTTGCATCCCTCTTTTGTATCCTCCACCACACTGGGCCAGCCCACGAACATTTATAGGATCCCTACTATGTGCATCGCTCTCCTGTGACATCCCACGTTTGATGTCCTACTTTTCTTCACAAACGCCATTCTGATTGTATCAATGGTCATCCCTGGTGTCTATAATTCTGTCAAAGCAGACAAATTAGACATGTCAGGTGACATATGGGAGAAAAGGCTTCCTGATTTATTGTGGAACTTTTTATGGCTAAGAGTATTTCTCTTGGCCTGGTACCTGCTCTCAACATTTGATTACATTTCAAGCCACTACAGACATTCACTCAAATATTCTAAGTCCTCAACTGTTTGCAAGGCACATGTCTGAATCTGAATATGCTTGCAAAACTGAATAAGGTTGGAAAACGGAAGCCGGGCTGTTGATTCGAAAATGACAATGAAGAGAAAATGTTAAGTCCCCTTACAAATGTCACTTTGAATGGTTTTAAGCTTCACTAAGGCCATCTTGGTTGGGAAAAGGACTTAGGGTCATATTGTAATTTTTAAAAAGTCTTAGTTCAGTTTAGGATGGCCAAGTTTCAAAGTACTGTACTATTTATGTGGAGAAGTATATAGAAAGCTCTTTTTTTTTCCTTCCATTTTTTGTTTGCAAAGAATATGCTATTGTGTGTCTTTCTTGTGGTGGGGATATTTATCAGAAGGACCTGGTGATGTGGGGAGGTCAGATTCGAGGGTGATTGTTCTCCCTCTAGTTTTTCAGATGTCACATCTAGATGAAGTATAATTTAAAGAAGCATAGAACTGGGTGCCGGGTCTTGCAGAGCTGCCTGTCTCTTGGACCTGGAGGAAAGCTTATTCCAAGCCAGGTAATTTACGACAGAAGACCATCTTAGCTCCCTGCAGGCAGCACAAGCAAAGTTCTCCGAAGAGCTCCTGGTTTATTGGGGAGAGCTGTAAGTCTGGAGACAGGATAAATTACGGCTTTCCAGTGGCTTTCCCCCCTTCTCTCTTTCCTTGTTGGGATTGTTATTTATTATTTGTGGGCAGAGATGAGAGGTTTTACTTTACCAACTTTTGAACCTTCTCTAAATTCATGGCTCTGAGTTTTGAACCGTCCCCAAACCTCCCTGTATTTGAGTTCCTTTTCTCTCAGCATTCCACAGCTTCCTGTTTTGAACTGAGAAAGAGACTAAAAGGTTTATTTTAAAAGGTGGAAACGATTCCCTAAACATCAAATAGCTTTTTTTTTAAAAAGCTACATATTGTGATGAGTCGTGGTAAATGAATTGAAAATACATGCTCCAAATCTTCCCCTCTACCACTGCCTCACCTCCCAAGCGTCCCCCTCCCCAAGTTTATGCAGCAAGTTCCTGGCCAAATTACTGTTAGGCTTTATAGGATTCAAAATTGTAAGAAATCATGGGACAAGGGATGAACCCAGACATATTCATTCTTTTTGTTTCTAGCGGTTTGTTTCTTATTGAATATAAAATGTACTTTGGTTGAGCCCTGAAAGTGGGAAAGAAGAAGAAAGCAGAGGAAACATTAATAAGCAGCATTTTGCCAAGTTAGAGCTCTATATTAGGAAGTAGGGCATTTTGGCTAAAGATTTAAATTCTTTATTTAATGGTTGTAAATTAGGAGGTAGAAATAACTTTGAAATCTGGGCCTCCTGACTTAGCCCTGTGCTGTCATCCTTCTCATCACCTTCACGCCTGCAGCTCATTTGGTGCTTCCTTCCCAATTCCTGTCCTTAAGAACCCTGAGAGGTTATTTAGGTCTAGTACTCTCTATGGCCAATTGCTTTAAATATGTCTTTTGTAAGTGAGCCCTGTGGGTACATAGCTTTGTGAAGACAGCCTGGGATGAAGTAGTGGAAATCCTAAGAAATCCTCTTCCTCCTTGTGCTCCCTGTGAACAAGGATGACCAAGTCTCCTTGCCTCAGGAGACCTGTCTGGGAGGTTGGCAGACTTCTGGGAGTCAGAGAGCCTGGTATATGGCAGAGGTTTAGGAAATGCCTGTAAAATGAATGTCTCAGAGGCTAGTCAAGAAATGCACATCAGATGCCCACAGGAATAGCACATGGTAATGTATGGTGGGGAGAGAGTAGCCACGAGGCTAAAAACCAGGCAGAGCCATGGAAGGAATGTTCACTTTTGCTGCTAACATTCTCCAATAGTCACTTGGGAAGACCACTTGCAGTGTTCTATGGGTCTGTCCCATTTCCCCCCCTGAAAAAGATGGATTCTTTGATTGCCACTAGTCTTGTGGGGTAGGTGTGGGGGTGAATGTGAGGAATCCTATAGAAAGCTTAGAGATCCCTGGCTTAAAGTTATGCACCGATATAAAATACGGAGCACCAGTAAAACGTGTTTTTAGCGTTACAGCCTTACACTAGGGGAAAGCAGGTCCATTTTGCATGCAGTTCGTAACCAGCTTCAAATATGCTTTCTACTCATTAGTGGAGAGGAAAACACAGTTGTTAAAAATTGCTTCGTGATGACAGAATGTGCTGAAAAGAAACTGCCAAGAAAACCTTTTGCCCAGCCCTGGCCCTGGTGTCCTGTTGCCAACTGGGATTATCTAAAGTGGACGTCCTTAGAGAGAGCAGGAATTCTCTTCACCACAGGCTGTGGAAACCTCCCCATTCAACTGTTTTAAAAGCTGCAGAGAATTAAAAATAGAAGCTTTTCTGAGGGAGGGTAGGGTCCTTTGGGGGCACTTTGTTTGCTTTGGTTTCTATCTTCTTCACTGGAATGCAGTAAAAACCTGGAGAAGTCGGCACACAAAGAGTAGGCCTTGCAGAGAAAAGAAACCCCCTCATGCCAAAGTGAAGGCTGAGGCGCTCTTACTGGGTTCTGGTTTTACAATCATTTCTGTTTATAATAGGAAAGAAATATCCCCCTTCTTGAATTCAGTACATGCAGTCTTTTCTTAACTCCTCCCTTCCTTATACAAACATTATAGGACCTGGTCCTTCAATGGGTTATTATTGAGCAGCTAATGTTAAATACAGACGAGTAGGGCTAGTTGAATGGTAGGACTATGTTGTCTGAGGATGAAAGTACCATTCCTACTTCAGGAGAGCATTGCAAATGGCTACC
The DNA here is from genome assembly GCA_026826555.1 of Tolypeutes matacus. NCBI lineage: Eukaryota > Metazoa > Chordata > Mammalia > Cingulata > Chlamyphoridae > Tolypeutes > Tolypeutes matacus. Next base: position 13,256,517 of record JAKSZT010053769.1, on the reverse strand, counting down.
ACCAGAGTCAAAATGGTGCTTGACAGGTGGAACTCAGAATGACCTCAGTGATCTTTTGAAAGTTCAAGAGAGAATATGAAGGGTAGGAGAGGGAACCAAAAGGCCATCCGATCAGCTGATCTTAGCCAGGGTCCCGAGAAAATGAGGAGGAGGGCATAACTTGGGCCTAGGGTCAGCCTCTGGCTATAGGTCTGTTGTTCCCTCTCTCTCCCACTCACACACACACACACACACACACACACACAAACGGACCCCTATGGCTTCTTTTCCCAATGTGATTTCCATAAAACACCAGAACTATGCTAGGAAGAAATGTGTTCCAAGTGTTACCCCAGAACCATCAGAAATATAGTTTCTTACTAGGGATGCCAGTGGGCTGCCAGACCCCAGAGCTTTTATCCTCTTCTCAGAGATCTCTGTGAGGAGAAGGCCCAGTAAAGAGCAGTAAAAAATGTAGAGATACTGGACGTGGCCCATCCAAAGAGGAAGAATTCGCGGCGCCTTCCCTGCTCCAGCCCCAGCAGACAAGCCGTGCTCACTCCATTGGCTTCTTCCTCAGGATCCGCCTGGTACTGATTCTGAGCTGCAGTAGGGGATGTACGGCCGCCATGTTGGGGGAGAAGGGACCTTTCTGCCTTCCAGAGGCAGAGCTCTGAGTTAGCTCTGCTTGCCCAGCTGAGGCCTATGCAGTATACGAGGCCACGGAGGTGGATATGCCGTAGTTACTCCCCTGTTAAGAAGAAAAGTGTCTCTTCTCTTTCTGCAGTGATTATGAGAAATGTCCCTCCTCTCTTTACCTCATGAGGGTGATAAGAAAATGAAGAAGTTAATGTTTTTGACGGGTACCATCATACTCAGGTGACAGGCAAAGCAATATCAAGTTTATTATTATGGTTATTGCCATCTCCCTGTGTGCTCAAAGCTCCCACTCACATCACAGGGGGTGAGTAGAGCCTCCTTGGGAAAAGACAGTGCAGGCTGCTAATGAGGAAATTCATTGGGTCACACCTGACAATCATTTCCAGTTATGGTTTCCTGGGGCACAGATCATGCTTCATTCCAAAATGAGGAAATCTAGAACGTGGCTATCTTGACCTGAAATGTTTTAATTTAATATTTTTATTTTAAAAAGCGAGACTTGGTGAGCTCATGAATGATTTATACAGACACGTGCTGTCCAATACAGTAGCCACGGGCCACATGTGGCCAGTAAAGCATTTGAAATGTGGCTAATCCGAATTGAAATGTGTTGTAAGCATAAACATATGCAGGATTTTGAAGACTTAGAATGAAAAAAAAAAGAAAGTAAAGTATCTCATTAATAATTCTTGTATTTTGATTACATGTTGAAATGTTTTGGGTATATTAGTTTAAATATTTCATTAGCATTAACTATACCTATTTCTTTTCGTTTTTTAAACATAGCTATTAGAAAATTTAAAATTACATATGTGCCTTGCATTTGTGGTTTCCATTATATTTCCAATGGACAGTGCTGGAATAGACTTTCCTAATAGTCAGTGGGGGTCTTGCTATCTGGAATTCAGTATGTTTGCTCCCTAATTCACAACATCAGGTATGCATTTGACCTGAAAGGACTCTTTATTGTTATAAATATCATTAGACAAAATTGGGAAAGACTTGGAAATAGACAGACAGAAAGTTCCTGGGTATCCTGTCTAATGCATCCTTGTGGGTATCTTGGTCTTTCATAGCCTTTGAGCTAGTTTATAATTCTGTAAGTTGTAGAACACTGATAATACAAATGACTCTTACCTATAGAAATGCAAATTCATTGTGTCCCATGGAATGTAATTGATTTATTGCTCTGTGGATAGACCCTTTTTCACTATTTGTAAAATAATTTCAGTATTCCTTGATGCCCATATATGTGTGGTTCATTAAATTCTTCTTTGAACACCTGGTAAGGCTTTACTTGTTCCCTCATTAATTAATGAGTTAAATAAAATCTTTGACATGGGTTCATTTTATATTTGTCTGAAGTGCTTGATTTTACCTTTTAAACAATATTAGAGGGGTCGGATGTGGCTCAACTGGTTGGGCGTCTGTCTCCCATATGGAGGGACCCGGGTTCGATCCCCGGGACCTCCCGGTAAAAAATAAAATAAAATAAAATAAACAATATTCGAGAATTTAGGAGCCACATTTTTCTATAGAAAGTGTTTTACCTGATGGTGCTTGATTTCGCAGATTCACTTGCAGCTTGAACACTATTCACAGATAGAACAAGCTCAGTTGTGGGCTATTTTGAATTTTGTGAGCCAGCCAGGGAATTCTCCCACCAGTGGAACATTTGACCCTAAGAGAAAATGTACTCTGAGTTCCAAATAATGAGACTGAAACTTAGTGTACAACTCATTTGTATGGTGTGCACCGGAAATTAATCAAGCACTCCGTTGCATAAAACCCCTAATGTTTAATGGTAAAACATTTAAAAGAGAGAGTTGTTGAGGTTTTGTTGGTTTGGGGGGGGGGGCTGGCTTTTGCTTTATAAACATTAAAAAAAAAGCCCCATTCTTCATTGTATCTTGTCATTTTCCAAAAAGAACTGGCTTACTTCAAAGCCAGCTATGACAAGATAGGCCAGGGACATCCGTATTTACTTTACATTATTATTTATTCCTGTGAATAGAATTGGTTTTGACAAACATCAGCAAGTAAACAATATAAAGTAGGTAATTTTGCATGCTATCCTTTTTTCAAAGTTTGGAAATACAACACTAATGATGTATATGTTTTGTTGTCTTATTTTTTTTTTTGGAAAAGAAGTTGGCTTTTCTTAGCAGAAAGATCATTAAATTTTGTGAGTATTTGTCTCCAAGATTTAAGTTTTTACAGAACACATGAAAGTTTACTAGTCTTTCACTAGCAGGGAGATATGATTTTTACATCTGTAATTCTGAAAGGGAAACATTTGGTCTACAAATGCAGAAGAGTCCACTTATAAATTTTATGTTTGTCTATTTCTTATTAAAAGTAGCCATTTTAGAGACTCTATTTAAAGCACGTTTATAGCGTGTTCTCACTTATATAACCTGGCCATACAAAACTATTTTCTTTTTTGGGTCTTTGGAAAATAATCTGAGGAGACTTTATGGCATGAGTAAACCACTTTACTTGGGTATTTTTAATGTCATAATTTGCTTGGTGATATAATTAAGAAAACCAAAAATGCCTTTTTATAATTTTCAGTTGTTGAAATTAATTTTTGAAATTTGAATATATTATAAAGTGCTTTTGATTTTTTTATATTAAGAAATGTTTTTTAAAATGAACAAAGAAGGGAAGCGGATGTGGCTCAACTGATTGGGCTCCCGTCTACCATATGGGAGGTCCAGGGTTCGATTCCTGGGGCCTCCTGCTGAAAAGCAAGCCGGCCCACATGGCTAGCTGGCCCGAGCAGAGAGCTGGCCCATGCGGAGTGTTGACCCGCACAGAGTGCTGGCCCAAGCGGTGTGCTGGCCCACGCGGTGTGCTGGCCCACGCAGAAGTGCTGGCCCGTGCAGGAGTGCTGATGCAGCAAGATGATGCAACAAAAAGAGACACAGAAGAGAGACAATGAGAGATGCAGCAGATCAGGGAACTGAGGTGGCGCAAGAGATTGAACGGCCTCTCAACTCTGGAAGGTCCTAGGATTGGTTCCCGGTGCCACCTAAAGAGAAGACAAGCAGACACAGAAGAACACAGAGAGCAGACAGCGAGCTCAAAACAATGGGGGGTGGGGGTGGGATAAATAAATAAATAAATCTTTTTAAAAATTAACAAAGAAGAGTATGGATTTAGATAACTACTGAAGAATAACAATCCTTTTAAAAAGCTGATATAATTAAATAAAAACTTTTGGTAAAATTTGAAAACTTTATGTGCTTTTAATGTGTCTTATAAAAGTTGTTTTGGTGTATCCTAATTCTCAATAAAAGGGGGAAGAAACACTGGCATATTTAATCTTCTAGCACAAACCAGCTTACGAGAGCCAATTGCTAAACTTTCAGGAATATTTCATTCCAATTATTAAACATAGCCATTATTACAAATAAGGTATATAAACTTACAATTATATAAGTTATATTTTAAAGAAAATATCCAGAACTATTTAGCTAGCAGAATTGTTAAAACTAGCTCCTTTCTCTTGATCTATACGAAAATGAAGGGTTTTAAGAATATCTTAGTGTTTTATCCAAATGATGCTCAATTCCACACAAAGTCTACACTTTTCATCTGGATTTTTGGCATGTAGATAACCTTGAGAAGGCATGGCCCTTTAAATGAGATTGGTCTCAGACCTCTTTTCTGCAAATCTAGGGCTCTCTTGCTTTTGAACATGATTCCATCTGGCCTCCTGTGTCCCTGTCTTTCCTCTCTTCTCCCTCTGAATTAGCCAAAGAAACCCTTGTAGCCCTCCTGACCTATGGAAGCAGAGGTAATTCTGACTCCATGAGTAGATATGCAGCACTGTAATCCATTTCAGATTGTGTTCAAGGTGTTCACACAATGGATCTGTGCTAGGAATAAATTATTAAAGGAATATTGTGCTGTTGATAAGGGGTTTTATTAATTTACAAACTCAGGACTCCAATCTTTTTAACAATAGTGTGAGTAAGAAAGTGATGAATCATTTACAATCAAGCAAGATGGGGACGATGTTGTTGAAGCCTATATTTGCGGGTTCCATTCCAGAAGGTTTCCACAGTTGACCCTAATAACTCATTCTTCAAAATTTCCCTATGCCCTAAAATAAAGGCTTAGTTTAACCTACAGGGAAGCAGAAGTTGAGGGAGTTTGCAAAACAACCTCTGAATAATGAGCGCCTTGCCAGGAAAATGTATGAGATCTGCAAGGAAAGGATGTTGGAAGAGATATGACATGGCAGGAGTATTATTTTCTCTGACACAATGTGAGTTCTTGGACAGCACTGTCTCCTTGTTTATGAGGCATATTGAAGTATGCTCAAGAAGTGAGGAAGTTTTTGAGACCTAATGGGTAAGAGAGAGCTGCAGAAAAAGTTCAAACTAGCTCACTTCTCATCGCGAAGTTTTCAAAACTTTATTCTGCATCCCATACCAATGGCAACCTCATACAAAAGATAAACCTTTCCCTGATGTTTTAGTGAATTTACTTTCCATAAATAACTTTCCATAAATAACAATGATCAACTTTTAATTAGGGCCTTACAGTTTAAAAAATACTTACCTCATTTAATTCTCACAACCACCCTTTAGAGTTGCTATTGTTATTATTATTGCCATTATTATGCTGATATTTATAAATATGAAAACTGAAGCTCAGCCTCTTTTCAAAGATCATCCAGGTAATAAAAGATCATTCCAGGTGGATCTGGAATTTTTCAACACAAATGCTCAAACTCCGAAATCTCCTGCTCTTGTCCCTCATTTTGGATGACAAGGAGATGGGCTAAGACATGCATCTTTTAATCAATTGTGTTTCTCTTTTGAATGAGAGCTTGGAGCAATGTAATAGGCCATTTTGTACATTCCTAGATATCCTTAGCCTAATGGATGCAAAGTACTTTTATTTATAGACATGTACAATATTCATACCATTTTGAAATATTTAGGCAAGGAGGAAATATAATTCTTCACCATGAAAACAAACTAACACCATCAGGCTCGGAGAAATTGCCAACCAAAGCATCCTGTTTGCACCATATGTTGCTGTTGGCACCTAGGAAAGTTGGCGACTGGGAAAAGTGGAACAGGGGCCCCGCAGATTTAGTCCTGTATCTGCTCCATCCCTCCTGGGTGCTCCAGGGGGCTTTCCTCCTCCTCTCACTTTCTCCCACTCCCCACCCAAAACCTTCAGAGATGGGCAATAATTCAGACTGGGCAGTCAGATGTGGGTTTGTAACATGAACACTGACCATTTCTATTTTACAAATGGGAGAGGTGAATCAAGAGAGGTTGTTAAACGTCTGCAGCGAATCAGAGGAGAATGTGGGCATCTTCCCGTAGTGCAGTGCCTTGCTTCAGATGGCTTTATTGATGGGACTACCTTTGGGCTAAGTTCAAAGATGAAAAGCAGCAAAAAGAACCTTGGCAGCCGTTTTTATCTCAAGGACCAGGCTCCCGTTGCAGCATGGAATGGCTTCTCACAAATATGGGGTTGCCTTTTGGCAACAGATGGACCTGTGAGTGAAAAGAGACCTCGTCATTTGTCCAAGGGCATGTGGACTTCTTCAAATGCACATGTGGTTCCGATTGTCATGGAGGGGCCCCACGGCATTAATGTGATTTCCTCATTAATGCACCACGTCTCCATCACAGTCAACCTTCATATTCAGGCATCCACATTTAAGACACAGACCTTAAGCACCTCGGAGCTTTGCTGAAGTTCGCCAAAATAACAGGCTTGCATTTGGGAGAGGATAGTGATTAGGTGATTTCAATTTCATACCATCTGTCCCCAGATCTCTTTCACTACCAGGCTGGTCCCTGGCTTTGGAGGAGAGCCAACATGCCAGAGTTTTGGAATGTTCTGCATGGCTTTCAAAGGAGCCAGCATCCCTGTGGCACTGGTTCTTGCCATTGGAAAATGTACTGAGACTGGTGGCTCCCAGCAAGACATGTACCTGAAAGTCCTAATGAAAGCAGTGCTCAGTCTTCAGGAGCTGCCTATATATTGGAAAGCCCTGGCCAAGAGATGTGAGATTGTGCCACTGGTGAGAGAAAGCAGAGGCAACCACAGAAGAGGAATAAAAGCCTTTTCAACAGGGAGCATTGTTTAATTTTAGGAGACCATCAGCCTCAACACCTATTGTCAGTTTTAACCACCTTCCATCTCTTTGTCTAGCAGGATATCACCATTCCAACAAGAATCTAAACTGTAAAGCCAAATCGGGGAAAATTACCTTTTCTTGGCCATTGAGTCAGAGATTTTTTTTTTTTTTAATGGTGGCTTATTCTACACAGGTTTTTGAAGGATTATTTTCTTTGCTCCCAGGCAATGTAGATTAATTGATACAATAAAGGTCTGGAAGCCTGGAAATGGTTCAATTCCCAGCTCTGACACAAAGAAGCTAAACAACTCGCAAGAGACTACGTGTAAAAATCAACAACAATTTTCCTATCTGCAAAATAGGTTGGGAATGCTGCGTGGCATTTTAAAAAATTGTGTTCCAAATGCTAATTATTCACCAGTTGATGTTCCAGATAGCGTCTCTTGACATCAGGGAGTTGATTGCCAACAGGATGACAATACTGATTTCCCTTTTAAATGTGGGTTTCAAAAAGTGTAAGTTTTCAAAGTTGCCAGAGAAACAATATTGGATGTGGAAAAACCTTAGTCAGGACTCATGATGTCAACTCCCTATTCACAGATGAGGAAACCAAGGCCCAGAGTGGTTAGCGACCTGCCCAAAGCCACCAAGAGGATAGAGCAGAAGTGGCATGAGAACGCTGGGCTGCACCTTTGACCAACAGCACATTTTATAAACCACGTTGCCTTTTGTCTGCCTGCTCGGTACCATGATTCCTGGAGAAAGGCTTTCTCATGATATGGGCTCTTCGCTCTCCAGATAGGTGATTTGGGGGCAAGCTGCAAGGGCCCTTTTTGATATAGCTGCCTCCCCATCATGAACAACGCTCATTCCTTGATGACAGGATTGCCAGCATCTCCCATCAGTTGTTGAAGTCGGCGAAGGCATGAAAATAAACAAAGCCTGACAACTCTATTCCCCATGTTATGACCTGTTCACCTCACCTGCCACTTCCAACTCTATTTCTCCTTGAGTAGCCTCCATGTTATTTAAGTCAGCAGGACTTTCAGAAACCAGCAGCATGTGCTGAGGCTGCCAGGAGGAATGCCTGCACCGAGGGCATGTGAGGGTCTGAACTCTTTAAACACCAGGCTATAAACAGCCGAGAAGAGAAGGAGTTCAATTAATCTTGAACTTTCCAAGTGTTCCCTTCCTTGTTCTTGGCCACTTCATGCCATGGAATCGCTAAGGCTCTCATTCTTGTAAAAATTATTTCTTGAAGCACTCAGGAATCTACTTTATTCTGGAACTTTCCAACAGGCCGTTTTAATTACTTTATTCTAGAACATTCCAATAGGCAGCATGGGTAATCTCTTTAACAAGTAAACCCAACTTAGAGTTTATTTTGAATGATGGTCATTCACATCACTGCATCCCTACACCCAATTCATTTTTAAATGTTCATTTGTCTGCAAATTTTCATAAAAGTCAAAAAGTGGGAGCAACTCCCAAAATATCCAACTGGTGACTGAATAAATAAAATGTGGTATATCTGTACAACAGAAGATTATTTGCCAATAAAAGCAAAGTACTGATACATGTTACAACATGGATGAAACTCAAAACATTATGCTAAGTGAAAGAAGCAAGACAAGAAAGAACACATGTTGTATGATTCCACTGAGATGAAATGTCCAGAAAAGGCAAATCTATAGCAGCACATAGTAGATTAGTGACTATCTGGGCCTGGGGGGTGGGAATGGGCAGTGACTGCAAATGGGCATGAGGTTTCTTTTGGGGGTGATAGAAATGTTCTAAAATTAGATCGCGGTGATGGTTGCACAATTCTGTTAATTTACTAAAAATCTTTGAATTGTATAATTCAAACAAGTGAACTTTATGGTATGTAAATTATAATTCAATAAAGCTGTTAAAACACAGCAGAGGCCCAAGCTCCTAGTGTGGAGGACATCTTCTGGAGTGAAGTTTTGTTGTCAGTGGTTTGGGCCACTAGACCAATTCAGCCTTAGAATTCCCCTCTCCCATTCCTCATGGAGCATGACCTTCAACTCATGGCTGGAGGCCCTGACATTATGTAACAATTTATGAAACAGACTGGCTGCCATTGCGGGGCAATGTCTGGCAAGGCCTCAGTTCAGGGACAAATACATTCAAAGTGAAAAGCCCATGGCAGCGGTAACAATTTAGATCTGCAATTAAGACACTTAAAGTGTTTAGGGCTGACAAGGAGTTAAAGTAAATGTTGATTCAGTTGTAAAGTTTTTGAAGATGTAACCCTGCAAAAGGGCCTCGCACAACTGCAGGGCTTTATTTATTTATGCATTTTATGGGCCTTAAAATATTCCTTTTTTTTTCCCCAGAACTTTCTCAAACAACACTGGGACCCTTAGCAGGGGAGGCTGGAAATGGGTCTGAATAATGCATTTAAGATAATTTCAAAAAATCACCTTTTAACGAGTACCATATTCCCTCCAATTTTCCCTTGTATATGATTCACCATTTTGCAAATACTGATGTCTAAAGAATGCATTGAATGTGGCAAAAGTTGAAGATAGCCCCTGTGGATAAGACCTAATGGACACCATCCTGAAATAATACATTCAGCTCACCCTCCAGACATGTGTCTTCAATTTAAAATAATTCAGCAATCATGTTCAACCAGAACCTGATTACACAAAATGGGACTTTTTAACTCCCAGACTTGGATCAAATTTTGAGGCCACGAAAAAAGACAGAGACAGACTTAAGATAATATGTGCCATGATTATATATTCCCTATACTGTGATGAGGTGATCCACACACAAATTTAACTGTTTCTTTGAGCCTTATCAAAGCACTATTAGCATTTTCCACCTATTTATATTTACATCCCTTGTGTGAAAGTCCTGGGCTGAGATGCAAAGGGAGGAAAGCTGAAAATAAGTTGGGCCTCTGTCAAAATATTATGGTGTCCAAAGTACTGAACTAGTCCTTGTTCTCCATTTTCCAGAGGGCTCCAGGGGAAAGGAGACAGTGCTGAGCAGAGCAGCTCAGAGTGTGGACCCAGCACATCAGGTCCACCGAGGCCCCTGGCCGTTACTGCATTCTCTGTGGGTCCTTTATTTTGCTGCCTGCTGCCTCCCCTTTTCCATAGAGGCAAGTCGGACCTTTGCCTAAATTTTGATTTCTGAGATGCTAGAGAAGTTTCTAAATACTTCTGACATTGACTGCCCAGTACTTGACCTGCTATCATGATTAGGTACTTATTTCTTCAAAGCCCTTTGACCAGAAGAAATCGCAGCTATTAAAGTACTTGGTAAATCCTAAGCAATTGATTCTCTGATAAGATTGCCAGATGAAATACAAAATACCCACTTAAATTTGAATTTCAGATAATTTTCTAATATACATGTTTCCCAAATATGGTTGGTTATCTGAAATTTGAATTTAACCAGGCATCCGTATTTTTATTTGCCAAATCTGGCAACCCTAGCTAGTAACCACCAGTATATGGCACATGGATAAGGGACCTTCGGCCAGGAAGGAAAGGAAAATTACATTGTAACTTTGCCATGTTTGGTGTGCTACCCATCACCTAAATCTTCATCTACTGCTCTAACAAAGGGCTTCTAGATCCACTTATAAAAATTTAGGGAAATTAAACATACTGGATGATGAAGCTCATGACAAAAAGGTATTTTGGAAAATTGGCTTAAAAATCCTACTTGATGTAGTTCCTATAGAAGCCGACAGGTCATATGAGGAAGGAAAGGTTTTTTTTAGAGAAATTGAGCACAAAATTAAATGCTTTTATCAATGCCATAAAAAAGCACTTGATGTCCAGCTCTACACATATTACTGAGAGTATTTCTATTAAACCAAATATTCCAGGGAGAGGCATCTCTTCATGTAGTTATCTCAGACACTTGCCACTTATGATCTGTGTACCTCTGGGCAAGTTACATAGCCTCAGTCTCCTCATCTCTGAAGTGGGAGAATAATGCTGGCCTTATGTAATTATGTAAGGATTCATGCCAACAATTGCAGAGAACTTACAAAGCCTGGCACAAGGAAAAGCTCAATAAATGAGCACTACTCTTCTCATTTTAAAATTAGTTTTTCATAAATGAGTTTTATCCCTTTCTGGGTAAGAAAAGGGGGAGCTGGAAGGGGAAATGGGGAGCAAAGGGCCCTCAGGGGTCGAGGGAAGAGGAGGGACATGGCGGAAGAGCACAGAAGAGGGCGAGGCTAAAGGTGCTGAGCTCAAGTTTGTCCTACTTCCAGGACTTGCTTGAAACCCACATGAGTAACTTCTCCAGAGACAGAGATCATGGGAAAATCAGGATCACAGTTTTTCTAGGCCAGGCTGGCCAACAGCATTGGATTCACTCCTGGAAGAATCACCATCTCTTTCGAGCTTGATGGCACCAACTCTATGTGCCTGAGAGGCTGGCCAGGGGTCCTGGGTGATATCTGTGTGTGGGACAAATGCTTTTCAAGGTTTGGAGGAGTAAAACACTGAATCCCCATAGGGCTAATCTGAGCTAAGAAAGCCCACCAGCTCCCCAGGGGGCGGGCAACCCAAAGGGCACCTCCCCATGCGACTTCATCACTGGGCAATGGGCCCGTTCTCCCAACAAATGTGATTAAGTGCCACTAAAGGCTCAATCCCCAGGATTTGATCATCTAAAAATTAGGCAGCATAAACCTGGGCATATTAGAAATAAAGGTTTTTGTTTGTTTTGTTTTTTAATAAGACAGACATATTTAGAAGAGGTGACACCTACAACTGTCGGGCAATTTGCTTAATTTTTCTGAGCCTTGGTTTTGTCATCTGAAAAATGGAGGTAATAATAATTGCTAACATTTATCAAATGCCCACTCTATGCTTGAACTATGCCTTTTATACACATTATCTTATTGAATCTCCTTTCATTGCCCTTCCTTTACTTAAAGGAACAAGGTCATACATGGCATGAGTAGTCATCAAAGGAATGAGTTAGCGTTCTCTTACTTCTTTTGGTGAAAGCTGAGAAGTCCTAGACAAGGAAGTATTTCATCAAATCTAAGGGGCCATTGGTGGCAAGACAGAATTACTTTAGGCACCACTAGAAAGAAGAAAGAACTGCCATGTAAATATACCAAATTCAGAGGCATTAAAATGTTGAAAAAGTATCTCTGAATCTATGAATTAAAGATAATTCTGCCTAATGCCCGACCCAGGGCTTTGCACACTGTAGGTGGTCAATAAATATGTGCTGAATGAGTGAGTGAATAAAGATGACAAGCAGAACTCCCGGGTTTTATAATGCCTAGAGTTCGTTTCTGAGAAGAGCAGACCAGATCTCTTATTGAGCTTTTAGGTAATCACTAAAAGAAAGGGCAGGGACTGTTCTGCTGATTGCTAGAAAACAAAACAAATGAAAAACGAAATTGCAGAACTGCATTCTGCCAACATAATCCCTGAGAGTAAGGTCCAGAGTGTTGTTCGTGAAGGAATTGTGAGATTTTCTTTCCCCTTTCCAAGCCCAACTAGGAGTTTTCTCTGAACAAATAAGTGATTGTTTTGTGCAAGAATCACATTGAAATGTATAAGAATGTGTGAATGAGTGTGTGAGTGTATGTAAAAGGGTGGTGGGTGGATATAAATACATAAAAGAGAGTAAAATATTCCCTTAAAAAAAAAACTTGCTGGGTTTAACTCATGCATCATTCATACATCAGAAAACAGCACGCTCGTGACTCTACCCGTGGATCTCAGGATTACAGCTTGCAACACTGTGTCTCTTCTCAGAAATAAATATGGCAATATTAATGTCATCCTCTAAGCCCCCCAAAATATAGCTGCCTCTGTTCAACAGAGCTGGTAGACTGCCGCAGGTAAATCATCTCCGGATCAGCACTCCATGGGCACACAATCTTCAGAGCATTTGCAGAGTCTAGGGGTACAGAGTGACAGATTTGGAATATTAATATCACTTCACAGCCTTTCTTATTTGAAATTTTTTTGGCTAGTAATAACGATGTAGTCTGTGACACTGACCTTGTTATAAATTGGCTCCTAGTTGATCTTTTCCATGGCACCACAAGAGAACCACAGTGTCATTTCAATTAAGAGTAGAATCAAGTTTTGGGAGAATGACAGGCCTTCAGAAATACTCTTTTAAAATTCTTTGCTCATTTTTAATAAGGATTGCCCAAGACCCTTCTATGATCATTTCAGTTTACAGGAGGATACTGCCAGAAGCCCACAGCTGTCATCCAACAGAACATTTATTAAGGGCAGAGCGTCTACTAAGAATTTAATCACTGCTAGGGTAGGATCTGTATGTGATTCCAATGGATATTTTCCCTAGGGAGTGGCACAAGTTTTTGAACCTAGTACCAGCTCAACTAATATTTATTAAGTGATTGAATGAATGGATGGATGAATGATGTTGAGAAGAAGATGTCTCCTAGTATGGGAATGCAGCAACTAGAAGCCTCTGAGTATACCCAAATTTTTGTTCTCTGAAATGTGTTCTCAGGAGTATGGAAAAGTATTATGTAAGAAAAGGAGTTCATGTTCAAAAAATATTGAGGAGCAGTAAATTTAACAGGGGGCTTTGGACATTTTTGCTTGTATTCCCTCCCAGAGAAGCTTGAAGCTATGTACCCTGTCACACTTTTAGGTTAGCATCTACAGTTTTTCATTCTAAGTTTTAACTGTCAGAAAGGTTGTAATCCTGGCATGTTTTAAATATTGGCACTTAAAAATAAATCTGTTACATTACTCTTTTAAGTATATCCACCGAAGCTAGATATCCTCACTATTTGATAACCTTCTCAACATTTAAAAAAATACAGAAACAAGCTCTTGAGACTTTACATCATTTCTTTATTTCCATAAATGCATTATTTATATTCTATTCCCCCCACATAATTTCATCCTAATGGGACATTTTATGCTTGGAAGCCTATTATTGAACACTTTATTTTACTTCTGTGCCCCCCAAAATGAATATAATTTGAAATTAATATTTTTATTCACTCTGCCCATAATGCTCTGAATTAAAATTTTCTATCATTGATCAAAACATTTACCAAATTACAATATATTATAAACAGTAATAAAATTTTTAAATATGAAAAAATAAAAGTTTACTGGATAATCACCTCTTAATAAGACAGACGAGGCTTTTTTTGGTTGTTCAAATTATATTTCAAATGAGGCAATGGTTGATATGTCTCTTAAGTCTTTCTTAATATTTAAGTGCCATCCCTCCTCATATGCTTTACAATTTGTGGAAGACATCAGTTTCTTTTCCCCTGTATTTCTCATAAATTATTAGCTATGTCTAGAAGCCTGATCAGATTCAGGTTCTTTTTTTTTTTTTGGCAACAGCACTTTATTTTGGCAATAATCCTTCATTTGTGTACCTTTGTAAACCATTTCAATGTAAACCTATGTCTGTCTTTCAATCCAAGCTATATAGATACATAAGCAAACATCCCCACACCGAAAGGATAGGAGAGAATGACGTCAGATAGGATTCAACTGGACAGTGGGGGCACGAGGATGATGTTTGGGACTCAGGGAATTCATTAGGGCCTGTCTTCACACTCCCTTTCCCAATAGCCCCTGGCAATGGGAAACTGAGGCAACCCCATGAAGGCAAGTCTATCAAGAAAGCAGATCACGCAGGATCACCCCATGGGATAAAGAACTTACCCAGCTGAGCAGCTTCCAGAGGGTAGAGAGAGCACAGAAAGGATGATGGGGGAAGGCAGCTGTGATTACCAAGTTCGGCTTCCTGGCCAGCTCGAGAGCGGGGATTGCTGTTCTCTCTCCTCTCCTCCTTTCTGTATATTTCCCCAAGTTTGAGAACTAAAGAAGCAGAAGGAGATCTTCAATAGTTTTAATAAAACAGGGGCTTTGATGTCCCAGGACCCATGAAAGAGTATGGCTGTGGGGCGTTGTGCTTGTAAGTCACTGAACACGTCCAAGGTAGGAAAGGCCTCTCCTAGTTGGGGCTCCTCTACAGTGTGGGTTTCAGACATGTCTCTTGTCCCAAACACACCCATCTCCCAAGACAAGCATTCGTGCCCTTAGCGAGTGAAACCTGAACCCTTTAAGAAGAACAAAAACATTTCCTGCCACCTTGTGAAGCATACCCCTGAGTGTGGATTGCGGAAATCAAGGCTCAGTTCTTTTCTTTCCAGCACTCCCTCTACCCTATCTTTCCCTCCTCTTCGGGCCTCTGGTGGATGCTCCCTTAGTTATAAAGGGAAAAGTTTGAAGATTACTATTCACTTATGGCTCCATGATGCTCTTAGCCAAGGGTCCTTGATGGCCTCAATTTCCTCCTCTGTGGGAGAGGGAAAGGGGTGAGCTCTTTCAGTTATAAAAGCTTAAAATCCATTCCCCAGATTGCACACATCACCGACCCTGCTGAGAATATTAATGTGTGGAAGTGCAAATGAAATATATTTTTCAAATACTTGGAGAAAATAATTTGTAGCAAGAGGAAGTTAAAGGATAAAGAGCAGAAAGGGCGATGGAGTTAAGCAGGGAGTGAGAGAAATAAAGGGAGAGAGAAGAAATCAGTGGTTATAACCAGTGAATGATCATTATTTCTTTGATCCATTCCCCCCAACAGATATCTAAATTATTTATTTCTGAGCTTATGGGAAGAGCTGAGTTTACTGGGGCATCACTAGACAACTGCTCTGGGATCTTCAACAGCACGGTTAGGTCAAAGACAGGCATGTCGCAGGGCCACTTGAGTGGTCCCATATAAAGGGCTCAAGACTAGCTCTCCACTGCTGTTGGAATACTTCATTGTACTTGGCTCCACTGCTTGAAATTCTCTGATACCCTTTGGTATCCTGTGTAAGCATCCTGTTTAATAAGCAAACACCCCTGAGAGAAGTATTGCGTAAAAGTTTTACAGCTGTCCATGCATTTCCTTCTCCTCATAGGTGAGACCAGATGCCAGAGAAAGGAAAATGTATAGGGAATGGAAAGGGAGCAACTTAGGGTATGGGCCACTTCCAGAGAGGCTCTGTCCCAGCACTGGGACGAGCTGAGCCACTCTGTGTGGGGGAGTTGGTGAAATGGTCATTCATTTATTCTACAATGTATGTTGAGTGCCTATAATGTACCAGGATCTATTCAAGGCACTGGGGAGACAGCACTGAGAATAAGGCAGGTACAGCATTTTAAAAAAAATGTTTGTTTTCTCTTTTCTCTCATGAAGCTTACATTCTACAGGAGAGAGGTGGACAAGATAAGGCAAGATACATGGCTTGAATTTTCTTGGCACTCCAGCTTGTGGAAGAAGAAAGCTCAAAGATATGAATGCCCAAAACTGCATGGCAAGGGTGGGGAAACCCCCAGGCCTTGGGTCTGATGAAGTCCATACAATCAGTCAGCAGTTTTCATTGCAAGACATAGAACCCACATCCAACTGGTTTAAGCAAAAAGGGAACGTATGGCCCGTGGACCTTAGAAATCTAGAGAGGAATTGGCTTCAGGCACAGCTTGAACCAGAATCAACAAGAGCCTGTGTGTCTTCACCTCTTGGCTCTTATCCTACCTCTAGTGTCCTCTTGATCAGATTCCAGGGTGAAAAGAGGACCACCAGCAACTCCAAACTCATGTCCCTACTCTGGGAGCCCTAGTTGAAAAGGAAATATCTCACATCTCTTTCAGCAGTCAAAGCAAAGTCTTTTTTCCAGCTCATGGGCTCTGATACGCTCACATGCCCCCGTCTTGCCTGGAATGGGACACTCTAACTCACTGAGCCTGAGACACATGCCTTCTCTGGAGCCAAGAATATCTCCCCAGAAGAAAATCAGTATTGTACCCAAAGAAGGGTGAATGTATGCCGAGTAGCCCCAAAACACTCCCCAAGACGCTAGGTGACATTTGGGGGTGTGGCACAAATGAAGATGAAGAAGTCAGGAGGGGCCAGATCATAGAAGGCCTCACGTTCCAAAGTAAGGAGTTTGAGCGTTTTCCCGTGGGCAATGAATGGTGCTGCTCAAAAAGGCCATAGAACAGAGTGGTTAGGTAAGGGACTTTAGAGTCACACTACCTAAGCCCTGCTGTTTAGTACTAAGTGACCTTGGGCAAGTTACTTAACCTCTCTATTACCTTAATTTCCTCATCTGGTCCTAGTATAGAGGAATTTAATGAGGATTTAATGAGATTGTACCTTTAAAGTGTGTAGCAAGGGCCTGGCCTCCTGTAACAATGCTGCTGGTTTTATTAGAGGAATTTAAGAACTAGATAGCATAATAGACCCTCTGAACAGCTGGGTCTTCATCTACAATATGAGGAGAGTAAGTCAGATGTTTGCTAAGTTCTTATCCTGTAATTGTAGTTGCAAAGCAGTAACTGGCTGACATTTAAACTCAAAAAATGGGCCTTGGCCCCCTACCCTGTCTGTTTGAGGAAAGGGGATGGACAGCCTGGATGGAACCGAAGCTCTTTAAGCAAAAGGGCTCACCTGACTGTCAAGGGTAATCCGAAGAACTCTTGTGAAAAGCCATCTTCTGATGTGGGGAGCAAATGCCCTTTTTATTCTCAAAAACAGATGAGAGCAAAGCCGTATGATGGCTTTTGAATTTACACAAACCAGGTCTCTCCCTCCCCCCCTCTTTTGAGCATCTCAAGCCAAATGAATTCTCAATGTCAGCAGAATTTTACATATGTTATGCAAAAGCATGTCACTGAAACACCGAGAAAAGACATAAATAATGCAAATTGAGCATCCTCTTAGCCTTGGCCAGATAAAGGGGGTGGGGGCCGCGATTAGCTCCTCAAGGCCCGGACAGTGGCCATCGTGCCACATAATCTACCGGAGGTGTCCAGTTAGACTGATGCGTTTGCAAGGCAGAAATATGGCGCTTGATAAAAGGGGAAGGACAAAGAAACATTGTGGGGGCCTTGGAACAAGGTAGGGAGAGAAAGAAACAGATGCAGAGACAGAGAGAGGCACAGAGAAGGATGAGAAGGATGTGCTCACAAAAGAAAGGACAACTTTGGTGTCCACAAGGGCAGGAAATGGAGGCTCTGCCCTTTAAATCCTTGCCACGGCATCTCCATCAAGCTGTTGATTCCTTTTGAGTCTAAATTACAAAGGATTGTGAATTATACATGGAAAACTGTCCAGACCCTTCCCTTAGCAGATGGGAAAACCATGGTGGCTAATGAAATTAGCAGGCTGCCCATGGAAAGAGCTTCTGCGCCTTTCTTCCTCCGTACTTTTGGAGTCTGCATGGGGTACAAATGGCAGTACCGTCATTTCGGTTTTTTACATCAGACACAGAGCAGCAGTTAAAAAAGAATAACCTTTTTCCCTTTTGCGGATTTAAGAGACTAATTCCTTTTTCCAAGAAATTTCCAACTGCTTTTACTTCTTGGAGACCTGGGTTGGAGTAGGCATGAAATGAAGCTGGGAGATTTCCCCTTCCCTCGCTCACCGGCCGCTCCGGGCACCCTGAACGACACTGTACATCCAACCTCGATCAGCACTGGGTGCAGCTGGAGGAGCAAAAAGGAGCACAGTCATCTATTCAGGGAGTGCAGCTTGTTCCCCTCCTTCCCTAGGTAGCGCTGTCCAAAACTGATGGTTTCTGCTGAAATAGCAGCGAACCACAGCTCCTCAGAGGACTCCAGCCAAGGGTCAGCGAATCCAGCGGGCTCCAAGAAGCCAGCACAGCAAAAACCCAGAGAGAACCCATGCTCTTGGAACAGCTGTGGAAAGGCAGAGCGGGGGGCACTCAGAGATCACCGTCCTCTGGTTAGCAGCCTTCTGGTGAGCCAGCTAGGGTTTCTGCAAAGTGTGAGCTTTTTGGAAACTGTTTCACTAGACTTGTATCCCATAGGGAGTCATAACCCAGCAGACAGATACTGAAAATCACAATAATCATTATAGTAATAATGATGAAAACAATATGAGCTACGATCATAAATAAGAACATGGTAATAGATAATAATTATTTAATGCTTACTATGTCCCCAACGCTTTGCTAATATTACTTTAAATGCATTTTCCCATTTAATCATCAAACAAGATTTTGAAACAGATACTATTTTTAGTTTCATTTTAAAAGTGATGAAACTGTGGTCCAGAAAGGAGAAATGTCTTTCAAAGGTCACTGTGGTCCATTGGATACACTCTGTATCCACACTTTGCCATGACTTTGCAGCTCTGGATTGGTTTTATTTATTCCTTTGGCCAATAGAACAAGGCTTTGTGACACCATTCTGAGCCTAGACCTCAGGAGGCCTCCTATGCTTCTGCTTTTTCTCTGAAAACCTTGCAGGGCTGCAAGGCCAACAAGCTGGACCCACCTGCTGGAGGAGGAGAGGCTACATGGAACCAAGACGTGCTGTCCCAGCTGAGGCCATCCCAGACCAGCCAGCCTCCTGCAGACACAGGAGAGAGTCCAGATCATCTTAGCTGAACCTGCTGCTATTAGCAGAACTGTTCAGCTGACCTACTAACTAGTAAGCAATAATAAATAGTTATTGTTTTAAGTCACCACGTTTTGGGATGGTTGTTACACAGCACTCAATAACTCACACAGTGAGCCAGGTAATACTAGCATTCCAGACTAGGTGCCCTTGCTCCCAAGCCCATTGCCTTTTAACCTCTAATTTCCAGTGACACATTTCCATGCTCTCCATCTATACTTACCAATGCTACTTGCCCCAATTCTGCCTTTTTTCCTTTCTAGCGAATTCCAGCAGCCAACATTCCTGATTGCCCACTGATGTTCATTTGCTGGCAGTACCCCGTGACACTAGGAGAGGGATCATTATCCCAGTGCCAGGGACACATTTTTTTTAAACTTCATTTCTAAAGAAGTTTTAGACTACAGAAAAGTTACATAGAAAATATGGGGGATTCACATATATCCCACCCCGTCCCTCTCCCACACTTTCCTCCATTAACAACTTTCATTAGTGTGATACATTTGTTATAATTGGTGAACAGATATTGAAGCATTACTACTAACCATGGTCTATAATTTACATTATGGTTTACACTTTGCACTGTACAATTTTATAGGTCTTGACAAAATGTATAAGGGCCTGTATCTGTCATTGCAATATCATGCAGGACAATTCCAATGCCTGAAAAATGCCCCGTGTTACAACTATTCTTTTCTTCCCTTCGCATCAGAACTTCTGGTAACCACTATCTTTTTATCAATGAATACGTTCTTCTGTTACTACAATAAATAAGTCTACTTTGGTCCACAGTTGCTTTCCCCCCTTATATTTGTTCATTCCTCAATCTTGATGACTTTGGGATTGTGATGTCCACTCTGTTTCAGATTGAGAGGGGCCTTAGATCCCATGGGGCAGATGAGTGGAACTGTCTTGCTTGCAGTTGTAGATAGTCTCTGTTTTTTGGGATGGGCGTTGTCCATCATCATCCCTTTGTTAGTTTCCTAGATAAGTCCAATGAACTGGTGAGTAGGCATTGGCCGCAACTCTGCTGAGATTCAGGGCTCAACCGGCATATGAACAGATTGAGGATTTAAGTCTCTGGGACATATATTTAATGAGTATAGTGCTAATTATAAGTTCAAGTAAAAGTGGTAGAAAAATAATCGTGTAAGGAAATTATAATTGAGTCTAACTCTGTTACATTGGGGAAATAGGTTAACATATATTCCAAGGTTAGGCCCACTGATGGGGTGCTGAGTTCACGGGGTAGTGTGTCTTACCTGTAGAGTTCAGATTTCCCTAGAGCCCTCGGGAGCACCTCCAGTGGCACATCTTGATCTGAAAAAGCTGACCATGGTGCCTGCAACCTCTTCATCAGCCATTGATCAGGAACGATCATGTGACCCACTTTGGACTATGAGAGAGAAGGGTGGGTCAATGGGGGTTGGGGGCTTCTGGGAAAGGTTTCCTCTTTCTGAGGACAGAAATACCAGAAAATACCAGCTTTTTTCTGATTTTGCATATGGCCAACTGTCTTGCAACAAGGAGGGGCCCTACCTAAGGATGAAGTTAATGCTGAGGATGGCAGAGCACAGACGTGGAAGAAACGCAGAAGCCATACAGTTCTTCCTCTTAATTTTCCCTTTCAGTTAAACTTGTTTGAATGTACTGTTTTTTTCACTTGCAGCCAAAATCATGTTAAGGGATAAAGTTCCAATAAGTTAAAAGACCAGCCATCTGCTTATAGAGTTCCTTTATTCCTACCAAAATGAAAACAAAAGAATACAGAAAAGACTCCAGAGCAGATTCCCAGGAAGCAGGCCTCAGCTTCTTGGAGCCCTGTCATTATGACCCATCTCTGCTCCTTTTGGTTGACTTCAGCAGTAAGCAGCTGCCTTGAGACTCAAA
The DNA here is from genome assembly GCA_026826555.1 of Tolypeutes matacus. Classification (NCBI taxonomy): domain Eukaryota; kingdom Metazoa; phylum Chordata; class Mammalia; order Cingulata; family Chlamyphoridae; genus Tolypeutes; species Tolypeutes matacus. The sequence continues at coordinate 13,235,427 of JAKSZT010053769.1, read as the reverse complement.
GCAAGATGGGGAAAGGGAGAAGACTTTAGGGAAGTGCTGGGGAACGTGACTGAAACATGGCCAGAGATCCAGGGAAGCAAGAGATGTTCAACCAATGGATGCTTGTAGGGTATCCTCCCTTCATTTGGTCCCAACTTCTTCCCTATTCCTCTACTTCCTAGGGGCACGGGGTGTGTGTCATTATTCTTAAAAGCTCTAACAACTGGTCTGGTACAGATATAGGCTAATCAAAACAGATGGCTCCTGCAGTACTGGGGCAGGGTCTTGGAAACCTCTTATTGTTCGATCATGGGGAAGTTGGGGGTGAGGTGTAGATAAGGGGGTCAAGGGGTCCTTGAAGAGGGACCAAGGCAGTAAGGACAGGAGATGGATACTGTGGGATGGGGGTTTGGGCTGTCAGGACAGCAAATACTTACCAAGCAGTTTGGACTTATTTTAACGCAAATTTAGCACAAATTTTAGCAACTTGTTCAGCTACACTGGAGCAGACCAGATCAGATTGTATGATAGTGCATGCTGCATTCTATGTGTATATGTCCACACCATCAGCTTGTGTACCCCAGAGGCCAGAGTCAGAGGTCACCGACTCATTTGCATATTCCCAGCACACAGGTTGTCTCAACATAGTTGGGTGAATTGAACGGAATCAACAATATAAATGCCAAGACCCACTCACTTCTAGTCCAGATTCTGAATAAAGAGAAATCTGCCTGGTCACAGCCATTTTCCTCTGAAACAATCATCCCTTTGGAGCAGAGTTAAGGTGACCTCTGACGTTCCGACCTCTTTTGCCCTAACATATCTCAAGATGAAACTGTCTTATTGAGGAGAGCAGACGGCAGAGGGAGCTGAGGGGAGGGAGTGACCCCTGTGTTTCCCACGGCTTGGAAAGCACGCTGAGCAGGAAGCTATGGGGCCTCCAGCATCATTAGTGATTCAACAGTTCTCAGTGACTGAGAAAGAATGCAAAACCCTGCCCCCTACAAGCCTTGCCCTGGGGATTGCCTAAAAAAGCCTGGAATCTCAGGACTTGGACTCTATGTTCTTGAAGATGCGGCTGTGTCCTATTCATCTTTCTATCCCCAACACGAAGTACATCGTCTGACCCACAGCAGGAGCTCAGGGATCATCTGCTGAGAGCAAGAGTGAGAGAATGAACAAATGAATGAATGGATGAATGAAAGTGGGCATCCTCTTTTGCCAGTAGTTTTGATATGTTGAAAATAAAATGGACTTGGAGTCATATTAGATTGGGTTCAAATCCAGATTTTTGTCACTTAAAGGCTGTTGGCTTTGGGCAAACTCCTTAACTTACATAATGTCCATTTCTGATATAAAAATAGACCTAGTGAAACCAACTTCAAAGGCTTGCTAGGATAAGTAAATGACATTTGTGAATCATATAATGTGCCTAGTATGACACAGTGAAAGTGTGCAGTAAATTGCAACTCCTCCTCCTTCGTTTTTTCCTTTTCTTCATTTCATCCTCTGCATTAACATTGTTACCATTAAACTCACTCTTCAGGGATACTCTTTGCATATGTTAGATCAGCCTAGTTTGAGTTTTTTCACCTAAAGGATGTCCAGATAAATCAGCATACAAATGGGCTCTCTGAACAAAGTCTTTGTTGTACATTTATAGGCATTTAACTTAAATGGATTAAGGAGAAAACCTATTTGAAATATGCCTGTGAACAAATGTAATGCTCAAATACAATGGGTACCCTGGCTTATCTCCCTCCTCTTAATATTGATGGAGGACTTTGTGCGAGGCACGGCTCAAAACTCCTCATTATCCTTCTATTATTCCTAATCTCTATGGCAGCCAGGGAGGTTGATATTCAAGTCATCTTTCTCATATTGATGAGAAACTGAGGCTCAGGGAGGTTAAATTACTAGGCCAAGGAAATACAAAGAGAGTCAGCATCCTGAATACTATATGCTTGTCTTATCTGGCCTCCAGGTTCTGAATGTGTAAAAATGCCAGACTGCTCCACCTGCACTCTACTTGTACAAGTGCTTAGAAAGAACACTGAATTTATCAGAGCTTGAAGTGCAGAATATTAAAAAATAAATCGCTGCTAGTAAAATTATAGTGCTATCAAGAGATCCATTTCAAAATTCAGCCAAGTCAATTGGAAGCACATTCATCTGGCTTTGGAATCATAGAGAAGGCCCCACTCACACGGGCTTCCTGCTGGCCAGCCCACGAGAACTGAAGGCCGAGAACAATTGAATCCTGACAACTAGGAACAGATCATTAGAACTGTTCATTAAAATGTTTATAGAGATTAAAGAAAATGCCAGCCCAAGTAGCTGAGGTCAAGGCCTTTTCCTAAACTCTGCCTTCCTGGGTTTCCCATCCCCTGCAGCCCAAGCTCCTATGCCCAGGCACTAAGTCAGTTTCCCAGATCTGGAGTTCAATACCTTCTGTTAGTGGATCTCAAGTCTCCTTGACAGCCTATAATTGAAGGGCTCGTGTTGACCCCATTGGGAAGCTTCCACCCTTCCTACTTACCTGGTTTGACTCTTGCACAAAACTGAGCACCCTGAGTTCTGACTGGTCAGTTTCTCTGCCCAAACTTCCAGCTTCAAAGAAGCCTGAGTTCCTTGGACCCTGGGCTGACCCACATCACTGATGTTATTTTCACACCTGGAGCCCATCTTGGCATTTTTGTTTGTTTTCCCCTGGGCCTCCTGGGCAAGAGGGTGCCAGGCCAGGCTTGGCTCCTTCTTCCGCCAACCTGCTCCACATTATACAAGAAGAAAGGAACTGATTCACTCGTACGTTTTATATATATATATATATATATATATATGTATGTATTTTTTAAATAATGAGAAAGTATGGTATGATGGTTTAGAGAGCAGTGCTTCTCAAGCTATCTTTGGTGAATGACCAGGGTTTTTATATTTCCAATCTATTGCATGATGAAACATCAGCTCCTGTGTATACGCATGCAGCTTGCACCCCATGGGACTCACAAAGCAAATTCAACAGCCCTGAACTCATCCATACCCTACTCAGTGCAGTATGCCCACTGATCATGGACTTGGATGTCATGGCAACGTCAAATTATAAAAGATTCCAAATTCACGTTATTTACCTGTCACAGACCAGTGACAAATAGTTTGCATCTGCAGATGGTACTTTTGAGTGACATTTGCTTAGAACAGTGCTTTTCAGAGTGTGGTCCCAGGACCGGCAGCGTCAGCCTCACCTGGGGACTTGTTAGAAATGCCCATTTTCAGGCTCCAACACGGACCTAAGAAGTTAGACACTCTAGGAGTGGGACCCAGCCACTGGGTTTTGACCAACACCCCCCCCCCCGGCCCCCAGGGGGGACCAGATTGAGAATCGCTGCTCAGACAGGGGAAAAAGCTAACAACAGGGATGCTAGAATTTTTTCTATTAGCCCTTCAGGTTCCATCAAAGGAAGTGACCATGTCTGTCTGAGGGACCTACTGAGCTCAGTGTTTTAGCTTCAAATTGTCTTTAGCCTGCCGCCAATGAGAATGTATTTAACTTATGTGCTTATCTTAACCACACCCACAATGTGGGTTTCCCACGCTAATCTTTAACAGATTTAAGAGCTAGTAACCATTTTATAGCTTCTTCTCACACCACTCCTTCAATAACACACAGAGATGGCCAGGAGGACTGGAAATTGCAGGCGGGAATAGGAAGCCCCCAGAGGGCAAGGGTCCCCGAGCCTGTCCCTGTGTCTCCAGGCACTTGCACGTCTTAAAGGATGGGCAATGGATGAACTAATGAATGAACAAATGGAGGAGTGAAATTTGATGAACTAGAACACTTTGTCAAAGAAAGTTGAACTTTCTGATTAATTGACACATGCTTTTTACTCTGGCTCTTATTTAAAAACACTTTCCTGGGAAAAAAAAACAACATTTTATCTTTTATCTCATTTGAGTGAATTTCTATTAATTGCCCCTGACTAAAGGACAACATTGTTCAAGTGTGATGCATCCAAACAACATCTATCCTAAATGAGATATTGTCCAACTTTCTCATATTATGTAAAATAGTAAACTCGCTATTGAGAATGAACGGTATTAGAAATCACATGCAGAGTAAAGCAAATAAAAGGATTATAGCCCATAAAATATGGAAAACATATGTTGTTATTTTGGGGCAATTGCAATTATTTTTTAAATTAATACTTAGATTAAGCACACCTACATTTGATATCATCATGAGAATAATTGAATTAAAAGGGTTTATCACAAGCTCAGAGTTGTATAGGCTGCCTTGTCAAAGTTAAATTGGAAATGTAAGAAAAAAAAAATCATACCATGCAAAAAGAAATTAAAGAAAAGTTAAAAAAAAACATCCACCAACTTGTCTGTAGATACAGGCCAAGCAGCAGGAAAGGCAGATTTACAAAAATTGACTCTTTGTCTAAAACTTCATTGGCACAAGGCCAAGACAATCCATCAATTTGAACTGTTCAGTCCTAAATTGACTGCATTGACTGGTCAGCTAGACTCTGACATATTGGCTTTGCATATGATGCCTCACCCCCCTTTGGGAATATCCTCAGACACTCACCGCCTCTACTATGGCAATGTGGATGCAAGAGACCTAAGAGAGTCCTCAGGAAAGTTCCAATACCTGGCTCAGAATCCCCTTTATGATCCAGGCCAGCTCATACTTACACAGAGTTCATATTCCTGGGTACTTACAAAAGAGGAAAATGGATCTTTTGAGGAAAAATAAAAAAGAGAAATTGATGGTGTTTGCTTATTAAACAAATTTTAAAGTATGAAGTCTTATTTGGGTGACCTGAATTCAAATCATGGTATCCCTCTATAGCTCTTGGATTGCCCTCTGTAAAATGTAGATAATAAGATAACGCACATAAAGCACCTATCGAATGCCAGGCATTTAATTAATTTTAGCTCTTAGTATTAGTTACTCTCCAACAAGCATAGAGCTTTTCCTGGCTTGCCCAATAATATCTCCTTGAATTAATATCCAAAACCAGAGAGTTCATACCTAATGGCTAATTCTTTCAATCCATTGCTGGGTTTACATCATACCTTATGATCTGTTTGTGAAGGAAACGATGCCTTTCCCACCCAGAATACATTTTCCCTGAAAATATTCTACTTGATGGCCATGAAGCCAAAAAGTCATAGTAATAAAAATAGTATCATTCTTTGAAAAGGAGGACAAACTAAAGAGCATTCCAAGCCCATGCCTGCCAAATTTTCCCTTATTTGGAAATAGCCCATATGAAATTCTAGAACCTCTATAGGTCACTCACAGTCTGTCCATTAGCTTTCCCATTTGCTGTCTTCTTGTCTACTTATGTCAACTCTTCTTAATATTTAAGAACTTTTCAGGAAATTCAGTTTTAAAAAGACAGCAAAGGAGCTTTGAGTTGGCAAAAGCCCCACATTGCAGAGGTGATACTAATCTAAAGAAACACTATTATCTTAGTAATTTCCAATTGTTCCTGGAACCATTTTACTGCAGAGACCACTGCCAGCTATTAAGTAGAAGAGGCTCACTTCAGTTGCCAGAATTAGCTGAAATTAAGATCCTTTGACATCTTCTTACAGAAAAAAAGTCAGTTTCAGTGCAAACAATCCAGAATTTAATAGATTATGACAGGTTATAAAATTCTATGCATTTGAAAGAAAAGCTTTGCTGGTGGAATAATGTGTTTCTAATTTATACATAATAGGCCCATGAAACTATGACTAGAAGGACATTAAAGTAATGAGGAAATTCCAGTTATAGACACCTTCTGTAGAAATTTTAAAGATAATGATTAAGGCAGTCGTTTTCCTAAGTACCTTATATAGCTAAAGCCAAAATGAAGGTGTCCAGGACAAAGATAGGAGACTAGAAGAGCAATGGCTTCAGGTTAGAGGGTAAGGAAAGCACATCTGAGATAGCTGCTTAACCCAGAAGTAGAGGGTTTTACTAAACTTAATAAATGCAGATTTACTGAATTCCCATCAAGGGCTTAAAACTGGCTGCTTTTCCATGCATGAGGAGGAATCTCCAAAGCTCTGCCCAATAAGAAGGCAATGTGATTTGTGTGGATAAAGCCTTCTCTGATAAAAAAGAAGGAAAATTTTACTTTGCCTTGATCCTTTGTCCTCACAATTGTCCAATTATTATACATTCTATCCAAGATTAACACAATGCAAAATGGACCCATTAGATGCTTTCATAATTTTAAAAAATGTATAGTAAGAGGCAAAGAAAACACGGAGTGTGTCAGTTGGCATGATTTGGGTAGCTGTTCTTATACCACACATTGATATGGAGGTAGGGAGAGTGGCCTTTACAGAACATGCTAGGAAGTCATGTGATTCACTTTATTGCCAATTTGTATTTTCCTGCCCCTTTTGAGATCAATTTCCCAGGCATAAGTTATTATAAACTAGAAACCTGCTTGCCAACTAGAAAATGATTAGAAACTTGCTCTGTTATTGTTTCTGCCACTGTTTATGTTTTGGATGCTGCATCTAACATAATTAGTCGATGAATATTGACCACCCAGATGAAAGGAGGCTTGGCAGCTTTTGTTGTTGTTGTATTGTTGTTTTTAAGTGTCTCCAGTAAGAATTTCATGATTGTCTTCCTCTATTTGCCTCTCTGCATTTCAAGAAATATTTTCTGAGCACTCCCTATGTGCCAGGCATGTTCTAGACACTGGAGAATGAGGTCCCTGGGTTGGTGGAACTTCCACTCTGGATGGAGAGATGGGGAGGTAGGAGACAGTCAAACAACTCAGAAAATAAGATAACTCTCTTTGGGCCTCATTTTTCTCATGTGCATGTTTTAGTCCTGGTGCTCTTTGACTTGTTGGGGTCTCTTCCACTAGAGAGGCCGTTCTCAGCCTTGGCCTTACCTGTGCAGGCAAACAGAACAAAACAAAACAAAATCCAACAACCCAGATGGCAGAGGATGCAAGTTAGGGTATGTCACCTCCTACCTGGGATCCTACCATGAGGTCTCACCATATAGCCATAGAAAAGTAGGTAGAGTCCAAATAAAACAAATAAATGATTATGCCAGCTGCTTTGCTCCCCAAAAGCTCATCTCTTCCTGACTGGTTCAAGAAGCACTTATAAGATACTTTTTTCTTCTTTGCCTTCTATCATCTTTGTGACACTAAATAGCTGGGCAGTCAGGTCAATTCAGGGAGAGAAAACAAACTCAGCTAACTGGTTGTTTGACATCAAATAGAAAAATTAATCTTTTTTATTGTTGTAACGTTTCAGCATTTCTGTTATCTTGAAGTGTTCTGGGATCTACCTGTCTATAACTCGAATTTCCTGCGAGAAAGAGTATAATTGGATGCTTTCTCACTCTTCTGTGCCTATGATGCCTCAACCATTAATAAAATTTCCAGAAATAAGATCGTGTCATGGTGCCCCCTACCCCATTCATTTGGAATGTTCCATGTTTTTCATTATCCTCAGAAGAGGGTTTTACTAAAACACCATGAGAATTTCCTTGTTAGAGAGGACTAGACTTTTACTCTGCTCAGAATCCTGAGGACTTGAAATCTTCAGCTACACTGAAAATGAAATCATATTCTACTGAATGTGTTCTGGCCAAAACTTGGGTTGCTGGGTATTGAGAGGCTGGAGTTACTTCAGTGATCTTTAACATGAAGAAACAGTCCTAGTTTGTCATTGGAAGAGAGATAAGCTATCCTCACAGCTTGGGCATTTGAAAACCAAACTCCTGGGTAGACCATACTTTGGTCTTCAGTCTCCTCTGTGATTTCTTTCAGAGTAGCTCCATGCACCAGATAATCTTACTCATTTCCTTGCATAACCTCTCATATGGAATTTCAGAGTTGGAAAGGTGCTTTAAAGTCATTTTGTCTGATCTTCCTTCACTCCTCCCAAATATAACATCCGTGCCTCTTAAAGCAACAAATGTAGTTTCAAAGAAATTGCCCATTTGCAATACATGCCAAATACATGGCGCAGATGTGCGAAGTGAGATTCATCCTGCAGATCCATGGAGGAACAGAAAGATGCACCCGGGATCCCAACTGTAAATTGCGAAGTGCGTATTGACCCATGCTATGGGAAGTACCTACCCACACTGGCTCAGTCTATTCATGGCTTCACCTTGATGATTAGAAGAATAAAAGCACCTTCTTTTTATCTGACCTTGCTAGCCACGCACATCGATGTTACTTGCTGCCATTTTTCTATAACTCTTATTTCCTGAAAGAGCCTATCCAATTCATGCCGTGTCTGAGAGCTATCCTTCAAAGTTGTTATTTTGAAAGTAACTATTTCCTTTTGCATAAGCACTGGGAACTGAATAATTAATTTAATATTTAACACATACCTATTTTCTACAAGATACAAGCAATGGAGCATGAAATCTCTCAGTGGCTTACCATCTGGTAATGACGACAAGAAGAAAGATAACCATGGTAAACTTTCTGAAGGCAGTTGTGGCTATATTTACCAAAAGCATGAAAATGTACATATTCTTTGACCTTGCAAGTCTACCTCTAGAATTTATCCTAAAAGTACAGATTATTACAACAAAAATTGGAAATAATCCAAATGCCCAATAGCTGTGGAGGTAGTTTAACACTAGCTTGCTTTAACAATACCAAATCTCAGTGGTTGACATAATAATGGTTTATTTTTTGCTCTTGATTCAGTTTGAGGTGGATTGTTTGGTGGCCTTCCAAATAGCTATTTAGGGTATCCTGGCTCCTTCCATCTTTGAGCTCTCCTACTTTCCAGAACCTCAAAGTCCTGTTTAGATCCTCTGCATTCATCCAACAACTGATGAATGGAGAGAGAGAGAGAGAGAGAGAGAGAGAGAGAGAGAGAGAGCGCGCGCTGAGAGGAATGCCTGGATTTTTTCATAGGCTAGATATGGCTACATCATTCTGACTAAATTCCATTGTCCAGAGCCTGGTCATGTGGCCACAACTAACTGCAAGGGATGCTGGGAAGTGCAATCTTCCATGATGCCCCAGAAGAAGAAACAGGGTTGGTGAGCATCTAGCCAGTCTCTCGCATATGAACAGATTGGTTAAATGAAGTATGGGACATCCGTAAGCAGGATACAACGCAGCCATTACAAATGAAGCTGTAGGATAATATTTAATGAAGTAGAAAAAATGATGACATATTAAATGAAGAAGGTAGGGACAAAGCACATTTAGGTTATAATCCTAATTTTGTTAGAAAATACATATTTGCAAATAAAAATCCTAGAAGATATACATCAAAATTTTAACCAGTGTTTCTTCCTGGGTGTGGGATAATAAGGATTTTTCCTTTTCTACCCTTTGCTTGTCTATATTTCCCAAATTTTCTACCATGAATACGCATTAACTTTTACAATCAAAACCTTTTCCAGTAGAAATATTCTGTGAGTCACATATGCAATTTTAAAGTAAAAAGAACCAGATGAAATTAATTTCAGTAATATGGTCTTATTTAATCTAACATATCCCAAATATTATTATTTCAACATGCAATCAACAAAAATATAAATGAGATTTTTTACAATTCTTTTCTTAAATATATATACCACAAGTCTTTGGAATCTGGATGTATTTTACACTTGCAGCAAATTTCAATTTGGACTAGCCACATCTCAAGTGCTCAAGAGCCACTTGTTGCCGGTGGCTGTTGTAGTGGACCACTCAGGCTTAGAGTGTGAGAAGTGGCCCAGGGTAGATTGGGCAACAGTCTGAGACAGTTCAGAGGAGGGAGACATCACAGCCTGGTGGGAATCGGGAAAAGCTTCCTGAAGGAGGTAGGTAGCTTTGGGATTGGGCCTTGCAGTCTATTACTAACGAATAGTATTGATAACCTTAATATTAATAAGCACCTAGCAATTATTACCTGCTTGCCACATGCCCTGCACTGTGCTAACTTCTAGGGGTCGGTAGAGAGGGAGGGACGGACTTTTGGAAGAGGGGAGACACCAGCGGGGCAAAAGCAGAGAACTGGAGGAGGCACGATGCACTTTAAAGTATCTGGGGTGACAATGAGTAGAACATTTTGGTACTGGACTCTTAGAAAAGTAGCAAAAGGAAAGGTAGGAAGGCAAGTTGGGGTCAATTTTAGAGGTGCCTTGAATGTTAAGGGGGGAATTCAGTGAGAAAAGGAGGTAATAATAACACAGAACTCTTCTTAAGCACTTTGTGGCAGGTGCTATTCCAGTGCTGAACGTGCATTAACTCACTATGAAGTAGTGAGTTTTACAGATATTATCTCCATTTTAAAGATGAGGAAACAGAGGCACAGAAAGGTCAGGAAATTTCGTGTGGTTACATAGTATGTGGCAGAGCCTGGATTCCAACCCAAGTATTTCTGGCTCTAAAATCTGTGTTCTTAACCACTCACAATGACCATGGATTTTGGAACCAGGGACCCGAATCTCATGCTAGGCTGGCACCCGCTCCCTGTGCCTGGAGGCAGTTCCCTGAGCCTTTTGAGGCCTGAGCATTCCTCTCCATGACAACGGGGTGTGCCCCATCTATCTTACAGTGTCGCTGTGTGGATGTAATGATACTGGGCATGGAAGGTACCAATATCTGCGAGGCATAGAGCAAGCTGCTGCTGAATGCTGGTTACCCTTCAAAAGGCAATGGGGAGCCATTTCAGGCCTTTAAGCAAGGGCAGTGGGGTGGTTGGACGTACACTTGAGGAAGATTTATTTTGGAAATACCAGTCTTCCGTGATTAATCTTCTGAGATGGACTGGAGCAAGGAAGATACTGTAGTAGTCTGGAAAAGAGGTAATGAGGGTCTGTGCTGGGCGGGTGGCAGGGAAAACGTGACTGTGGTCTCCAACCGTAGGACTGGAGAGCTAGAACAGGTCCTATGGATCAAATAGTCCAAACTATCCTCAGTTTACAGAATAAAAGAGCCGACATCCAGACTTAAATGGCCTGTCCAAGGACGTGGGGCTAGACCGGGTATCCGAATTTCCTTGTTCACTCAGCTTTCCTCGACTCATAGCCAGCACTGATGCTAGACATCAACACTAGACTAATAAAAATAAAGTATCTCAGTTTTGTGTAAACCATATACTTTCTACTTTTTAAGTTGCCTTCATGGGCATTAATCTCATTTGCTCTTGCCAATGGCAACTCCCTCCCACTCCCAGAAAAAGTAGGGAGACTGGTGTTGGTTAGAACAATGCCCACGCTAAAGATGAGTAAACCGAGGCATGGTGAAAGGTGACTCTCATTTTTTTTACTGAAATCCTCTCACATTTTCTTCTAACTTAGTGTGGAAAAAAAAAAAAAAGCTTATAGTGGTTCTGAAATGTTACAATAAAGGGATGGTATTCACAAAACAGAATTTCATGGGGACAGAGAGCCTTAAAAATGTACTTTTCTTTTTCTTTAAGATTTATTTATTTACTTTATCCATTTTAACCCCCCACTTCCCCACTTGCTGTTTTGTGTCCATTCGCTGGGCAATTCTCTGTCTGTGTCTGTTTCCTGCCATCTCTTCTCATCCTCCTCCTCCAGTCTTCACTATGATCCGATCCTGGAGAGCTTTGATGTAGGAGAGAGGTGTTCTGCCACCTGCACCACCGAGGTTACTGGTTTTCAGGGCTTTCGGAGCATCTCGTCTTGTCTCTCCCCTGTTACGTCATCATCTTGCTGCATGGCTCCCAGGGCCTGGCGGCTCACCGGCATACAGAGCCCATGCACCTCCTATGTGTATATATATATATATATATATATTTTTTTTTAATTTTACCGGGAGGTCCCGGGGATCGAACCCAGGTCCCTCCATATGGCAGACGGACGCCCACTCATTTGAGCCACATCCGCCCCCCCCCAGAAATGTACTTTTTAAAAGATCTTAAAGGTTAATGATTAGTGTTCACTTTCAATTATGTCCAAAGGAAGACTTCATTGTGTGATCAATGGAAAATTAAATCTTTGTAGTTCTGTTTTAAAGATGTGAATGAGCATGTATTTTGTTTATAAAATATGCTGAAATGCTATCTCTTTTTCTGTCTCTCATACAGAATGGAGAGGACACAAACAATATAAAAGTAGAATTAGTTTTCCTCTCTGTAACTGAACGCTAAATTCTACCACCGGAGGGCGTAGGACTCGTCCAATGCTTTTCCAGAAAATAGACACTAGGTGGCGATGTACTGCTAGTTTTCCTCATTTCTGTTTTTAAGTTCTTTTTCTTTTTTCCTTTTTTTATTCCTTTGTTTGGAACATTCCTTTTTAAATTCCTTTGTTTTAGCCATGCCGTAAAGCATTTTCATTTTCCTATCCTTTTCTTAGTACTTCTGAGCCTGTCATTATGGCTTTATAAAAGTATGCTAAGAAGAATTTTCCTTACAGTATAGAGATTATTTTGCTTTGAAAGCATTTTTCAGGACATTCAAGTATGAGTTCAGATTGAGTTTCCCTTTTTGGTCTGTCATGGACTCATTTTCTTTAGAGTTTGGCTTGAAATGTCATTTTAGTTTGATTTTAGAAGAGGAGACATAACTCTGAACCGTATCGGAGCTGCAAAAATGTAACATTGCCCGAGAGCTGAAGAGAAAAATAGATATCGCTAGAGGATCTAGAAATGGATCTTCCTATTTGGATTTGTGTGAAGAAGACTTTCTCCAGCATTATTTGTTTAGGTTTGTGCCTGTGAGTTATACCTCTCTCTAGAGTTTTGATTCTTCATTATAAAAGTGAGGCAGTTCCTCTAAAGGCCCTCAAAGATCTCTTCCAAATCTGAAAATTTATGAGCTTAAACACAGTCGTGCCCCTTGCCCCAAACACACAATTCTTGAACATATATACATAAGCTATGATTAAAAAGAAAATGGGTAATTCTCAGAGGCACACTGTATGTGGTTATGAGCCCCAACTAGCTTGTCAGTCCATGTTACTAGACTGCAGTCCTTGTGTGAATAAAGTGAACACAGAGGAATAAGCTGACTGAGTTCATGGAGCAGCACTTGTGCAGCTTGCTGGATCTGCCTGTCCAGGGACGTGGAAACCAGCTCTGGCTTCATCCTTTACAGGCTGGGAAATCCTAATCTGTGAATTAGCAAATAGGCATTGAGCTCAGAGCTAGACACCATGATGGGTACATGGAAAAGTAAAAGGCCAGGCCTTCAGAAGTTCACGATGGATGGGGGACGGAAGCTCTGTTACTAGGGAGTTAGTAATGGTAGAGAAAAGGCATCAAAAGAGACCAGGTCTGTGTCTTTGGCCTAATCCCTGACCAAACCTTTGCCCAGTTATTTTGAGAGGTTATTTAAAGGCACCACTGGGGACAGGCTGGGGTTGTGGGGCAATCTTGAAAGCTAGAGATATCTGGAAGTCCGGAGGGCAGCAGGTAGAAATGGGTATAAAAATCTTTGTCATGTCATCCTTGGTGATGGCCATCAGAGTTGGTAAAACCTCCAATGTGAGCTTATCAAACCAAATGGTGCATCATGGGACCCCCTCAATGCGGATGTTGGTAATGGTGGGCTCCTAATCCTTATGCAGATGACGAATCATTAGAAAACAGTTGTGCATTTTTATGCATGCTATATGCCACTGGCCACAGAATCAGCGTGGCTAGATGACTTGCTGAAGGCCATGAAGCAGATTAATTTTGCAAAAATGGTACAAACTTAGCGTAATTTTGTGCCTGGTGTCAAACAGGTATCGGAGCACATGGTATGAACAAAGTTTCTTACTAGTGCATAGCTACCTCCTTGCTCCTCCTAAGAAAGTGGCTGAGAGCTGTAAACTGTGGTAGGCACGGGCCTCCCTGAGCTCCACTCACCCTGAGTTCCGAGAATGGTGATGTGGCCTGCAGAGGACCTGGCTCTCCTGGGGCAGGAGTGTGGGTGGGCCGTGGAGAAGCAGACGATTGGAAGTGAGTGTATAGACTCTAGGTGTGGAGGCTGAGGAAGTGAAACAAGAGGAAGCAGCAGCAGCAGCAGCAGCCACTCTGGTTCATCAGGTAATGAATCAAACCTTTTGATTCACAATGGCAGCAACAGTGGCAGTCAACAAAGGTATGGGACTCCCTAGCAATGAGTCGGGCTTCCTTCTTCCAGATCCATCTTAAAGAAGTGATTCCCAAAGGGCATTCTCAGCTCCCTTGCACTGAGAGATGTTAATGGACGGGGAGAACAAACGTTTCTGTATCAGATTAGTTTGAGAAATGCAGAATTAAACAAAGCTAATCAAATTGTTTTGCTGTCTAGAACTTTTAATATGCTACCATACCTTATAACTCCTTAAAAGGAGATTTATTATGTAGGGTTTCCCACATTTTTTAAAACTCGGAACATGATATGTATTTTATTTCAGTTTAAACTATTTTAGAAAATTTCAGTGTGAAAGTTTCAGGATAAAAGAATCTATAGAAAAGTGAGAGCTTCATTCAGCCAATTTATTTGGTGATATGAAAGCAAAAGAAGAACGTTTCTTTTGATTCATGGGTCTGAATTACTTGTGAGCATAGATACACACTTAAAAGGAGCAATGGCCCCACTTTTAGATTATTTTCCTCTCATTTGGCTCTGCTCAATCAACTCTGCCTTTCCACAGTTAGGCCTGGACTAAACTGTCTTGGAACCCGGTGTCATTTTGGCTGTCAGACTAAGCATATCTTGTGCTGTGAGAATAAGAAGAATAAATACAGCTCCTGATCTCCAAGTCAAAGACAGTGGGAATTGATATTACACAGTAAAATGCAATGAGATTAAATCAATAACATCTGCAATAAGGCATAATGAAGGTAAAAATTATATCTCTGGCTTCCTGAACAGCTGTGAATCTATTTTTAATGATCCTCATTTTTGGCAGTCAGCTAACAACTTCTAAAACGTCCCAGAAATTGGATTGTTAGGCAGATGAGCACTGCAGTGGCTTGGAATATCATTAATTTCATTTGCCTTCTCCATCTGCATGGGCAAGACAGGGGCATCAAGAACTCATCCACCCATTCACCCCACCCAGCACCCCAGTGACTGGGCCTCTGGTGGCCCCAGCAAATGCTGGAAGCAGCAGGGCGGGCAGCTGCAGGGAGAGGGGCTCTCACGGGAGCAACATGGACAGTTAAATTAGGGAGAGAAAGGCAAAGTCTTCACTTTTCTAATGCCAATTGCAGCATATAATTGGCTTTGGTCTCTACATTATGCTATTGGAGGCTCATAACCATCGCAGAGAACAAGCCATTCCAAAGATCCCCATTTTACCAATGGGCACTTTGTTTCTGCGAGATCGCTCTGTTCAAGACATAGTCAAGGTCACACAACCAAGCGTAGGAGCCAGGACTCAACCCAGCTTCTCATTCCACAGCCAGTGCCATTTCCATGGCCCAGCAGGTCCTCTGCTGGTTTGAATAGTAGCCATGGGAAATGCCTGTGGAAAATGTGTTATTGAGGAAAGGTGAACACTCAGGAGTATCCATGCTTTTCCTAGCTGCCTGGCACCATTACATTTTGCTATAGCTTTTACCAGAAACCATGCCTGTAATTCAGGCAGTTGATCCCTTTGGTTGATAATGTTAAGCTAGCTTCACTTCTCTGGGCTGGCAGGGACAGGGCAGTAGTGGGTGGCACCCCATCCTCCAGCATCCCACAGACTTCCTTGAATTCCCAATTCACCCTTAATGGCTAGGAGGCCCAGGAAGCTGTAGGCTAAAAGGTGTTCCAGAAAATTGTAGCAGGAGGTAGAAATTCACCTTGCCTGAGTAAAAGCTGAGAGAAGAAAAATGAATACTTTATTGTCTTCCCTATACTGGGGAGCCTCCAACACTGAGAGAGATTTTGTGCAGAAGATGTAGTTGCAGCCAAGATAACTATTTGTTAGTTATGGAGCTGACTCTTTGCTGCCTGGAAAAATCTGACAATGAAGGCAGAATTTTATGATATAGGGGTAGGGGATGGGAATGGGCAGTGACGTGTTTGGATTTGAGAGAAGAGTCTGGTTCCAGGAGAGTTGTCTGATGATTAAGGGGTCCTGAGTTATTGACTAAGAAGGTAAGGATGGGGAAGTGGATGTGACTCAAGTGACTGAGCTCCCTCCTACCATATGGGAGGTCCATAGTTCGGTTCCTGGTGCCTCCTAAAGAAGAGAGCAAGCTGGCATGATGGACATGCACGGCAAACTGACACAACAAGATGAAGCAACAAGAAACACAAGAAGAAAAAACATAATGATAGACACAACAAAGCAGGGAACAGAGGTGGCTCAAGCGATTAGGTGCCTCCCTCCCATATCGGAGGTCCCGGGTTCAGTTCCTGGTGCCTCCTAAAGACACAGCACACAGCAAGTGCAAACAATGAGGGGGTGGGGAGAAATAAATAAATAAATAAAATAAATCTTTTAAAAAAAGAAAAAGAAGATAAGGCCATAAGAAGTGCTTTCCAATGGCAGATTGGATGCTGTTAAGAAAGGGAGAAACAGAAGAGGGCGTTTTGCCCATCGATCAGCAAAGAGGACTTAGAATGTAGCAGTATCACGAAATGCTGATGAGTAAAACAATGTCTGATGTGTTGGAAAACTAAGGTCTGCATCTGAGGACACTGGGACCATGGGAGGGTTTAAGATTCTTGCAGAGGGACAAGTGATGCTCAGGAAGAGAAGTGGGCTGGGGTGGGGGTGGGGGAAGTCCAGGAAAAAGTGGGAGAGCAAGCCCTGTCAGGCAAATGGGATCCAGGACCTGGCATGCTCCAAGGACCAGGAGGCAATGCCATGAGAGGACACAGAGGCTGGCCATCCTGTGTGCCCCCCCCCCATGCCACTGTGCCAGGACATGGCTTGGTGAACCCAGGAGCAGAGCATCTCCCAATATGCAGATGAAATCTTCTGGCTCCTCTTCCACCAAAAACCTCTCCACCAGCTACTCCCACATATGCTAAGGGACAGTGTGGGCCTTTGTCATGGTTTGAAAGAAGCTCTGGTAGAGGAGCAACTAATCAGCTTGCTTAATAGGAACACATACTGGCCGTGCAGCGTTAGCTGGGGGACACAGCCTTTCATCTCACCACAAGATAGTTGTCAGTGATGCAAAACCTCACTCTTTCAAGTGTTCATTGGCAAGGGTTTAACGCAGGCTTGGCAAGTAGGTTTTTCCTTATGCATCGACATAAATCTGTTGGCTCACTGTGTTCAGAAGGACTCTGAAGCTAGACCCAGGTTCATGGGCAAGAGTATTGCATTCAGTTAGTGAAGTCTGCCCTAAATGAGAGAGACAGAGGGGTTCCTGCATCCCTACCCCTTTCTCCATCGCAGAGGTGTTTGTATTTTGAGTGCAACGAAGCTTCAAGCACAAAGGGGACTTCATACTCACAAGTGAGGGAGATGTTATGGATGGAGGAGAGCTTCCTGCTAAATCTCAAACCACTACCATTTCAGGCTTCAGAAGTATCAAGCATCAAATTCACTGCTAATAAGGCCATTTGGAGGAACAGAGGCTCTAAGGAATGGTAAAGTAGAAACCAGAGGGACAATCTAGACTGCCCAGGGAACCTGATTTAAAATAAAGGATTGGGGAACTGGAACTACTACTAACCAGATACGAGTTAGCTGAATGTTCTTTTCCTTCCATTTTGAACAGTGAAAAAAAAGAAAGCCCAAAGAGACAAGGGAGATGGAAATATAATGTGTACACACAAACAGGTGGTGCATACTAACATATGTGTGTGTAGATACACTTATACACAAATCACAGACGTCATATTCGCAGCACATACATTGTATATAGAGGAGAACAACTGAGAGAATAAAGAGCCAGAAGCCAGGTGTGGCTTAGGTAGTCTTGGCTAACTAATTGAAGGCCAACGACCAAAAGGAGGAGCAGACCAAACTTAAGATGAGAGGGAAGCCGCCTGTTGATTAGATATCTAAACACTAACTTCCTGGCAAGCTGCAACTCCCTGGTACCTCCAAATGTGAGCCACAGATGCAGGGAGGCGATTTGTCTTCTGTGTCTGAGGAGATCAAAACCTGGGCTGCTTTGTGGTGCCTGGGAGCTTCCCTGTGAGTTTCAATTAGTTTTGAGACGACATGCAGGGCTTGAGTAAATTAAAAAGCAGAGCTTAAAAATTTAAACATGAGGGGACCTTACACTTTTCAGAAATATTTCTACATGTTAATATCTTTCTTCAAATGATTGCTCCTTAATAAACTGCATTTCACTGGTAGAATATTGTGATGCTAATAAACTCTGGGTTTCTGCTTTTGAAATGAAAAGCCAAAATGAATGCCTGGATCGGCTAATTTACCTTATGTGTTAACCTCACACATTTGGTGTAGAATTTACTCACCGGCCAGAATTGCCTAAGCAAAGGCACCTGGTGGCGGCACATGCCATGAAGAGCTAGGCTGGGAAGGCGTGCTCAGCTTTTGGGGCCTGTCAATGGGATGAGGTGTGCATTGCTCCTTCCCTTCCAAGACATCAATAATCACACGAGTCCATCACAGCCGTCACCATCCCCTCCATCCCCACCTCACCCCAGCAGGATAAAGAATTTCAAAATCCATCCCAAGACAGCACAATAGCATTCCCTACAACTTCCTGTGAAACCTGTTTGCCTCCCAAATTTAGGGGACTTGTCTCATTGCTAAATCAATTAGTTTATAGTATGTGCTTCGTAGAATGGCAACAATTTCACTTAGATGCTACCTTTGCCTTCAGCTAACCGATGAGATTGACAACATCCTCCCTAAGTAATTAAACAACAGCTTATTATTTGACACTTTGAGCCCTTTGTGCTTTTTTCCGAATGCCTTCCAAAGGGGCACAATAGAGGGATTCTTAACTTGGGGGCCCATGAACCCCCCAGGCAGTCCATGACCAGATCTTAAGGAGGATCTGTGATCCTGGATGTGAAAAATATTTTTATATTCACTAACTTCTAAGTGAAATTTAGCATTTCCTTCGGTTATGGGTGTCAGCAACAAAACAGTATTAGCAGTAGTTGTGATTTTTGTCATCAGTAGAAATCCCAGATTTCATCACATTACACTTGTTGTAGGCATTTTGGAAGGTCACATGCTCACTGCTACTTTGAAATTACAGTTCTTAGGCCAGCTGCTGGCTCTTGTAATTTAATGGGTTATTATAGAGGTACGCATATTAACACATTGCAAATTTGTCCTTATAAATATTTTGATAGCTGCCTTTTAATGTAATTGTTTTTCTATGCCATCCTATGTATTCCATTGTATACATTTAGAAAATGATTCTGAGAAGAAGGTCTATGAAAAGAAAGAGCACCCCTTTGATGAGGAGGCTTGGGTGACAGTCCTTGCTAAACCACTTTGGTCAAATCCCTGCATTTATTGCCTTTTTAAGGGAATATTTTTATTGAGACAAAATTCACATAGCATAAAGTTCACCATTTTAAAGTGGTTTTTAATGTATTGTGCATCCATCACCATTATCTAAATCTGTGACATTTTCATCACCCCAAAAAGAAACCCCATACCCAGTAAGTCACTCCCCATTCTCCTCCCCACCTCTTGCAAACACTAATCTCTATCCCTATAGATATGTCTGTTCTGGACATTTTATAAACACGGAGTCATACAATATGTAGTCATTTGGTCTACAATATGAGGGTGGAGGGAGGCACCATTCCCCACAGCCTTATCCTCCCTCCTTCTCCAGGCCACTAAAGGGGATAAGGGGCAGGCATCTGGGGCACAGCAGGGAGGGGGCAGGTGGGGGTGGGGAAGCTGGCCTCAAGAGGGAACCTTGGTTGAGTCTCGGTCCATGAAGGGGGCCTTCCCTCCTTCCCCACTCTCAGGCCCCATATTACTGGTCCTGGCTTCCTTCCCTAAGGAAAGTGTCTATTCTCTGGCCTTCCCACATCCTTGCCTTTCACTTCTACAGCTGCTCTCACTCACCCTAATCTCCAGGCAACATGTACTAAATCAGGGGTTCTTAACAAGAGGTCTATGAGCTTGAATTGAAATTCAAAAAAACATTTTTGTGGGCTGTGTTGATGCAGGTGTGGTATACGTATTAAATAATACACAGTATAGTGTGGGCTTAGTAAGGAGTCTGTGGTTTTCACCTGACTGGCAAAGGGGTCTGTGGAACAAAAAAGTTTAAGAAACCCTGCACTAAATTACAAAGCAAGGAGAAACCCATCCCCTAAATACCCATCAGCCCCAGCTCCCTCCCTCCTTTCCCCCAACATTCCCAAGTAAAGCCCATGTCCACGGGGAAAAAAAACCATCATTAACCATAATGTTTTCAAGATATATCCATTTCATAGCATGTATCGGTACTTTGTTCCTTTGTACGGCTGAATAATATTCCCTTATATGGATGTACCACATTTTGTTTATCCATTCTGGTCAAGTCCCTTTTAAGTTCTAATCTCCACTCAAAATTAAGGGATCGGGGTAGGTTATGGCTAAAGATTCTTCCAGCTTTCAAACTCTGCTTTTGCACCTTTCTTTTCGCCCCTGCTGTATTGTTTTCATAAAGCTAGGCTTAGGCTCTGTTTCAGTATAAAGATTGGCCTGTCAAGTTCCTGAGCAGGTGTTTTGCAATTCCATCTGCTTATATCTACCAAAAAGAAAAGGAAAAACTACTTTGAGAGCTTACCTAGTGTGCTGGATTGAATTATGTACCCACATTTAGACATGTTCTTGGTCTTGATCTGCATTCCTGGGGCTGTGAACCCATTTTTAAGTAGGATCTCTTGAAGATGTTATTTGCCAGCACCAGAATGTTACAGACTTTGGGGAGAAAGCATCACCTTGCTGATGCCCCCCTTTTGGACTTCTCCTAGCCTCAAATCCGTGAGCCAGTAAATTCCCGTTGTTTAAACCAACCCTTTGTATGATATTTGTCCTAGAAGCCTGGAAAAGTAAGACACCTAGTTTAAGCCATACGGGTAGATGATCAAAAATTGAACACTATCCTACCTTCTCCAATTATGCTTCCAGTATCACAGCAACCAGCCAAGTTATCATGTGCTGGGCCATGCACGGGAGACTGAATTTTTCAAAGTACACTCAACAGAGAACTCCTTTTCAGAAAATGCATGGTATTTTGTATGCCCTAAGGAACAAGTCAAGGTCTTATTCTAAGATTCTCCTTCTTCTGCCATTTGCAATTCTAAATTAGAAAAAAAAAAATACATCTGCCACTTTAAAATTTCAGATCAAAACAGCTTACTTCCACAAGCCCGTTAAGGATCAGAAAGATAAAGA
This sequence comes from Tolypeutes matacus, assembly GCA_026826555.1. NCBI lineage: Eukaryota > Metazoa > Chordata > Mammalia > Cingulata > Chlamyphoridae > Tolypeutes > Tolypeutes matacus. Next base: position 13,214,231 of record JAKSZT010053769.1, on the reverse strand, counting down.
ACACAAGGGTTCATGGAGATAAGGGGCTAGCAACAAATCCTCAAATTGTATAAGTACAAAGCATTGCTAACAGAGTTCACCTGAGGTTCTGAAGCTACTTATTAGCTTATTGACTTTCACCATTGTCTTTATTAGATTATAAAATAGCACACAACTAACTACAGAAATAACACAAAGGTTTCTGCTGCAGTTCGACAAATGCAAATTTAATGAGAGATGAAATCATAAAGTACTGATTGTATTACTTAATGCTATGATAGCCACCATTCCCTAAACGCATAAATAAAAAAGGAATCATCTGTATTTTTCTCCCCGACTCTATCTTTCTCTGACGGCAGCTAAATCAGTCCCGTTCTGTTTTCCGCCTTTTCCTTTGTTACATAACCACACTTGCCATCCTTTCTTTCATTTCCTTCCTAGTGCTCTCCCTCACTGCAGGGGTGCCTGCACCTCACGCTTAAGACACCTCCTTACACCTCCTGGCACATGATGCAGCAGCATTTACTGTTCGCAGCCCAGGACATTCTTTGCTTGCAAATGCTTTAGACTCTTTTCCTTGGGAGATAAACCAGGAAATCTGAAAATTTATACCTAATCTGTCATAGCCCTGTCACCCAGTTCAGTCCTTTCTAAACAAAATCCTTTTACTGAGAGGAAGACAATATCCCCATTTCATAAATAATTTTTTCCCACCAACCTTAATCTGCTGTCCATGAATATTAATGAGTCTCATCGATTCACGTCTCCATTTTATGTCCAATATTAGACACCTTCCCAGAAAGCTAGCTGTCAAGGTTGCAAAGGAACCTATTTCACTTTCACATTAAATTAGCAAAATGAAAAGGAGCAACTTCTTTGGCTTGTAGGTTTTAAGAGATCTTGTTTCAACCCGACTCTCTGATTTCCTCTACATTGTTTCTAAATAACAGGTGATCCTTGAAGGATGGGAAGGTAGGTCGGTCCTGTTCTGTCTGTTGATAGTTGGTCAGCTGATCCCATGGAGAACTTTAGAGATCCTGAAAACGAGTTTCTTTTATCGGTTGTGATGACTTTGCTTGCTTTTTGAGGTACCTTCCTTGTTGAGTCTAGGTCTGAGTTCCTATGGGATTCTGCTTCCTTTGGCTATTCCTGCTTTCACATTTTTGCCCTTAGAAGCCAGAGATTTAGTGGGATTGGTTGCAGGGCTGCCACTGGTTCTAAGGGAACTTTGTGAAAGTTAGAAAAGTGCCCTTCTCATGAGAAGGCTAATGAGAAAGGCATTCATTCCTTCTAGAAGGACACATTAGAAACAGGAGCTCCCCCCAGGTGGACTTAGCGTTGTACCAGGATCCAGTTCAGCACTTGCTCTCCACTCCATGAGACCCCCTGGTTAGTTTCTCTTATCAAATCTTTCACATATCCCCTTTTTTCTTGGATCCAGGGTGTTTCTGAGACACGAGAGGCATGTACTTTTTGCTTAGGTTCCTCTCAATTTCATTTTTTTCACACTTCTCTCTTTTTTATGACATTAATGTTAAACTCCTTGTTTATCTGCCAGGTTTTGCTGAAGCACCCCTAATTCAGCTTTACATCTTTGATCAACATGAATAGAACTTCAAATGACATCGCTGGGTTTTTTGTTTGTTCATTTGGTTGGTTGATTTTTAAATACATGCTTTCACATGCTCAAAGAGTTGCTTGCCCAAAGCATTATTTTTGCTTAAATGGCAAACATATGGCCATTATATGTTTATAATATATAGCTGCCAGAGGAGGCAGTGTTATTTGAGGGTGCCTGGGAAGCCCGCTCTAGCCCTAAATACACCCCTCCTTGCTTGTCACTCAGGCCTGAAATTCCACCTTAAATTCACATTCTTTTGGATTAAATAAATGCAGCCCAGTTGCTATGTAATACTTTTAGAAAAAACGAAGTAGATCATATTAGTCATTGGCAAGTTACTGAGAATTGGTTTTATAAAAACCTACTCCAATGGCAGCTATTTGAGAGAAGAAAAAGGGACCTGGGCATGGATGCACTGATTCCCTGATAGGCCTGGGTAGGCTGGAGCAGAAACCAGTTTGAGCATGCTGTGCATTTTGGGGGATCCCTCAGAGAACAAGAGGCATGGAAGGCAAACTTCCCATGGTTTTTTCTAACACAGTCCCAGGGTAGAGCTAAAAGATCCAACCTGGTATCACCTGTTCAACAGTATTGCTGTTTCCCAAGGTGACTGAGACTCCCTTCTAACCCCTTGCAGCAGCTGAAAACTTGGGGTCCTGCTTGGGCCTAGGCCATCTCCATCTGTTTTGATCTGTCCAGTGTGTACACCGAACTTCCTTACAGGCCAAGGTTTGGTGATGTTTGCAGGACAGGGTATATGCCTCCAAGGAATTTGTTTCTGACTTGAAAATAGCTTTCTGTGGAAAGATATTTGAGAGACAGAGCATAGATGCAAAGAATGTTGGAGAAGAAAGGGCCCTTAAAAATCATCAGCAGTCTAGTTTCTCAAAGTGGGCCATGCACACACTGGGGGGCACATAGGCATGTGTTCTGTACAAATTATTCCTGGTGCCTCTTCCTGGAGTGTTGGCTATTTATGGAGTGGAGCGAAGCAGACATGCATTGTAACAAGCACCATAAGAAAAGAATACTTGGCCACCGAAAATGGAGCTAAGGACCACAGAGCTCGTCTAGGCTCTGTATTTTTCAGACCTGATTATGTATCAGAATCACCCACAGAACATTAAACACAACTTGAAAACAATCCTGTTGCCAGGCCCCTTTCCAGATGGATCTAGGTGCATCAGGATGTCTTTAGAGCTCCACAGTGATTCTAAGGTACAGCCAGAATTGAGAACCACCAGATTCCAGCCCAGCTGAGGCTCAGAGGGTGAAGTATCCTGCCCAAGCTCACACAGCTCATTTGTACGTGATGTTATTACTACTGTTCTATGATAGGCTTCTCAACAGGACCAGCCCCTCAAAAAAACCTAACAGTGTATTCAGTGCTCTGTATTCAGCTACTGAACTGTGCCTTTCTCTATGTTTTTTAGTTTATGGGATCAGTTAACACACACACACACCTGGACAGGTAGATCTAAGGCTCCCTCTAGCAGAAATGTTTAGCAGGGATTAAAAGAGATTTTTCTCCAGATGAAAGCATGTTTGCCCCTTTATCTAAGTCAAGAAGGAAACTGTCATCTTCTGACTCTCCCCTATGTTGGAGGAAGGATTTACAATTCTATTTTACACCTTCTTCCCAAACCGCAACACCCTCAGCCCTGCACCATGCTATTTCTCATCCCTCTGGGCCTTTATCTGGAATTGTAGGCTCAGATTACTGAAAAGCATTTTGTCATACTTTGACCACAACTCAGGTCCCTCTCTTGAATAAATGAGTATGTCTGTTGGGGGGGTGGTGGGAAATAGGGGCTGCATACACACACACGCACACGCACACACACACCCATACATACACACACATACCCCTCCCCCCATATCAGGGAAAGAAAACCTGGCAGAAGCTGTAAGGTGTCCAGACCCCGAGAGCAAATCTCACACTAGGAGATTGTCCCACTACTGTGCCTGAATAAAGACCTCTGAGAGGAGCTGAAGCAGATGCACACATGGGATCCTGGGGGAAATGTGGGGAGGAGGGGATGGGAGGAACAGAGAGTGCATTTGTTCTCTTGAGATTCAGCAGCCAGGCAAGGTACCAGGGATTGACGAACCAGAGGGAGGATGGAAGCAGCGGGGCATTCAGAGTAAGTAGTGAAATTCTTATTATGTCGCCACTGGAATTAACATGCATACTTTCCTCTCTCCATAGGTTTCTCTCCGGCTCTGGCTGCTATGAAATATTCCAAGCCAATGGAGCAAAGCCCTAGAGGAAAGACATCTGAAGATGGTCTTTCAACCCAGAACTTTATAAAAATGAGAGTGGATTCATTGAAATTTAGAAAAGCCACATAATGGACTACACTAAAAACAGTTTGCTGAATCATTAACTGCAGGCTGTGCACATGTGTAGGTAGGTAATTGTACAAATCAAACTACAAAGACTGCAGGGCAGGATCTTGATGCAGTGGCTAGATCGGGCTTTCTGTCCAGGCAGACATAAGTTCTGCTTCCACTGCTGTGTGATCTTGGGCAAAGAACTTAACCTCTCTGAGACTTGTTTATTCCAACTAAAAAGTCATATTGAATTCCTATTTCATAAACATGTCTTGAGGATTAAATGAAATGATGTAGGTAAAGGTCTTACCACAGAGCTGTAGCACATGGTAGGTGTACAGTAATAATAATTATTGACTATTATTAATCCTTGCCTTCCCTCTGCTCCCACTCCAGGGAATAATAGAAACTTTAGCCAAGAGTGACTGAAAGGAACATTTCTGTCCAGATCTTGTTCCAACACTTTAACACTTTCTTCTCCTTATTCGACTTAATTTACTTTATGCCACATGGGCCCCCATCCACAAGAGCCCAGCAGTCTGATCATCTCTCTGGAACAGGGCCAGTATACTAATTGAGAAGACTTCTCAGTCTCTGTCTCTAGTTATTCAAATGTTACACTGTGAGTGTGTGTTGAGACTGCTGTCCAGATTTGCTTCCTGTTCAATTCAGGCAATGCTGAAAGATGAGGTGGTAGTTTCCATTTCTTCCAACATTGTCTGGAGAAGTGACCTCAGAATTGTGTCTCTGGGCTATCCTTAGCAGCTCCAGATCAGAAGTTCTCAGGGGACCCCTGCATTTGAGGACACATCTTTGAGTGCTGTGTTGGCAAAAGGAGAAAAATAAGGACAATGAAGTGAGATTTTTTTCTATAAAGAGTTGTCCCTTACACTGAGATGATGGCCTGCTAATATTTTTAGTATTAGGATATGGGTTTTTTTTGTATGTGTGAAGCAATGGAGTAAGTAAATGTTATTTTTCTATGCCTTGACTTGGAAAATAAAAGGTAGCAAATCCATGCCAACCCTCTTCCCCTAATTTTTAAAAAAAATTTGTTTTACTGGCTTATGAAATTAAAAAACTAGAAACCACTTCTATGGACCACCCTGGCTGTTTGGGGAAAGAAAATAACTTCCAGATTAGGAGCTACCTGGGACATTTTCCTCCAGACTATAGACTCCAGAGCTTTCTCTGCATACGTTATTTCATGTCTCTTTATAGATGGCTAATATGGCAAATGAGGGCATAAGGAACTTTATGAGCGTTTATAGGCTCTTTAGTAAACCAGTCAGGTACCGGTAAAGATCAATGCAAAGTCGAATGTGCTGCCCCCATCCACACTGTGGAACACAAACCCTTCCTTTGTGTGAATAGGTTTAAGAACATTTGCCGTTGATGCTGATAAAGCACCGCCCCCCCCCCAAGATTATGTTAATAGTTTTACTTTTTAAATAAATAATGACATGTATTAAAATGGTTTTTGGGGGTTTGAAAAGACTACTTTTTTTTTTGCGGAAGGGAGAAAGGGGTATCCAATATTATTAAAGTGCTCCTTTGACCATTATAACTTAGTAGGTCCCAAACTTCACTAGCCATGAGGTCACATTTTCAATAATATATCCTGAATACTTGGCTTTGTGCCCAGTCCCCCTGTGTGTGCCAAGGCCACCTTGGCAACTATTTCTGGAATGCCCCAAGAAGGGCTGCGATGATTCCCCAAAGCTTTCCTGGGGGTTACCTGATGCTGTAGCCAACCACGGGCTACAGATTGTTGCCTGCAGGCCGTGCCACAGCCGGGGTTGTCCACTTAGCTGGGCCCTCCTCTCCTGCATCCTCTCTTTCTCTACTGCGCTTTGTGATGAATTTCTGCAGCCTCCTCCTGGAATAACTACTGGTGCAAGTCCTTCCCCTCTTCTGAGATTCAGTTCAACCACATTTCCTCTAGGATTTTTAAGATCCTTACATTATAAACAGCTTCTCCTTCTCTTTCTCCTGTTGCACTTTGTATCCCCATAATCCAAGGTATACGTGAGGAATACTGACATGGTTCTTTATGTACCTATCTTCTTATCACTCCCCCTACCATGTGAATCTCAGGATGCAAAGACTAGATCATATCCACTTTTTATTTAACTGATGATAGCACTGGCCCAGTATATTGTATCTAGTATAAGTCTGGTAAATGCTGAATAAAATGGAACTGCCTTAGATTCTCACTAAAGTGTATATGACTGATTGCTATACCTCTCCAGAATAGGGGGAAAAAATTGTCTTCCCCTGATAGGAATTTTTGTACTAATCAGTCCATGGAGGGAAATCACACAGGATGTATAGCCCACACACCATCCAGGTGTGTGAAGCATCAAAGAAGCATACAGATTCATGACAAGAGTCCCTACTTTGTCCCCCACCAGTCTCTCCAAACAACATTACTGGCAGATTTTTGCACAATATTAGCCTCATTTAGTCAGCCATCATTTGCCATTAAAAAAAAAAAAAAAAAAGAAAAACATGAGGAGAAGAGTTAAGGGTGAGTAGAAAAAAAAGAGCCTTTGAATTAAAATCTAGCTTTTCTTTGAACATCCAGATGATTAAATGAGATCCAGACGAAAGCAGGCAATTTCCAAAAAATGAAACCCAGCCGGGGGTATCTGCATTCCCTCATGTTTCTACTGGTAACCCCGTGGTAAAGTAATGATTGATTTGGAGAGAATTATGGCTATTATAAACTGTAATCAGTGGTGGATGAGAATAATTACACAGGGAAAGAGGAAAAAAGCTGAAACATGGCTGAGCAGTGTTCTGATGGATGGGGAAGTCATTTCCTGGCCGTTAATGACTGATTTTTCAGCAGTCAGCACACAAGCTTTAATCCCAGAGGGGAGAAGGAGACAGAAAATGGCCACATTAGTAAGGATGCTACTGACTTAACCTCACCAATTTTAATCTGAACAGAGCTGGTGCCCACCCCCCGGTCCATCCTTGCTTTTGTCCCACTGTTCAGATATACCCTCCAGAGGTGGGTTAGGGCCTGGCCTTTATCTTATCAGAAAGAGCTGTGGTTGTAGAGAGCTGCCCAGTATCAGGGTGTGAGATGTAGCATCGTAGGATGTTAGGACTGGACGGGCCATAGGAATCACCTAATCCAATATCCTCATTTTATTGACGAGCCCAGAGAGGTGAAGGGACGTGTCCAAGCCACACAGCTAATGGGCTTTAGGCATCAGGGGCAATGACCCACACAGGCCCAGAAGGGAGATTGACTTTGTAAAAGAGGCATGTTCAGTATCTCTGGAGGAGACAGCATTGCTAAAACCCATTCAAAATTGGCATCAGTTTAGTTTCGGGCCTTCCAAGACAGCCTTTGAAGTCTAGTATTCTCTTTGCTTAAGTTGTTGCTGGATAAGGTTACAAGAGGTCAGACTAGGTACGGGTTTGTGGAATGATCTGTTTTGGTTTACAGACCAGCCATGAGTCCCCTGAACTGTGACAGAGAAAGGGGGGGGGACCCAATTTATCATTTGCAGCCATAAAACAGGATAACTGATGAAAGTAGATTAGAAGCCATAAAACTGTGTAAAACAGGACAGCCAAGATTCAGATGGTGACAGGCGTTCCCCTTCAGGACCCTTATGACTTTCAAGAGCCTTTCGGATACTTGTGTGAAGAACTGGGTTTCCCTCCCGCCTCCAATTCAGAGCCCCCAAAGGGAGAGAAGATGCACAATGGCATTGGGCCTGTGACAGATGCCAGCAGCAAGCTCTCCTTCTCCCCAGCTTTGAAGGGCAAATCCGATCAAAAGGAAGGAAGGATCATCTTTTGAGAAAATATGACTGCTTTTGAGGTTAAATTATGTCAAGATATAAGATCAGGAATGACCAGATGCTGTTTATCCAATCTTAATTAAATTTGGACTTCTTTGGGGGGGAAATACCTCAGTTCCAGGAAAAGTTGTTTTGACTCTGAGGCTTTTTGGACTCTGTTTTATGAAAATAAACATTTTAATCAGGATTATACCAACTTTCCTTAATTTTCACTTTGAAGATATTTTCCGGAGCAAACTGTCTTGAGCCAATCGATGTATGTCCTTGGTGATATTCTATTCAACACTGCTAAAGCAGCTCAAGGTTTTCTCCATTTCCATTTTTAGCTTCCTGAAATTATTTTCAACAGGATCATACTTTTCCAGGTACATTTCATGATGACAATTTGAAAAATTATTCTTCTGTTTGGTATTCCTTCCCACTTCTTCAGGTAAGCACACCTTACTTTTCCTTTAGGGAACCAGCCCTCCCCTAGTCCAGAGGATCCTGCTATAGTATAAATCCCAGAGCAGCCTCCCACTCCAGCAGCACCCCTTCCAACCCGAGCTGCAGAAGGAGGCAGAGGATCCCAGTGGGACAATTAGCATCCTCTATCCCCAACCCATGGTCATTGGCCTCGGAATGGGCCTGACTTATGTGGGGCAAATCATCTTTCTTGAGATTTGATATATGGCTGCTGAGAGAGTGAGTGCCTTTTCATTTTGAAACAGTGGCTGTAAGGATATAGTTTTTGAGCTGCGTAAACCATCTTTCCAGCTGTAGGAAAGAACCAAAGGGCATGTGAGAGATCTATGATGCCTCCCAAGCCTTGGGATCCAGTTTGGGAACCAGTGGAGTTCCTTCTTTGCTGTAAGCTAGGTGGAATTGGGTATTGTCACACACAACCCAAAGATTCCTGCTGAGAAAAATGCTTTACATTGAGCTTGCTTTTAGATTTTGGTCAGAGCCCAGTACTTATTTTTTAAAACGAAATCTTTATAATGGACTACTAGGCCAGTAACAAAGGAATATAGTGCTTTTTACAGCAGAAAGTAAATCTTTTGACTATAACTTAGATTTCCAGGCTTATTTTGTGTCTAGCTGCAACTAGTCTTTGGATTATATATTTTGAATGAATGAATGAATGAACAGACAGACAAATGGGCTAAAACACCCACTGGAAGCCTCCATTATGAATGAATGATTCTTTTTCTTAACCATGCCTACATACATGCATGCCTACACTGGCTCCCATGGTCCCACAAGAAAGAAAGTAAAGATTCTCTAGAAAGAATACTTGGGAGTAATTGTTTAACTGCCATTTAAGGAAGCATGCCCTTTCCTCACAGCCAGTGCCAAGGGTGGGATCAAATTATAAGAACTTTAAAGGGATGCAGTAATTCCCGAAGGGAAATTCAGCCATCAGGCTCAGAATCCCTTCCCACTGAAACTTTCCCCTGCGGGGTCCAACCTTCTCTGCTTTTGAGGATTCGTTTATGCATCCGAAACACCCCGTTTCTCATAGGCTCTGCCTTGTTCTGTACACAGCCATCTTGGGAGGAAGAGTGGAGGAAAGGTATATGCGCAGTCAGTCGATAATTTCCTGGTGTGGAGGATGAGTGTCTGAGGATGCCGAGGCATTCCAAAGGCTCTTCTCCTTTGGGGGCATCTTTGAGGAGGCTACAGAGCACCTGGGTACCTGTTAGAGGGGTACTGGTTGGTGACTGGCAGGACAGGCTGGTGGGGCAGTCATGTCAGCAGAGCATACAAGAAACGATTCGGCCCCAGGTATTCGGTACCCGGGACGGTACTTGCCCTGCCCCCAAGGAAAACATCCTACTGCCCTGGTCCTCTCCTATGAAGAGCAATTTCTCAGCTGGGAGGAGAAAGTACAGAGAGAAGCTGCCCCTGGGCACAAATATCAATTGTGTTCACTGTCACCAGGGAGACACACAGCTTCTGCTCCAGGCAGAGCCTTCCCCACTTTATTCTGTCAAGAAGGCCTTCTTCATGAAGAGTAAAAGGATTATTTTGCGGCAGTCACTTAACCCTGGAAAATGAAGACAAACCACATCCCAGCTAGCTTGTGGGCATCTTTTTGTCTTATTTGTTGCTGACCTGCTGAGTGTAATGTATTCCTGTGGGTTTACTAGTAGGTCAGTTCTCTGTATTGGGCGGTCTTTTTTTTTTTTCTTAAACAATTTATTGAAGTATATCATTCATACATAAACAATAAGTGTTCAGTAAACATTGTGAACTTACAAAACAAACATGCATAACATCATACAGGGCTCCCACACATCACCCCACCACAAATACTTTGCATTGTTGTGAAACATTTGTTAACAAATTATGAAAGAGCATCGTCCAAGTATTACTACTAACTATAGTCTGTATCTTACTCCCCTATACTTTTTTTTTTAAGGATTTATTTATTTACTTTTATCCATTTTTACACAACCCCCCACCCCCGTTTTTGCTGTGTCCATTCACTGGGCAACTGTCTGTGTCCATATCCTTCTTATCCTTCTCCTCCTGTCTTCCCTGAGATTCTATCCTTGGAAACTCCAATGTGGGAGAGAGGCATCTTACCACCTGCGCCACCGTAGTTCCTGGTTTTTCAGCATGTCTCGTCTTGGCTCTCCCTTGTGTCATTCTCCTGTTAATTCATCATCTTGCTGCATGGCTTGTGGGGCCTGATGGCGCACCCATGTGCAGGGCCTGGGGAGCTCACCTGCACGTGTGGCCTGGCGGCCCACATACCTTCTATATTTTTCTTTTTTCAAATTTTTACTGGGAGGTCCTGGGGATCAAACCCAGGTCCCTCCATATGGGAGACAGACGCCCAGCCACCTGAGCCATATCCGTCCCCCCTGCTATATCTATTAAGGTTGACCAAAGATACCTAGAGTTACAGTCTTTTCCCATACAGGATGGTCATATAATAAATCAGGCTTAGTTTATCACCAGCATTCTAAAAACCAGACCTAGGGAGAAAAACTAGGTCTGGGGACACATGCATGGTTTCTAATATAGCGAATGTTTAGCCTACCCTGATTATCACAAAATCAGGACAGCAAGAATATTTGCATTTGGGTGGTCTTTGAAGTTAATCATGATATAATACATATGTATACATACAGTATAGACACACACGAGGGTATACCTTTATGAATATATGTCCATGGTATATGCATATATAAACATACAATAATATGCATGTGTGTGCATATGTATATGTCTATATCTGTCTTATTCATAACTGTCACCTGTAAAGAGATGTTTAGCACATTTTTGAACAAATGGCTTCCTGCTCTTTTGGGTTGATAAAAGTGGGAATGCTTATTGTAGAAAAATAAGAAGCAGCAGAAAGTTGTGAAGAGAACAATAAATACCAGCAATAATTTCACTAACGTGAGAAAACTCTTCTTCTGCTTTATTCACTCCAGTCGTTTTCATGCATATTGTGTGGGTATGTTTTTCCCCATAACCCAAGTCACGGTATATACAGTTCCTCATGTTGCTGTTCCCATGTTTGTTGAATAATTTTTGAGCCGAACTTTGGCATGGCTTTCCAGGGATCTGCAGTGATATGAGTGTGTGATGTCTGCATGGCTCTGACCCCAGAACTTGGAGTGGGTGGCACCCCTATGCCCTCCCTCTTGTAGCTTGTTAACAGCCCCAGTTGAAGAAGCCAGGGAGGGGCCGAGGCACTGCCCACTGGCACAAACCCCCTCCCCCTTCCCCTCTTGCTCGCCCCCACCTGCTCCCCTTCACCCCTGTCCTAGCAGCAGGGCTGGGCCTGCCGCTTGCTGTGATCCAGAATGAGGCCTTTTGCTCCGCCCCGGCAGAGAGCAGACCCCGCCCCTGAGTTGAAGGTGGGCACGCCCCGCTCTGTGTGGGCGTGAGGAGTATCTGTGAGGCCAGGTGGTTGAGTGGTGTCTGCAGACTTAGACTCAGACCCTTCCGAGCTCTCCGAGGCCTTAGTGGCTGAGCGCAAGGGGGCCCGTGGCTCTGTTGCGGGGCCCTGCGCACGGTGTGTGCGTTATTCTCAGAGGCAGGGGGATGAGCTGCCTGGGGAAAGCGGCTCGGGAGAGTGACTGCGTGAGTAATAGACTTTAGCAAGTGACAGTAGCTCTCGGCTTAGCCGCCCATAGCGTGGCAGCCCCACCTCACCCCCATTCCAGCTTCTACTTAAGCTGCCTCGATTTAGTTGGCCCTAAAGCACTGAATTCAGAAAAGAAAAACAAACAAACAGGATAGAGAACAAACATTATAGGGAAGGCCGTTAAGAAAAGATTTAGGCACAAAGACATTTTTACATTTTTTTTAAAGCACCAATAAATTCCTTCTCATAAAAATGTCAGAAAACAATTTAAAACGAAGGAAAGACACTTACAGGCAGAATCACCAAAGATACCCGAAGTCAAATGAATACAGGAGAAAAGAGCCTTGAACTGGTGGCGGTGATCCAGGTGAGAGGCTAGATTAGCCTTCGCTGGCCCAGCTAGAACTCAGGCGGTCCTGGGGACGCCTGCTCTGCCTGGCTCCAGGCCACGAGACAGCGCCCCCTGGAGGCTGTGCGGTTGAAAGGGAAGGAGGGTCTGGGCATGCTGTCCTTGATCTACTCAGTTAGGGGCCCACTGATTCCGGCCTTCTCCGAATTCCCGCGCCAAGCAGATCCCCCACAGCCATTGGTTGGGGCTTCCTGGAACGTAGGGTCAATGTAGAAGATTCTGGGCATCTGCGGGTGTCTCTGAGCACGTGTGCCTCTAGGCAGTCTGAGTCACTCTTTTGGGATTGTCTGGGGATATTTATCAATTAACTAGGCCCTTTTGTGTTCTATTTCACTTTGAACAGGACATAGTTGACCTGGGGTTATAAATGCTAGACCTTTGGAACTATCCCTAAATAGGGACAGTTTGAAAAGTAAGGTCCTTAGTCCCAGGAGATGATCTAAAAAAATAAAACAAGGCATGTTGTGGTTTGAAAATTGGGAGAACCCTTCTTGCAAATGCTTGGAAAGGTCCTGCAGCAAATACAACTGTTCAGCCTGGTTTATGAAGTCTCACAATTTTATTCAATTCATGGAACACACATTGGTATCCCATGGAACTATTCTAATACACAGATTTTGAAATGCTGTTAAATCGTGAGGCATATGAACAGCCCCCTGCCTTTTCCTCTGATGCTGGATGGTTTACTAGAAAGAACAGCTTTTTGGTATTTCTAAGCCTTCATATGATGGTGCTGATTTAACAGGGTGGACTTAAAGATATCACTGATGTGATTCCAGTTTAATTTATTGGATAGTTTTCTTGTTGGGCCTCCTCTTACTCTTCTATTAAAAACACTTTAGTGTCTTGTTTCTTAATGATTAGTTTTATCGTTATCATTAATGACATTTACTGAACATTCACTGCTTCCAGGGACTGTACCAGCCCTTTGCATGAATTATCCTGTTTAACCCCATGCCAGCTCTAACAGGGAAATAATATTTTCTTCCCGTTCAATAGATGAGGAAACTGTGGCTCAAATTGGTAACATGCTTGGGGCAGTCACCTTCTAAATGGGATTCAAATCCACGTGGTCTGACTGAAACCCCTGCTCTTAACCATCACACATTATTCACTTCAAATATCTCAGCTCCAAGGTTTTTAAGTACTCACAGATAGAAATTTAGTGTGCACAGCTTAAGACCTTGTATATTAAGTACTTTTGCCTCCACATATTTATAGCCCTAATCTATCTAATTCCCTAGCTGCGTACCCTCTCTCCTTTTTCACTTTCCTCTTGCAAACGTTTATTAAATTCCTACTAGATGTTAAATGTGGGCTTCTAAGTGGTGAAATGAAAAGTCAGTGGAAGACATGGGCTGTGTCCTCAGGGAGCTAACAGTCCAAATCAGGATTTTAACAAGTCAATCAATGCCTGAAACGCAGCACACTTTCTCTGAGTGCACAGAAATGCAGCACTAATGAATGGGAGTCAGGAGGAACCTTCCAGAGGAGGTGTGAAGAGAGCTGATTCTCCAAGGAAGGGAGGATGGACATTCTCGGAAGACAGACTGGCATCCTGGAGGGATGGAGGCTGGAGATGCCAAGGAGTTTGGAGAACCGCAGATGCTGTATTTGGGTCCTGCTGGAATGAAGTGGGCAATGCCCCTCACAGGAATAAGCAGGGTCAGGTCTTGAAGGGGCCTGTAGTATATGCTAAGGAACTGCAATGCTATGGCGAATGAGATGACTAGGTGTATGCTTTAGAAACAGCCCTCTAGCAGCAGTGAGGAGGACCTCCAGGGGAGGAGGGATTAGGTAGAAGGAGTCAAATTAGGAAGCAGGAATCTAGGGGAAAATGATGAAGACCTTCCCTAAGACAATGGCAATGTGGATGGACAAAAAGAGACAGACTAGAGAATATTTAGCAAGAAAAATAGATAGGATTTGATTGACTTTTATTTATTTATTTATTTATTTGCTTTAACATTTATTTGCATTTATTGTATGCTGAAGTTGTTCCCGAGCCATAAGTTTTTGTTTCTTCAGTTTCTTCTGGGATATCTTTTTCTTCTGTGCAACCTCCTCTTCTGGTTTAGGAACTATTTGTTCTTTTTCAGTAAGGATCATTTCAATATGGCAGGGGGAGCTCATGTATGGGTTAATCTGGCCATGAGCTCTTTAGGTACCAGGGCACTTCTTGGGGGCTTTGTTCACCTGGATGTGCCCAATGACCAGAGAATCTACATCTAAACCCTTAAGTTCAGCATTACTTTCTGCATTTTTAAGCATGTGCAACAAAAATTCAGCACTCTTTTTGGGCCACCGACCCTGTGTCCAGCCCCACTGTTTGGCCTGGGCACACCTACCAATGCCACCATTGTAACGACAGAATGGCACACATTGCTTCTGTAAAGTGACATCTTTCAGATACTTGGTGGCTTTTCGAATATGCATACCCTTGATGGCCTGGGCAGTTTCTCGGGTGTCCTTAAAGTGAACACGAAGATTTGCACCTCTTGATTTGCATGATTTTGTGGGGTTTTCTGGGTCAAGGGAATAGCGAACCATTTTCAGAGATCACCTCGGGCGACTCCTGATTGACTTTTAGATGTGGAAAGTGAGTGAGGAGTTTAAAAAAAAAAAAGATGTCTACATATCTATTTCTATCTGATTACTGGTAATGATGCCTGTGGGAATGGACAAGGTGGGATTAAAGCTTTGGGATAATGGATAGCATTGGAGTTGAGGGAACGGAGCGGGGGAGATAGAGGGGCAGCAAGGAGGCTGCTGTGTCTGGCTTGGACAACTCAATGGATGATGGCGCCATTGAGACAAGTTGGGCCTTCATCTCAAGGTTCCTACCTGTGATTTGACTTGTAGTCTTCCTAAAACGGTGAAACACTGATTTCCAGAACAGAAACAAAAGCTTATACTTTTATTTCCTGTTCTTAAATCTTAGCTAAAATTTAAATTTGACAAAATTACTTTAAGATAAATTTTATCTTTTTTTCTCATTATAAAAGTCACACATTTTTATTTTGTATATTTTGGAAGATTGACAAAAGTACAAAATATTCACCTATACTGTCACCAAAGAGAGAAGTAATTTAGAGGTAGTGTTTGTTCTTTTTTTCTTTTCCTTCCTTTCTCCCTTCCTTCCTTCCATCCTTCCTCCCTCCCTTCCTTCCTTCCTTCCTCCCTTCCTTTCTTCCTCCCTTCCTTTCCCTTCCCTCTCCTCCTCTTCCCTCCCCTACTCTTCCCTCCCCTTCCCCTATTCCCTCTCCTCCCCTCCCCTCCCCTCCCCTCTCCTGCCCTCCTCTCCCCTTCCCTTCCCTTCCCTCCCCTCCCTTTCCTTCATATATATGTATTTTATAGGCATAGCTCAGAGATATTGCAGGTTCAGTTCCAGACTACTGCAGTAAAGCAAATATCGCAATAAATAAGTCACACGAATTTTTTGGTTTCCCAGTGCATATAAAAGTTATGTTTACACTATACTGTAGTCTATTAAGTGTGCAATAGCATTATGTCTAAAAAACCAATGTACCTAACTTAATTAAAATGTGACACAGAGAAATGAAGTGAGCACATGTTGTGTCAAGCAAGCCGATTGACTTGCTTGACACAGGGTTGCCACAAATCTTCAGTTTGTAAAATTGAGCACAATCTGCGAAACACAATAAAACAAAGCACAATAAAATGAGGTATGCCTGTATTCATTCATTCATCTATTCATCAATTTATTCAAATGGTACTTATTGAACATCATCTATATGCCAGGCACTGCTGTAAACACTGGGGATACAGCAAAGAACAAAACATTACCTCAAGGAGCTTAAATTCTAACGGGAGGGATACCAATATCAAATAAACAAATAATGTATGTTGGGTAAATACTATGGAGAAAAATAAAGCTTGGCAAGGAGCTTGGAAGGAGATCTGCCATTTTATGTAGAGTGGACTGAAAGACCTTTTTGATAAGTTGAGACATTCTTTAAATACATAAAAGAGTAAGGGAGCCAGCCATGGAGATAGCCAGGAAAAGAATGTTCTGAGTGAAAGGAACAACAAGTGCCAAGGCCCTGCGGTGAGAAGATGCTCAGTGTGTTTGAGAAGCAGCAAGGAGGCCTATCTGGCGGGAACAGAATAAGTGAATCAGGGAACAGAAGGCGATAAAGTCATGGAGCGAGCAAGAGCCAGTTCATACTGAGCAGAGAGCAAATTCTTGGGGCAAAGATAGAAACATGGACACAAATTTAGGAGGCCCTTTAAAAATTCCACACAAGAGGTGATAGTGGCTTGGACTAGTGTGTAGTGGTGGAGGGGGAGAAGCAATTGGATTCTGGATCCACCTTGAAAGCAGATTGGAGGGATGTGTAAGACAGGGGTCAAGGTTTTGAGCTCAACAACCGGCAGAATGGAGATTTTGTTCACTGAAGTATGATTGTTTATTTATATACCTGCATATACTTTTACTTAATTAAAACATAATTTTGTATTCTGCTCCCCCACCTTATTTCCAAAAGGCAGAAAATTAAAGAAAACCAAACAGCCAAACGGGAGACATACTTCCTGTTCACTGTTTTACTTTTTCTATCCTTATCCACCCTTCTCTCTTTTATCTCTGTCAAAAAAACCAAAATGTACATGAATGAAGCCATGCATTCTGAATTTTGCTTGTATGGGGACTTGGCTTGAGGCTGCACTTTATTTGAACTTTATGGCTAGTGGCCAAGAGAAATAAAGTTTAATTAATGCTAATTTTTCTAACCCCTTTCTTTGCCTTTTCAGCAAAATCAAATTTGGGAGAACCAGCAAAAAAGTTAAAGTAGACACCACACTACTAAATCTGGCCATTAATATAGCAAAAATATTTTCCTACATGGTTGTTTGGTCACAAAATGATAAACTATTTTGTCTGGCTCCCCCCACCCCCACTCCTTTTCTTTAGTCTGAACAAGTTGATGGATTTTAACTTGTCTTTATTTCTTTAGATGATTCAGAATCCGTGGGCTTGGCTGGCCCTGTACAGCTGCTAAATTGTAGGGTGCAGAGAGAGCTGACAAGGGTGAGCCACCTATTGGTTTACTCAAATAGGGTTCAATCTGTTGGCCTCTCTGGTCTGTGAGACTAAGTTAAACCAGCTACTTGGGGACCAGCTGTTAGAAAGTAATATTCGCCCATTTCTATAGGTGCCAGTTTTTAAAATTAAGGTTGGAACCAAAGCATGTCCTCATGGAGAGCCTGGTGAAGGTGATCAGCTGCTGGAGATTATAGGGCTGCTTTCTTGCCTGTGGTCTATTTGCTGAACACTTTTAAGATTATGTTTATATAATAGTTGGAGTGCAGGATCAAGCAGTGGTCAGGAGCTACACCATTCCCATGGGGGGAAATATGCTATAACAAAAAGACTTAGAATCTTATGGCTGAAGAGTCATTTGAGATCATTTAATCTGGTCCCATTCCATGCTCCTCTCCCCATTACCCCTATCCCCAACTAGATCAAAAAACAAAGGATGCTTACCTGGCAGGGAAGATACCGTGATCTCGAAGATGGTTTTCCCAGGGTGAGGCTTATCCATTGCCCTCCGGATTTGTTGAGCCCTGTGATTTCCCCAAATGTGGGAAACTCGACTGCTTAATTTGTGATAGGGGACTGCATTTGCGCTCTCCCCTGTAAAAAACAAAACAAAACAAATAAACATGTAAAAAAAAAAAAAACAAATTCCTCTACCCCTCCCCGACTACCATCAATCACCTCCAAACCATTTTAAAAATGAGTAATCTCACAAGAGGGTGAAATGACCTGCCTCAGTTTACCCACAGAGTTAGCAGCAGAGCTTTGGGGCTTGGCTAATGAGGCTGCTACAAAAAACCTGGTGGCTCTTGTGAAGACCCAAATACATTTGCTGTTGCCTTGCTCTTTAGCCATGGCCTTGCGAGCTGTTACCTGATGAGGCCCTGAATTAAGGCAGGGACATATCTCACTTGGAAACTGCCGGAATCTCTAAAGTAAGATCCCTTCCTAGTCTTTTTCCTCCTCCACTTCCTACTGGAAAGATCATAGTCAAGAGCTATGGATGGTTGGGCAAAGGAGAGGAAGGAAGTTCAGGGCCTTATGAAGATGAGAGCATGATGGTGAGTGAGGTAAGGGGCATTCAACGGAGAGCCATATTTGCTTATGTGACCCCATTCCTGCTCATGGTGGAAAACACTTGACGCTCTCAATTCCAGTTACAGCAGTCACTTCTGAGTAAAAAAAAAAAAATTCCTCTTTGGGATAATTACTTTCCTTCCTTTCAATAGGTTCCCCCCAACCTTTTCCTTCCCCTGGAGGCACCTTGGTCATTCGCTGGTAAGTTGGTGCTGACTGCTGGCAGGAGATCTCAGTTCATCCCCATGGGTCTCTCCACCAAGCTGCTTGAGTGTCCTCGTGAATTGGTGGATGACTTCTCCCAGAGTGCATGATCCAAGAGACAGAGTCTTAAACTGCGGTGACTTTTACAAACTAGCCTTGGAAGTCGTGTTGTCCCTTCTGTTATATTCTTTGGTCATATAATCAAACCCTGAATTGGTATGGGAGGAGCCTGTACAGGAGTGAATATCAGATGGCAAGTATCACTGGGGTTGACTTTCCATGCCGTATGTGCGTGCTCTAAAACGGCAGGGACAGATAGCCCAGCAGACCACTTACAGCAGCCCACACACCATCGCCAAATGCCCTCTTCTGTCAGCAGAAGTTGCTGTAACATATGCACTGCGAAGAGGCCTTAAGATTGGGAGGAACTCTAATGTTTCTCATGTGGAGATACTCTTATTCACAGCCTCTTCAGCTTTCCTTAGCCTTGGAATTGGCAAATAACCCCTCCTCTGCCATTTTGCTGTGTTGGATGTAAATGTTGAGAAATCCATTCTTGGTGAGCACTGTGCCCTGTTTGTTCACTTGTCAACTCAGCCAATGCATACTCTAGATAACAACTTGTTCTTTATCTTTATTGGAGTAGACGGTTTGTCATTGTGACTTACTAGGAGTGGAAGAGGAGAACCCAGGAGCTGCCAACACATCTTCTATAAAGACTTTATTTTAGGTAAAGGCATCCTTTCTTATGTTTATTAATAAAAATCATGCTGTGAGGTACACATTCATGGAATCTGACCACACTATTATTGGACGAACTCTTAGCGATCACACATTCCAACTCCATTCCTTCATAGATGAGGAAGTGGAAGCCCTAAGAAATGAGATTTGTCCCTCATCAGACAGCTCATTAGAAGCAAGTCTAGAGCTAGAATGCAAACTCTTGATTCCTTATCTGGAGTGTTTTCTATGATTCTAAGCTTTTCTAAATTGTCACATCAGAATGTTTTTGATAAGAAAACATCTGATAGTGGCAGAGTTTTCTATATATAGATGGTTGTCTTTTTTAAGTAAGTGTTTCATAAATCTTTGGGTCATGATCTGTTTTGAGGATTCAGTGAAAGTCATGTGTACTCACATCCATAAATATTCACATAATCATATACATACATTTGGTGTACAAATTCAGGGAGTTTGTGGACACCTGAATGACAATTTAGGAGCAATGGAAGTCAGGTCAAAAAAAAAAAAAAAAAAACTTGTTTAAAAGCTTATTTATAATTTCTTGCATTTTGGGGTAGGGAGGGGATGAGCAGTTGAAATACAGGGGCTTCTTTGGGAGTTGGAGGTTGTCCTGAGTACCGTTGTGGTAACGGATATAGGCCATTTTAAATCAGCACACACCACTCAGAACTGAGTGGGAGAGAGTGTGGTCTACAGTGTGAGCTGTGGTCTATGGTTGGTGGCAAGGCTCCAGGATGTGTAAGTTTATTGAGGGTGGTGGGCCACACTTGTGGGAGATGTTTGTGTGGGATGTGGTGGGAGGTGTGGGAGGTGGGCAACATGGGAATCCCAGTGGGTTCTGTGTAATTTTTTGGGTAATCTAAGCACCTCTTAAAATATATGTGTATATATATATAAATAATATTTTTGTAAGCAAATACACATATATGCATATATATTTATATATCATTTTGCAAATGTTTGTATGTATTGTGAGAATTTTGATTTTTACCCACAATAAAAATAAATTAAAAAAAAAAAGCTTATTTATAAATGTTGCTTTAAATATTAATGCCTTCTGCACAGCCAAAATTATACTGTAAAAATATTCTTGATGAACCTTTTTCCTCAGTGTTTAAACAACATTCTGATTTGGATTATGTTTCTTCCTTTGGAAGCTGCATTATCTTTTGGCTTCTTGACTTGCAATGATTTTTCTTCAAGCACTTGAAATGTTTTTAATGCATCTTCCAAAGGCTTCTAGTTTCAGGTTTATCTCTAATTTCAGGTTTATAGACAGCAGACTGTCTATATTTTATTTAATTGAGAATATTTTTGTTTTATAGATGATTTAATATTTGGAAGACTGTGAGGTTAAATCTGCCACCTGCAGACCTTCCCCCATGGTGCATCAGGCATTATTTCATCACCACATGACAATTCCAATCAGCATCCGAAGCTTGTGCTGACAACTGGAATCTGTGGGGTCAAGTTGAAGTTTATCACTTCACAATCCAGAAATAGGCTTCTTGGGGTCATTCTTCTAAGCCATTCATTCTGCCGTTGAAGTAAATGATTCTTTCATATCTTCTCTTCTCTCCTCAAATTCCAATACCTCTTTCCCCATCCTCATCTCAGTTGAAGACCTTATTTTCGATTTCACTCATAAAATGGAAACAACCAGAAAGGACTTTCACAGGCTCCTACCATCAGCGTATCGTTTCCTCTCCCTGCATCTGTTCTGTGGATACCATCTGCCTTCCTATTAGGATGCATGAACTGTCCAAAGCCAATCCCTACCCTTCTCTCCTACTCAAGACACATCTCCACAATTGTCTCCTCTTTCTACTCAAGCATCACTTTTTCTCTTTATAGTGGATTATTCCCATCAGCATCCAAACATACTTTAATGTCTCCGATTTTAAAACAAAACAAAGAACTTTCTCTTGATCTCACATCGCCCTCTAACTATGGTCAGATTTCTCTTCTTCCTATTACAGCAAATCTCCTTGAAAGAGTTGTCTCTATTTCTGTTCCTCACGTTTTCTTTTGAAATCACTCCAGCCAGGCTTTCACCCCCACCACTCAGTGGAGACAGCTCTTATCAAGGTCCCCACTGAACTTGTTGGTTACAGCAACTACTTGCCCAGCCTTGGGTGTGTTCTCTACTGTTTTTCTGAGACCCTTCCCTAGGCTGCATATCTGTTAACTAGATTCCACTCAGGCTACACAAGGGGAAGGAGAGAGGTTTTACCCAGCTGTTCCCCAAATTTGATAATGCTGCGTATTGAGCCCTTATTTTGTACAATGTGATTTTATGAGATGATTGGACCCATATAATTGAAAATATAAACTCTGTCTAGGTCTACACATGCCAAGTGGAGCATCAACAATTATCCCGTAACTCAGGACTATTGAGGCAGGGTCAGAATAACAGATGCTCTGCCCCCTGTTTTTGCCTTGATAGGAGCCATTTGGCCTTGAAGGATGAAAATGACTGCCTCAGTATTAGCTTTCACTTTTCCTGGGGAGAAGGGCCCATGGTATCACTGTTGAAGGTCTAGAATGTCACATATTTTACTTCAAAGGAAAACGCCCAGCATGAAAAGGAGTCCTAAGAACTGTGCAAGCTATACCGTGTCTTAACAGAGCACAACCAAAATGGCCTCTCTCTATGAGCTCTGGGGGACATGACTCGGAGTCAGATTCCCAGCGGAGGCTCAGAATGGATAAGGCAGCAATGGTGGGCTCTGGGGGAAGGAGGCACATTCCTAATAGATCTACATTAGAAGGGACTGTTTTATAAGTGACTCACGATTTATTGCAGTGGGATATGTATGTCTTCCTCACCAACGAGGAGCAGAGAAAGGGATCTCAATCCATCTTTTAAGAACTCAGACTATTTCTTCTTTGTCTCCTCATGGGACATTCTCCATTCTATCTCTTTTCAGAATGAAAGGTTCATTTATTTCCCTAGATAAGGTCTGAATAAGGGCAAGATATAATTTAAATGCAGTCAGGCTTAAGATAAATCAGTCATAAAGAGGCAATTATTTTATATTAAATCTGTGTCCTTTCTAAAGAGGAATTTGTGTTTATCAATTAATTCATTTCCATCATTTAATTTTTTCTAAAGGAGATCATGAACTTAAAAAAAATTCATTGTTTTTTATTTGTAGAAAGATTTAGATAGTTCGGGGGCTCATATTATATCATAGCCATCTTAGTCAACATTTTCTAAATGCTATTAAGAAATAAACTAGATCTAATTTTTTCCCCTTGAAGTGTTTAAGAGCTCATGCAACATTTGAGATTCTTGTCATATATTCCAGATTATTAGATTTGTAATAGGAATGTATAGCAGGCAATTGAGCACAGTAAATAAACAAATGTGCAAATCTGCAATCAGACTTGGGTTTGAGTTGCAGGCCTACTTCTGTGTGAAAATGGGGATACAAATGGTATCTAACTGTAGGGAATATCAATTGCTTTGGCCTGTCCACCATATGTTCCTTCTTCTGCTGTTAACAGGAAATTTCCTTTACTTTCAGGAACCCTCCTTCCCTTATTCTCAGCCCATAGGTCCTGGTAGAACAAACCTCCCTCCAAGCTTTGGGTGGGCACATGACTCAGAACTATCAATCAGAGCACCAAATTTCCTCAGCCACAGGGATAGGTGCTGCATATGTGTCCTAGCCTGGACCAGTCAGTGACTTCTGCTAATGCTACTGGAGAGTCAGTATGCTCTCTCCACGGTGAGTGCTCAAGTGATAGAATGTAAGCCTGGGGCTGCAGCTAGCTATTTTTGCCACTCCATAAGGCTATTCTTCTTGAGAATGAAACCAACATAGAGAAAAGCAGAGCCAAAAAAATGTCCAGCATAGAATAAGGGTCTGATAAATCCTAGCCACCATCACCACTATTGTAAAGAATATCTTAAGACCTAAGTGGAATGATGGGTTAGGAAACTGAGGCAGAGCAGGGTTAAGACACTTGTCTAAGGTGACATGGGTAAAAGTGGTAGAGCCTATATGATACCAAAGTCCCTGCTCTTTCCACTGGGTTACACAGTCCTGCAAGTCTAGAGAATGCAAAAAATCCATGCACTCACTGGCTGTTAGAGATCACTGAATACAGCCTTCTCATTTCATGGATGAGAAAACTGAGTCTTTAAGAAATATGAAGTTATGTTAACATGGAGAGAGGGAAAAATAATTGAAAATCTCAAATATTCATTTACTTATTATGTCACCATAGCACAGGGTTTAGAAGAGACCCAAGATATAGTCATGACTTCATATCCTGACAGTGGGTTGCAGATCCAAACATTTTCCTCTTCTAAGAAAGGAGGAAATCTTTATAATCACAACATTGTTTAATGAGGGTGGATCCCATTAAAGCATGCACCCTTTAGCGCTGTAGAGAATTTAAATGGACTTGGATTTGCCAAGGAGGGGACTGGAGCTGAGTTTGGCAACAGGAGCTAGAGTGAACAAAATTGCACCAAATAATGGAGAGAGAGAGATAAAAAAGTAAGTTTCTGGGAGATGGAAAGGGATGGAGAGGTCTGCAAGGTATTGTAAAGCTGGATTCAGTAAGTGGAGTAAAGCCATCATTAAAACAAACAAACAAACAAACAAAAAACCACCTGGCTATTGCCAGGGTAGAGTGGGGCAGAGGACAAAAGAAGGAGAAAGAAAGCAAAAATTATAAAAGCAGTTTTCTAATAATTAATTGAAAATGGTTTGTATTGCTGCAATGAAACCCCCTATGTTCAGTGCCTGAACGTAGAAAGTACTTAAAAAATGTGTGAGGTGTTATTACTATTAGCTGAGATGATGGATAGATAGTTTTACGCAATCTGAGTTACCTCCCCAAGACTTTCGAGGTATCTGCCTGTGTGAGCAGATTTTTGTGGAGATGGAGAAAAGATTGAGCTCTGCATCTCGGGCAACATGGAATACGGTTGCACATATAGAGTGGTGCAGTGATTCAAAAACAGAGGTAATTAGGTGGAGAAGCCCTCAAAGCCAAAACCACCACCCCCCGACTCTTTAGACGTCTTCATTAAGTAAAGCGTCAATGTCCACAGAACATGGAGCAGAGTTTCTGGTTTCTGGCCCATCTTAGATATTAAGAGGCAGGAAGGCCTCCACTGACAATTGGGTTAAATGTTTTCAGGTGTTGAAAGTTTTATTGAGATGGGAATGAACATTTCCAGGACAAATCCCTTTTTCAGAGGACAAAGGAATGAAAACTGGAATGAAAAGTCCTTACGTTTGAGTGCACCCAACAGTTGATAAAGCCCCTTTCAAGTTCTTCTGAAGTTTGGACAACTGCTGTCTGCGTTGGGTGGGCAATTGTAGCCTGAGATCTTTTTCCTGTCTTTTCTCCTTTCTAACAGTTCCGTTTTTCTCTAGGTTTCGTCTCAGATTCCTGAGGGCTCTTTCATGCTTTCCTCTAAAAACAGTTGGATGATCATTTCCACAGGGTTGATACGTTCTCCGGTGTCAATGTGACTGCTCCGTGAGTAGCCCTGGGCTGAACTGACAGCCCTCTCAGCATGTGAAGTCCATTTTTCTGGCTCCACCCGACTCTGCTAAACCACAGTGCACAAGATGATGAGTCTAACATGTCAAGGCAGAAAATCAAAATCTGGCGTTCTGTCTCCAGTGCCGTCCTCAGCATCTCCATTGAGTGGGAACACACTGCTTCTATTTGGATCGGCTTTCATGATCCTGAGTCCTTCGCAGTTATCTGGGACCACCGGGGAACCTGGCAAGGGGATGAAGGGCAGCTACCAAGGAGCCTTGTTAGAGAGGAAACTCAAACCTGGCCTCACCCCTCACATGTGCAGAGCTCTTTATACTTTCTACGAAGCATTTTCAGTTACAGCAGAAACTCTCTTAACCAACCTCCACTTACTCAGCTCACCAAACCCAATGACCTGCTCCATTTCCTCTGTAAAATGTGTGGGCTGAGGACCACATCTAATTGACCTCTCTAGAATAAAAAAGTTACTCTTTATTACAGGGTATTTGCAAACTGCAGTTTCGGATGTGTTGGCTGTTGACTATGCACCAGGCACAATTCTAGTTATACCTGGGAAATGGAGAAAAGCAGAGCAAGTGTGAACTTGGAGTCAGGTTACCTGGCCTGTCATGTACGTAACCACTCTTCAACCACAACAAAAATTACTCATTATCTACTACATGCCAGGCACCATTCAGACATTGAGGAGTCAGGGATAAACAAGACCCGCTAGGGAGATGTTAGCGAACAAGACTCCTAAGTCTACCCTCATGGAGCTACAACCCAACAGGGAAAACAGGCTTTAAGTAAATGATTACACAGGTGAATTGCTTTTAAATGGTGTTAACATTTGTTGAGATCTGTCCCAAATCTACTAAATGTTTTTCTTCCTCCCTTCCCTCTGCCTTCACCCTGAGGCCTAGCTTGTGCCCAGCTAGGGTATGTTTTATTCTTATTTTTCCACTGCTACCCAAGATATCTCCAGATGTTCATACTGAGAACCTACTTGTTGTACAGCCCTTTACTAAGAGCTCTGTGGGATGTGCAGAAGCTATCTCAACCCTCTTCCATTTCCCTCCAGGCACAGTCCTACTTCTCTTCCTTCACTCTTGGCAGGTGACCCTCCCCCCTATTTTTCCAGAGAAGAATGAAGCTACATGGACTCAGGAGTTCCTTTCCCCCTGAATGTCCTCTTGCATCAACCCTGTCTTAGGAGAGTACCTTATTTCCTTTCCAAGGCTAAACCCAGCCCTGCACCACCTGCACCTGCCCAATCCTTCTTGACTCCAGCCTTTGTTTCTTCACTTACCCTCTCAACCGCTTACCTTTTTCTATACACAGCATGAGTCCTCTACCTTGGAAAAAGAATAACACATGACCCCATTGCATCCTGAAACTACCGTGCAATTTCTCTCCTTCCTGTCTCTGCCACATTTTTGGTGAGTTCTCCACGTTTCCCACCTCCTCACCACCTCCTTTCTCTAAGTCTGGTTCCCTCCTTTCCTGCTCCTTCCACTGTCATCTTTAAAGGCTCCAGTGATTTTCTAACAACAAACCCAACTGTGTTTTCCCAGCCTCCCTCTTCTGCGACAATAGCGAGATAGTATGAAGAGGGAACTGAGGGCTCTGGCAGTACAAAGGATCAGGAGAGGGCTGATAAGGACTGGGTCAAGGGCAAGGGTTCACCCATGGCCCCAGGTCCTTGCTCTTTCTTTCTTCCTTGGAACATTCATCAACATTACCTCTGTGCATGATTCCAGGTTCTGTATCTTCAGCCCGAGGGGCCATTAGGGCTCTGGCGTTACAATTAATAAGGTAGTTTCCTAATAGCTGGAAGAAATTCCATGGCTTCCAAATGTTCTCTATTACATCGCCAAAACTTTGGAACTTGACTCAGCCAAGGTATGTGAGGCTCCCTACAGGCTCTACCAAGTGCCTGCCTTCAGAAGGTAAAGGGCTTCTCTTAGTTACTGTGTGGAAAGGAATGGAACCTCTGTGCATGGAGTAACCACTCAGCATGCAGGAGCTGCTATGACTATCAATGAGCTCACAGTTCAGTGGAGAAACTTCTGGCTTCACTATCCAATCTGCCTGTTTTCACAATTTTCTAATAAACAGAGACAAATGGTTTGCAGTAACGAATGTCAAAAGAATAAAAGAGCGATGTCCTCTCTTTCTTCATATGCCAGAGATTAGAATGTACTTGTCCCTATCTGGCCTTTATGTGGACATTATGGGATGGATATCTTTTTTCTCAAACATCATAACAGTGTGAGAAGACTGACGATGCCACCCTATCCCCACCCCCCAGCCTTGGTTTATCCTAAACCATTGAATCAACCGTTTCTTAGATCAACCATTTTATCAACATGGGTATGATTTGAGACTCAAAAGGTGGTCTTTTCAAATTGTATGGATTGAAACTTCCTGAGATACAGGAGGATTTTTTATATTCATTTTCAATATTATATTTTAATCACGGACAAACCATTAAATCTTTGTACATCTCAGTGTATGTAGTTAAAAAATATCTGTCTAGTTACAAAATACCTTAATTTTCCTTTTGATCAATTCAGGATTCAGGCTCACTTTTCAGTCAGATAGATAATTCCCTAATGTTTCAGTACTAGGCATAGGTACCTTTCTAAACAATATCTTTCTTTTTATCTATTGATATTGTGAACCACATAGTTGTCCACATTTCCCTCTTTGTGATCGCCATGAGGAAGCTCTACCTCAAATTTGCAGCCTGAAGCTGTTAGCAAAATGTATGGAGGAGTATGAGACCTGCACTTCATATCTAACCTTACCCTTGGTGCTGCTCAACTTTTTCTTTTATTCCAATATCCCATACTTACTTATTTGATTTTTTAACCTTTTATATCCTTTGTAATTATGTAAGCTGCCACAAGTCATGCCAAGAATAAAATCCAAAGGCTTTAGCATGGCAAAAAAAAAAAAAAAAAAAAAGCAGCCCCCTCTCTCGCTGCGCCTCTGTCACCTCTCTAAATGTATTTTCCTTTACACACCCCTTGTTCACACTGGCCTCCTTGCTGTTGTTCCTTATACTCATAAAGCACTTCCCCATCTTGGAGACTTTGCACATGCTGTTCCCTTTTCCTGCAATGTTCTTCCCCAACAGGGCTCGCTCCCTCCCTTCATTCAGGCCTCTGCTCCAATGCCACCTCTCAGAGAGATCTTCCCTATCAACCTGGTCTAAAGCAGCATTCTCTGTCCATCTCCCCCCTCCCTGCCCTCTGTACTTACCTTGGAACATTTCTCCTGACCTAACATTATATAATGCTTTATATCAGACAGGCTTGGGGAGGGGTCATGAGCACAGACTTGGGAGCCAGGCCATCTGGGTTCATGGTCCAGCTTTGTCATTTACCAGTTGTATGACCTTGGGCAAATTATTTCATCTCTCTGTGCTTCAGTTTCTTCATCTATAAATAAAACACATATAAAACAGTGCCTGGCACATAGTGAATACTATTTAAGAATTTAATTTGTAAATAAATAAAATATTCTTTATTGTCTGACCTGACTTCTTGACATGGCTTGTTTTATGCATCACTGTAACCTTAGCTCCAAGAACAGTGCCGGACATATGGTAGGCACTTAAATATTTGGTGAATAAATTCCTTTTTGGAATGAGGCAAGTGCATTAAAACATAAACAAATACATCTTAAAACTGGGGTTAAACAGAAAGAACACTGAGCTAAGACTTAGAAGACTGGGATTTCGGTTTTGCTTTGACACTTAGAAGCCCATTGATTTAGGCCAATCGGTTAATCTGCCCGAGTCATCCTATGAAACAGGATGGGACAAGTCTGCTTTGCTCCAGAGATGTAAGAAAAGTAGATTAAGAATTTTACCAATCTGCAATTGCTCCATAAATAGAGACTGTAGTATTCCCTGAGGAGAAAGTGAAGACATGTTTATTAAACACTTTTATGTGCTGGGTTCTGAATTAAGCCCTGGGTATGTGGAGACTAAAAGACTTGGTTCCTTCCCAAAGGAGCTGACAAACTCATGGGAAAGACAGAGTAGTAAATGATGTCAACAGAGCATGATGAGCATGCTGTTTGGGGAAATTTTGGAAACATAGTGCAGAGATACCAAATGGTGTGATTCTCAGGAGGAAACGTGGAGGGGAAACAGGAGTTCTGGGGAGGAAAGAGGCATTCTAGGCAGAAGGAGGGTACATGAAAGATGTGGAGCTGTGTTTTCACAGCACATTTCAGGAAATGCAGGTCATTCAGGATGACAGACAGTGGGTGCAGGTGAGAGGAAATGTCAAGGGATGACGTGGTATAGGCAGGCGGGGCCAGATCTTACAGGGTGGTGCTAAAATCTCCTCCTCCCCCTCTGAGATCCCCTAAAGAGGCCTGAATACCTTCTGGAAACTGCTCTGGGAGTCCAAAAGGCTACTAATATTTGTGCCCTGTGCCTGGGAAACCACCAGCATTCCTCAGACAGAAGTTGGAGGATAACTCACATGAGAACAGGCTACATTTAAGCATGTTCCTCCTTTTTCCCCAAGTTATTTCTCCTGCTGCCATCTCACACCATGGAAGCTGAATTACATGTTGGCCCTGAATCTCCACTCCTCCCTATTTCTGCAAAGTTAGTGAACAACCCACAAGACTTCCCTAACTTCTGATACCAACTGCAGAGTTCCAGGGTCGCAAGACCACCCTCAGTTTCAGCAATTCACTATAAAGATGCATAGAACTCACTGAAAGCTGTTATACTCACAGTTACAGTTAATTACAGGGAAAGGATACAGATTAATATCAGCCAAGGGAAGAGGCACATAGGAGAGACATACAAGAGTCCAGGAAAGTTCCAAACATGGGCTTCCAGTTGTCCTCTCCCACTGAAGCCAGGGACAGCATTACTTTCCTGTCAACAATATGTGACAACACACAGAGAGTATTGCCAACCAGGGAAGCTTGCCCAAGCCGTGGTGTCCAGAGTTTTTACTGGGGCTCCATCACTTGTTGATCCCCATGGCTAACCTCAATCTCCAGCTCCTCCTCAGGATGAAATGATACCTTGTGGTCCAAAGCCCCACCCTAAACACATTGTTAGACTACCTGGTGTGGCCCAAAGCCCCCAGATAAACAAAGACGTCCTTATCAGGCATGACAGTCCAAGGACTTAGAGATTACTTCCCAGGAGCTCAGAGCAAAGGACAGACCTCTCTTTGTGTAAGGTTAAATTCTTTACTACACAGTGCCCTTTGCCATGTGGCTTTGGGCCATCAAGATATGGAGTCTATTTCCCCACCTCTTGAATCTGACTGTGTTTTCCTTTGGCCAACAAAATACAATGTAGGTGTCAGCATGCCAGTTCCAAGGCTGAGTCCCTAGGCCACTCTCCCACCTGTCTCTGCCAGAAAGACAAGCCTTTGCTAGCCTGCTGGAAGATGACAGACCAAATGGAGCGTTGGTGAGTCTTTCCAGCTGAAGCCAGTTAAGACCAACGAACCCACAAGCCAGTCTAGCAGTTGACGGCAGAAGCAGGAGCCCAAGTTCAGCTGATATCTGCCAAGTTGCAATTAGATACCAACAGAACCACTCACCTAACCTTTTGGCTCAGGAGACATAATAAATGATTGTTGATTTAAACTACAAAGTTATCTAAGGTTTATTACTCAGAATAGCTAACTAATATACTTACCAACATTCGCTTTCTTTTCCTTTCTTGTCTCTCCTTCCCCAAAAAGGGTTAAGGAGGCAAGATCCTATTGAATTAATTAGGGAGAGGGCTTGAGCCTCATTTGGGGGCTACTTTTCTCTACCCTTTCATCATACAATATAAGGTTACTATTTATGTGAGTACTAACTGCCCCAAAGAGACCCCGTTTGTGCTTCGAGATGCGTTTTCCATTCCGATAACACATTTCTCGCTCTTAAAACTCCTGTGCATTCCTGAGGCTGAAGGTCAGTGCTAATTGGCATGACTGCTCAAGTCTTCTCTGGGTATTGCTTCACGGAAAATACTTGCAAAGAAAAGGGCCCAAATGGCTGCCACACACAGCGGGAGACAGCAGAATTCTGATCACGGGCTGAAGATAATTTTGCTGGCTCACCAAGGGCCTTGTTTGTTGGTGATAAAATAAAGAATTGGAGCTCAGAAACTAAACTGGCTCCAGAGTTAATGTGTGGCCAAATTGTCTTGACGAGAAGGCTGGGAATCATAAGGCGAGCTTACCCTTTGATGGGCACTTTGTGCTTGCCTTCCTCCTTGTCCAGAGAATGGGGAAAATCTATTAGTGAGATCCATGCCATTCACGCCTCATACCAGAGCCATCTGGGAGAAGATTTGCCCATTTATTTTCTGATGCCCTAATTGGAACTGCTGACTGGCTCTTAAGTATCTGAGTGGCTTCAGGTGGGGAAGCTGAGAACTCGGGTACCAAAGCATTTTAAAGGGCAGCAGGAGATGTCATTCACATTGTCTGCAGATCCATTTGGATGGATGTGGACTGCTGCCAGGAGCAGCCTGCCTGGAAGGTTTCTGTGCAAAGATTGCTGATTTGCAGTGACCTCCTACTGCACTTAAGCAGCTGAATTCTGCCGACTCCAGTGAGCAGAGATGGAGTGTATTTGAAGTCAGCTGGTGAGGAGTCAAGGCTTGTTTTTTGAGGCTCCCTTCAGCATCTTGTGGAAACACAGACAGGAAGTCTTCTGAAAGAGGCCTGCTGGCTATAGTCTTCAATGGTAGGGGGTAGGGGCTAACTCCAAGTTTGACACGAAAAACATTTCAGACATTGTTGGCTTGTTCCAATTAATCACTCTCATGAGTCTATGGATGACAGAAGGGGTTATAGACCATCCTGTTGGGTAATGGCTTGGTAACTGAAGTTTCCACCCCAAAAACTTGCTCTTTTTTACTTAGTCATTTTCTGTGAAGGCCAAACCCGCTGCTGTTTGCAAGAAAATAGACTGCTAAGTTTGCATGGGAGACATTATTAGCGTGAGTGGAGCTTGAGAGGATGCCAGGTTTCCTCCCACACTGCAAATACTTTGCATTCCTTAGGGTAGGCCCCTTCTAAAGAAGGAATTCAATTGATCAAACAATTTTTGGGCACCCACTATGTGCCAGGGATAGTTAGGAATGGAAATGCAAGAATGAATACAGCACGGTTCCTGCACTTGTGTTGCTCAAGAGGCAGCTGGCTCACTCCAGAAAGCCAGGCTTTTCTTATTCTCCCTGCATGGGGCACAACAGCACTTCTCTCCTTGTGTGCACTTGGCTCTAATGTTTCTGGAAGTACCTGGCAGGTTGGGGTTGGATCTTTTCCTTCCCCCAGAAATATATAAAGATGAAACCTTTGTATTTAATTTTTAATCCATTGCATTAAAAAACAAAAGCAAAAATTATAGGTAATAAGATAAAAATGGAAGGGATAAAAAGGAAAAACACAGGAAGGAGAAACATTCTGAGAAGGGGTCCTTCGTGTTTACCTGACTGGCAAAGGGGTCCATGGAACAAGAAAGGTTAAGAACCCATGATCTAGAGATACTTTCTGGTAAATCATGTGTACAAAGGGAATTTAGTTTTTATCCTGTGACTGTTGTGAATTTCTTTGCCTGATAATCACATCAGGTCTTCCTGCCAGGCAGCATGGTGATGATAATTTCCACTTTTGGTCACCTTTGTGGCCTCTTAGGAAATATTTGTAGGAACTTGAGAGTTTCTGGGATCACTGTGCTTTCAACCGTCTACCTTCTTCTTGTAGTACCTCCTTCTCTGTGGTCAGGTGATGTTTTACAAAATATATGCCATAAGGTCCTATACATTTCCTTGGGGTAGGTATGAGGAGCACAGATTTGGCTTAGGACACCTACAATTCCTAGGGGAAAGAAGGAAAGCTGGCCAGGTGGTGCAACCATATTATTGTTAAGATAAAAACAGTAGGTAGCTTTGAAGAAATAGCTATTCCCAAGTCCAGGGAGAAATTTCTCTCCTAGGTCCTTAGAAAGTGAATGGTATATAATAATATAACTTATTGGATCACCTTTGAGCTTCAAAGACAGATGAGAGTTTTCATGCATGTTACCTAATTCACTTATGATGTAATATTTTTGAAGTATTGTTTTCCCAAAGAGAATTCTAATTATGGGATTGTTATACTTTCAACATTCTGTATTCCACATCGGGAAGGAGAGGAAATGTTTAACTCATCTTCCAGGAATCAGATATAAATGGAAACACTGGTAACATCACCATCATTTCATTTTATTTTCCCCTCTGTAATTCAAGTGCTAAGTGCAATGCTTTTGGTTCTGGGACACAATGGCATAGACTTGCCGGTCCCCACTCTTGCCCTCTAAATACAGCCAAATGCCATGGAAATAACTCAACAATCATAAAAGCACTCTGAAAGCTGTACAGAAGACGGTCCCTCAGGACTTGAAGAATGACACCATAGTGAGTATTCTGGTTTTTCTTTTTGTTTCCCAAATATCCTGGAACTGGTTGCTCAAGAAGACTATAAGCTGGAACCACCAACAGGCACAGAGAAGCAGAAAAAATAATAAGCAAGGAAAGCCTGCTCTCTCTAGCCATAGGACCAGAAAAGTGAAGCCCAGTAGAGAGCCAGTGGCAGTGGTGGGTCCGATCTTCACACAGCAGTGGGAACCCTGGCAGGCTGATCCAGTCCCTGTCCCACACCCACCAGTAGCAGTGGGCTAATCTGATTGAAGCAAAGGCAGTAGTGGAAACTATCCTCGTCTCTATACCAGGCAGCAGCAGGTGGGACCCTTTGCCTGCACTGGCTCCAATAAGCCCAATGTCTCATGGCCATCCACCCAGTGTCCCTTTACCCAGAAGCCCACTTGGTGGCTCCTTGCCCCTTGCCCAGTGGCAAAAGACAATCCAGACCATGAGTCTCCCAACTTCCACCCAGTGGCACAAGGCAAATCAGGTCCAGAATCTCCTGGGCCTTTGCTAAGTAGCAGTAGGTAAAGCAGGCCCTGGATCTGTCAATCTTCCACCCAATTGTCGATGGGGGTCCAGATTGGCACTTACCTTCCTCTACGGCACCTACAGAAGTCAACTGGGAAGCCCACTGGAACCTAGTGACTGGAGAACATACTGGTGGAAAATCCTGTGAGTCTGGCACCTTCCACCTTCCACCTAATGATACTAGGTAACCCAGGGAAGTGCCTTCCACCTCCCCCCCTCCCACCCACCGGTAACACCAGCAGGGATCCAGTGGAGCTTAAGCAGAGCCAGAAGAAGGAAGCAGACCAGAATAGGACTGAAAGGGCTCAGAAAACTAGTCACTGGAGCTGCCCACAAAAGTAAGTCAGACTCTTTCTAATACAAACTCAGCATATAAATGCACTACCTTCCCCCCAGATTGGGACATGACTCCCAAGGATAAGCCTCCCTGGCAATGAGAATTATCAAGTAACATGTGACTAGCGATGAATCTGGAAAAAGACCTTGACCAAAGGGGGAAATATTAAATACAAATAAGTTTTTATGGCTAAGAGTCTTCAATGTGAGTTGGGAGGTTATTCCAGAGACTATTATGCATGACTCAGCAGGATCTCATCGACTGCCATAGTAAACAGTGCTTCAAACAATGGGGCTCCTGAGGGCACTAGAGACATCTAGACACTATTGGCAGGGCATACAGTCTCAGGAATTTGGTGCCCGGTCAATATGCCTTACTTTGGAATATATGCTTCCCAATGTAACAGAGTTACTTATTTTATAATTTCCCTACACATGGCTTTTCTGCCCCTTTTATTTGAACCTATAATTAGCACTATACTAGCTAAATATATGTCCCAGAGACTTAAATCTTCAGTCTGTTCATATGCTGGTTGTGCCCTAAATCTCAGCAGAGTTGCAACATCTACTCACCAGTTCTTTGGACTCACCCAGGACAACTAACAAAAAGATAATGATGGACAATGCCCATCCCAGGAAGCAGAGAGTATCTGCAACTGCAAGCCATACAGTGCCATCCATCTGCCCCATGGGACTTAAGCCCTCTCTCAATTGGAGACAGGGTGGGCATTGCCATCCCCAAATCCTCAAGATTGAGGAATGAACAAACATAAGCAGGGGGAAAGCAACTATGGACTAAAGTAGACTTATGATTATTATAGCAGTGGAAGAACTTGTGTCATTGATATAAAGGCAGTGGCCACCAGAGTTTCTGAGGGGAGGGAGAGGGAAGAATAGGTGTAACATAGGAGCATTTTGGGGACATTGGAATTGTCCTGCATGGCATTGCAATGGTGGATACAGACCATTATACATTTTGTCAAAACCTATAAAATTGTGCAGTACAAAGTACAAACTATAATGCAAACTATAGTCCTTGGTTAGTACAGTGCTTCAATATGTGTTCATCAGTTGTAACAAATGTACCACACTAATGAAAAATGATGTTAATGTGGGAAAGTATGGGAGGGGGAGGGGGTGGGGTATATGGGAATCCCTTATATTTTTGATGTCACATTTATGTAATCTAAAGCTTCTTTAAAAATTAAAAAAAAAATTTTTTTTAAGTAAGTCAGAACCTGCACACTAAGCCTAAACAGGACGACTATTTGTTAAATAGAAGACTTAAATGGGATCTATAATCTCTTAACATAATAACCAAAGTATCCAGGATATAATAAAAAATCACCCTTTATATCAAGAACCAGGAAAATTACAACTTGAAGGAAAAGACACAACTCATACCAATATCAAGATGAATCAGTGTTCAAACTATTTGGCTTTGGAGCAACCACCATAAAAACTGCTTCAAGAAGTAATTAACAATGCCCTTGAAACAAAAGAAAAAAGGAAGAAACCTCAGCAAAGAAATAAAAGTTATTAAAAAAACAACCAAATGGAAATTATAGAACTGAAAATAAAATAACCATTTTTTAAAATTGCTAGATGGGCTCAATAGTAAAGCAGAGAAGACAGAAGTTAGAATCAGTGAGCTTGAGGGCAGAACAATAGAATTTATGCAATCTGAACAAATAGAATAGGCTGAAGAAAAAATGAGTAAAAAAAATGGTCAGCTGACTTGAACTAGTGATAAGTGACTATTTACAAGCCAGTGTTAACTGAAGACTCACGAAACTTCTGAATATGTAAAAGAGAATCCAGGAGAACATAGAGATGTGGTATTTCATGGAAAGCATGGGAGACGTGGATTTTAGTCCTCTTCCTACCATTAGCAGGCTGGTAGCCTTAAATGTGTCACTACCTCTCTCTGGTGCTTGGTGTAGACAAACTCTAAGGCCCTTTAACCTCTAGTACTCTATGAAATATTGTGCAAGGAGCTTAAGCAAACACCGCTGGTGTCACCTGCTGCGAACTGGGATTCGTGGGCAGAAGAGTTGGCTGATGCCTAGGTTCCCTACTCTCTCAGCATCCTGCAGAGAGGGGGCTGGATGCACCATGGGGCTGCGCTCCAGAAGAGGGACCACCGCCTTTGTTGATTTCCCTTTTAATCGAGCAAGTATGAGAGTGGCCTTTCCCAGGAGATTTTAGGCTTAAGTGCCTGTCAGTGCTTAGCTCCCAGCTGATTCTACCATGAGGTGCTGGCCAGCATTTGGAGGTCTTGGGCTCCCTCGTTCCTTGGAAGTTAATTTGGGTAACGGCCTCTCCAGCTGGAAGGGGGCCCACTATCTCTGCTAGCTTATTGCCAGGCAAACCAGGGAAAGCCCTGGGGTCAGTCTTTGGACAACCCTCTCCGTTTCTACAGCAAGTATTTGCACGATAGCAGGAGCTTCTTGAAATTAAGTCCTTCATCCTTGGACAGATTCAGAATCGTGGGACCTTCAAGCACCAGGTGTGCCACCATGGGAAAGATGGGCCCAGAGGACCTTGTGCTCGCCCTCATGTCATGCTGCAGAGATGGCTGCCCACAATATACCAAGTGGGGGCTGCCTGTGGGCACCTCTCCCCCAGAGAGGAGGCTCTCGTATAATATCTACAACATGGGAGAATCCTGGGAACTCACTCCAGGGGACTCCTCATCACTGTACCTTGAAGTCTCATTTTGTCTTTACTCCCCTTCCCTGCCTATACATCTTTTATTGCTTCTTATGGCCCTGGAGGAAGGGAGACTATAACTGAACATATTCCTACTCGCTTTGCCACGTAGCTGGCTAATGTGTTGGGTCATCACACATTCTTCTACTCCAACCTACTACTGGGCACTGAGCAATCAATTTCTTAGGTAATAAAATTAATTTCTTAGCAACCAGATGAGTCTGAATTATCTGTGACACAACTGTGCCAAGGTGTTTTTTAAAATCTACAAAGTGATGATAAACTATCTACTCATTACAGGTTAATAAACTGATAGTATAAGACATTTATTCATTTTCATATAAGTGTGGTGACTACCTGTTATCATGATTTATTCCCCAAATTTAGTCTTGTGGGCTTAAATTGAGAGGTTGCGGCATAAAAGGTTTATCTTTATAGCTGTCATTGGTGTCATATTTATATACATGCTACATTTACCAACATTTTAACAACTGAATAGCAATATAAATTGAATAACTTTAAAGATGTTTCCCTGTAGTATAAGTATACATTCATTTAGATTATAACCTCATCTAAAAAAAAAATTGGCTGCAGCAGAATTGAATCCAAATGGATTCTACCATTGTTCCCCCCTTTTTACTTGAAAGCACACAAAATACTACTTTAGTTTATTCCCCTATTATTATAAAAAGAATTGTAATATTAAATGGGAGGACTTCCGGGAAGATGGCGGACTAGTAAGACACGGGAATCTCTTCTCCAGAAAAATAGCTAGAGGACAAGCTGAAACAGCCCCGAAAAAGATCTTCTAGGGTTTAGGACAGCAGGTGAAGGCTGCACAACACCCAGAGGAGAGAGGGACAGAAGAGGGAAATCGCGACTACAGAACTGTGAGTTGCAAGTAGCAGCTTCTGCTGCTGCCGGCACCCTCCCCCACACTCTTCAGAATTCTCGGGCCCCTGGGCCTGCAACCACAGACAAAGGGGGCTTCAGGGATCTGCCACTCCAGGAAAGGGGAGAGAGAGGGACACAGTCTTAGGCTGACTCAGGTTCTGACCTGAAATTTGGGCTGCGGAGCCCCACGGACCCTTCCACACTGCGGTTTGCCCTGGGAGCCTGGAAGGGACTGGAGAAATCTGACCCCCGCAACCTCCCTCTCTTCTAGCCTGGACTAATTGTTGAGGACACCACGGGAGAGGGGAGAGAGAGCCTGGGGCTGACCCTGCTTTGGACTCCCAGGTTTGGTCTGCCCTGTCCCGAGAGCCCTTCCAGGCTGGGTGGGGCTGCGCCATTGTTTGCCTTGGAGCCTGCAAGGGGCTAAAGACATACAAACCTCCCAATCTCATCCTCTACTAACAGGGACTGATTGTTGAGGATTCAGAAGGGAGTGGAAATATTTCCTAGCTGGGAAAAGGGGGGTGCTAAGAGAGAAGTCTGGAGAACTGTCTCAGAAAGTTTGACTCACAGGGCTCCTAGCCCCCAGACAGGAAGCTCTATCACATTGATCTGGTCTATGTCACAACAAATACGCTCCGACCAGGCATTGAATTGAGAGCTGCCAAAAAGCACCATCTCCTGGCAGACCAAGGAAGTACACATAAGAAAATTAATAAGAAAGAAAGGCTTTTCCTGGCCTCTATAGCCTCCCTGCCCAAGGCCCTAGGAAATGACTCTACAACCAATTACTGGGTCCAGTGCCCAGTTTTGAGCAACCAGCAGAACAACCCTAACAATCAAGATTGAGCCAAAAATCAAAGAGTGGTGGTAACTCACAGCCTCCTGCCACTAAAACCCCATAAAAGAGAAAGAGATAGAGCATCTAAGTAAAATACAAACTAACCAGATGCCTAAGCACCAACAAAAAATTACGGGCCATACTAAGAAAATAGAAGACATGGCCCAAGAAAAGGAATACAGGAAAGTCCCAGAAGAGATGCAGAATTTGAGAGAACTAATCAGTGAGATGAGCACACATTTCCAAAATCAAATTAATGACATGAAAGAGAATATAGTTAAAGAGATCAATGACATCAAGAAGTCATTGCGCAAACGTAAAAAAGAATTTGAAATCATGAACAGAAAAGTAACAGAGTTCATGGGAATGAAAGACACAATAGATGAAGTAAAAAATACATTTGAAGCATACAACAGCAGACTTGAAATGATAGAAGAAAGAATAAGTGATACTGAAGACAGAGCAGCTAAAATTGAAGAGAGAAAAGAACAGAGAGAGAAAAGAATGGAAAAAATTGAGCAGGGGCTCAGAGAGTTGAATGACAACACAAAACGCAAGAACATACGTGTCGTGGGAGTTCCAGAAGGAGAAGAGAAAGGAAAAGGGGCAGAAAAAGTATTTGAGGAAATAATAGCTGAAAATTTCCCAACTCTCACGAAAGAAGTGAACTTACATGTCCAAGAAGCACACCGTACCCCAATAAGAATAAATCCAAATAGACCTACGCCAAGACACATATTATTCAGAATGTCAAATGTAAAAGATAAAGAGAAAATTCTCAGAGCAGCAAGAGAGAAGCAAACGATCACGTACAAAGGACGTCCAGTAAGACTTTGTGCAGATTTCTCTTCAGAAACCACGGAGGCGAGAAGACAATGGTATGATACAATTAGGAAACTGAAAGAGAAAAACTGCCAGCCGAGAATTTTTTACCCAGCAAAACTGTCCTTCAAATATGAAGGTGAATATAAAGTATTCACAAACAAACAGAAACTAAGAGAGTTTGCAAAAAAGAATCCACCTTTGCAGGAAATATTAAAGGAAGCCTTAGAACCTGAAAGAAAAAGACAGGAGAGAGAGGCTTGGAGGAGAGTATAGAAGAAAGAAAAGCAGAAAGGATAACCAAAAGAGCAAAAAGAAAGACAAAAATAAGATGACATATGAAAACCAAAGAATAAAATGGAGGAAATAGTGCATTTTCAGTAATATCATTGAATGTGAATGGATTAAATTCCCCAATTAAAAGATACAGGCTGACAGAATGGATAAAAAAACATGAGCCATCCATATGCTGCTTACGAGAAACTCACTTCAGACCCAAGGATACAAGCCGGCTGAAAGTAAAAGGTTGGAAAAAGATACTCCATGCGAATAGTAAATAGAAAAGAGCAGGGGTAGCTATACTAATATCAGACAAAACAGACTTCAAATGCAAAAAAGTGATAAGAGATGCAGAAGGCCATTATATATTAATAAAAGGGACAATCCTCCAGGAAGATATAACAGTCATAAATATCTACGCACCTAACCAGGGTGCCCCAAATTATATGAGACAAACTCTGGCAAAACTGAAGGGAGAAATAGACATTTCTACAATAATCGTTGGAGACTTCAACACCCCTCTCACATCATTAGATAGAACAACTAGACAGAAGATCAACAAGGAAACAGAGAACTTGAACAATATGATAAACAAGTTAGACTTAACAGACATATACAGAACACTGCATCCAAACTCAGCGGATTATACATTCTTCTCAAGTGCCCATGGATCTTTCTCCAGGATAGACCACATGTTAGGTCACAATACAGCTCTCAATAAATATAAAAAGATTGAAATTATACAAAGCACCTTCTCAGATCATAATGGAATGAAACTAGAAATCAATAACAGACAGGAAAAAAGGAAATTTGCAAATGTGTGGAGACTGAACAACACACTCCTAAATATTCAGTGGGTCAAAGAAGAAATTGCAAGTGAAATCAGTAAATATATTGAGACAAATGAAAATGAGAACACAACATATCAAAACTTATGGGATACAGCAAAGACAGTCTTGAGAGGGAAATTTATAGCCCTAAATGCCTATATTAAGAAACAAGAAAGAACTAAACTCAAAGATTTAACTGAACAACTTGAGAAACTAGAAAAAGAACAGCAAACCAATCCCAAAGCAAAAAGAAGGAAAGAAATAATAAAGATTAGAGCGGAAATAAATGAAAATGAGAACAAAAAAGCAATAGAGAAAATCAACAAAACCAAAAGCTGGTTCTTTGAGAAGATCCATAAAATTGACAAACCCCTCGCTAGACTAACAAAGAAAAAAAGAGAGAAGATGCAAATAAATACAATCAGAAATGAAAGGGGGGAAATTACAAATGACCTCAGAAATAAAAAGAATCATAAGAGGATATTATGAGGAACTATATGCCAACAAACTAGACAACCTGGATGAAATGGACAAATTTCTAGAAACTCATAACCAACCTACACTGACACAACAAGAAATACAAGAACTTAACAAACCAATCACAATTAAGGAGGTTGAATCCGTCATCAAAAATCTCCCAGCAAAGAAAAGTCCAGGACCAGATGGCTTCACAGGTGAGTTCAACCAAGCAATTCTAAAAGAATTAACACCAATCCTGTTTAAACTCTTCCAAAAAATTGAAGAGGAGGGAAAATTACCCAACACATTTTATGAAGCCAACATCACTCTCATACCAAAGCCAGATAAAGATTCCACAAGAAAAGAAAATTACAGACCAATCTCTCTCATGAACATAGATGCAAAAATTCTCAACAAAATACTTGCAAATCACATCCAACAGCATATCAAAAGACTTATACATCACGACCAAGTGGGATTTATTCCTGGTATGCAAGGCTGGTTCAGCATAAGAAAATCAATCAATGTAATACACCACATTAACAAATTGAAGGAAAAAAACCACATGATCATCTCAATAGATGCAGAAAAGGCATTCGACAAAATCCAACATCCTTTTTTGATAAAAATACTTCAAAAGATAGGAATAAAAGGAAAATTCCTCAATATGATAAAAGGCATATATGAAAAACCCACAGCCAATATCATACTCAATGGGGAAAGGTTGAAATCTTTCCCCCTAAGATCAGGAACAAGACAAGGATGCCCACTGTCACCATTGTTATTCAACATTGTACTAGAAGTTCTAGCTAGGGCAATTAGACAAGACAAAAAAATTAAAGGCGTCCAAATAGGAAAAGAGGAAGTAAAACTCTCACTGTTTGCGGATGACATGATCCTGTATTTAGAAAATCCTGAAGTATCCACAACAAAGCTACTTGAACTAATAAATGAGTTCAGCAAAGTGGCAGGATATAAGAGCAACACGCAAAAATCAGTAATGTTTTTGTACACTAGTACTGAAAAATCTGAGGAGGAAATCAGGAAGAAAATTCCATTTTCAATAGCAACAAAAAGACTCAAATACCTAGGAGTTGATTTAACCAAGGAAGTACAGGACCTATATGCAGAAAACTACAAAACAATGCTAAAGGAAATTAAAAAAGACCTAAACAAATGGAAAGACATTCCGTGTTCATGGATTGGAAGAATAAATATCGTGAAGATGTCAATCTTGCCCAAACTGATTTATAGATTCAATGCAATACCAATCAAAATCCCAACAGCTTACTTTACAGAATTAGAGAAGGCAATTACCAAATTCATCTGGAAGGGTAAGTGCACCCGAATAGCCAAAAGTATTCTAAAAAAGAAGAGCAATGTGGGAGGAATTTCACTGCCTGACCTTGAAACATATTACAAAGCTACAGTGGTCAAAACAGCATGGTACTGGCATAAAGATAGACATATCGATCAGTGGAATAGAATTGAGAATCCAGAAATAAACCCTTACCTATACAGTCAACTGGTTTTTGACAAACCTACCAAGCCCACGCTGATGGGAAAAAACAGTCTCTTTAACAAATGGTTTTGGGAGAACTGGATATCTATAACCAAAAGAATGAAAGAGGACCCCTATCTCACCCCCTATACAAGAATCAACTCAAAATGGATCAAAGATCTAAATATAAAAGCCAGGACCATAAAACTACTGGAAGAGAATGTAGGGAAACATCTTCAAGACCTTGTAGTAGGTGGTGGTTTCTTGGACCTCACACCCAAAGCACGTGCAACAAAAGAAAAAGTAGATAAATGGGACCTCCTCAAAATTAAACACTTTTGCACCTCACAGCACTTTGTCAGAAGGGTGAAAAGGCAGCCAACTCAATGG
This sequence comes from Tolypeutes matacus, assembly GCA_026826555.1. Lineage (NCBI taxonomy): Eukaryota > Metazoa > Chordata > Mammalia > Cingulata > Chlamyphoridae > Tolypeutes > Tolypeutes matacus. The sequence goes on along the minus strand of JAKSZT010053769.1, from coordinate 13,171,335 downwards.
GAAAAAATATTTGGAAATCACATATCTGATAAGGGTTTAATATCCAGGATATATAAAGAGATGTTACAACTCAACAATAAAAAGACAAATGACCCAATTAAAAAATGGGCCAAAGACTTGAATAGACATTTCTCCGAAGAAGAAATACAAATGGCAAAAAAAAACACATGAAGAAATGCTCAACATCACTCATGATTAGGGAAATGCAAATCAAAACTACAATGAGATATCATTTTATACCTATCAGAATGGCCACTATTAAAAAGACAGAGAACTACAAGTGTTGGAGAGGATGTGGAGAGATAGGAACACTTCTTCACTGTTGGTGGGAATGCAGGATGGTACAACCACTAGGGAGGACTGTTTGGCAGTTCCTAAAGAAGTTGAATATAGACTTGCCACGTGATCCTGCAATACCACTACTGGGTATATACCCAGAAGAACTGAGAGCAGCGACACGAACAGACATCTGCACACCGATGTTCATAGCCACATTATTCATCATTGCCAAAAGTTGGAAACAACCCACGTGTCCATCAACAGATGAATGGATAAACAAACTGTGGTCTATTCACACGATGGAATATTATGCAGCGCTAAGAAGAAATGAAGTCCTAAAGCATATGGCAACATGGATGAATCTGGAGGACATTATGTTGAGTGAAGCAAGCCAGACACAAAAGGACAAATACTGTATGAATGCATTACTATGAACCAAATACATTGTGTAATATATTGTTTGATTCACACACAAAAAAACAAAAAACAAAAAACAAAAACAAACAAAAAACAAAACAACAACAAAAAATTTACATGTATCCATTACATTTAATTGAGAAATGTATATATTTATTCATCTGTGTTTACTTTTTAGTTTTTAATTGCTTATGTTTTCAATTATTAAATGTACAAAATAAAGTTAAAAAAATATTAAATGGTAAGTAATGACAGATGAAAGTATATGCATAATGAATTATTAGTTTGAGAGTTCACATTTACATTTGTTGGATTACTCTTCACATTTTAACATTTCTCTACCTTGTTTTAAGGGGTAAGGCCCTACATTCTGTGATATAATGATTGTTGGTAAATGCTCTAAAATCAATGGACTTGGATTTGAAAGGGCTGTGTGGCCTGCTGAAAGCCATTTAACCTTCTAAGCCTAGATTTCTTCATCTAATAAGTGGAGATAATTACCTTATTCACGCATATGTTCTAAGGAAAAATGAAATAGTGTATGTGAATCATTAGCATTTAGTGTAACTGCCAAATTGGAAGTATTCAGTAAATGCCAATCAGTACCATAATTATTGCTATTATTTAAAAAGTTGAGCAGAAGACCCCAAATCAAACAGAGCATATTTTCCCTATTAGCCTTTTGTTAAAAAGAAAATTTAAGTAAGCTCAGCAGTTGTTTTCACCTTTTTCTAGCACTCAGATCAACTAAAAGAAAGAGTTAGTGTCTCCAGAAGCCACTTCCGTATGCTGACTTCAGTCCACGTACAGATCTGAACATTATAGAAATTAGAGGTGGAGATGTCTACAGAGGGGTTCTGGTCACCACATTTTACAGATGAGAAATGGAAGCAAAGGGAATTTAGACTTCTTGTCCAAGAGTGCAGAGTAAGATGTGGAGTCTTACTGACTTGATTCCAAGTCAGTTTCTTTCCATATCAATTTGCCAAGGATTATTGGATTAAGCCCACGGTGTTAATTTAACATGAATCCTGCTGTTTTCCTTACTTCTTGGGTTTACATAAAATATTAGGATTGTGATTCTTGGATAGAGAAGACACCCTTGAAATTGTAGCTGTAGTCTTGCTCTCCTTCATGTTAATGTATCATGAATACCTGACAGCTGCATTTATGTACTATACAACATTATATATCCAGTTGAACTTCCCATAAAAATTACATTTGCTATATTCTTGTAATGCTAAGCATCTCCTACTCTTTACCACTACCTGCCCCCTGCCCTCCCCCTCCCCCCATACAAGGGGCAAAAAAACCAAAACAACTCAAAACAAAATGGATGGATACGTTTTGGCTCTTAATTTTCATTCAGTGGAATTCAGATGAAAGTAGCTGCTGGTTCATAAGAAATTAAACATTTTGTCCTTTTATTTTCATATAGTTTTTAAACCCCTCTAGTTGACGTTGAATTTCCTTTACAATGTTATTTATTGCCATCCTTGTCCATAGGCTGCTTGGGAGGACAAAATGGAAAAACGTAGAGCATGCCTGAAGCACACATGGTGCAACCAGTCCTTGGAGCGCTGAGGCTGCGTTCTTGATATGTCAGCAGCTCTCAGCGTTACCTGCCTCCTTTGGTTTTTGCAGCTGATAAACGTCTGGAAAGTGTTCTTTTTTTTTTTTTTTTTTTACTGGGAGGTACCAGGGATCGAACCCTGGTCTCTCCATATGGTAGACGGACGCCGAACCTCTTGAGCCACATCCGTTTCCCTGGAAAGTGTTCTTGATGTGTTATTTCCCTTAGGCTAGTTTTCTATCTGATAGAGACGGGAGTCTTCCTCGTAAAAGGATAAAGAATAAGAAAGGATTTTGAGCAAGAGGGACCTCCTGACCCCTGACAGTGCCGGCTACCTGTCTGCAGACCAAAACTGAGCCCACCACATGCGGTAGCAAGTCTCAAACTTGATGGAGAGGCAGCACCGCTAAAAGCTTCAGGGCCAGAGACCCAGGCAAGCCATATCACCTCCCCTACATTTTGGTTTCTGCACCTAAAAAAAAAAGGCGGTGGGGGGACAAATGATACTTACCTTAGCTCTCAGGATTGGAAGGTGATCATCTGTGCAAAGTCCCAGGTTCACAGAAGGAAGCAACTATCATTATCAATAAATACTAGATTGAAAATCAGTATTAAAGGGAAAGTGGCCAGTGCAGGGGAAGAAATGGGATTCTTGGAGACCATCATGGTAAAGGATGGTGTGTGCTCCAGGAATTGGAGACCGGGTGCTGATGGCACCGTCTTTATCAGCACGGCGACATTGTTGTCAGGCAACTACTGGAAAACTCTTATTGAGAGAAACAGCTGCAGAATTTCTACAAGGTGAGACTATAACAAGGGAACATGCCACATATTCCCCCGACAAAAATGGACACTCATGTGTAATCAGGTCTCCTATATGGCAAATAGGCTATCAGGTCTCGGGGTCTGCCTATGCCTTGAGGTCTTTAGGGGCTCATTTTAATGTGATTATCTCGGTGTAACCACAAGAAACACATCTTGAAGGGGCTGGTTTCCTCTCTGCAAGAAATCTGGAGTCCAAATAAACAACTGTGAAGCAGAGAAGAAAGTCTGACAAATCTGAAGGAAGGAAGGAGAGACTTTTTCTGAAAGATCTGGGAAAGCCCACTATTTTAAAGATAATTTTTATTAGACTCCTTTTATCCTAATACCTATACCATGAGGCAAAGATGTCATATCAACAAATCCTTGGATACAGAAAGAGAACCTCAAATCATGTTTACATTTTTTTGCCCTCAAGCAAAAAAAAAAAAAAAAATTTCAAAGCATCCTCCTTCTCCCCACCACCACCACCTTTACTCAACATTTGACAAAAGTATACTTAATAAGTGCAGGCATCACACATCTTAGCAAAAGCCTCTTCCCTGGGCCCCTAGTCTACCAGGACTATGTGGAAGTAGTTACACTGTCCAGAGGATTTTTCTTAGGAGAGATGAGAAGACAAGGCACATACCAGATACTGAGCTAGGGAGAGCCCTTGCAAAAAGCTGTGATTTTTTTTGTGTGTGTATTTGTTGTTCCTGAGTCAGTTTAATATCTGCACCAGCCTCTTCTCTGAGCACATCATGCCAGTTTGGCACACAATGAACTAAGCCCAAGGAAAAGTGAAAGCAGCAGAACTAGGGGGAGGGTCCCTCAGAACTTCCCAAACAGTTTTGCAAAGGTCTGTGGTTTGGCGAACATTGCAATGTCTCACTTTAACCAAAGATACTGCTCCCTGTGTTTTAAAATTCATTCATAATGGAAATGAAATTTAATATTAAATATAGTTTTGATTCCTAATTGCTTCCTCATGAATATATTGTTTTCAAAAAAAAATTTTTTTTTGATGCCTTTTTGTGCTGCTATACAACATGCTGAAGGAACCTTCTGGAAGGTTTTTATTTTTCATCACAAAGGAGTTCTCACCAATGACATGAGAACATTAGACTATAGTGGGTCCCAGTCCTGGAATCTTGCCCCCTGTCCCCTCTAGGTGGTTTCTAAAAGGGGCAGAGTGAGACCAACCCCTTTACTAGCGACTGCTACAGGATGTTTCCTGACAACGACTCTTGTAGGTCAGCAATGGGATGGGGATGTTAGAGGCTCGGGCTGGAGAAGGGTGCTAATTTCTAGAGTCACTCTTGCTCTAGTCAGCCTTATTTCTCCAACCTTTGTTCTTCCAAACTCTGACATGCCAGACAACCCTACTTTCTCTAAGACCTATTCCCTCAGGACCCATTTCTCACTAGAATATTTTCAGTCATAGCGGAGTTATTTTCATCAAGAATCCAGTATTCAAAATGGCTGCCTTCCCTATTCTCCAGAGTGCACTGAATTAGCTATGCTTTGCTTCTCTTTAAAAGTTTTCTTAAGAAAATAACAGATTAGATGAGGATTGAGTTACAGTCCAGTAGCATACACAGACACATCTAGAAACATGCTATGAGAAAAACAAAATATAGCAGAAAGCAGCAGTAGGAGCAATAAATTCCTGACTGCAAGGATGACTCCTGAGCTGACCCTGAATGATGGGGAGAGAGTTGCTTGAGAGAGAAGGAAGGGAAAGCATTCTATGCAGAGAGTGTTCCAAGCCACACAGTACCTGACACATGGAGAGGAGAAGCTAAACCAGGAGACGTGGGTGAGGAAGAATCATTGGTATTTGGTGATTGATTGATTAGCTATGGGGGTGGGGAAAGAGAAAGGAATTAAGAGTGGATGATCCCCTAGCCTGAGCCACTAAGTAAATGGTGTCCATGTTCATTATTTCTTTAGCTCAAATAACACCTTCGATTTTAATAGTGGTTTGATCTACCATCTGGAGAAAAAAATGCTTTGTTGGAGTTTCTAAGGAGACTAATTTTCTATCATTTTAAAATAAACTTCAATGAAATATTGCTTTGAATGCAGGCTACAGAGATATATAATTGGGCAGTAACTGATAGCTAGGCTTCATAGAACCATTAATTTATGACTTTTTCTCCATCTTTTTCTTTGGAAAACTTTCAAACCTTCTGAAGGTTTTGAAAGAATAGTGCAATGAACACCTTGTATACCCTTTGCATAGATTCAAGAACTGTCAGCATTTTGCCACACTTTTAATCTCTCTCATTATTGAATCATTTGAAAGTGAGTTGCATCTATTATGATACTTCAACCCTAAATATTTCCTTATACATATCTGTAGAACAAGGACTTTCCCCTTATATACTATACCACAGTGGTCAGCCAAAGGGGTTCTGATGCAAAGTACCAGAAATCGGTTGGCTTTTGTAAAGGGAATTTATTTGAGGTAAAAGCTTACAGTTACAAGGCCCTAAAGAGTCCAGTTCAAGGCTGCTCTCTCACCAAAGTCTGTTGCCACGTGTTGAAGCAAGATGGCAGGTGATCTCTTTCTGGTTTCTTCTTCCAGGGCTTCCTCTTCCTCCTGAGGCACCATGGGTGCAGGTTCTTCCCGACCTCAGCTGTAAGCTGGCATAGGGCTCATCTCTTTCAGGGCTTCCTATATTCAGCTTCTGGCATAGGACTAATTTCTTTCCCAGCTTTCTTAGCTGCTCAGCTGCAAACTATCAGGATAATGGCTCATCTTTCTTCCCAGAGCAGCAGGATCAAAGTTTTCTCCTCTTCTGTGTCTTGGAGCTCTCTCTCTTCCTGTGTCTTCTTCTCTGTCTTCTTGAGTGAATGTCTGTTTATATCAGCCCACCAAGGAGGCGGAGACTTAACCAGAGTCATGCCCCACTGAGGTGGTCGAATCAAAGACCGTCTCTTAACATAATTTAATCAAATGCTCCTCAACTGAATCCAATACAATCAAAGGGTATCATACCCAGAGGAACAGACCCATTTACAAACATAATTTTTCTCTTCTTTTGGAGATTCAAAAATAATATCAAACTGCCACATTCCATCCTCTGAATCCCCCAAAAAGACATTACAATATTCCAAAAACATTACTTCAGCAGCAAGGCTAAGTACAAAACCACATCACAGTTTATAGGAATATAGTTTGTCTCGGAGCAAAGTCCCCTCTGGCTGTAGACCTTTGAAACTTAAAAAATAATTTATCTGTTCCTAATATACAAAGGGACAGACATAAGAGAAACATTTGCATTACCATAAGGAGAATTTGGGAGGGAAACAGAGTCACAGGTCCCCAACAGTTCTGAAAACCTGCAGGGCCTACTCCATTAGATTTCTTTTCTTTTTTTTTAGTGAATTGATTATTTTCTCCTTTATTCTTTTTTGTTTGTTTTTTTTTTGTTTTTTTTCACATATTGGTTTTTTTTTTAATTAGAGAAGTTGTAGTTATATAGAAAACTCATTCATAAAATACAAAGTTCCTATATACTACCATATTATCAACACCTTCCATTAGTGTGGTACATTTGTTACAATTCTTGATAGAACACTTTTATCATTAGTGTACTTCCATTAGATTTCTGAGAGTCATTCTTAAGATGATGGTTTCTTATCCTCCTTGGGGCCTCATGGGGACCCACCCTTTCCACAGACTTGCCCAATGACCATTTTCTTGGTACCACCTTCATCAAGCATCTGGGTGGCAACCGAACTCTAAATCTCACCCTCCAAAAACATTGGGGTGGTGGTCACACTTTACCCAATCTCTGGGATAGTGTCTTGTGGCAGTTTGATATTATTTATGAATTCCAAAAAGAGATATTGATTATGTTTGTAAACTAGTCTGTTCCTATGGGCATGATACCCCTTTGATTGTATTAAACTTAGAGGTTTCACTTTCACTTTATTAAATCAAGATTAGGGCTTTGATTCAACCACATCATTAGGCCATGCAGGATTGAGTACCTGCACCCTTGATAGGCTATTTAAACAGATGTTCAGTCAAGAACACTGAAGTAGATACACAGAGAATAAGAACACAGAGGATGGGAGATAGTTCCATAGACATGGCAGAGGCCCTGGGGAGAGAGATGAGCCTGATAGTTTGCAGCTGAAGAGAACAGAGCAGCTGAGAAGCTCTGAGAGATGAGCCTTATGCCAGCCTACAGCTGAGATCAGAAGAAGCTGGGACCATGGAGCCTTAAGAGGAAAGAGGAAGGCTGAACCCTCACAGACATTGCCTGCCATCTTGCTTCAACATGTGGCAAATGACTTTGGGTGAGAAAGTACCTCTTATGGTACCTTGAGTTGGACTCTTGAGGGCCTTGTGACTGTAAGCTTTTAACCCCCCAAAAATACTCATTTTAAAAGCCAACAGATTTCTGGTACTTTGCATCAGTACCCCTTTTTGGCTGACTAACACAAGTCTCAATCCCTTCAGTACAGTGAGGTGGCAGCAACATTTTCCCTCATCTCTGGCATACAGGCCCAATCTCCTCAGTGAGGTGGTGACCTGGCCTTCCCTAATCTATGGGGAACAGGCCTACCCATCTCAGAGCACTGGGGTGTCAACCTCACTCTCCCCAACATTTGGGGCATGTGTTCCACCCTGTTTGTAGCCTGGGGTGGCAAAACTCTCCCTGAACAGCTCTCTGGAACATTCACCCTCTTCAAATGCCGGTGCAAACCCGCCCTCTCTGTATACATGGGTGGGGTTACTCTCTTGGCCCAAGGAAATGTCTTCATTCCAGATCTCAGCTTCCATGGTTTTCCTCTTAAGGCCATTTTTCCTTCCATCTCTCTCTTCCATGTCCCTTTTAGTCCAAGCTGATAGTGGTTTTGTTCATACAGCTGTCTCAAAATGCTTGTTAGTTTAGCATGTAGGGAGCAGGGATCCAAGCCGTCAGACAGTAGCACTTTCCACAAGTCTTTCCTGGATAACTGCATTTTCAATCCTGGCTTACAAGTTCCTGAAATCATAATCTCCCTCATCCCCAGAACCTTCTCTACCCATAACCTTCCCTATCTTGTTCAATGGTATTTCGACCTGAGCACTTTCATGCCTGCCCTGTTGTTAGGCAGAACTTCAGTAAGGAGAAAGCATGTATTTTGGTGCCTAGAAGAGTATTTGCTATAAGTACAGTAAAACATAGAGTAAAGGATGATTATTTGTCAGGAGAAGCTGGGCAGATGGATCCATATTCCAAAATCGTTTAAAGTAGGAGCTAACCTTTACATATAGGGTCATTATATTACCTCTTTTCAAGTTTCCACTATAATACTTTGACCTGCAAAAGACCTCATCCTTGCACATTTGGGGACTATTCTCTTTCCTAATTAGAGTCAGATGGTTGGCTTGAGTTTTTTCTTCTTTTTCCTGAACTGCCTCTTAACAGCTGTGGTGTATTGCCAATGAGTTATTAGCGGACAGACATGAGATTCCTTTATGATGTTAAATGACATATTACAGTGTTTCTTCCACAAACTACAAAAGCTGAACATCATGAACAATATTAAATCTTAGTGCACAAGTTATCCTCTTTATAAAATACACGGCCATTTCTAAAATATAGAAATTAGCTGCATAATACTTTTTGGCCTTTTTCCTAACATGTGCTCTATTTCATGAAGAATGATTTCATAGAATTGGATGATCTCCTATGGTCTCAAATTTTTAGAAAACAAACAATAACAACAAAAAAACTGTATCTGCCAGAGTGGAGGAACTATTATTAAATGCCAAAGTGGAGGAACTATTAATAAAGAACAGTTAAATGAAAACAGGCCTACCAATGTAATAATTGATTCAGGCGAAGATCATCAACAGATGCTTAAACCATTGCATGATATGCTGAATGGTCACAAATTATCATCCTATCGATTGCTTATTAATGCATGAGAGAGAATTACAGGATACTGCCTAACCAAGTGATCCAAATTAGCATCATCACTAATGAGATAAAACGCCATGAAGTGCCTCCTGATATATGTTATTATTGGGACATATACAACATCACTTATTTAGTATTCTTACCAAAAAAAAAATTGACCTGAATATAATCATGAGGAAACAATCAAAGAAATCCAGATTGTGGGACATTCTACAAGACAATGGGCCTGGACTCTTCATGATTATAATCTGTTTCAGGTGTTTTGCCATTTTGGCAGGGGCAGGTGGGAGGATGGGAGATATCTTAGCTTATATTAGGTCCTTCTGCTTAAATGCCCTTTTCTTCATCTCCACCTACCCAAATCCTATTCAGACTTTGAGGTATGACACAAACATCTTTATCTGTCCCATGAAACCTTCTGGAATCCCTCCAGCTGCAATTAATCTTTATGATCTCATAGCTGCACTGTATTGATACTGCTATGTCTACCACACCAATTACATTATGAATAAAATACAAAACATAAGTATTTCTGAAAATTTAGGAAGTCAAATAGTAACCATGAATGCAGACATTTTTTACATTCCAAGATATTGCAAAAGAAAAATAACTTACATAGGTTACAAGGTTGAGGACCACACTATAGTAGTTCCAACTACTTTTTTTTTTTTTTTTTTCATTTTTATTAGAAAAGTTGTAGATTTACAGAAAAATTATGCAGAAAAGGCAGAGTTCTCATATACCACTTTCCTTATTATTAACAGCTTGCAGTAGGGTGATACATTTGTTACAATTGGTGGAAGAATATTACTATAATTGTACCATTAACTATAGTCCATGGTTTATTTAGGGTTCACTTTTGGGTTGTACAATGCTAAGTTTTTTTTTTTTTTTTTTTTTTAATTTTTTTTTCCCTAAACATGATGTTTTAAAGTTTAATTTTAAATATATAAAATTTATTCCTTTTTTTTTTTTTTCTTCAATTTTTAAAAGATATTTAGATTACATAAATGTTACACAAATGATATAGGGATTCCCATATGCCCCACTCCCCACAACTCCTACACTCTCCCACATAAACATCCTTCATTAGTGTGGCATATTCATTGCAATTGATAAATGCATCCTGGGGCTTTGCCATTAAGCATGGACCATAGTTCACATTGTAGTCTACACTCTCTCCCACACAGTTCTGCATGTTGTGTGATGATATAAAATGGCCTATATCTGTCGTTGCAACATCACTTAGGACAAATCCCAAGTCTCAAAAAAGCCCCCGTATTACAACTGTCTTTCCCTCCCTCTGCCCCCAGAGCCTCCAGTGGCCCCTGGCTCCACATCAATGTTGTAATTTCTTCCATTGCTAGAATCACAATATGTCTATAGTAGAATACCAGTAAGTCCACTCTAGTCCATAGTTCCAACAACTTTTACTAGAACCCATGCACTTCTTCTTAATCCCTCCTTTCTTTCTGTGACTTGCCAAACTTCATAGACAACATTGGCCTCCAGTTCCATTTTTATCTCTGCCCAGACCTAGGATAGAAGCTGTGAGATGTGGCAAAATCACCTTCAAAAGCTTCACAATCTACCTGGGGAAGGGCTGGTAGACAGAACAGTACATAAGAATCCTTACAAAGCAGAGTAAGCCAACAAAAACAAACATGGATTTTAAAATGGCAATGTCATGAAAGACAAAAACAGAAGACTAAGAAATCATGTACAATGCCTGATTTTTAAAAACTCTGTATTTTAAAATACTATAAAGGACATCTGGGAGATAACTGGAGAAATCTGCATATCAGATAATATTGTATTGATAATTTAGGACATCTAGCCTTCCAAACTGTGAGCTAATAAATTCCTGTTTTTAAGCCAACCCATTGTGTGATATTTGTCATAGCAGCCTGGCAAACTGAGACAAGCTTTATAAAAAGCAGAAATTGTTGATGTAGGTGAGAGTACAGAGAATTGCTGGAGCCTTTGAGGAAGCAAGGGAGATAAGAGTAAATGCATATGCAAAGGTTAATTCATCTATAATAATGGGGGGGGGGCGGGGAGCAGAGCATATGGTCCAGGTCCTGGTCTTGGTAGGTAGGAAGATGCTGTTGTGGGAGTTTATGGAAATTATCTTTGGAGTGCTTCAATTTTGTTTTCTAGTGAAGTGGGAAATGAGGACATCAGCTAAGAGTGAAGATAGAGGAGAAGGTGCTAGATATTTGAGGAACCACAAATTTGTGAAATAGTTGACTATGAGAAAAGTAAATCTTGATAAATTCCAAAAATTAGAAATAGTACAGACAATAGTGTCCAGTCACAATATAACAAAACTGGAATTTAATAATAGAAACAAAAAGTCTGTACTCTCTGGATATTAAAAACTCTCTGTTAAATACCTTTTGTGTCAGAGAGAAAAACCAAACTGAAACAGTTCAATATCTTGAAAGTGAAAATAATCAAAGTACTACCTGCAAAGTTTCTGCCACAATGACCAAGTGGGATTTATTTTGGGAACACAATGATGATTCAACTTTAGGATATCGATTTAGTCACCATATTATAAATTCCAAGAGGAAACATTATAAATCAATCTCAGAGCCTATACAGTGACATGAGAGAAAGAAATTGTAGATACAAATATTGAAAAGAAGGAAGTAAATTTATCATTATTTACAGATAATAGGGTTGCATGCCAGGAATACCTAAGTATTTCACTGGAAACCTGCTACAAACAGTAAAAGAATTCCATAATATAATAGGATGCAAAGTTAGCACATAGAAAAAAAAAAAAATCTTTATTAAAATAATCAATAGTCATTTGGAAAAGATCTCATTTACAGTGGTAAAAAGTATAAAATAACTAGAAATAAACTTTAAAAGATACTTTTGAAGAGAAGTTTAAAATGTTCCTTAGACAAAATATTTCAACAAATGGAAAGGCAAAGGGACATTCAATATCATAAATATGTAAATTTTTCTTAAGTTGATCTATGCATTTAACAAATAATGATAAAAATATTAGTATTATTGAGTTCAAAGTTCCTAAGAAAAAATTAACAAGCAATAATATCCACTAAAATACTGAAAAAAAAAAAATTCTGAAAAATAACAGTACTTGTAGTAGAATCAGCCCTGTCAGATTTTAAAACACTATAAAGTTATAATAGCTAGAAGAGTATAGTGTTGACACATGAATAGACAGCAAATCAGAATAGGTAGCCTAAGATAGGCCTAAATATATATAGGGAAATTTAGAATAGGTACACAGAAGAAACAAATATACATATAAAGAATTTAGAATTTGATTAAGATGGCATTTCAAATCATTGGTGGAAAGATAGATGATACAAGTAATGGTGTTTGGATAAGTAGGTAGCATTCTGGAAAAAAATAAATAAGGTGGATCCATACCTCACATCTCATACCTGAAAATAATTCCAAATGGGAATCAAAGGTTTAAATGACAAAAAAAGATGAAACAATAAAAGTTCTAAGCATATGCTTACATACACATTTAAAAAAATCTCTGGAACGATAATCACAAAACTGATAACATTGGATTGTCTCTGAGTATGGGCACCAGGAGATTGGACAAGGGTTTGAGGGCATTTTGAGCCATATGAATCTGACAAACTAAAAAAAATGAACAAATAAAACAAATAAACAGAGATTATCGATATGAACATTTCTGCATTGTTGAGATTGTTACACAAAGTAGGTATTCAATAAATATAAATCCTTGAGAATGTGGAAAAACAAAATCTTAGTCTTTCTGGCAGGCAGCTGCTGTCCCCTGCCTAGGCTCCTGGAGAAGGCTGGAGGAAAACAAGGTAGACAGCAAAGGATACTGGGTAAGGGAGCTGTGGATGGAGAGGGAGGATGTGGGAGGGATAGAGACGCCGTTACATAATTTTTAGCATTCTCCACAGTACTTAGCACAGCATTGGCACCTAATGAGGGCTCATTCCGTATTTGTTGAGCAAGAATAAATTTTTTTTTTTAATTTTTATTTTTCAGCTTAAAGGTGATTTAAAGAGTCTCACCTTCCACAATGCAGACTCAGAAAACCCCCATGCTCCTAGGACATGGGGCAGTCTTCATGTATATGGGCTATTACTCCCCTCTGCCCACTTGGAAAACTGAAAAAGGAATAGATCACTTCACAGGCACTCTTCTGGGCACAGAACATAGCCTAGGCATGCTTGTTCTCCTTTCAATTTTGTTTTCATCTTGATTTTCTCCCATCTCTCTGTGGGGTAAAGCCCTCCCTTCCCTCTTAGAGTCAAACTGAGCAAACACTACACGTCATGTGCTTAGAATCTTCCTGAATGCTGAGGAGGGAGGAGCTGAAGAATGCTTTCAAAGAAGATAATCCTGAGCAGGAGGGAAAGTGGGCACCGGGGTGCGGGGTGCGAGGAACTGGTTCATTGTTGGCTCTAACACTTGTTGGCTGAGGGAGCTGGGACATTTTTCATCACAAAAGGTGTATAAGCATCAAGGACAGGGAAACAGATTGTCATGTAAATGTCAGTTATTGCCTATTTTTCTTTTTATTTTGGTTTCTGTTTTTCTAACCTTTCCCCTTTACCCTTCTCAATCTAACGTTGCTATTTCCTATTCAGACAGCAGCTTGCCACTGTGCAATCCGTCAGCAATATGGGTCCCCAGAGGCTATTCTCCACTAACTTGGGCCACTCTCCCGAGCAGCGCTGGCTGTTAGTCTTGAGCCTTTTAATGGGGACGGGGTTGTGTGCAAGTCTTTTCTGCCTGCCTGCTGGCTGATTGGAGGAAGGAAATACAGGTTTTGTTTATTGTGCACTGAAGGAAAAAGATCCAAGCTACGGCAACCCAGCCCTCATGAATCATTTTAGAATTTGAGAACTGGGGCCCAAATATACCCTGAATCCGTGGTGCCTCTCAGTCTTGGCAGATTTTTTAAAGTCTTTAAATTTCACCCTTAATAGATATAAACTCCACAGTCATGTGACCCATATGAATAATTTCAAGTCTTTGGAAAATTATTCTGTATGCTTTGATAGCTGCTGTGGTAGAATTGGTATTATATCAACCCACTAATTCTAATACTCAGATTATAGGAGAGCAATCAATTATATATTTATGCTTTCTTTTATGGGCCTGATTGAAATAAAATGCTGGCTGGAGGTACATTAGAGTTCTCTGAATAGAGCCTCAACAGAATTGGAAATATAAGCTGACTGTCTTGAGCAGAGGCTCAAAGTATAATCATTTCATTTGTTCTTCCAGAGATTCTTCTTTGCAGGGTTTTTTTTTTTTTTTTTTTTTGGTCTTGTTTTTGGGTTTCTTCCAAGTTGCATGTTTACCAAAATCCCAAGGAAAGAAGAAACCATTAAGATTTTTCCCCCTATAATCCATTTAAGTCAAAAATGGAGAAGAGAGAGGAAAATTTGTAGCTTTCAAACGCCATTAGTTTGCTAATGATAGCTTTCATCCTATGACAGTTCTCGGACTGAGACGCTCCAAACATCCACCTCGAAGGAAGAGGGCCATTTATAGGCCCCTGCTCTGTCTCTGCAGCTTGCACGTGTTTTCAAACATAATTTCATGCCTGCTTTCTGACAGCTCATTAAACAAAGGCCTCTTGGTGCCTATACCGCCCGTCTCCCTGCTGAGAGTGCAACATATTTACGGCCTGCGCAGATTGCTGACTGCTGGCGCCTTCTCTTCCCAGCGGCCTGCCTGCCAACTGCTTATCAGTCTCCCCCAAAGGTGACATCCTCCTCGTTTGTTTAGGTGGCGATGGTCCCGTGTTTGACCCTTGGAGGCAAGCAGCGGCGTGATTAGGAGCGGCTCCTGCACGGGCTAGATAAGGGCAGTCACGAGGGCGAAGCCCGCGCGGGGCGCTGGGGGAGCTGCGCCAGGCCGGGCGCCCCCGTTCAGGAACACGCTGGTAGTTTGTTAGCTCGACAGCTGGCAGCGTGCAGACCTTGTGGGATTTCTGCCTCAGAGAAAGCAAACAAGGTTTCCGGAGTGTTGAGGCGCTATCTGGGGCCGTGTACAAGGGCGATCAGAGCTGCTTGCTCCTAATCACCTGCCTCCTGACTGCCATTACACATCCAAACCCATAAAAACCCCGGTAAATGCAGCACCTTATACTTAATTTTTATCCCTTTCCCCTGCTTTTGCCAAAAAACATTTTGCTGGGGTCCTAGGAGGGCAGATGAAGACGTGTTGGATGCAGCGAAAGGCTGCAGGCTGCAGCCATCTGCCTTTTCAGGATCTGACAAAACTGGTAACAGGTTTTTGCCAGTGTGGCGCCCCTAGGTGATGCATCTTTCCCACTGAATAGGAACTGAGAGAAAAAAAGGGAGAAAAAGGAAAGGAGGGAAGAAGAGAACTGCTGTGAGTGAATGGCCAGGTTCTCGGGGCAGGGATTTTGGCAAAGCCTCGGATGACCTTGGACTTGGAAACTCCTGTGTTGTGCTGCTGGGATCTGACCGGTGCCAAAATGGGACCCAGATTATGGGGCTACGCCTTTGCCTTCTGGGCAGATGATGACAAAGGCCACTTGCTTTTCCAGCATCTCCTATGAATGAGGCAGCACACTAAGCATTTTCTGACAGATGTCATCTCATTTAATACTCACAAGGCTCTGCAGTGACATTAAACCCATTGCACAAATGATAAAATGGAGACTTGAAGAGATTGAAAGCTTTGACCAAAGTTCCAGCTAGTCAGCAAGTGAATCCAGGTTTGTCGGTGTCCAAAATCCTCTCTCGTAACCTCTAAGCTTCTGCTGACTCGACCATGGCACTAGTACATCATTTCAGAATTGGTTGTTTCCCATTGGAAATTCTCAAACCCCAGCATGCATGACCATCAGCTGCAGCGCTGGTGAATCCTGGAGACTCCCAGACATTCTACATTAGGAGTCCCCAGGCAGGGGACTGGTAATCTTCACCATTCAAAAGCACCCTGGGAGATTCTGATATGGGAGGTCTTCAGCTCACACTTTGAGAAGCTGTTTCCTACACTGGGAGCTCCCTGAGGGGAAGGGAGTCTTATTCACCTTTGCACCTCCAGTACCCAGCAGTGTACTCCTAGCACATAGCAGGTGCTCAGTAAATGTTGTTGCACAAAGGAATGGTTTCTGTTCGATTTTATCCTTCTGTGTTTTATCTTAAGCTGTACTGAAACTGCTACACCCTTTAATCCTCTTGGAAGGTGGCAGAGAATAAATCTCATATAAATAAAATTCATGTTTCTAAAATGCCCCAAGCATTGGAGAGGGGATGTCTTTCCTAGTCCCTCTGCCTCTTCCTTACATAAAGAAGCTGAACCTCTCTGATTTCCAGCAGCTCAGCACAGGGACAGCCCTGTCAGACCATGTCATTTTATTGAATTATCTATGCTGACAAAGCATCCCAACATGCACATTTGCTAGTTGGTGTACATAGGCGTTGTATCTACTACACATAAAAATCATTTGCTGCACTGCTTATAAATAACTTGAACTCTGGTTTGTTTTCTGAGTATGGTCTGTAGTTTTGTATGTTCCACAATTTCTGAGAACTGATCCTTGTGCACTTTAATTCTTTATGCATGTTACTTTTAATGAATCCTGACTGGTAAGGTAGATACCATTATCTCCATTTTGTGGATGAGGAAACTGAGACTCAGAGAAGCAGAGGTTCTAAAGAGCAGAGATGAAGTGACTTGCTCCTGGGCTCCTGGTTAGCAGGCAATGGCAGGAGAACTCCATTCTAAGCCATTTAACTCCATACTTGATTTCTTTTAACTTCACGACTTTCTAGCGCTTCTCTGGTTGAAGCCATTCCCTGGGCAAGACAGTAAGGAAGGGTGCGTTGGATTTCTTGGTATCTTTTCAAACCTTGTATTTAGGATCCCATTTTTCATCTCGCATTTACCCAGGGACCCAGCCACAGATTGCACTATGCCATACAACATCCAACCACCAGTGATAGCGCAAGATCCCAGCCTCTTCCTTCCTTTCTTTTTCTCCTCCCTCCCAGTCAAAACCTGGTGAACCTGTATTCGTTTTGCTCAGGGCACAAATGAATTAGTTGGGATAATGCATGATGAGGTTTCCAAGGTAACATTCTTGTTTGTTTTTAAAGAAAACGCTCCCCTTTCCCCTCCACCCCACCCTGGTCCCTGGAAACCTCTAATCTACATTCTGTGCCTGAGAATTTGAGAATTTCTCAATCTAGTGACATTATACTATATCTGTCCTTATGTGCTTTGCTTATTTCACTCAGCACAATGTTTTATTTATTTATTTACTTTATTTATTTATTTATTTATTTGGAGGTACTGGGGGTTGAACCTAAGACCTCGTACATGGAAGGCAGGCGCTAAATCATTTGAGGTACATCCACTCCCCAGCACAATGTTTTAAAGGTTTATCCATGTTGCAGCAACATCATTCCTTTTTATGGCTAAATAATATTCCACTGTGGATATGTACCAGATTTTGTTTATTCATTCATTTGTTGATGGACCTTTGGGTTGTTTCCATCTTTTGGATATTGTGAATAATGTTTCTATGAATATCACTGTACAAGTATCTGTTTGAGATGCTGTTTTCACTTTTGTTGGATATATACTTAGACATAGAATTGCAGGATCATACAGTAATTATATATTTAACTTCTTGAGGAGCCACCATATTATTTTCCACAGAAGCTGTACCATTTTACATTCCCACCAACAATGCTCTAGAGTTCCAATTTCTCTGCATCCTCTCTAACTCTTGTTCTTTTCCATTTTTTAAATAATAGTCATCCTTGTGGGTGTGAAGTGGTATCTCATTGTGGTTTTGACTTGCATGTCCCTAATAGCTAATGAAGTTGAACAACTTTTCAAATGTGTATTGGCCATTTGTATATCTTCTTCAGGAAAATATCTGTTCAAGTCCTTCACCCATTTATTTAATTGGATTTTTTGTCTTTTTGTTGTTGCATTGTAAAAGTCTTTTGTACACTTTATAGATTATACCTTTGGCCTAATAACCCTGGCAAACTGAGCAGTAATAGCACTGGACAATGCAGCCTTTCCTGTGTCTTTTTAATGTCTTAGGTAGTTGCAGAGATTCTTTGGGCAAAAGTGGAAATTGTGTCCAGCTAGTAACACTAATAATGTGGATAACGATTGGTTAATTTGCTTCCTGTATCTAAGCAAATCATTTAAAATCAGATTTCTTGGTCTGGGTCAAAATTAGACTGGGGCTTGGTTACCCCAACTTAAAATCTGGGCTTCTTTTCTTAAAATAGCATATACAATTCTTTCTAAAGAGACCAAGGTACCATCTTAGCTATATTCACTTAACTTACTTTAAATAGGGACAGGTAAAATATGCATCACTGAAATCTTTTTTTTTTTTTTTTTGCAGAAAATAAACAGATCTTTATGTTTTTTTTCAGTTTAGATGGAAAAAAGGTTCCAAACTCTTTCTACCTCTCCCCAAATCCCTTTCTGTTAATTCTAGATCTGACCTTTACATTTAATATATTAGAGGTTCAATATATACTTTTTAAACCTATTGTGATTAGTATTTTTATCAATTTTAATGATAATAATTGAGTGTTAAATATATACACTCTAAATTTAAAAAATATATTAACCACAAAAAATTTTCTTTGTCAATTGTTTTGCTTACTTTTGCATCCCTGGATCTTTTCTGTTTATGAATGTTGGTAGCAGTGATGAAGAAATGCTCCAGCCACAGTTCTATGGAGAAAACAGATCCCCACCCCAACCCCCACTCTCAGTACTACAACCACATCCCTCCAACCATACAGGCATTTGGGAAAATAAAGAATAAAATCAGTCTTTAGCTACATAAAATCACGAATAAGTAGTTACTTACAACTCCCCTCTATTTCCTCTTTCCTATTTTTCCCTGCTGGGTTCACAGGGAAAAAGACAGCCTTCACATCAGCCCAGAGAAAAGGAAGGGAGTTCCACACTGAAAAGAGCATCTGATGAAAACATGATCCCTTTTGTTCTATAGGGAGATGTAAGACCATTATAAATCAACATTTTATTCGTTCATTTGTATAATACATTTCTTTGGTGTTTGTCAATGGCAACTGACATATGTTAATAATGAGCTTCTGGAATGCAATTCTGGCTTGTGTCTACCTAAGAAGGAAGTTCTAGGCTGGCTCTCCAATATATACTTTCCTCCTAATTCTTGATTCTTTTTTTTTTTTTTTTTTTTTTTTTTTTTTACCGGGAGGTCCCGGGGATCGAACCCCGGTCTCTCCATATGGTAGACGGACGCCGAACTTCTTGAGCCACATCCGTTTCCCAAATTCTTGATTCTTAATACAAATATGCTAGGAATTCCTCACATTGGGGGGAAAAAAAACTCACACCAATATCTACTTCTTTTGAATAAATACAAAACCAAGGCATAAGGATGTAAGAGATATCCATCTTTAAGTAGTCTTAAAATTGTTTTCTTTAATAAGAGAGGTTTAGGGAAGTTTCATCTCCCAGGTCAGGTTCTCTAGAAACAAACTCATAGAGATATGCATGCAGAAAGTTAACTGGGAATGAATGTGAGAAAATTGTAAGGAAGTAGGGAAACAGGACTGGGTAGAGCAGGGGCTCTTAACCTTTTTTATTCCAGGGACCCCTTTGCCAGTCAGGTAAAAACCACAGACCCCTTACTAAGTCCACACTATACTGTGCATTATTTAATAAATATGTCACATCTGCACCAACACATCCCCACAAGAATAATGTTTTTTTTAAATTTCAATTCAAGTTCATGGACCCCTGATTAAGAAGCCCTGGGGTAGAGGGAGAGGTTGAACTGCAGTGCTGCTGGCAACAGAGGTCTCCATCGATCCCGGCGGGAGCTCTGAAAATGAGATGGCCTTTCAGAGTTGTCACACACTGAGGTAAGGGGCAGGGCCTTTGTATTCCTGCACCAGTCAATCATTAGATTCTGGCTGCCCCTCGGAAAAAAAGTAGACTTGGGCAAGGCTGCTTCCTCTGGCAGAGGCAATGCCAGGAGAGGAGCACAGCTACAAGCCCGCAGCAGCCAGCCCTTCCAGCAGCTGGAGGAATGGTGCTTCAGTTCTGAAGGGTGTATCTGAGCAGTCACACAACAGCCTTAACTACATCTTTGCTCCTTTATGTCTTCATAAAACTTGTGCAAATTTCAGAGAGGAAATTGTTTGCTCATCCCTTTATTCAATATGATACTGGGTTTTGACTCTCAGTCTTCAAACGCAGATGTGCAAGACATATATTACCAATGCTGTTACCTAATTTTAACTCCAAGTCCTCATCCTGCCAAGATATGTTGGAAATGTATCCAGTCATTCTTGGGTCTTCCTTTTCTACTCAAGGCTATTTCTTCATTCTAGGGTCTTAAGGGAGGGCCAAGGCTTGGGCGTAGGTAGAAGAAGTAGGGGATGGTCACATGTAACATGTCCATTCTGGTTGTCCCTTAGATGACAACGGACCTTTTCTGCTTCTTCTCTTCAAAGCCATACTTGGGGAAGTCCTCTACACAAGAATCTCTTTCCCTAGTCATTCTTCTCTGAAGCTTACCACACTGTCCCCTAAACACTGCCAGGGAGAAGGCACCTTTTCCTCACTGGGGTACTCACTAATATTTCTTTCCTGTGGCTCTAGGGAGTACCTTTCTGATCAGGAGAAGCCTCTACCTACCCACTACCTACCTACAAGCCATTTTGTTTTCTACATCGACTCTCTAGCAAACAACAAATGCTGCTTTCCTAGATACAGCAAAGAGCTAATCTTCCAACCCTCCATGAAGGAAATATTTGCAGTTTACCTTTCTCAGGAATCCAGGACAGGAAGAAAATTAAAACAGTTAAGATTCTATGTTAAAACAATCTGAAGAATAATTTTCTGCCAAATCACTTATAGAACTCTCATTTGCTGCATATTCTGGCTACAAGAAAAAAGTAACATATTTTTCAAGTCATGACTAATCGTGTCTTATATACAAGACAATTTCAAGAACAATTGTCCAAAATGACTCTTAAATTGCAAGGTTACTATAGGGTAACCTATATAGAGGTTGAATATAAACACATTGAAACATTTTCTTTTAAATGTATCCAAATTTCAGACCTGTGTGTGTGTGTATTTCCCTCCACCCCAGCCTGTGCATTGTAATGATTTCTGTTAGCAAGCATTTTGAACTTAAAATCCTCATTCTGACAGAACAGAAATGTAATCAGGTACAGGCAGTCCCCAATCTTTGAATGCGTTGCTTGCCAAAAGACTGTTTGCACATCTGTTTTTATTAGAATTTATGTTCTAAATGTCACAAAACAATAGAATAAATTTGCATGTGTGTGTATGTAGAAAATTTTGAGTTCTTTATGACAAGGATGGTTTCTTTCTATTCTCCCTTTTCATAGCATTCATTACTTAATTTTTGCATTATAAAACTAATATTTTCTCACTGCAGAAAAGCTCAGGAAATGAAGGGTGAAAATATTAATCTTCTATAATCCCATCACTGCTAACATTAGGATAAATAATATCCCAGGGTTTTTTCTATGTCTGGGGATACATATTATTTCTTTTTTTATAAAAAAAATGTTAGCATAATGTCCATTGTTTTAGTCCTGCTACATTGTTTTATAGTGTTCTTTATCTCACTTGATGACGTTTTGGAAACACACAGTGTTGATATTAAGAGGAAGGCAGAGTCCCACTTTTCTGTGCCTTTATCCTATAACCTTGTTTGCACTCCCCAAGTTCTCATTCTCGAAATCCCATTCCCACTGCCTTCTCTCTCCCACCCCACCCTCATGCTCCAGAGCTACCTGGCTCCCTTCTCACTCCCCTGACTTTGGTACAGATGATCTTGTTTAGGCCTTGAAAAGAAATCTGAGTGACAGTACTCACATGATAGGAAATGGCTGGTAGCATCTTAATACCCATCCCCAGTTGTTTTGGAAAGGATGCTTATGGATCCCAAAGAATATATAATTGATGTACTTTTGAGCAACATAATATCACAAACTGAATCCATCATCTTTGTCCCTTATCTATAAAAATGAACTCCTTTATTCAACAAGACTTGAAACCTCAGCCTACATTTCTTTCCCTAGAGAAATAAAGTTATTTATTTTTTCTTACTTGATGGCAACACAGCATATCCATTAATTTGCAAGTTCTTGTTTTCTTCATAAACTTAATTTGAATGCCTGTTGAAAGCAGACTTGAATTCAATTTACTTTTTTTAAACTTTTTTTAAAAATGGTAGTAAAATATACGAAACACAAAATCGTTTTAACCATTTTTAAGTAAACAATTCTGTGATAGTAAATACATTGATAACATTGTATAATTTTCACAACTGTTTCCAGAACATTCTCATCATCCCAAACAGAAATCCATACCCATTAAGCAGTAACTCCCATTCCCCTCCTTTCCTTCACCCCCTGGGAGCCACTATTCTGCTTTCTGTCTCTATGAATTTTCAGCTGTATTCTTGTCTCCTCCCTACCCTGGCAACCCACCCCAACCCCATTCTACCCCAGTCAGGTCCCAGGTCAATATTTTAAGTTTTGTGGGCTATATAGTCTGACACAAAAGAAGTCATATGCAATACATAAAAAAATGAGCATGGCTGTCTTCTAATAAAATTTTATTTACCAAAAAAGAAGTGGTGGGCTGGATTTGGCCCACAGCTCATAGTTTGCCAACCCTTGCATTAGATCATTTTTAAGGACATAAGAAATATAAGGATTGTAGAGTGAGCTGGCTGACTCTAACTTTACTGGAGAATTTAAAGAAATAAAATGAAGCTCCCGGTTTAAATTTTTCATTTTCTAATGCAGAAAACTAGGTTGTCCTTTAATTCCTTTAAAATAAAGCTCTTGCTTCATGTAGTCTTTTGGCTGATATAGTCAAAAGTCAGAAGCAGAGTCTGGTCCTATAAACTGCTGAATTACAATGTAAATTGAACTCACAAACTCTCTCAGGGAAGGTCAACCAAGACCTTTTCTCCACTACAAGGAAATTTGCATTACCTCCCCCGTGGTAACATAAAATAATGCCTGATATTATTTGTTTCTATGGTTTTATCCTCCACTAGATTCCAAGCTGTGTTTTTTTTTTTCTTTGATAATTGACTAGATATCAGTAGTCTATATGGACCATGTAAAATTTGTTATAACACTGATGAACCTGCCAGCTATTAAAACTATGAATGTTAGCAGTAGTAAAAAGGCAGCTTGAAAATAGTGAGATACATTTTATTCATTAAAAAAGTGCATGATTTCAGGATAAGGCCTAATCATCAATCAATTTTTATTAAGAAAAGTTCTCTGGTATATCTGTTAAGAACAGGTTTGCTTAGCACATACACATGCACACACATACACAAATAATCACGGTTTCAATGCAGAAGAGCTTATACTACTATATAAAAGTTTGAAAGTGCAAAGTACAGAGCTCAATCCATCAGAGACCCAGGCTCCTTCTATGTTTCTGCTCTTTTATTATTAATTTGTGACTAATCCCCAAAGTCCAAGATGACTCTCTGCAAATAAAGAGAGGAACGGGGAAAACCATCAGAGCACACCTCCTGGCTAAGTCAACTCCCCTGAAAGAACTTTCCTGAAGTACCACACAACACTCTCCTTCTCATTGGCCAGAACTGAGTCACATAGCCATAGCTAACTGCAAGGGAAGCTGAGGATTATGGTGTTTTGGATAAGCATGTGATTTTCCTAATAAAAACTAGAGTTCAGTTATTATACAAGAAGAAGAAAATAAGTATTAGGTAGTGTGGGGAAACAAATTAATCTAACTTCACTGAGGAACATGACTAATCATTGTGCTAGCTACACTGTTTGGGGCAACCGTAGGCAGCACCCTTAAAGAATTATGAAGAACCAAATGTCAGAGCAAGGCTGATAAGGAATTATGAAAGCACATGATTTTAGAGTAAGTTCAGTATACCTACTAATGCAAATTAAGTGTCTGCTGATGGTTTACTGAAAGTAGGAGATGTATAACAAATGTAGCTCTTAATTAATTCCATATAAATAGAGCTGAAAATGCACCACTTGATGATTACCTGCCTGCATTCAGGGTATTTGCCTTACTCAACAATAAAATCAGCTAATTCTGTATTTATGAATTGGCATATTACTTTGGGTCTGTGATTTCTTTCTTTCCTTTCCTCCCATCCACCCAATAGCAGGCAACTGACAGCTTGTGCCACAGGTGGTATTTGACATATGGAGGCTGCTCTCTAGTACTGTGTGGTATATCCAGGGAGAAAGCATCTCAATCCCAAATCTAGAATTTCATCACCATCAATTCCCCCATGACAGAACATCCTTTCACAGAGCCAAGAGGTCCTGACGTTACATAGACATGGAGGGTGGCCAAGAATTTGGCGATAGTTCTGGGGTTCAAGGACTGATATCCAGAATTCCAGGACTATTATGACGTCTGTGAGAATTTTAGCTTAATCATTTCCTATTGAAATATTGCCACCCTCAGTTATTCCATAATTCAGACAAATCTGAGGATCGTACTCCAAGAGAAGCTGTGGAAAAATAGATGAAATCCCAAATCCACATAAATTGGTGAATCACTTTTGAAATTGTGAATTATTTAGGCAAACAAACAGTAAAACAGCTCTCTCGTTATTCAAAATTCATTGTCTAGGACACTGGGAAATGAGTTCAAGCTCCAGGTGTTGATAGCTCCATTCACACCTTTATTTGGGTTGGCTGATATGTTTAATTTTCTCCAACTTTGGAGTTCAAAGCATTTGGATGTCATGTCACAACAGCAATAAAGAGTAATCTCATGAATCTCTGGAGGTAAACAAATAAATTGTCTGAGAACACCTGAATTCCCAAAAAGTCTGTGATGTGAAAAATCTACTGACTAAAACTTTTCAACAAATTTCTCCCACCTAGCTAAATGAGGGCTCTAATATAATTGATACTCTTGTTGCTTCCACTTCTGATAAATGTCCCATACATAATTAAGGCCCAAATGGAAATGTATCAACAGCCTTGACCACGTTTCCTATCTTAAAATAGAATCATCCTAGATTGCAAAGTTTGCAACACAGATTCTCCTAACAAATGAAGACATGGAAGACAGTATGCAAACTTCTCCTTGGATTTCACTAAGGCAATTGAAACCTTTTGTTCTCCTTTGTACTAAAAAAAAAAACAACAACAAAAAAACCACCCAATCTGTTGCCAGTGAATGATCCTGTCCCACATTTAGATCATACTCCTCAGAGGTCTAACAAGCCTTATGAGGACATGGAAGATTTTTGCAAAAAATCTCCGGCAGGTGAGCATCATTTGACCCACAGGCCCCAGGTTGATGCCTCTACTCTATCAGTAAGTGCATTCAATAAATGTTGGCTTCTCCCCTTTTTTCTGAAAGATGTTGTAGCTGCTATCATTGCTGGTATTTTCGCCTTGTTATTATTAGGCCCCAAAAGATCGTTGTGTCTTTACTATTTTTTTTTTTTTTTAACACATTAAGTTTCTTCTGAAGCTCTTGTTTAGTTTGTTTTTCTGTTTTTCATGGTCCCTCTATCTGTAAGTTGCTTCAGGTTTAGGTTTGCAGTCAGTAAGTGGTAACATACTGGATCACAGTCACAGTTGTCCCTCTTTACTGATACTCAGTCAGCGACCCAGGAAGGGTCGTCCAGCACAGCATTGGCATGAGCCAAAGTTAGGCTGATGGGAACGCTAAAAGCATACCCCTCCTTATTGTCTCTTCCACTCAGGAATGCCAGGCCCCACAACGTAGGGACAGCCTCCATCCTTGCTACAATAGCAGAGAGGAGACAGAGCAACAATAGCAAGCGGGCACATCTGTCCATGAAGACCTTGGTGATAGAAAGAGGGCTTGGCTCCTGCCAGAGATTAACTTGGCACTTTTCATCTTTATTCAAATGCCCTTGGGGAAAAAAAAATCACTGAGCCAACTCTGAATAATAAAATAGTAATACAAATGAGATTCATTATCATTGGAGTCTCTGGATTTGATTCTCAGCAGAGAAAATATATAAGTGTCTTTGAGGAAGAGCCAACATTCCAAGCTCTACCTTTGTCCTCCTCCCACTGCCCCCCTTGTCGATTCTTTGATGTTCAAGGGGGGAAAGAAATCCTTTATAGGGGCCAGACCCTCTCCCACTGCAGTGCTCCAGCCCTTATAATAAGAGCAAACCCTTCCACTTGTGTGATGCTCTTGTTTTACAAAATGCTTCCACATCCTTGGCCCCGGCTCTACAGCCTGCTTGAGAAAAAGAAGCTGGCACATTCTTTGGAGGCATATTCAGCTTGAGGTTCTGCCCCCATGCATCTTGTCTAAGGTTAAGCAAGTCCAGGTTCCCAGCCAACCTTGCATAAACTTGGAATTTCTTTAGCAGCAATTTGGAGCCAGGATTCTCTGACAGATTGATGGGCATGTGGTAAGAGCAGGGAGAATACTAAAGACTAAAGGAGCAAGCATGAGTGGTGGGGCAGGGCCCCTCCGTCCTGGCTTCTGTGCTTTGCACACCTGGGGGCTCGTGTTTCTAAAGGCAGTTGACATCTGCTGACCCCGGGCTACTTGAGCCTGGAAAAGAAGGGGCTGAAGCCTCTCGGTTTCTTTTTGTAGGTTTGAACATCTGCAAGCCATAAGCAACAAAGAGTAGCAGGACTTTGGCCTCATGGTACCCAAAGTCCTTCCTGCTTCCCTATGATCTGGTTCCTCAGGTAGTTTTTCTATGGATTCTCTTTCATTGGAAAACTGGATCTTATACATGGGAAAAAATCCAAAGAGATCAAAAGTGTATACAATGGAAAAAGTACCCCTCCATTCCATTTCAGTTGGTCATGGCTCTTGCCAGAAGCTACAACTGTTAACAGTTCCTTCTGTATCCTTCCAGAAGAATTATATGTATACCTAAGAATAGGTATAGGATGAAATAATCAACCTGCATCAATATAAAAACAGAAAAAAAGACATATGAGACACTCCAGCATTGTTCAGAGGCCATCAATGTATCAAATTCATTAGCTTTAAATGAAAGCTTCTGTTAAACCTTTCAAAATTATAAATTCAATATATGTTATGGTTTTTTTTTGTTTGTTTGTTTGTTTTTTGCTAAGGCTAACAATCAAAGTGAATAATCATTTCTTTATAAATGTAATTCCTCCCACCCTTTCAAAAGCAGGTCTTTTGTGGTATGAACCAACTTTTAAAACTTTACATAAATTGCTTATTTTTGAAAACATATCAGTTCCTTTTAAGTTTCTCTGTTGTTGGGCCTTTGCTCAGAAAATTACTCTAATTTTGCCTGCCAAGTTGGAGTGCCATTGAGAAGCAGCCATGTAGCTTCACACGGGTATTCTCATTCACTTATATCTAGCCAGGCCTTTGAGGAACTCCTAATCTCAGAAGTCATGGACTTTGTGGATTAACTTCTTTCCACTGGAAAAATACTCTTGGGCCAAGTGAACACTGGAAAACACTGAAGCCTAAAGCTATCAGCTACTATTTACTGAGGACTTCCATTTGCTAGGCATTATTCTAGCACTCTATGTACATTATTTCATTTAATCCTTGTGCTGACTCCATGAAGTATGTACTCTTATTACTCATATTTTATAGATGAAGAAAATGAGTCTTGCAGAGGTTAAGTAACTTGCCCAAGATAAAATCTCTCAAAAATGGCAGTGCAGGGCATGTTTTGACTCCACAACCTGTGTGCTTAACCCCTTGGATCGCTTCATCATTCTAGCTTTCAAGTGAATCTTGATTCCCATCCACCACATTGGCCAGCCTATCCAACAAGCCCACACACTAGTCCATGTATGCTATTCACCCTGCAAGGAAGGCTTTCCTTTCTCTTCCACCAAAATCTCATCCTACTTGGCTCTAAGACTCCAGTATCTCAAGCAATCCTGTGACACCTGTCCACACATCTTGACAGGTGTCTTTGGATATGAATTTGAACATTCACCATCCTTCTGCTGTTTTCATACTTGTTTTATTCCTGGATTTGTGTAAGATTCCATGACTTTAAGGATAAGTACTGGTTGGTTTCTTCTATTGTCACTCCTACAGTATTTCACTCTTGTGACTTGGAGGCAGAGTCTGTCTCAATGCATTGGCACCAACAAAGGGTTGGGTACGTGGCAATGTGACAGTCAGCCTGAGGCAGGGTGAAAGGTGAGCTCCATATCAGACCTCTCTTGCTGCTATTGAGTGAGCATGTCTTTGGAAATCAAGATAAGGTATTTCATCCTGGTTTAGAATGTGACATATCTGGGGAGAAAGAGAAACGCCTTAATTCTGGTGTGTGGGCTGAACATGGGCAGTAGATTGTGAACAAACGCTGCCTCTGCTCTCATTTGGTATTCACAGCATGGCCATGATACCCAGAGTCCTGAGCATAGCATCTTATGTCCCACTGACTCCTGCTACTACACGTCAGAGGATCTTCTCCCTTTGAAGAAATACAGCTCCCCTGGGAACCAGGCATGTTCCAGAATTACTGTGGCTGCCCAGGTGTAAGACCAGAATGCCTATTTCTATGGAGCATTGCCATTCACGTGGGCCATTTGGCAGCCACTTTCACTTCTCTTATTATTTTTTCTTTTTTTATATAATAAATTCTATTTTTAGAGAAGTTTTAGCTTACAGAAAAGTTACATCGAAAGTATAGGGGATTCCGTTATAACCTACCTTTTACCCCTCCCATATTTTCCCCTATTACCAGCTTCTTACATTAGCGTGGTACATTTGTTACAATTGATGAACCAATATTGAAGCATTGCTACTAGCCACGGTCTATAGTTTACATTATGGCTTATACTTTGCACTGTACAGTTTTATAGGTTTTGAAAAATGTATAATGGCTTGTATCTGCCATTGCAATACCATGCAGAACAATTCCAGTGCCCTAAAAATGCCCTGTGTTCCACCTATTCCTCCCTCGCCCTCCCCTCAGAACCTCTGTTGACCACTACTTTTATATCAATGTTGAAAGTTCTTCCATTATTACAATAATAATGTCTACTTTGGTCTGTGGTTGTATTTCCCCCTTTGTTTGTTCTTTCCTTTCTTATTAACTCTGTTTAATATTCACTATGCTCTCATTGGGGTCACAAATGCAACAGAGAATATCTCTCCAAGAACAGACTAGGCAGCTAAGAATTGCTATGTCCTAAAACGTTGAAAGGATCACACACACCCATTGATGTGTAGAGATCACAAATGGCAACTTGGGGTTGTAACTGACATCTGGGTGAATGGCTTTATCAAATCAAAGGCTTTAATCAAATTTTAAAAACCAGGTTTGAGAGATTGCATGTTGCCCAAGAAGCAGGCAGGGAACCCAAAGGAACAGGCTAGCTCGGATCTGTTCTGTCCACACACCCATTGCCAGCCTTTTTGTTTTCAGGTTTTCCTGGATGCCCCCAGGAAGGCGAGCATTCCCTCCTTCATTTGCAACACAGATTAAAGTCTCCGTTGGAGCAGCACAGTGAATTTGGTGTCACTTTGGAGAAATACCAAAGACAAACTTATTTATCATCCTTTAAACCCTAGAGGACTGAGTGCATTTGACGCACAGAGAGGAGAGCAGTGATAACAAATGGGAGGTTCTGGGCTGGACTTTTCTCCTGGACAGTTGCTCATTCTCTCTCACTCAGACCCTCCCCTCCAAAGTTGCAATTGTTTCTGATTTGCTTCTCAGTTTTAGTTTAGCCATCACTCTTTTAGTAGATATACACGCAGGTACAGGTATAAGTGAAAGTGAAGGTGTACGTAAAGATGCATGTGTAAGAGACAGTGGAGGTGTAAACACACATTTTTTTCTTGAGGCCATTACAAGGGTTAATAGGGACAATCAGCTCTGGTCTGTTTAATGGATAGCCATCTGGTAGCAAACTCCTCTTCATAACCAAAGAAATTTTCTCCCTCGCCAACCCTTCTGCATAAAACCATTGTGATCTGAATGTTCCTGTTTTCTCTAGTTATGGATCCTTTGCAGCCCTCTAACTTTGGGGTTACTGATACTTCAAGGAAAAGGCCAGTTGCATTAATAGAATGTAACATAAATGAAAATAATTTTAGCTGCACAGTATATTTCCCTATTTGCCAAGAAATGAAAGTTCCTGTGGTTTTCAAAAATGTGATACTGCATACTAGAAGTAAGAAACAAGTGTCTGTTCTTTCTCCTAAAAAAGGCCACCTTGTAAATGCTTGCCTAGTCATTAAATCAGAGACCTCTGTTTTCTTACAGCGAGGTGCTTTGCTCTTTCAATTGCATTTTCTGCCACATTCATGCTAGTTTGTTTATGCATGGAGGTCTCTGGTTAGGAAAAAAGAAAGTGGGTTAATGCAGACTTCTCAGATTCTTTTCTTATGTGCTTAACATCCTTATGGGATAATTGCATAGTTTCTACCATAAAAGCAGCACCGATTTTAGGTTTTCTGGTGCAGATAAACATCTTTAATCACTTTCAAGTTGAAAATAAAAGGAGCTTGGCAACGTGAAACTTTGGCAGACTTCGATTCCTAAAAAGAGAACTTGAGGGCATGTTATAGATTTGTGTATAAATCACCTTGTGAGCTTTAGAAAAAGGGACTTTTAATTCCTATACCGCTTTCAGGACCCCCAAATCTCAATAGCTCCTACGTGTGGCAGCTAATATCCAGGTTGCCCAGGCACCCTATGCACATACTGGAAGGCAGCTGCTCAACTTTCGTTTTCCCCTCCACAACCAAACCTCGTCCTCATGCGGCGTGTCGCTTGCCAGGTTGAAGACAGATTCCAAGTAATTAGGCTGGATCCCCACCAAGCAGTAGCAGATACCTTGAGGAGACAAAGGCTTCCAGGCTGTCTGCAGAGTCCCCTTCATCCCTCGCACGTGAGAGAGAAGGGAGGCTAGGTTGTGGAATATTCCCTCAACAGGAAGGACTCAACAGTGATGGTCATGAAAATGCCTGCCCAGGCAGATCCACAGGCACTACCGATTATGTCACTGAAGAGAAAGCGAAGTGGAAACAATTCAAGGGTCAGGCTCCCTTTTGGTGCCCTGGCTATGAAGTGGGTGAGAATGGCACTTCACGCCAAATTTGGATGCATCTTGCTTTGGGAGCCAGGATTCCTGATTCATCAGAGAATGTTTTTACTTCAAGGGGAAATTGTTTTACAAATTCCACCCATTTTCCACCTTCCCTTCAAGAGGCAACTCATATTAAGTGCAACTGCCTCATGCAGCTCCCTCCCCCCTCAGCTGTTCAGACTTAATCATAAAGAAAATGAAGAGAAACCTGAAAGAAAGTTCTCCATTCTCTGTTTTCAGAACCCTTTTAGAGGGAAAGCATGGAAAGTTGGACGTAAATAGTGTCTGGCTGGACGCTTTTAAAGAAATAACTATATTTCAAAATCCTGCATAATAGAGGAGCAAAGTTTCAAATCCTTGTCACCTCTCATCAGTTCCCTGCCCCTGATTTCCTTGCTGAGCCCCAAAACTACAGCCACAAAGAAACCCACTTTTCTTATATTGGTGTTGCGACTTGACTTCTGTTTGTTTTTCTCTTACAAGGAAATGATTGGCTTCAGTTTTGTACTCTTCCTCTTTATGGGTTTATTTTCAAATTTCTCCTAAAAGTAGTACTCAGTGTATTAGGTTAATGATGCTACTGATCATTCTTTTTTTGTTTTTTTATTCCTAAGCAATAATCCAGTTCCCTTGCTAAGATCAGCCTCTCTATCTCAGACCTCAGAGTTTATCCAGTTTAGTTGGAGATAATTTTCTCCTAAGAGCATTAAATTTCTGCATCGGTACAATTAAGGTTCACTGTCATTTTAGAGGCTTGAGCAATTGCCTTTATCATAAATATTGAATCAAATCTCCTTTGAAGAGCTCACCTTTTAAAAATGTGAGCTGTATCGGACATTGATTTCTAGAAAATTCCCATTGACTCATGGGCTGGACCTAGACATCGATTTCAAAAGATGGACCTACACTTTTTAGGTAACAGGGTTTTGCTTTTTTTCTTGCAATGTTATGTGGCCCTCACATTCCTAATACAAATTTATGAACTTTGCGCTGCCAAATTGCTGCTATAAAAACAAAATCATTTTCAGACCAAAGGGCATGTATGTGTGAATTGACAGTCCTGTGCATCCTATTGCAAACAACAATTTTTCTTAATATCAGCCACTGAAACAAAGTTATGTGTGAGTGATGTTGCTATTATACTGAATCACTGATGGCAAGGCCAAATGCAGTGTGATTTCTCTTCCCGAAATTGTTTTCTATCTCTGCCTTGTATGCATCCAGGCGGTAAAAAGATCATTCTTACTTTAGTCTCAGGTTGCCCTGCCCCCAATTACATACTCCAAAACTTCCAAGGGAAATCAAACCATTCCAGAAAGAAATCATATCCATTTCAGATCACCAGATAATGAGTGAGCAAGGTGTTTAGCTGACTTTATTTTTCTCTTCTTAACTAAAACTCTTATGTTAACTTACCTACATTTTTTTGAGGAGGTACCAGGGATTGGACCCAGGACCTCATACATGGGAAACAGGCGCTCAACCACTTGAGCTACATCCATTCCCCAGCTTACCTGCATTTTTAACCTAAAGATTAACATTTGCCTAAAGATGATGTTTATAAAATTCCCACTGGCAGCAATCTCAACAATAACCAGGTGGCTTTTTACTTCACAGGGGGAAATATAGCATTTGTGCTTTTTGTTTGCAGCTCCACAACACTGGAACAAAAGCAAGAAAATAAAACAGAGCCCAGAGGAATGAGGAATGATTTACAATTACACCCATGAAGATAATAAGGGGGAGAGCAAATATAGAATTAATGACTTCTCCAAGAGTTCAGCCTGACCTACTCCAGTTTTGTTGACTTCCTGGAAAAACTAAATGTCACTTTAACTCACTGCAAGCCTCCCTAGAACTGTCACCTGGCTTCAATCTGCCTCGTGTGTGGTTCTTAGTCTTTTATTTCTATATCTCTGACAAGTAGAGGGGAACCTCTGGGAATCTGAATTTATTTTTTTTCCTGGCTGCCTTTTCTCACTCCTGCTCCCTGTTTTCTCTTTGCATATAGTGGTTATATCTTTAAATTTTATCAAGTTTTTACATATGACATTTGAAGGCTTTGTTCACTATTTCCTTCATTGGTGTGTACATTCATTTATTCATTCTTTCTTTCAATGGACCATTATTAAGCTCCATGCACCACCATATACAAGACACCTGCCAAGTTCAGGCACACCAAAGTGAATTAGCAATATTTCTTGTCTTCTAAGCCATTAGAATTTAGAAGCAGAGATGGATTTTACATAATTACCATGTATGCAATGTAGAGTATATTAGGTACCTTAAAAGTTTATGAACAAGATTCTACGGAAATTTGAAGAAGTTAAAAAATCTCTCCTTGGTAAGAAGTTTAAAGAAGGCTTCAAGGGGACTTGGCTTTAGAATTTGCTTGGCATGATGGAATGTTTTCAAAAAGTAGTGAGTGGGCCAATGGGGAACAATGTACTTGGGTCTAGCTAAGTAGGAAGCAGAGAGCATGATGTCCCGGAGAGGGGAACTTCCAATTTCACATGAAGCTTAGGGTTCTAGGAGGAGGGTTGTGAAAAGCAGTTTTAAGAATGGTCACACAGTGAATGCCATTCTGGGGTGTTTGGAGTGGGGATTTGTAATGGAGAATCTCTCTTATAAATGGCTTATCAATTGCAACTGAAATCATAGACTTTCAGAGCTGAAAGGGATGTTAGAAATCTTGGCTAGGCCATATACTTTGCAGGTAAGGAATCCAAGGTTCAGAGAGGTTTAGTTACCAGTCTGGGATCCCAAGGTCAATTAGAGGCCAAGCCTCGATCAGAGCTCTTGTATGTTGGCTTCCTTTTGTTATTTATAAGCAATAGAACTCAGTAAGAAGGACATAATAGCCTGAAGAGGCAAGATTAGAAGAGAGAAATAAAACCACATTTTTAACTGCTGCTTCAGGCTAATTTTCTATTAGAAGAGTAGAAGAACTATAACTAGGGCACATGCTTTTGGAAAGCATTAGAGCTAAGGGTGAGGCTCCAGACTGGAAGAGAGTCTCTTGACACAAATACTTCCTCATAACTATGATGCCCTAATATTGTCCATCATCCACACACATAGAGATCTTAGAAAACTTTCCTTTGCCTTAATCTTAAGTAGCAATGGACAATCAATGGATGCCAAGGAATACAGGCTGAAAGTCTACAATACATCAGAGAATATCCAAGATAATTCAGGAGGAAAATATGACCCCAGAGGACACAGAGAAAAGAGATGCCACAAAGTCTTAGGCTAAAAGATATGAGCAAAACTTAACTTCTAGCAACTTAACATTGCACTTGCTCTAACGCAGTAATACACAAAAATGTAGTGTTCCATTTCAGCACAGCTGATGGATTTTGTTATCCAAAGATTATTTGGTGAGGGAATAGAAATGCCAGTTAAAGTGAATCTACATGAAATGGGAACAGAAGCATCAAGGTTTGATTGTGACTCTGTTTTGAAAGTGAAAATTAAAATTATGAAAAATAAATGCATTGTATTTATCAAATTTTATCTTATAAATGCAACTACTAATTTTTAGAATGGACAAAGATTAATCACTTGTGACTTTTTCTTGAGGGAGAGGTGTAATTTTTCCTTTAGTTACCTTTTGTTTTCTCTGCATGGCCATTAAAAGGGTCAGGAACATTTGAGGGCATGAATTTTCCCTCAAGGTATCTCTTAAACATTTGCTATGCAAACAATTCTATATTAAGCTACTACCCTGTTCTCTTCCACAATTGTTGGCTTAAGAAAAAGTAAATTTCTACAGATCCCTTTTTTCCAAAGGCTTTCCCATATTGCCGATCTCTAGCACTGCTTTATAAAATCCTGCATGAGTTACCGTTTTGTTCTGCAGTTTATATGCGTTGTAGTTGCATTGTTTGGACTTAAATAATTCAGGGGGAAGTCCCCAGCCTGAGTGTCACTTAGTGAGCTCCTTTCAAGTATATAGAGGTTCCTACCCCTCACCGTTTTCCTTTTGGAATTGGGAACATACTAGGGCAATCTGTACTCTGAAACTAAAGTGTTAGTTGGAAGCTTAATCATATCACCAAAAAAAATAAATAAATACCCATGCCCATTTACCCTCATAAGTTAAGATTTTCTTGCAATGTGATTGAACTTTGGGAGGAAATATGTCACCACTAGCACCTCACCAATTATGGAACCATGACTCTCATGACTTTTGAAATAACAATTTCAAAGGTTAATTTAAAAATCTATAACACGATGCTCTAATTTATAGAACTCCCTTGGTAAGGATCACAGTGAGCTCACTTGAAGGACCTAGACCCATCGAGATCTGAGAAGTAGCTTGTAGGGCTTAAGGGCTCCATGAAATTATACCGTTTGCAACTCTACTAAATACAGGGATATAAATTCTGCATAGAGAGTGATTTCATGTCCAGAGCTAAAGAGGGATCTATTTAAAGGTGGATGATGGTGTAAGATCCTGTGTCCAACTGACAGGGAATTGGTTAAACCAATCAAAACACTCATAAAAAAGTGGTCCTGGGGAAGCGGATGTGGCTCAGACAATTGGGCTCCTGCCTACCACACGGGAGGTCTGGTTCGGTTCCCGGTGCCCCCTAAAGAAGTCAGCGAGCTGGCGCAATGGGCAGGCATGGCAAGCTGACACAACGAAGATGACGCAACAAGAGACACAAGAAGAAAAACATGAGAGACACAACAAAGCAGGAAGCAGAGGTTCACAGTGCCTCCGAAAGAGGACAAGCAGGACAGCGAGCTGGCATGACAAGATGGTGCAACAAGAGACACAAGAGGAAAAACATAACCAGAGACAATAAAGCAAGGAACGGAGGTGGCTTAAGCAATTAGGCACCTCCCTCCCACATTGGAGGTCCCGCATTCGGTTCCCATGGCCTCCTAAAGAAACAAAGACAAACAGACACAGCAAGTGCAAACAATGAGGGGGTGGGGAGAGATAAATAAATAAAATAAATCTTAAAAAAATAAGTGGTCCTGAACAAAAAGAGGGAAAAATGGACAGCGCCCCCTAAATTGCTGTCTCTTAAGCTAGAATTTATCAAGTACATACTAAATACCACGAATTGTTTCTGATTTTTGCATTCATCCTCAAGCAGCTGCATGATGTTAATACTATGTTTGTTTCCATTTTTCAGTGATGGAAACTGAGGGTCAGAGAGATTAAGTAGCTTTGCCAAATTGAAGGGGTTCTGAAACCAGCATTTAAATCCAGTTTAATCTGACTCTGGTGTCTTCATTCTTAGCCTCTAAAATTCCCCCTAATTTAGGGATGGCTTTCTCAAATAATCTTCCAGTCCTCATTTCCTATTATTGCTGTTACAAAATTACCACAAACATAGTGGCTTAACACAACACAAACTGATTATCTTAGTTCTGGA
This sequence comes from Tolypeutes matacus, assembly GCA_026826555.1. NCBI lineage: Eukaryota > Metazoa > Chordata > Mammalia > Cingulata > Chlamyphoridae > Tolypeutes > Tolypeutes matacus. The sequence goes on along the minus strand of JAKSZT010053769.1, from coordinate 13,134,833 downwards.
GGTGAGAGTTCAAAATAGGTGTTTTGGGGCTAAAAAATCAAGATGTCTCAGGGTTGGTTTCTTCTGCAGGCTCTGAGAGAATCCATTTCCTTGCCCTTTTCAGCTTCTAGAGGTCACCTCCCTTCCTTGGCTCGCCGCCACTTCCCCTCCTCTTCAAAGCCAGAGCACATCTACGGATCTCTCTCTTTCTCTGATTCTCTGACCTCTCTCTTTTCTCTTACAAGGAGTATTGAGATCACATTGAGCCCACCTGGATAATCCAGGATAAGCTCTCCATCTCAAACTCCTTAATTTGATCACATCTGCAAAGTCCCCTTTGCCATGTAAAATCACATGTCTCACAGGTTCTGGGGTTTAGGGTGTGGACATCTTTGGGGCCATCGCTCAGACCACCACACTTCCCAACCCCTGTAAGGAATAGAGCACAGTTTTCACCAAGGAGGTCCACGTGTTTAACAACAAACGCCCTCCATCTGGTTTGGATTCAAACACATAAAGCAGTAGTCCCCATCACAAAACACAAAAGCAAAACGAAACAAAGCATAAGAAGGATGTTGCACTTTCTTTGCTTGAGTCTGGACCATGACAAGGAATGAGCTTTGTGAGACCACCTTATGGGAAATCCAGTAATGATATTAATAGTGATGATAACAAAGTGCTTATGCGCACAGTAGAAGAAATTTGTTACATCCCCTAAAATGCATGGAATCTTACTTGTTTTTGTTTTGTTTTAGTCTTTTGTTTGTTTCCCTGATTAGGGTCTTTTTTGGGTGTGTGTTTTATTTACGTTGTTTTGTATCTTCTGAGGGGATAAGGGCTCTGCTAGTAATGCACTGATGCCATGCAGAGTGCTTGGGATTTCAGTCCGACATCAAGGTCTGGCACACTGTGATCCAGTCCCGAAGGTTATTCTACCTCCCTCCCTTGCCAAATGTACATGAATGTCACTGATGTCAGTTTCTTACTCCTTAGATAAATGGGTTCTCCAAGGAGGGTGATTTTGCCTCCCAGCAGAAATTTGGCAATAACCAACATTATTGGTTGTAACAACGGGGAAGAGGGTGCTACTGGCATCTAGTGGGTAGAAGATGTGGCTAAACATCTTACAGTGCATAGGACAGCTCCCCACAACAAAGAATTAGCCACCACAAAATGCCAGTGTTGAGAAACCCTGCCTTGGATTTAGAAACTCAAATATGCTTGAAGCTCGATTGGTCATGAAGTGGACTAGGAAATTATGATCATGTGCACCTAGATTCCACATCTATAAACTAAAGGAATCAGGTTAGATCACCCCTCGTCCCAGTGCTGGTGGATTGGGAGGGCTTGCCGGGAACACTGAGTGGCCTGGATGCTGAGTGTTTGCCATATGGGGATGCAGTGATTTCAAAGGTTCCTGTTACTTCTTTGAGGAGATGTTAACTGTCATTTTGAATACTAACTCCAGGAAGACTTGATTGTTGAGCTCTCCTGTTTGCCATTTTTGGGATGCAATGATTTCAAAGGTTTTCAAAGGCTCCTCTTTCTTCTTTGAGGAGATGTTAACTTTGTCATTTGAATACTATCTCCAGGAAGACTTGGTTATTGAGCTCTCTGGACTACCTTCCTTTTGGGGTAACTCTAAGATGCTGTTAGGGTTGTAAACTACTGGAAGGAGAGAGCTCCCTTTATCAAAACATACACCATTCAAGAGCTGGACAGTGAAGAACTTTTGGAAACTGTCAGTTGTCCTGCACCGCAGAGGAACATACTTTCAATATTGACTGATCTCCTTTCCCTGGAAACGGTCTTAAGCCAGGCAGAGTCCCCATAAATCCAAACCCTGCTCATGAGAATTAATTGAGACTGATGCCATCTCATGCTCACTTGTGGGCTATTTCTTCCCACGTACTTCAGGGAGGTGATATCATGGAATAGCTTCTGGAGAAGGGTTCCTGGTTCAAGTCTCAGTTCTGGTACATTTAAGTGCCCTGTGCCTCAGTTTCCTCACCTGTATAATGGGGCTAATAATAAAACCACCCCATAAAGCTGTTGTAAGAATTAAATAAATACAAACACTTAAAACAGTGCCTGGTGTTTAGTAAGTGCTCAATAAATATTGGCTATAGACTTTGATCTTAGTGATACATACAGACAATGAATCTTTTATTTATGCCCAGTCTGCTTTCCTAATGGGGATTTGATATCTGGCCCATGTTCTCTTTGCTTCTCATCCCTGCCCTCTGAAAACTTTCTCTTGCTTTTCCATCTCTTAATTGCCCTGAATCCCAATCATTCCTGCAAATATTTACATCTCTGCACTCAAAAACTGACATTGTCACCTTGACCAACAGAATCTAGCTCAGAGAATCTTAGAACTCAGAATCACAGAGAAGGTAAAAACAAGAAAGTGCCTTAGAGAGCATCCGCTGCAAACACATTTTATAAATTTTTTCTTTTGTGAAGATAATGAAAAGTTATACATGCTCTTGGCAGTAAAATTCTAAAAATAGAGAAAAGATCGTCTTCCTTGAATTTGCATGGTAGATAAAGTCACTCCATTTTTTCTGACTCAGCAAGTTTTATAACCCTCTTTTCTAACACACAATGGTTTGTGTTGTATTTATTTTTTTCACATGTCTTCCCCCTGAGACTGAGTCATTTAAAAAGAAGGACCAAGAAAAAAAAAAGAAAGAAAGAAAGAAAGAAAGAAAGAAAGAAAGAAAGAAAGAAAGAAAGAAAGAAAGAAAGAAAGAAAGAAAGAAAGAAAGA
>JAKSZT010053769.1:13114324-13132072 GCA_026826555.1 Tolypeutes matacus | reverse complement strand
AGAAAGAAAGAAAGAAAGAAAGAAAGAAAGAAAGAAAGAAAGAAAGAGAAGGACCCTCTTCTACACATCACTGTATATTCTGTGCCTGTCACTTTAATTCATAACGGATATATGACAAAATTACTGACTAATTGCAAGAGGAAATGAATGAATGAATAAGTGAGTGAGTGAATGAGTTAGTGAATAAGACTAATAAGCATGCTTCACCAGTGTCTTATCCTATCAATGCCAGATCCACTTGAGACTGGAATGAAAGCCTTAACTCTAACTCCAGGTTGTATTATATGTGTATACATTTTTATGACTTACATTGAAAATTAAGCCCTTGATAATGGCCGATTTCATTTTTATGAATGTGTAAATTAGGATAATAAAATCTGAAATTAAATTCACAGACCAGCCTCAATTCAGCCATCTCTAGTTTTCTTTGCTATGTCATTTCTACGGTAGTCAGCTTGACATTTTAACTCAGTGTGTTTTAAAATTTTCTGGGTGTCTCTTTTCCTGCACTAATGCTTCCCCTGAATCCAAATGCTCCTTTTACATATGACTACATGACTCAAGGTTAGATATAGTGAATAAAAAAGTAGACTCACAAAGGGATACCTTGAGAACTTCTAGTTATAGAACTTACATTAGGGAAGCTGATGTGGCTCGTTGATAGGGCTCCCGTTTACTATATGAGAGGCCCCGGGTTCGATTCCCAGGGCCTTGATTCCCAGGGCCTCCTGGTGAAAGCAAGCCAGCCCGTGCGGCATGGTGAGCTGTCGCAGCAGGATAACCCAACAAAGGGAGACAAGCAGACACAGAAAAACGCACAGCAAATGGACGCAGCGAGCACAAGCAGCAAGGGGGGATAAATAAATAAAATCTTTAAAAAAAAAAAAAAAAAAGAACTTACATTAGTCCTTTTCTGTTGCTTTCTTGGGAATTTAATCATATTTAGCTCATGTATAAAAAGCCAACAAGCACATTAAAAAATGACATGAATTCTGGACCTGATCAAGCCTCTAGATCCTTTAGCAAATTTCAGGAAATAAAGAACAGAGAAAAATCTTCACTTGTGGGAAACTCTATAAGAAAGACATTTTCCTTCAAAAAAATACAGAGGGAGAGATAGGGAAAGAGAAAGATAGATGGAAGGATAATTTATAGATTAAAAGAGACTTACTTAATAGGCATAACATTCAAACCCAGTGTATGGACCTTATCTGGATCTTTATTCAAGCAAACAAATGGTTTAAAAAGTAACATTGATGAGACAACACTGAATGTATACAAAAAAATGTCATTTTTAAAGGTGAGATAATGGTATTCTGGGTGTATATTTTTTAAAAATATTCTTATATTTTAGAAATATATATCAAAATATTTCTGAGTAAAATAATTTGAATTTTGAGGTTCAAAGTAATATAGGAGGGGCTTCTACTTCTGGACAAGACTGAGTAACAGGGACCAGATTTATCCTCCTGTCTGACACCCCCAGCCCCAAGAGACAAATATATGAAACAACGTTTTTCAAGGCACTGGGCACCAGGCAATAAAGGACGGTTTTCCTGAGGGGTGGAGGAAAAAAACAAGGTTAGTCCTCTGATTGCCACAGCTTCCGGCATTGAGAACACTTCTAGATGGTGACACAGGGAAAGGGTAGCCCAAGCAGAGCCCAAAGGGCCCCTGAATTGTGGAAAATGGCTGAGAGTCTAAGGAGAGTTTGTAGAAGAAAGTATTGGAAAGGAGAGAGCTACACAAAGAGATAATCCCAGAAATATTGAAAGGGTCCCCCTTGAATACTCATCAGAGTATTGATCAGTGCCTTCAGGTGAGAAAATATCTGAGGCTGAGGAAAGAACCATTCAAAAGGATTAGAGGGAACAGTACCAGGTGCTCACACAGAGCAGGATGCTCATACAGAGAGTGTTTGCTCCCACCAGCTAGACTAAACAATGCATAATTCAAGGGACTTTGGGTTGAGTATTCAAGAAGGTCTTTCCTTAATAGTGGAAGATAATTAAATCTAGACTGAGCATTGCTCTGGACCTGCCTAGCAAACAATAAAAGCAAGAACCATTGATACCAAAACCAGACTACATTACAAGAAAAAAAATTCTACAGAAAATAGAGTTCCTTGCAAACTTATGAAGACCCAATGAGCGCCAACCAGCCCTCAAATTCCCTGTATTCTACCTTCTAATTATCATAAAACTAAGTCACTTCTTTCCATCCCCCAAGACATTTTAGGTCCCCTTTTATCTGGATGACTACCAAAGACTCCCAACTATCTTCCCTTTATTCAGTTTGGCTCTCAATCCCCCCATCCAGTTCCTATACTGAGTGTAAGGCTGTTCTTAAAATGTAAATCTTATCACCATATTCCCCTCAATGACCTTCCTCTCTCCCAGTTACACTCACAACTCCTTGGCAAGGCTTTGTGAGCTGAAGTGTTCGTCTCCTGAGGCTCATCGCTCCTCTTGCTCCCCTTCTCCATGCTTCTTTCCATGATCTAGCAGCACTGACCTACTGGCTCTTCTCCAGCACACAAGTCATATGCTCACTTTTTCCTCTGAGCTCTAATATCCACTGCACCCTTTTCTTGGAATACTTTCCTACCCTACCCATCCCCATTTGGTCTTCTGGTTAACTACAACCTATCATTTTAAGATAGAAATCGTCTTCCATGAATCTTTCCTGAACCACCTACCACAAACTCTTGGGTCAGGGGCCCTCCTAATGCTCCTGAAGATCATTTTGTTACTATAACTTTAGCATTTAGTATAATCTATGGCATTGTTAGCTTATCTTCTCATTGGATCATACACTTGGAGGGAAGGACTTTGTATTGTTCACTGTGGTCCTCCCAACACCAGCACACTCTGGGATAGAAAGGGTGCTCAACAAGTATTGTTAAGTGGTACCATTTATTAAATGCTTACAATGTGCCAGGGACTTTATGGGTATTACCTTTTTCTTAGCACATCTACCCAAGAGATACAATTCTTATATCCATTTTATAGATGAAAAACTGAGGTGCAAAAAAACAATACAATTCATCTGACAGGTAGACTGGCGAGCCAGAATTTAAACTCAAGTATGCTTCTCACCACAGTAGTTTGAACAAATGAATAAACGAATGAATGATTTCAACAGCTACTTATTGAGCACCTACTCTATGTAAGAGCCTGTGTTAGGTGCTGGGGGTATAGTAGTGAACAAAATAGGCCAAAACCGTATCTTCAAGGAGCTACATTCTGGAGGGCAAGATATTCAATAAATGAAATATGTGAATAATTTGATAAGTGTTACATAGTGCATGAAGGCAAGGGGTCACCCAACTTTAAATAGTGTGGTCAGGGTAGGCATCACTGATAAAATGGCATTTGAGTAAAGACATGAAGGAGGTGAATCAATGAATGAAAGCTTTTCTAGCCTTGTACAATGCTTTGCAATTTCAGAATATTACTATTTCAAAAACTCATGCAATCTTAGTTTTGGCAAGTGTTGTATAGTTGTAGAGCAACTTAGTTGATGCTCAAAGAAATGAAGCCAGATTGTTTTCATCTCAGTTGTTCTACTGATATTTTTTTCATATCTCCCAAGATAAGTCAAGTCTGGAAACTTTAACAATTAATTTTTAAATGATTTACCTTTTTTTTTTTTTTAGAACTTGGAAACACTTCATTAGTGGTCTTCTGAATAAACTTCAACAGAACATCATAAACTCATCATTTATTTCCCAGACTGCTGATTTTGCCTTTTAGGCCTAAAGGTGTTGACAATCTGCTAGGTACCCAAGCCTATTCTTGTTTCCATGGACTTATTCTAATCAAACATTATCAGAAAATTTACACTTAGGGTTTGTATCACCCAGCAAAGTGATGCCAAGTGTTCAAGGATCACAGTTATACAGTTGTGATAATCCTGAAGCAAAGAAATTGCATCCAGGCACATTGTACACTTGATAAAATACAAGTCACCCAGTTAAATTTTGGTTTTAGATAAACAATGAATTGTTTTTAGTATAAATATTTCCCACGTATAGGACTTACTTCTACTAAAACATAATTCATTTTGTATTTTTGTTAAATCTGGTGCCCTACACTCATGGCAAACATCTCTAGGTAAGACTAGGTAGTACTGCTTTTCTTTACTAATTGCAAGTCTTTGGTATCTGCTGGTTTTTTGTTTTGTTTTGTTTTGTTTTGTTTTTTCATGAAGATTCAGTAATTTTCAAGATGAGATTGTAAAGCACTTAAGTATTAGCATGCAGCCTTAGCAGAGTTCTCCTTGGCAGGACACTCAGTTCCACATAGTTGTCTCCCATAAGCAGTAAATATCATTTTGTAGATCTTGACAGATGGGTTTTGCCCATGAGGGAGGACATTTAGGACGATTCATACCAACTGGCATATCAACAGACTTTGAAAGAGAGCTATTAAAAATGGCATTGAGTTATCTCTGATTTATGCTAAATAATGTAAGCAAAACAAAGTACTCATTAGAAGAAAGATGTAAGACATTTAACATTTGAGGACTTTGAAAGGCAGAAAAAGAATTGAGGAATTTGAAAAGGCAGAATTGGTTCCTATTTGCCAGGTTGCAAAATTCTACTTTTCAAGGAAGAGCTAGTAGTGTAATGATTTTTGATTGAACCCAAAATGTTCTCTAAACTTGTACAAATGAGTGGATATTCTCAAATAGGCTCTAAACTAGCCAAGCCATGGGGTAAACTCTAAGTTGAAAGCAGTTATAACAAGTACATACCCTAATAACATGCTTTTCAATTGCCTTCGCTCACCTGCAGTCTCCACAGGCTCTTACTTGATACATCCTTTATATGTTCAGCTTAAATTTCACTTCCTTGGTAGGTATTCCTGCATCCCAGGACTCCATTAAACTGTGCTATAGACTCCCCTTTGAGAACACTGTTCACACTTAAATTAGTTGTATAATCTTCACTTACTCCACTAGAATGGGGACCATGCATTCATCTTATCCATTACTGTCTCTCTAGCACCTAGCATGGTTTGGGCCAATATATGGTGCTCAATAAATATGAATTGAATTGATTACAAAGCCTTCATGGTTATGGCAGCCTCACCAAGCTGAACTGATTCTGTAGTCTGTTCTAACTTTAAATGAAAGCAGACACATTGTAGTGTCAAGAAGATTGGCGAATTGCAATTCTTTAAATATGAGTTTGTGTTGTGTTGCTTTTATAAGGGAAAAAATTATAAACACTGTTCATTAAAAAAAATGAAGCCTCAGGACCCAGTAGTTTATCTTCTAAGATCAAAGGAATGAAGGGAGCTAATGTGTACATGGTGTCCTGGACTCTTCTTTTCTAGATAGACAGCTGAGTACATATTACAGGATAGAGGCATCCCTTATTTTATTGTGCTTTACTTTATTGTGCTGTGCAGATGTTGTGTTTTGTACAGGATGCAGGTTTGTGGCGTTCCTGCATCGAGCAAGTCTACTGGCACCTTTTTTCCAACAGCATGTACTCACGTTGTGTCTCTGCGTCAAGAGAACAAAATTAAGTGGAGCCTGAAGATATGACTGAATTGCTGCAATCTTATGATAAAACCTGAACGTATGAGGAGTTCTTTCTTATGGATGAGCAAAGAAAGTGGTTTCTTGAGATGGAATCTCCTTCTGGTGAAGATGCTGTGAACACTGCTGGAATGACAACCAAGGATTTAGAATATTACATAAACTTTGTGGATAAAGCAGGTTTAAGAGAATCGATTTGCAAAGAAGTTCTACTGTGGGTAAAAGGTCATCAGGTAGCATTGTGTGCTACAGAGAAATCTGTTGTGAAATGAGGAGTTAATCAATGTGACAAACTTCATTATTGTCTTATTTTAACAGCTTTCCACAGGCATCCCAACCTTCAGCAACCACCACCCTGATCAGTTAGCAACCATCAACCTACAGGCAAGACCTTTCACCAGCAAAAAGATTATAACTTACTGAAGGCTCAGGTGATAGGTAGCATTTTTTAGCAATAAAACCTTTTAAAATCAAGGCGTATATATGGTCTTCTTTAGCTATAATGCTATTGCACACTTAAAAGACTACAGTATAGGTAAACATAACTTTTATATGCACTGGGAAACCAAAAAATTCATGGGGCAATCTTTCTTGTGATATTTGTTTTTTGCAGTGGTCCGGAACCAAACCCACAATATTACCAAGGTATGTCTGTATTAAGGAAATTATGGCCAACAGTGTGTTTTGATACCTGGTTAAAATAAGACATAAGGATTTGATAATTTCTCATATACTTTCCACTTTTATTATTCTATGTCTCCATGAGGTTAATTCAGACTAAAGTGGCATTATTTCCATAGGAATAATAATATACCAACAACTAACCCAACGTTTCTCAACTTTGACACTATTGTCATTTTGGACAAGCTGATTCTTTGTTGGGGTGGCTGTCCTGTACACTCTAAAATGGTTAGCAGTTACCCTGGCCTCTACCCACTAGATACTAGTAGCATATTCTACCCCCACAACCAAGGGAGAAACCAAATATGTCTTTAGACATTGCCAAATCTCCACTGGGGGTGAAATCACCCTTGGTTGAGAATCACTGGACTAAACTTTACTGAGTGCTGAAATTTAGCCCTCTTCTAAGTGCTCACAGGAACTATCTCATTTAATCCTTCAAAAATTACTACAAAAATAAGAGTAATTAGTATAACCATTTTACAGCAGGGAGATCAAAGTTTAGAGAGGCTGAAGGTCACACAGCTGGTAAGTAGTGAAACTCAGGCTTGTCATCACTACTCTATTTCCAATGGTTTGTGAGTAGAAATGTTGAACTGGGATTTGGTGAGGGAGAACAAAGTAATACTGGGTGTTGGTTAATATGAAGTTATAGTTGTTTTTCAGCATAGGACAGCTAGGGACAGCTAGGAATCCATTATAGGACTTGATCAAGTTGTTAACCCTAGGGCAATCAAAGCTAATCTGTCTTCATCTTCTGTTGGTGAGCTTTCCAACTGTCAGCAGACTGCGTGCTTAAGTAAACAAGAAAGATATGAACAGGAAGATGAAAGCCCAAATTAAATTATTGTTGTTATTTGTTCTCTAACATGTTAGAAATAGTGAACTCACCCAATTTTAGTCTATTTCTTGTGGGCTAGATTTCAGCATGGGGTGCCAGACTTAAAATCTGATGCCAAATGTCAGATCCCAAAGATCCCTGCCCTAACTCAGATGGGGCAAGGCTGAGCCTGAAGGCTCTGTGTGTGGTCAAGCTGTTTTATGAGAAGTCCCATCCTGTCCCAGGAAGAGAAGAGCAATCCCAGTTGTCTGGAGGGACAAGACAACTTTAGACTTGTCTAATGGGCAATACCTCAACTACCAAGACAGCTGGACTATCAGCAGAATAATAAGTAAAAAGCTGAAGAGGACACATCAGAAGAGCAGAGGAGAGGAGGCTCCAGAAAATATCTTCAGCCCAATCTCCTGGCTCTGACCCACCAGAAACCAAGCCTCCTATCTGTGGGCACTGCTAGGCATACACTTGAGAGACACTCTTCACGTATACAGCAGGAGGCATGTCCTGGAGTGTCTGCAGCAGTACCACTAATAGCAGCAAAACCTGGCTACAACCCCAGATGCCGATCAATGGGAGAGTGGATGACCAGCCTGTGGAACATTGTACAGGCTTCAAAATGACCGAGCCAGGCTTTCCCTTCAGACAAGGCGGAGTAGCAGGGACCAGGTTCAGCTCTTTGCCTGAAATAAACAGCAGCCACACAATCTTGCACACTCTCTCTCACACAATTTTCAAGACAGTGGTAATTAGGCAATGAAGAACAATGATTCCTGTGGGACAAAAAACAAATGAAATGAGCCCTGTGCTTATCTCAGCTTATTGCCTTGAGAGAATTACAAGACCCCAAACAGGGAGGGAGGACCCAGGTAAGGCCCAAAAGATTCCCTCATTTTTGCCCATAAAAGTACAAATTGTGTGTTATGGAGAAGCAGTTGATATTGCCCTGTGCACATTGACCACTTTAGTATCTATTTGTAAATTCATTTCAGCATTCCTATCTGCCCATACCTGTGAGTTTCTAAATTCTCTTTTGAATAAGTTGTAACATCTTACTGATCCCCTCATTAATTAGTAAGTTAAATATAATCTTTGATCAGTGTTCATCTTATATTTGTTTGAGAGTTATGATTTTGCCTTTAAAAACAATTATTCTTTAGCATGGGAAACTTGGAAACAGCCTAGGAACCAGCTATTCACACTGGAAAGAGCACTTAGTGAATGCCTACTACATGACAGGCAGTTTCACATACATTATGCAATAATCCTGGAAGGTGCATATTATATTCACCATCTTAGAGATGGGAAAAAAGAAAACTGAGTTCAGAGAGGTCACCCAGCAGGTAAGATGTGAGGCTAGGATTTGCACTCTTGTGTGAATGTCTAAACCCATATTCTTCTCACAATCCCCATTTGGTTTCAAAAAGAGAGTGCATGACCCATGGGGATATGTATGTACTCTAGGGTTTTAAAAAGTTATCATTTTAGGGTGTCAGAAGGAAAATGTAGTAGTAATTCATGTATCTAAAAAGCAAATTATATTTTGATGATATTTAATAAATGGATTGACACTGGCACCCTCACCCAGTCCATAGGGACCCCGAGGTCTCCTGAGGGAAGAGGGGGAGCTCTCCATCCTGGAGGAATTAACAGCAGTGTTTTCAGGCACCTGCGTGCCCCCCAGGGTATTGCAATGCACAGTGGTTTACATTTATCCACATAAGTGGATTGACAGAGTGTATCATTTAGTTTTAACTGAACTAATTCATAAAATGGACAAAGGGCTTTAAATGATTTATGCAAAAAGTATCATATCAAAGATAAAACTATAGTGCAATCACAAGTGAGCATAAAGGAAATGGCAGAACTCATGTTCTTTGAATCTTATTGTGGTAGTAATACAGGCAAAAATAATAGTACGTATACATATGTGGATGTGCTTGGCCAGCCTTTTTTATTCTTCCAACGGAATTTGCTCTCAGAAAAATCTGGAGCACCCTTACCCCCTCAGCCTCTCGTAATTGCTGCCCTGAGGTATCAGTGTTTGGGCATGTAGGATGAGAGCGAGCCAGACATTGGGCAACTATGTGATTTTATTCAAAGCTAATCCTGGTTTAGCTTCTATCCTAAGATAAGCACATGGATACCATGGAGGTTAAAGCATTTGCTGAGACCTGCACTTCACCCTGTAGCCAAGAACCACCAGGATGAGGGAGGAGGAGGACATGGCCCTCAGCCCCTCAATCGCTTACATCTGCCCCTCAGAGCAAAAAACACAATGGCTCCTCGTCCAAGAACATCTCATGCCCTCTGTCCGTGTTCACTATTACTACTTCCGAAGGACCTGTTGGTATTCCTCTCATTCTCTGCTCTGCAAGAGACTAGTTAATAATAAAAATAGTTCAAGGATACCAGAGATCAGTCAAATTGAGAAAAAAACTGCCTGAGGCCCTCTTGGCTAAGGCCAAAGTAGATTTGGCAACAGGGCTGTTCAAGGAAGGTTCCCAAGTATGTGTTAGGTCTTGAGAGAGATTGTAGTACACCAAGGAGAGGAATCCTAATCTTTCTAGTAAATTTTTTTGTTTTTGCTATTATTATGATTGTTTCATTTCATGTCAGAATTTAGACATAACAAAAACTGTCATTGTCATCACGTTTCTATGTGAAGCCCTACCCTGAACTTAAACACCAGCAGATCCTGGTCTGTTCCCACTCTAGTCCCCTGCACCAGCTGAAAAGGCCACTCGCCCATCTGCTATCCCACCACCATCTTCCTCCTGCAGGGTAACCGGCTGCCCCTGTTTTCCGAGCCCGTGAGCTTTCCCATGATGTGGACCTTTCAATGTTAAAACCAGCACAGTCCCAGGCAAACCAGCAAGTTGGTTCCCCTACCAGTCCAGGCCCTCTTCTACTTCTTTCCTTGACCATCACAAACTGAACCAACTTGCCCCAGAAACACCCAGGAGCAGTCAATCATTTCTCCATGTATTCGTTCAGCAAATTTTCAGTGGGTGTCTATAATGTCCCAGATGCACCGAGGGTGCAACAGTGAGGAAGGGGATCTGACCACCCAGCCTTACTGACTAGTTGGGGAAACAGAGACTTCGATATATATTGCAAGGCCACAGGAGCACAGAAGGAACATCCAATGTTGACTGGGACTCCAAGCTTCCCGAAGAAGAAGACAACTGATCTGAACCTCAGAGAGCAAGGAGGAATCAGGCAGATGGGGCAGAGGCCCAGGTGGGAAGGAAGCTCCACACAAGGAGCTGCATGAGCCATGGCATGGTGTAGCCATTTGGCAATTTGATGTAATTATGAATTCCAAAAATATAATTGGATCATGCTTGTAAGCTGATCTGTTAATCTGAGCATGATTAAGTTATGACTAGGGCATTGACTGGGCCACATCAGTAGGGTGTTGAGCCCCACCCCTTGTGGGTGGTGAAATCGAATATAAAAGGCAAGGCAAAGGACAGATGGAGCAGTTTTTGAGAAGCAGTTTTGATGTCGGAGTTTTGATGTTGGAGAGAAGGCCCCAGGAGAAGAGAAGCGAGCCATTCGACTGATAGTCTACAGCTGACCTTGTGGAGGAACCAGAGGTGCTAAGCCTGGAGAGAAACGCAGCCCCGGGAAGAGAGGAACCCAAGAAGCCTGAACCCTGGCAAACGTCGGCAGCTGTCTTGCTCCAACACATAGCAATGGACTTTTATGAGAGAAGAAATTTATGCTTTATGGCCTGGTAACTGTGGACTTCTACCCCAAATAAATACCCTTTATAAAGACCAACCCATTTTTGGTATTTCACATTAGCACCCCTTTGGCTGAAAAATACACATGGCCAGTTGAGGAGATGCTGGTCTATTATCCCCCTTCCTCTACTGCAGGTCTCAAGCAGTCCCTTTAATCTACCTCCTCGTCTCTTTTCTTCAGCTCTCCAGGAATAACGTGTCTACTTCCCCTTGTGCTGCCGTCAGCCATTCTCCTACTGAAGACCTCTCTTCCTGGATGGCTCCTCAGTGTTTGGCTTAGTCATTAAAGGACAGACTTTGGACTCAGACAGTCTGTGTTTGAATCCTAAGTAACTTTCCCCCTTGTGCTTGATTTCCTCATTTGGAAAATGAGGGTGATAATGGTACCCAACCTCAAACAGTTGTTGTGAGGATTACCAGAGCTGATAGGAGAGAAGCTCTTGGAACAGGCCTACTAGGAATAGGAAGTCTATTAAACCTCCCCTCCCTGCCCTGCCCTGGAGGTGCCCAAAAAGACAAGGGGAAGCTAAACTCAGCAGAAGTGGTTTTCTGCCAGGGCCAAATTTGTCGGTTTAGAGACATTTGACAATGTCTGGAGTCACTTTAGTTTGTGACAACTGTGGAGGTGGGTAGAGGGCAGGGATGCTGCTACCACATCTTACAACACACAGGACAGCTCCCACAAGCACCAAATGTCCATAGAGCCAAGGCCGAGAAACCTTGACATAGAGCAAAGCTGAAACCTGTAAGAGACCTGGGCTATTGGGTCCTGGTGTTGAAGGGAAACAGCTGCCTGGGCTGAGATCAGAATGGAGGGCAGGATAACACTCGGGCATGCCGAGAGCCAGGCTCAGAAGGGGAGTAGGTGCAAAGGAGCTGGGCCACCCCTGTGTCTTTACCACCCACACACATGGGCAAGGCAATTGCATGAAGGATGTCTGTTACTGAGTGAGGGTGGTTCCTGGGGCAAAGGAAAAGAATGGTACCCTGGTCCTGGGGACAACAGACCAACACTGGGGAGGTGGTAACTTCAGAATATATAGTTAGAGGTGTAATCTGCCAAAATTTACCCTTAAGAACTCAGGGCTGCAGAACACAAGCCTGAATGGAGGAGATACCTAATCCCACCCAGGGAGTTATTATGGTGCAACATCTGAAGAACTCACACCTAATGTGCTGGCTAGAGCACAGAAAGAGAAAGATTTAAGAACATGCTAGACAAGTGGAAGAAACTACAGTAATACAGAGAACAGGGAGCTTGAACTAGTGTGATTGGTAGGTTGACTAACAGATCCATGGGGTATCTTAAAAAATGAACTTTCTCTGCCTAGTATCCCATCAAATCTGCTTGGAAAGAGAGGTCCTTCTCTTTCTCCTCTAGAAAAGCTGGGTCAGGCGTCATACCAGGAAGTCTTATGCTCACTCTGAATAGCTAGTACAATATTTCAATCAACACTTCAATCTTCATTCAAATCTTTTCCCACTTCCCATTTGTGGCCGGATGCAGGCGGGTGGCCTGGCTTCAGAAAGGTGGAGCAAACTCTTTCCATATCATTCCCTCCAGCATTTCTTTTCCTCCCCCAGCTATGATTTCTGATTCTCCATGGTCAAAGCTGGGGGAGGGAGTAGGAAAGTTCTCGTTTGACTGTTACTTTTGTTAGATGGCTTTGCTTTCTCTAAAACTGTTCAGGGTTGAACACTGACTCCTTATCTTAAGAGTAGTTTCCTGGGTTTATCAAAGTTCTGACAGTCCCTGTCCAACTGCACCTTCTGTGGTGCAGACAATGCATTCTATTCCTCTGGTCACTGTGCTTTCAACCCCCAGATTTGGGGTGAACCATTCCACATAGCTTCCCTGCCCTTCCAGATGGACCTCTTGGAAAGAATTTAAAGTGACTTCAAAGTAGCATTGTATTTCCTAAGCCCCACATTTGGTCATGGGAAATACTGAAGCATTCTTTGCTTGGACAAACTCTGGGCATGTAGATCACCTCCAACATAGCAGCAATTTTTCTTTACTCTCTGCCTTAGTGTGCCAGAGCTGTATTACAAATACCACACAAGGGGTTGATTTAAACAATGAGAACTTATTGGCCCATGGTTTTGAGGCTATAGAAAGTATAAAATCAAGATATTAGCATGGCCTGTTTTCTCCCTGAAGACTACAGCATTCTGGTGCAGACTGTTGGCAATCCTTGGGGCTCCGTGGCTTGTATTTTCTGCCTCCCAGAACAGGGCATGTCTTCTCCTTTTTCCCTTCTCTTCCAGTTTCCTGTGACTTCTGGCTTCTGTCTCCTTCCTGTGACTTTCTCTTTATAAGGACTCCAGTATCCAGATTAAAGTCCACCCTAGTTCAGTAGGCCACATCTTAACTAAAATAACATCTTCAAGAGGTCCTATATAAAATGGGTTCACACCTACAGTAATGTGGATTATGAGTAGAACGTGTTTGTTAGAGTACAGATTTCAACCTACTATACCAGCTTTTGGATATTGCGTTTGAAAATCTTCATCTTGGCATGACTCTTTCAAATTTCATTCCTTTTATATCTTGTCAATCAATAACAGGTGGCTAAGAAGATCAAATTGAAGGTGGTGGATATTTAAATGTATATATATATATGCAATATAAATAAATAATATAGATAATTTTAATAAAAAATTCAACATATCGGTTGAATAGAAGAATGGATAAAACCAAAGATCAAATTAGTAAATGGGGAGGCGGGAGCTCTAACAAAAGCTATCAAGAAGGAATATAGGAATGGGAAATATAAATGTTAGGAGATTTCGAGAATAGAAATATAAGTGCCTAAATTTTCCTAATAGGTGTTTCAGTGGACTGGAAGCAATATTTGAAGATATAACAGTTAAGAATTCTCAAAAGTGAAATAAGACATAAGACCCTAAAGTGTTTTCACTTTAATGCACACGTCTGAGCTAGATAGAAGAAAAGAAAATCACACCTAGGTATATAATAGTAAAACTTAAAAAACATGAATGGCAAAGAGAAAAAAATTTCAAACTTCAAGAGAGTAAAGCAATTTATTTAAAAGAATAAAATTCAGATTAACTTCTTAACAGCATATTCTCTTACAAATTCAAAGTATTGAAGAAAATGATATTTGAACTTAGAATTTATATCCATTTAAAATTTTCACTGAAATACATGGGCAAAATAAATATATTTCAGTCATACAAATACTCCAATAATTTGCTACACTAAACACTACTTTTCTGAAGAACTGGAAGAACTACTCCATCAAGAAGATAATTTAATCCAGGAGGAAGCAATGAGATATAATCAAGCAAGTATGGATAAAGAAATAACTTGTTTAATAACATATAAAATAGAAATGACTGTAAAATCTGGAATAAAAAATTCAAGGATGTGAGTACTAAAGAGAAACAGGGGAAAGGGTGAAAGTGTGCTAGGGTTCTTGTCATTTTCAGGGGGGAAAACATACCTATTAATAAACTTTAAATTTTGATAGGGTAATTAAAACGATGTATGGATCTTAACAACTTTGAAATAGCAAAGAAAAGATTTAAACAAAGAATATTGGATCTTATTAAATAAATGTAAGAAAGATGGAGAACTAATTTTAAAAACATCATAAATAGAAAAGATAAAAATAAAATGTCATAAGTTCTAATATATAAACAATTAAAAGAAATGTAAATTACTTAATCTCTAATTGAAAGAGATTTTCACTCTGATTTTAAAAATAATCCAGCAATATATTATTTATAGGAGATGTTCTTAAAATAAAAGTATGTTAAAAAGTTGAAAATATAGGTTTGGAAAAGTTATACTCACCCAAAATGAACCTCCAAAAATCGAAGGCAGCAACTTTAATGTCAGATATAATGTAAGGCAAAAACAACATCAAAAAGAGATGGTAAAAGAAATACTGTATCAAGGAAATAAAGCAATCATAAACTTATATACATCTAATAATATATCCATATCCCTGACAAATAGGTACAATCGTGGTAATAAGTCTATGAGACTACAATTGTAACCAGAAATTTTAACACATCCTTCCAAGAAATTGCTAGCTCAAGGTAGATGTAAAATAAGCAAGGATATAGAAGATATGTATAACACCATTAAAAGTTTGATATGATACATACACATAGATCTTTACATCTAACATATAGATAATTCATATTCATCTCAAACATGTGGGATGTTAATTAAAATTGAATATTTACTAAGTCACAAAGTCTCAATAATTTTTTTAAAAAATCAGAATTTTACAGGGTATTTTCTCTAACCACAATGCAATAAAATTAGTAAGCAATAACAGAATGATGAGTTTTAAAACCCCACACATCTGGAAACTAAAAAACATAGTTTTAAATAATCCATAGAATAAAGATAAAACAACAAAGGAATGTTTAAAATAGAATAGAAAACACTATATATCAATATTTGTGGGACATAGGTAAATTAATGCATAAATCGAAAATCATGTATTTGAGTACATTTATCATAAACCAGATGAAATGAAAATAAACTAACTAGCTAATTATTCAGCTAAAAAAAGTACAGAACAAGCAACTAAATGAATATAAACAGACAAAAAGGAAGAAAATAAAGATAAGAGTGGAAATCAATAAAATTAAGAAACTGAAAAAAAATGGAAATAATTATAAAAAATAAATATTGATTCTTTGAAACCACTAAGAAGCTCACAAAAATTTATGGCAAAACTGATCAAGAGAAAGGGAAACAACCTAATAAGTAAGATATGGAATGAAAAAGAGATAATCTCAGATAAAGCAGAGATTTGTGTAATCTTGCTAGCATATTATAAATAACTGTACTCCAATAAATTTTACAACCTAGAGGCAGAATATCTTTGGAAAGATGTAAAATGCTAAAATTGATCCCTAAACAAACAGAAAAGTTACAAACTGATACCAATGACAAAAATTGGAATCTTAGTTATCACTCTATCACTTGACACCTTTGTAAGTTTTTTTTATTGGTAAGTTTACCAAACTTTTAAGGAACAGATAAGACTATATTGTACATGTTCTAAGGAATAGGAAAAAAGGAATTGTGTCCAGTTAATTTTTGGAGGTTAATATATAGCCTTGACACCAAAAATAGAAATAGATAGTACAAGAAGTAGAAAAAGGTTTCTTAAATCAGACACAAAAAGTACATGGTATAAAGGGAAATCATTTACTAATTTTTAACAAAACTTTTATGGCATTTACTATAGGTCAGGCAGTGTTCTATGTGTTTTACAGATAATAATTCATTTAATTGGCATAGCAACCCTGTTAGCTAGGCACTGTTATTATACCCATTCAAGGGGTAAGGAAACTGAAGTAATATTCCCAAGGCTATACAACTAGTAGTTGATATTTTTGGTAACTTAAAAATGAAGATTTCTGTTTAAGGAATCATAGACAAAATTAACAGAGTGGTTCAAGATATTAACAATATATAAAATTCACAGATAATTGATATTTAGAGAAATAATGAACTTCTAAATATAAGCAAGGAAAAAACGCAACAGATGTTTTTAGTTATCATGGCTGCAAAAAACCTACCCCAAAATTTAGTGGCTTCAGATAACGGCAGCATTTGTTTTGTTGATATGATTTTCAATTTGGGTGAGGCTCATGGGGAACAGCTCTGCTCTGCTCCATTCACCTTTATCTGGGGCACGCTGAAGGCGGAGGCTGGAATCATCCAAAGCAGGGGTTGGCAAACTACCATCCCTTGGGCCAAATCCTGCCTGTTTTTTTTACTGTCCACAGGCTAAGAATGGCTTAATATTTAGTATTTGGCTCTTTAAGGAAAAGTTTGCCAACCCCTGCTCTAAAGGCCCACTCACTTACACATCCCACAATCCATACTGGCTCTCGGCTGAATACTTAGCTGGAGATGGAGGCAGGAACAACTGACATGGCCTTGTGTGACCTAGGCTTCTTCATAACATGACCATTGATTCTAAGGGCAAGAGCTAAGAAAGACAGACAGAGAGAGAGAGAGAGAGAGAGAGAGAGAGAGACGGGGAAAAGCTGTGTCGCTTTTTATGTCCTAGCCTTAGAAGTCATGCAGTCATTTCTACCACATTCGATTCATTGAGGCAGTTACAAAGTCCCACCCAGATTTCAATGGAGGGGAAGTAGACTACAAATCTTGATTGAAAATACAGCGTTCTGGAAATGAATGTGGAACAGAAAAATATTGTTGTGGTGAATTTTTGAAATGCAGTTTGCTACAAAAGGAAACCCAAAAGAAATGTACAAAGAATGTGAATAGGCATATAGTGTAAGCATGAGGAACTAATAAGCAAATAAAGAAATGCTCAGTAGCCAGAGAAAGACAAATTAGAATGATGTGATTTTGTTAACATGTATCATATTGGCACAATTTTTAAAAAGTTGACTAATATTGATTACTATCAGAGTTGGAGAGGAAATGGTAAACATTAGATCCATATAGTAAATTATGCAATTTACAGGAAAACAATTTGGAAGAATTTAGTGAACTATGTATGTGTATATTACAACATTTCCACCCTTGGTATATAAAATAGAAATACCATCCCACAGGAGGATGTCCATCATAAAATTGTTTGTATTAGGAAAACTGGGAACAGTTAAATTCCCATCAATAGGGGAATGAAAAAACAAAATGCAATATATGCAAACCATAAAATTCTATGCAGCACATCAATATAAATAGATCTCAAGAATGTAGTGCGTGAGGAAAGTAATGGGTGGAAAGATAAGTATAGTACAATATTATATGTAAATTAAATGCATCAAGAAAGAGACCCACAGAGAAGATGGAATAGCTTTAGAAGCCAGAGAGAAAAGGGTTAATAATTGAATTTATTTTTATGGAAAACATAGATCACTTGGGGAGCTTGGCAAAAAAAAAAAAAAAAAAAAGAAAGG
>JAKSZT010053769.1:12835243-13114224 GCA_026826555.1 Tolypeutes matacus | reverse complement strand
GGAAGGGAGGGAGGGTGGAAGGAAGGAAGGAAGGAAGGAAGGAAGGAAGGAAGGAAGGAAGGAAGGAAGGAAGGAAGGAAAGAAGGAAGGAAGGAAAGTTTTCTTAGGTCCCACTCCTGGAAATTTTGATTTACTAGGCCTGAAATGGGATGCTGGCTACAGTCTGTATTTTTCATAACTGTCCAGATGAATCTTAAGACAATGTAGGTTTTTAGTCCTCACTACTTCAACAGATTCAAAGTTGCAAATAAGCAGTGTTTAATCTAATGTATCAATTCAGATTCTTGGTTTGCAAGCAACAGAAACTGACTGGGGCTGACAAAAGTAAATGTGGTATTTATTAAAAGGATGTTGGGGAGTTCAGAGTATTGTTAGGAAGAATGTAGATTCTTGCTTGCAAGTCCAGAGGGTCTGGGGAGCAATAGCTGGAATGAACGGAGACCAGTTGTTTTTCCATTCTTTTTCTCATTTTGCTCACAGAGCAATCTGAATTTCAAGTAGGAAGATTCCAATTAGTCTAGAAGAAGGAAAATTGTCACCTAGACTGATAGTCCTTTTAGCTTGTATTTAGTGGGAAGGTGTATTTTATTTTTCTAAAAGTAAACCAGGATGTTGTTACAAAAAGAAGATAGATTGTGGGATGGACAGATGCAAAGTGTCAATCC
The DNA here is from genome assembly GCA_026826555.1 of Tolypeutes matacus. NCBI lineage: Eukaryota > Metazoa > Chordata > Mammalia > Cingulata > Chlamyphoridae > Tolypeutes > Tolypeutes matacus. The sequence goes on along the minus strand of JAKSZT010053769.1, from coordinate 13,113,559 downwards.
TTCACTATGTCTAAGCAGAGAGGAAAGAAGCAGAAGGATGAAATGGAAGGATGAGAGAGATTTTGGAGTAAAACAAGATGTGGGTTCAAACCTTGGTCATGCCCCATACTAACTGTACTCCCTTGGACAGGGCCCTTAACCTCTCTGATAGTAACACCTCCTCTCAAGGTTATGCTGTCATGTGTAAAGTGCCTGGGATGGCTGGTTCTTTTTGAGACATGCCACTTTCCCTGGCTGCCTTCTCTGGCATCAAGGCAGGTGGCCTGACGTGCTCAAGGAATGGACTAGATAGACCATGTTGCCGTGCAAGAAATGCCCATGCCCGTGAGCTTTCATCATCAGGATTGTAAAGATGTTAGAGAACGGATATCTCTTTACAGGCCACTTATAGGACTAATGATCTGAGAAGATTATCTGAGCCTCTGTATTAAGGCATCTGGAGCCTCTCAGATGAACTGTTGAAACATCTCAAGCCTTGGGAACTACTGATAATCACCATCTCAGGACTCATCTGTGTTCTCCAGCCTTCTCTTTGCCAGCATATTTATACTTGATGAATACTTTTTATACATTAGAAGCAGATAAATGCTTTCTCTCCCCCATCCCATTTGCTTAAAAATACAGGGTTTAAAACAAAGATTAAACCTAGCAGTGTGATTCTTATAAACACAGTTCCCAGATACTTGCCACTTCCCCATTAGCCTTGCCACTTCTATTTTTCCTCCTCAGTCCAAAGGTGTCTGTGTCAGCGAGGCTTGTGATAATAGACAGATATAAACAATGAGCTCCACTGGGGCAGGGGTTAAGTCAGCCATTTGGGTCCCTTGGTTGGCAATATTCTCCAGAGCTCTGCTGCTGCAGGCTTTAAATACGGGTAGTGTCCAAGGTTAGCAAAGGTCAGGTGGTTAATCCCCCATGACAGCCAGATTCTTGATGCCCATGGTATCATCTCCTCCTCCCCCCTTACCTCACCCAGGCATTAGCAAAAGCACCCATTTATTATGTTGCCAGCTTTTTAAATATCCCTTGAAATGTTATAGATGATGTCCGCCCACAGAGATACTCAGGCGGGTGATACATTTTTGTGGTGGTGAAGAAGAATGGTTCTAAGACAGTAAGACGTCAAGAGTCAGAAGGTTCTGGAAAGACATTAGGAATGGCATAGGAATAAGGAGAAATGCAAAGAGGCAATTAAATAATGACACAGAGTTAGTCATGGATGAGGCTTTAGGATAAAGAAAGGGGTAAGAAAGGCTTAGAGTAATGGACTTTTCCTGAGATTTTTGATGTGAATATATTTGGGCTATACTTAGATTTTGTAACAGTAGTTTTGATTTCTGCAAAATTTAGCAAAAGAAACACTTTCAAATGCATTTCCCCCCAAAATTACCCACTGTATAGTCTGTGAGAACCTATTCACGTCTGAGATTTGGTTAGGGAGTAGCTTGAATAAAATGACCCCCTGAGTAGGTTAAACCAACATATAAAATCAACTTCACTCCATTGGGACCTTTTCTTTGTATCATTTTACTTCATTCTGCTTATATGCACAATCCCTAACATGAGAATTTTTAACATAGTATAAATTATGGTATAATTATATATCTACAATGGAATGATATGTAGCCATGAAAACATTGTTATGAAACCATGTTTCTTAAAGTATCATTTGAGAAAGAACAGTATCAGAACCAGGTTGGGGTGCCCATGAAAATTACAGATCTCTGGAGACCACCCCAGACCTATTGATCCAGACGCCCTGGCAGAAGGACTAAAAATGGGCAGTTGAACATCTTTCCAAGGTGTTATAGTAAAGGTTTAGAATCACGGTGGTAGAAAAGTATTTAATGTTATAAGAAAATGTTTTTGTATTAATATATGCAGTATAATTTCAATTTTGTAAAAGAGACAAATGCATAAGAATGCTTTGACTATAGACCAGAAAGTAGAATAATATACACCAAATGTTAGCAGTTACCTCTGGGGAGTAGTATAATTATTTTTATTTTCTTTCTTTCCATATTTTGGCTTTCAGATTTTTCTAAAATGGAAATATATTAATATTATAGTTGTGAAAAAAAAAACTTAATTTTCCTTAAAATATGAGTATTTTCCTGGATTTGAAGAAGGCTTTAACAATCGGGGGCTTGTTATAAAACAAGAATAAACAAAGAGTAAGGCAGAGGGCAGCCTGAGGAGCACGGACCATAGAGAAGAAAAATGATCCCTCTCGGTCAAGAGCCAGGTAGGAGTAAAAGAAGGGTTTTGGGAGATGAGGGGTGAAGGATAGCTTTCAGCACCATGAATTATATGTTGGATAAGTACTTGAAACCACATTTTTAGGACTTTAATGTTTGGAAAAGTTTTTTAAACATCTCACAGGAATAAGGTTTAACCACCAACTACAGATCCCATTCCCTGTTACTTTATTTCCAGTTAAAGCTACTCTTTACCTTGATGTACTTACTTTCCTAGCTCACAGTGCAAGAAGGATCTTTCTCTTTCCTTTGCAGAGGATCAATGAAAAAAATATTCGTAGGGCACCTACTCCATGCCTTACCTCTGTGCAGTAGGCTGGGGCAAGGCAAAGTATAGGTGGGAAACTTTTCTTAGGCTTGATTTGCATCAAGGAGTTAATAATCTAGAAGAAATGAGAATCCAGAGGCTTTAAGCAGTTTGCACAGTGGTGCTGAAGTTTGGGGGTGAGGACAACGGGAGGCAGGAGGATACCTTGGACATGGGAGAACTCCCCATGGAGGCAGCTTGTGCTGTGGACTGAAGGCGGTTTCGTTGGTTTTAAAACCAGAACACCTGGGTTTGAATTTCAGCTTTTCTACTTCCTAGCTGATTGATCTTAAGCAAGTAAGAAAGTCCTTCTGTTAAAAAGGTGATAATCATACTTACAGGGTAACCCCTTGGGGAGTTATTTATGTGCTCACAACTTTAGTTTCCTTCTTTATAAAATGAGGGTGAAAAGAATACTTAGCCCACCAGGTCTTAGGCCAAGCACTGCACCAAGTGCTTTATATATATTATCTCATTTAGTTCTCCTAACAACCCCACGAGACAAGTATAATTACCTCCCCCACTTTATACATGAGGAAACTGAAACAGAGGCATTTTGTATCCTGCCTAAGGCCACACACTGAGTAAGTGGCAGAACCAAGGATTAAACCAGGGTCTATATGATAACCTGAACAAGCACACTGTACCTCCTCTTCTTTACACAGGCATGGCAATGCCAGCTTTCATCTCCTATGGAGATGATACCCTGAGGTAAAGGTCCAATAAGCCATGAGGCTGCCACACACACACTTTTGGAGGACAGTGGCCCAGACAAATCTTCTTCCACGTCAGTTGCTTTTACTCATGCAGCACGGTTTGTTAGGAGGGAGAGACTTTAGGCACTTGAGCCATGTCCTGTTGGAGTGGACAGTATGAAGAGAGCCAGAAGGCAGCCATGCACAGCCGGAGCATGTTCTCTCTCAATAGAAGCTTCTGCTCCAAACCAACCTGATAAACCATAGCTCTCATGCACGTTCCCTCTCTCCCGGGACTGCAGAGCAAACCAGGAGAGGAGCTCCTGTGCATTATCTCTCCTTCTAAGCAATGATTAGAACCTCTCCTCAGTGCTTGTGAAACCTATCATGACCTCATCATTGGCATAACTGGAGCTCATGGTGACCAGTCCTCAGAGGAACCACCTGCCTCGTGTTCTTAGGTTTGCATACGATTAATTATTCTTTCTCTGTGGGAAATTCTCTGGGCACATCCCTTTGCTGCAGTCTTGTGGAATCAGGACTTCTCAGCCAGTCCAATTATCATCATGTTGTAGAGAATTAACAACAGCCATACATACCCGAGGGGGCAAAGCCTTTCTTTGAAAACAACCACCTCCCGTCGCCCCTGTAACATCCCCTTTCCCACCTTTAGCTCTGTCCCCTACCACAGACACCAAAGACATCTGTCTTAACAGGCTACATGCCTGTGACCTTAGTGACTCCTTCCCCTCACCAGAACCTTTCACTCACTCTATTGTCCCTTTCCCAGCTAATCTGATAAAGACATTTATTCTGCTGTAATGATGATTTAATATGTGACTTCGAACAACCTATTGAAGTCTTTCATTTTTATGGTGTATTGTTTTCCTCTTATGGCCCCTGAGTGCTTAATAATATACATATGTGAAAAGAAATCATATCTTCAGCTGTTCCCAGGTCCTGGAAGAGGTGTCCCTAGAACCCTGAGAGGAGACTCACAGTACTGCATGAGGGAGCAGAAATTGATATCCTGCCTTTCAGTTGGTGTGTACTTGGGAACACATGTCCAATGAGCCAGGGGAAAGTTCCCCTGAAGAGCATCTACAAATTTTTCACCTTGCATTTAAATAAAACTGATAAATGAATTGTTCTCAGGGTCGGATTTTTCTTTCCTTTGCAGGAAATTCATATCCCTCTGTGCTTATTTTTTTCCATGTGTTAATTCTGCACATTTGTTTAAAATTTAAAGAAAAATGTTCTAAGCAGCCCTTTCCAGAGTGATGTGGCTGGGACCAGAGGCATAATTTAACTTTAGGCTGTGTCCACATAGGCAGAAGGAAATGAGTTGAAGTTATTAGCAAGATAATTTCTGTAAATTGACCCTATTTCTACCTTGAAGGTAATAGCATTTTCTTCAAGTCAGAATTTTCCAGATTGGCTGTTAATCTTATTTTTCAACTCACTACTTTGTTCATGTTTTCAACTTGAATTGGTTTTGTTTTTCTAGGTGTGGTGGGGGAGAGAGGATTGGGGAGAAAGAGAGAGGGAGGAATGGGGAAAACAACTGCATTTTATTCATGGAGCTGGGACCACATCCAGTTCAAGTCCCAAATAGGCTTCATGTCTATGTTTTAAATCATTTCCAAATCTTCACCTTGGTCTGGTAATTAGATAGAGGAGACAAATGAGCCCACTGGCCCCATGGTACTTTAATGATAATGGCTCCAAAACAAACATTTCCTCTCCCAATAAAGACCACGTGCCAGATCCAGGAGACATTCATTTCCATGTGCTGCCTTTCTGGGCTCAGGTCGCCCAGGTGCTTGAATTCCTGCCCCAATTGCTGCATAAATGTGCTATCTATCACAGGCCATTTCAAAGCAGAAACAGTGCCTTAAGTTTGGCACAGCTTGGGTGAGAGCCTGCCTCATTCAGGGGAAGATAGCACCTTTCACAGACTTTATTATTGGCATAATCATTCTTTCAAGTGGATCCCTGGAGGTTTTTGCCTTCCCTGGCTGTTGCCTGTTTTCTCCAATAAGTTATTAAAAATAAACAATGAAAAGTTCCAGAAGTTAAGGAATACTTAACACGGCAGCACCACCTAGAAGAGCAAGTGGCCATTTCCAGCACTGGTTGGCATTTTATGAAACAGCTTCTATTATCATAAAAATGTTTCCTGAGTCCCTCACCTCAGTCCCCCCACCTTTTCTTTTTTCTTTTCTTTTCTTTTCTCTTTTCCTTCTCTTCCCTTCCCTTCCCTTCTTTTGTTTCAGTACTGGTTTGTCTGTACCACTCAAGGTCTGTTGTTGTTGCCTTTGCATTTTCACTGTTCAAAGGTCAAGTCAAAGATAGTGTGGTGTGACCTAGATTACGAGAAAATAGGAATGACTTTCCTGACCATTCCTATTATGCTGGTGGATTCACTCATGACCCAGGACACTGGAAATCTGGATCATCCAGTTATTTTGAAATGTGCGTGAGAACTGGGAATTAATTCCCCCAGGGTTTGATGTGAATCTTAAAACCTCAGATCCTCTTCCCATAGCCCCTGTGAATGTGCCTTGCCTTGTACATTTTCTCAGTCCATCCTATTACCAGCTAGTACCTTTAATACAGCTACTTGGCTACAGAGACTCTTCTACATTAAAATAAAGGGGGAAAAAAAGGTTCAATCCAAAGAATTTATTTCTACCCTGATAAATGACAGGGTTTTGTTTATTTTGTGGGAGTGTGTTTATTTTCTTGGTTGGTTTCATTTCAGTTATTTGCAAGGCAAAACTAGGCATCAGGCTATTTTAACAGATATAGAACTGACAAGAGAGTAAAATAAGAGTTTCTACAAAGATTTTTGTAAATACCAAAGAATAAGCAAGTTCCTTATTTTTAAAGACATGCAATTGCAGTTCTTGCAACCCCTAAGGAATTTTGCTTCAGTGCGGTGCCTTGCTCCAAATGGAAAACAAAGGGAAAATCGAGTTGGGGCACTAAACACCCAGCAGACTAAGGATCCTGTTAAACCTCATTCACACCTTCTGCTCAGCGTTATTCCCACAGTTAAGTAGTTACCCAACCACAGAGGCTAACAGAGTACCTGTGCCTTGGCATCAAAATCTCACTTAAAGAGACCTACTTGTGTGCAGCAACTGCTGTTTTGAGTCATTTCTGCCAACAAGATGGAGTCATTGTGTAGAGGCATAGCATCTTTTTCAAATTATTAATCTGAAAGGCTAAAGATGACCCCCAGCCGATTGGAAGCCCAAGCATTCAGAAAGATGCACGGCTATTGAAGTTTTTGCCGAATCTTCAAGAAAAATCACACTAGTGTCTGTCTCAGAAAGATTCAGGGTCTGCGGGAGAAACAAAACTATGTAACTCACTGTGCTTTCAGTACATAGACAATGTGCGTGGAAAAAGACACTTTGAATGTGAGCACAAGTAATAGATACTTTGCAATTTCATTTGTAACTATTCCAGCCTTGAATTTTGCAATGATCCTCTCAATCATTAAGCCACAATTTAAAAGCTTTTGTACAGTCATTTTTCCTTAGATATGGTTTTTTATCCTATTAACCTATCAGGGGTGGCTCCAAACATATTTACATTCTATCATGTGTTCCATAAATATAGCAATTTGCAATTTTCTCTGAATGGAACTTCAGAATTCTGGCTGAAATCTCTGTTTCTTTAAATCTGAAACTATAGCATCCTTCCTCCTCCATTCCACGCCCTCTACCCCCAAAATAAAAGTAGCTAAGAGATAAAGAGACCTCACAGCAAAGAGCTGGGATGAGTTGAGTTAAAAGCATATTAACTGGAACTTTAAATGAAAGAGTTTCCCTTAATAACTAAGTCTATCTTCTCAGAGAAGCAAAGTCTGACAGTCTTGATGAGAAAAAATGTCATCTTGTTCATGAATGGTTTAATACCTGCGTCTGAAATCTCTATATGTTCAAAGGAAATAGATGGATTCTCTTTAAAGAAAGAAATGAGATGACAATTTAGATGGTGTCATTGACTGACCTCTAGGAGAGATCAAGAATTGATTACCAAACATCATTTGATAGGTACATAATGCATTGCCTGAAAAGAAAGAAAATCAAATGAAATAGCCTAATAATGCCCTGCAACTGGCCAAGAATGAACAGGCAGGAGAGAGAAGGAAGATACAGCTGGCTTCATGCACGGGTCTGTGTAGTCTTTACAATTGTCCTTAAACTTCCAAGGAAGATAATGAATATCACGAGCTCTGTAAAAATATAACATTTTATTTCACACCTAGTAAAAGCAGCTGTGGTTCTAGGAGGTCAGTTCAACACAGTAAGAGTGACACTTCCTTTGAAATTCGTTTCTGTCTAATTTCTATATGTCCTGTTGTCATCTTTAGTTTTTAAAAACACCTTTCCACTGCTTTGTTTCTCAGTGATCTTATTTTAATATCAGATTCTCAGTTCTGTCTTTAGGCTTCTAAAATTCACTTAGGCCTCTGCCACTTTCTTTATAGGAAGTCCTTTTTTATCTGGATTTTCATAAAAGAGAGTTTGAAAGGGCCATCAGGTGTATCTGGCTGTTTGCTGACTTAAATGGAGAATTGATTCAAAATCACCCTTGTACTTTTTCATCTTTTTAATATTATTCTAGGAAAAGGGAAACAAAAGGGAGAACTAAAGGGGCTGTTTGTGTGTCTGTGTGTGGGCATATAAGCACGTGTGTATGAATGTGTTTAGGTAATTGTATGTATGTCAGTGTGGACAGGTAATCATTTTTCTAAGTTCAGGATATATGTTCATCACATATTTCTAAATATAATATAGATTTCTAAAAACTGTGCAATAGGAAGCCTACATAAAATATTCTACAAGTCATTGCATCTGAGTCAGACTTGACTTTGGTCATCCAAAATCTTACAAGATGAATGGAAAAAGGTTACTGTTTCTAAGGAAACAAGAGTTTAAATACAGAAGAGCTTAAATTAAAAGTTAGTAAGTCATGTGAAGCACTTCATTAGCCATGGAAGCTTCAATATCAGCCATTAAATAGTCTACTTGTGGCCCATCACCTTGGACCCATTCTTTTAGGCCTCAGTCTCAGTTTCCTAATCTGTAAAAGCATGTTTCCAAACTGCTCTCTGAATTTTAACTTCTTTAAGCCTCCTCTGTCCTGGGCAGCTGTATTTCCTGTTTGATACCCTCCTCCCCAACCCACTTTGTTCTTCAAGTCCATAAGGGATAATTTAGATATTTAAAGATTTGCACTGCTCTTTGGGCATGGAAAACACTGGATTCAGTGGTTCCCTTCCAACTCTAATAGATTGTGACAATTCAAACTACAAACAAATGCAGTGGTAGCAGGGTAACTACATCTTGCCAGTGTATAACAGGTCAGGCATTATCACACAGAGCACAATGCTGAATATCCAAAGTCCAGAAACATAATCCAGACTGCACAAATGCCTGTAATCCTACCACATAACAGTAAAAATTCTACATACCCACAGCCCTTGCTAAATTCACTTCCAATCCATTCCAGTTTTCCTTTGCTGTCCCTGAAGGAGAGTAGGGACACTTAAAAGGATTTAGAAATACAACAAATCAAGAGATTAACTAGAGTGGGATTAGGGGTGATTTTTATTTTCTTCTTCATATTTTTCTATTTTTCAAATTCTCTAAAATGAATGTGCGTTAATTTAGAAACTGGAATAAGAATGAGAAACCAGAGAAAGAAGAAGAAATTAACCAATATGCAAAAGTCAGAATTTCTCCTAATCTGGACATGTGGTTAGATTTCAGAAATCCAGGTAGATGTTAAAAATCAAGAATTAATTTCTGAAAATGGTAGTTCAGAAAATGTGAGTATAGGATTCTATGTGGAAAATACTGCATTTAAGAAGTTTGGTGGGATTTTTTCTGTCTTTGAGTGTTTTAAACTTATTTGCATATGGTATTTTTCTATTCTGCTTCACCTGATGGAGGGCATTGAGTCCAAAATCATACATTTGTTTAATTATATTCTAATATATTACCTCCTGATTTCCTCTCTCCCCCCTCAACCTCCCTCCCTCCCTCCCTTCCTCCCTTCCTTCTCTCACTCTTTTTTTCTCAGTTTCTTCCTTCACTAGAACATTCAGTCCATGAGGGCAAAGACAATATTTATTTTGCTCTCTACCATAACTCAGAAGCCTGAAACAGTGCAGAGCACAGAGTAGGTGGCCAATCAGTTTTTGTGGAAAGATTGTGCAGATGAATGTTTACCTGCTCAGTGCTGAAATTTGAAGAAGTAAACAGCAAGAGAGAGGGCAAGGCCTATTGATAGGTCACCTCATTTGGTTCCTTAAATGAGCCACTATTTTATCAGAGTTGCTCCTTAGCTTTGCAGACCAAAAATAAACCACTTAACTGATTTTTCCAATATATTAAATAAGGATTACTTCATAGGGAACAGATGAACATTAATGAAGCTCATAGGAGATTGATATAGAGGCCAAAATGTGAATTTATTAATTTGAATGAGAACTATAAGGAACAATTATACTAAACAAGCATGGGTCATGGGTTGTAAGCATCAAGTACCTTTACTTTGTCTTCCTCTATCATTTTAAGTTTGTATTCCATGGATGAAAATTCAGGAAGGTCAAACCACTTCTCTGGTCATTCCTAAGGAATAGATAAATATCTGGATGACATCTTTGAAGAACCAATTGTGTTGGGGTTTGAGGATTCCCAATAAATAATACCTTTCTTCTACTCCAAAATTCTGAAAAAAATAAGTCCATGGAGACCAAAGTATTACTATAATATTACGATAATATTACAATAAAACAGATGCTGGAGAATACGCGGCCTATTCCTGTGGCAAGTGGGCTTCTTTGACACTGAATTTAACACAGTTATCCAGAATTCACCACAATTACCCAGCATTCACAGGCACAACTGGCCCACTGAAGATCTCCCCCTGGACCAAGCTCCCGCAAGGGAAGAAGTTGGCCAGGGCTGGTACAATTGCAGAGCTCCCTCCATCTGGAAGAAGCATTATGATTGGGAAGAAGCATTAAATCCTAACACATCAGATCCCACTGGGATGGCAAAATATGTGATGTGAGGTCCATGTAGCTTGGAACTAAAACCCAAGTCAAGATGAACAAAGAATTTTTCAACATCACAAAAATTGGGGCTTAAAATTGCCTAGTAGTACTACATCAACCAAGGTTTATAGAAAACAAGTTGTTCAGCTTTCAAAGTAAATATCAAATGGATATCCATGGCACTTCTGTATCAACTCACCTGCGGCTGCTCCATAAGCTCACCATCTCTGACGGAGGCGGCAGGAGAAAACAAATTCCCAGTGGTGTTTCTGCCATCACACTGAAGGAAAGGCAGACCCTTTCGCAAGACCACAATTTTCACCTGGCTGGTCGCTCCACAAGGAAAGACCAGAATTGGTACTAGGACTGTTTCACATGTACATCACAAAATCCTGTGGTGAATTTGTAATTTATATAAACTGTAAGCCTTGGATGATGCAGTGTTACCAGGCAATTTTAAGCCCCAATTTTTGTGATATTGAAGAGAGGACAAGAAGTGAGTTCCATCTGTGGGCTAAACCAGTCATAATACAGATCAGGCATTCTCAATGGGGGGGAGGAGGGGTGTACTGCTCCTACAGGGCATTCAGAAATGTGTGTGTGTGTGGGGGGGATGCTAAATGTCTTACATTATATGGGACACTTCTGCACAAAAAAGAATTAGCCTGCCCAAAAATATCGTACGCTGAAGCAGAGTCCAAGTCTGATTTTCCATATCTGCTTTCTCAGGTTATGTCTTGCCTGAGCATGGGTCTCCCAGGTATGGGGAACTTTTGGAAGGCCAGGACTATAACTATTCTTAAGTATTATTCACAACATACCTAAGTTGTATCTAAATTTTTTCATTCAATAAATGTTTATTGAGCAACTACTATATGCCAGATACTGTTCTAAGTCCTAGAGATACAGTAGTGAATACAATTTTTTGTTTGTTTTTAACTTTTAATTATTTTTAAAGATGCTTTAATGTATACAATTTTTAAAAAACCAAACCAAAAACCTGACCTGTTGAACTTATTGTTTTCAGGAAGTGTAAAGAACAATGGCAAAATTCCTCTTTGTATCAAAATAAAGAAATCAGGAATCATTGATTTTTCCCCCTTTTTTTATTAGAGTAGTTGCATGCTTACAGAAATAGCATGCAGAAAGCACAGAGTTGCCATATACCCTCCACACACGTAGACACAAGTTTTCCCCATAGTGATCACTAAAATTTATAAGTAAAAGGGAGAGATCATCCCTTTTACAAATGGGGAAACTGAGGCACAGAGAGGTTCAAAGTTTGTTCAAGGTCACATGGTAATACAATAGCAGAGTTAGGACTCATAGCTGTCAATTGTCTGTAATTTCTCTGGTATATTATTGTCCTGCATTTTATTTCCATCTCCATTTGGGTTGGTATCAAAGACCCAAGAATAATAAATTACTTACCTTTGGTTCATAAAGCTTAGATTTGCTTCATGTTTATCCCCACAATGACACTTCCAAGATGAAAAGATCAGTGGACAAATGGGAAGGTGAATGAATGATTATATAGCAGCCTTTTAAACTATATTGAATTATTATAATTCAACAAATATTTCTTGCACATCTAATATGTGCTAACTACTGTGGCATGTGCTATGGGGGATTCCAAGATGAATGGACTATTCTTCCTACTCATGAAAGTTACTGTGTGGTAAAAGAGATAGATGGGACATGACTACTATAGCACAGGACAGAATGTGATTAAACACCATAATAAAATTATAAAGAGCTGTGGAAGCTGAGAGGAAGAGGTGAATACCAGTTCCTCTATAAAGAATTTCCAAATTTCTCCAAATGGAATTTGAAATGGAACTTGGAGGATGGGCAGAATATTAATACAGGGGGAACGACCTACTTCAGCTTCTTGTCCAAGGTGACAAGTCTCCTGGAGGTCAAAGAGAAAATCTCGTACCCAAAGATGACAAAAAGCAAAGCAAGATAAGGTTTGTGGCCAAAACTAGGCAGTTCTAGTTCTGATAAACCATAGAGAGGCATCTCCATAGCAGGATGAAATTCAGGACCTTAGCAATAATAATGAAAACCATAATTACTAGGACTACATGAAGCACATACTCTATGCACATCAGGAGACTGACTCTTTTTTTTTTTTTTTTTTTTTTTTTCATTTTTACTTCATCTTTTATTCAGATAATATTCTCTCCTTGTGTATTTTACTTGTGCTTATATCCTTTTTTTGTAGAATTTTCTTAAAGAGAAAAACAATAGAATGAACAACAAAAAATTTAAAAAAACACAATGCTTCAAATATTTTATACTGTCAGGAAACATTCATTTTCTTTTTTTTGAAATTCTTTTGGGCATTTGAAATTCAACCATGATTTAAACCATTTTTAACATTTTGCATGCTATGATAACCCCAGAGGAAACATATGCATGTGGAGCAAAGACGCCCTCGAAGGCCTGGTCGGTTCTCTAATCTGCTCAGCTTCTCAACCTGTGCCCACAGGGGGCAGTCAGGTATGCCAGTCCTCGGGCTCGGTTCAGGGAGCAAGAGGGAGCGCTGCTACCTCCTCCAATCTTGCTGCACCATTAAGAAGCTGACACCGGGTGTGTTCTTTTGTGTTTGATGTCAACTGATCAATAACTTGGAAAAAAAAGAAGTGTGTTTATGTAGTGTGCTTTCACATTAGATCTATATCTGTGGATGTGTCCTCCCCAGCAGACGGAAGCTCCTCGAGCACAGAGGCAGTGCCACATGGTGGGAAGAGCTCTAGACTCTGAGTCAGAAGACCCAGCTATAGACCAGGCTCTGTTTGGGAAGTTCACTTAGTCTTTGTACTCCTCAGTTTCTTCAGCTGGAGAATGGAAATGATAGTACTCATGTTTATCTCAAGGAAAAATGGATGTAAATGTAAACTCTAAAGTGATCTAAATGCATATGGACTTATCATCATCATCATCATCAGTACCATTAAACTTTCTTACTAATAGAAAAAGGAATAGTCAATAATAAATGATACACCTGCCATGTATCAGATGCTTAAAATACATTCATGATATCTTGGGTAGCATCATATTTGTAAAGCCCAGTCCAGTAGTTACCAGACTTCACTGCACATTGAAATCACCTGGAGCTCTTTTAAAAATACTGATGCCTGGCTCCCATCCCCAGACATTCAGACTTAATTGGTATGTGTGTGACTCAGCATTGAGACTTTTAAAAGATCCCCAGCTTATAAAATGTGCAGCAAGGTTTGGGGATGTTTGGCTCAGTCTTTTGACAGCTGAGAAAGAAGAGAGGCAGGTTTGGGTGAAATCAGATACCAGGGCTTATTTCTCACCTCTTCACCAAAGCATTCCTAGACCTCCATAGCCAGTGGGTGGGCCGGGTATGGGGAGAGGCTGTCAGATGTCTGGGTGGTGGGCGTCTGCCCTGAGGCAGCGGGCAGCAGCATCGGAACAGATGTGGGATCTCTAACAGCTGGGCGCTCTCTTGGCACGAGAACAAACAGGGACTGAAGGAAAATAGATATCCTTTTAAGAAACACTCTAGCCCCCTAGTTGACCTCAGCATCACTATTTCGTTCTCCCTGGGGTGCAGCAAGTGTGGGCATAGTAATAAGAGAGAGACCCTGCAATCAACTTCATGGTACCCCATCCTGGTCTCCCTAATGGGGAGAACCAGAGCATACCCTGTGGCTAAACCCAGGTGTCTCTGACTTCCCAGCTCATTTTTGCCCCAGTTCAACTTAATTCTTTTAAAGCCCTCTTAATAAAAATGTTTTAGGGGATTTTTTCACTTAAGAATAAAATAAGCACAGATCTCTTTTTGTAGATTTCTTAAGCAAACTATGTCTCCAAATAATAGCAGCTCCTTGTAAAATCTTATAACCTGTTAGTTCTGCAGGACTAAACTTACTTCCTTATAACTTAAGTTTCTGAAGAATTTTATAGCAGTAGACTCTATAAATGATGGGTTTTCTTTCAGACTGCAAAATGGCAATTGCTTTTTAAATACAGCCCAATCAATTTCCCAATTTTATAGGTACCTTAAGGGGAAATAGATGATTATTACAGAATAGTTTTACATACAGCCTGACTTCCTCATGGAGATAACCTGGGTCCTCATTTACAGGTAAGTATAATTTTCCTCATTTTACAGATGGGAAAACTGAGACTTGGTTAAATGACTTGTCTTACAGTAGAGTTGAGATCCAAATCCAGATTTGCATGAATCCAAAGTTTATATGTGTGCTTGCCCAGTAGATCATGTCACTGCCTTCTACCTAACTTTAACTTCAAAGATTTTTCTTTATTAAATTAGAGAGCACACTGAACGCTTACCCTCACACCACTCTTTCCCTAAGCCAAATCTTGTCTACTTTGAATGACCTCGTTCTTGACAGAATTGTTTGGCAAAGGTTATGTAAATGAAACAAGTTGGCAACTTTAGTCCATTTCCCAATCTGAAAAATTTTATAACATAGAAAATTCTGAAGTTTTTCCTAGCAGGAGTATTGACACATGGGTAGAGTTTTCTTGGGGGTAAGAAATCCATTAGCTGAGAGGATGAATTGCAGAGACAAACACTCAGGAATATTCCTGAAGGTCCTAGAACAGGCCAGTTGTCAGCCTGTATACTCTTCCTTCCTATTGCAAAGACCCCATTGCAGTAACTCTTAGAAGCATGAATGCATCGTGTCCCAGCAGCCAATTAGGAGAAGCTCTGATTACCAGCGGAGCCTAGATCCACATGAGAGAAACCCAGAAGGCATCTTCAATTGTGTTAGACTAATTTACTATTTCCTATGATCACTAAGAAAATAAGACCTAAGAAACATTCCTTGTGAGAAGACAAAACCCAGAGAAAACAAGTGCTTAAGGAAAATCCGGAATGTCCCTTAGGAGCCCCACTGACTTGATCAACAGTCTTAATTTCCTACCACTATTTACCCCATAATCTTGGAAATTTTCCTTTAAAGATTAATTTGGTTGGTTCTGACATAGTAGGAAAGAAATCTTTGGCCTGCTCAGAGATCTAAAGAAGGGCCACTTTGATGCTGTAACACCCAGTGGGAGGCAAGGGAAGGAGTAACAGAGTGGTTAGCAGATAAAGAGAAAGCTGCCAAGTGATGGCTTTAAATAAATGAAACCAGAAATTTCATGTGAGGAAAGGAAAATCATTCAGAGCCGTTGCTACAAACTATAGGGTCCTTCCCTCTGAAACCTCGCGGTAAGGATAAATGTCAAGCAGCTTCTATTTCACCTGTGGGTCACTATCAAACTGACATTGTGATTATTTACTGTTTTATCCATGCCTCTTGACATCAGCTTTTATCTCAAAATACAAAAGGAACAGAGAACGGAACTAACATGAACAGAATGCATGCTACACGACAACATGGTTCTGGGGGCTGTAGGCATTTGCTCATCTAATTTTACTTAATTTTTCACAACAACCCATTTTACAGATGAGGAAACTGAGCCACAGTGTGCTTATATGACAGAGTCAAGATCTTGCAGCCTGTAAGTGGCAGAGCTAGCGGTTGTATTCACTTGCATCTGCTCCAGATTCTGTTTTTTTTTTGTTGTTGTTGTTGTTGTTTCCACAATAAGGTTTTTGTTTTGTTTTAACAAACTTACCAGAATTGATGCAACAAAATGAGGGCCACCTTTCTGTAGATGAAAATACCTGCCCCTACACTTTTGATGTAACTTTTACGTAAGACGTTGAAAGGATCAAATAAAACGAAACAAACCCCAAAGCACCTGAGGCACCAGAACAAGGTTGTCCCTTCCCCAGAAGGCCAAACTCCCTCTCTACAATGCTCCCCTGGCCAATAATGGTCCAAGCTACCCTTCCAGAATCATCTTCTGAGACAGTTGCAAGTCTCATAAGAAAAGGAGCCTTGTTTCTGCACCCACACCCTACTGTTGACCCAAACCATGTTAACGTATTTTTGATGGCCAGCTTAATTCCAAGGCTTGTTCTGCATGACTTATGAATGTAAAAAAGATCCATGCTTAAAAACAAGGACTGGTTATTACTGAAGATATTAAGAAAAATATGCTGTTGATTATGAACGCTAAAAGAGATGCTCTAAAAGTTCTTCCAGCAAAGGCAGTATCACTGGAATTATTTTGGTCTTCAAAGTAGACTACCTTAAAGAGAACTGCATTCATTTGCATGGATGTTTTAACGTTTTCAAAACTCAATTTTGTGCTTCTAGGGGAGTTGCAAACTTGCCACACTTGGAATGTTATTTTCAGGGTGCTTTACTTTGGAGGAGAATATGTTCTAGTATTTTGAATTTTTTATCTTTCTTTCATCAAGTTAATTTTTCCAGGGGTTTTTGGATTTTTGGCATCCTGAAAATACATGGATACTCACTGGGTTTCACTATTAATTGGCAAGATATTCCTCCCTGATAATTTTTGCTTTCACATTTTTCTGAAAGATGTATACCTAACAATAGAATATCTACACTATCTTTGCTTTTAAATTAGATATTATTTGTTTTCCTAAAGCTAAAAAACTGGGAGTGCTTTGAGAAAAAGAGCCATTTTCCAGAGTGTCACCTCCCCGTATGGGCAAGAAGCAGCAGACCAGGCAAGTGCAAATTGACATGACGAGTTGCCAGTGTTTCTTTAAGGTTCCCCTTATTAATCTCAGCATTTGCTCCCTTGCACACATCAAACAAAATTACTGGTCTTGGGAACCTCCTCAAGCATGAAAAGCCATAAAAATAATCTGGGCCAACTAAAGCTAGAGATACCAGAGTTGATTAAGATGAATTTCCTAATTTAAAAATTATGTTGGTGGGGTGGGAAAGGGCACTTCTATCCTGTCATCCAGCACACACCCAAGCCCCATGCGTGACCGGTCTGAGTGCTGCAAGCCTTGTCCACCGCGTTTACCTCAACTCGGGGGGCATGTGTGTAGGGAGAGCTGGGGGTGCAGACTCCGTCACTATTCTCCATCCTCTGGCAACCTTTTCACCCAGAGCAAAGATGAAAATCGTCATTAAGTTTGAGTGCCGACCCCACGCCTTGACTTCACTCCTTCTTTGAGATGACCGGCTTGTCCCTCTGACCAGTGGACCAGCGAGAAACATCTGCAGCTCAAAAGAAACCATAAACAACTGCACTCCCCGGATTCAAGGTCAGCTGCCTTCCTGATACAGAAGATCTTCGCTGTCTTGCAGGGTGTCTGGTTCCGCTTACATGCCGCTCCTAGAAACTTGACATTTCTTCTCCGGCCCTTGCCGTTATATTCTGCCCAACTACTACCAGCCTGGGCAAGGCGGTCTCACTATTTTCACCCAGCGCCTGCCTATTATTCCCGGCTTAGGAGAGGGCTACCCGAGGCACACAGCAGGCCCCTCCTGGGCTTCCCTTTGCAAAGCCCAGGAGAAAGACGCAGAGGAGGACAACAGCTGCAGTGCTGGCTTGTCCTTGACAAATGGGTCTGTCACTCTTCCTATTGATTAGCAATATTATGACATTTCCCTTCAAAAACGCAGATGTGGCATGGCTAGGGACAGGGCCGTGGCTCTGTGTGGAAATAAGGTTTGCCATTGTTTGCACTTGCCCCTCTGCATCTGTTCAGATTCAATGGGATTAAGAAACTGAGAGGCTTATGGCACTCAAAAGGTTAAAGAAGTGGAAGTACTGACACTCTTAAAAATACACCTTAATAAGCCATCACTGTAAACATGGAAGAGAAAGCAATGACAAATCTCTCTCCAGGACACTGCAGAAGGCAAAGGGATGTCCTATGCACTAGGAAAGTGGGGGCTCCCTCTGTCTTGGAGGATCCACTCTTTGTCTCCTGACTACATAAATCACACCATGGAGAGGTCTGTCATTTCTGTCCCTTTGCATGAAGCATGTAAAGGGAATTGGTGAATAGGTGCTTCTTGTCCCCTCCCTTTCTAAAGAAAAGTGTCTTTAATCTTCTCACCCTGGCCCTATGGGGCTGAATGGTGTATTTAGGAGGAAATACACCTAATTCCATTTTCTTTCCCATATACAAAGCATTCAGATGATAACAAGTGCTTACCATAATTTGCAAAACTTCTACGGGGCATTTTCCCCCAATCTATTCCCAATATCCGTTCTCATGTCAAGAAAACAACAACAAAAAGCCAGTGTTCTGAATAGCAGTCCATTTAAGTAAAAAAGGAAAAGTACATCTTGCAGTCCAACATATGGTACATTTTGAGGTAAATTACAGGTAATTCATGAACATTTCCAGCAGGGAGATTGCCATCGTGGGACTCTTGTATCTCCATTACGTTCTATTCTCATTTTTGTGGTTAAAGGAATCTCTCAAGCCTTTGAAGCAGAAAAGGCAACATTCTCTCTGCACCGTTTTGTCCTGCTAAGGAAAGTTATTACCCTGCTAACACGCGGGACCAATCCGGCAACTTGGTTTAGGCAAACCTGATGGAAAGCAGGCTTGGAGAGGCCTGTGCAGCACAGGTTTTACAACACAAAAGATCTGGGGGTTGACAAGCGCAACAGTTAAATAGGAAAATGAAATTTTAGCAAACTAGAAGCAACCAGCCCCCGACATTATTGGATGAAAGAGAAAAGAAAAGAGGAAGTCATTTGGGGGATGGGGAGAAGAAACAAAAGGAAGGAAAATACTGCTTGTTAGCCCTGGGGATAAGTGAGGTAAATTAATATGAGCTAAATGGGATGCGACCAATTTGTAAGGCATTTGTTTCTCTCCTGTGAGATGGGCGATGTCAGTCCCAGGCAATCAGAACTGGCCTGAGGCTACCTGGCGACTAGTCTCTACAATCAAGTTGACCAGCTTTCTGTGTAGGGAACTGCTTGCAGCTCCTGTTACGTTCCAAGTCCGGCAGCCTTGCACATTTACTTCTGTGACACTAATGTCCTCTCTCTTTGGGACAAAAGCTACATGTTGGATTCTGGCTTGTTGGGGAAGATGAAGCAGAGAGGGAGAAGGGGAGAACAAAACAAGCTTGCTTGGCATCTTATTTGGCTGCACTATATTGTTTGAGCAGCTTTTGTGTCTGGACCGCCAGCAAGAATTACGCAACTTCCAGCGTCTCCTTCACATCAAAGCGCTTCTGGGAGAGCTCTCCAAGCTCTGAGGCTGAGCTGCCCGTGCCTCCCTTACCCTCATCCTAAATCAAGCTTTTATCTGCCTTCTCATCAAAACTGATGCTAAGTGTCCCTGACACACACATCCTCCAAATAATTTGAACTTGATCTGAGAAAGCTTTCAGCCTTCTTGACTCAAAAAATTGCCTATGATTTGCTTGGCAACCATCCACCTCAATACAGGCGATTGTGGGCAGTGAGGTTGCTGTTCGGGGAGAAACAGTTGCCATGGCAACACAGAGTTCAAAGGAAGGGCCCTCGGTGGTGTCAAAATTGGGGAGAGTGATAATGTAGTGAAGGCTCCTGTCTTCTCAAGGAGGAACGGGTGCTGGGAAAGTGATGCGGGTGGCAGTAGAGGCAAATCACCATCACAGTTATGTCCTAACAGTGCATTCATTTGGCATCTTGGGGATCTACTCGATTGACTTAATGGAAACTACTCATAGTAGGGAATTTGGAGACATGCATCCTAACCTTCCCTCCACAGTTAAATAGTTGAGTGACCTTAATCTTGTGGCATGTTCCTTTCTTCATCTATAAAAGGAAGGGGTTGGGCTAATAAAATTGAAAACTGATGAAGATGGCCTTATTGATCCCTGTATCTTGACCAAATTTTTAGACTCTAGGCCCTTGGCCTCACTCACCTTGGCCTTTACAGAATCCAGAAAGAATGTGTTTCATCCGGCCTCAACAGGAAACTCGGGAGAGAACGTCATGTAATCAACACACCCTATTGCCTGACCTCCTCCTAAGATCCCCCAGTACCTCTTCACTTGAACCAGTCCTTACAAACCTTCTTGCCCTCTTCTTTAGCAGAGGTGACTTCAGATTCAATTCTGATCTCTCTGCCCTAACTTCTGCTTTCTCTCCCCCGCCCCCGCCACCCCCGCCTCCTCTCTCCTTTTGCAATCTTCTCTTTTGCATATAGCTTTGAATAAAGTCATCCTTGCTTGTTTAACATTGTCTGGTGCAATTTTTCTTTGACCACATTCTTTCAATTGCTAAAATGCTGTGATTCAATTACTCTAAGCAATCTGGAAACTCTCTGGAGCCATCGAATGGTCTTCTGATGTGGACCACTGTCTATTTATCAAGACCTGCAAGATGGAGAAATGGGTGTGTAGCTGCTGAATCTGGATTCTGACATTCAGAGAACACATGCTTATTTATCACCCAGTTGACTCTGGGCACTCATGGTTCAAGGTAGTGAGAGGGTACAAAAGACAGTCCAGCCCCTGCTCTCAAAGAATACACATTCTGGCAGGAAAGATGCACATTACACAAATACATACACAGTGGTCACTTGATGATGGTTGTGGAAAGTGCCACAGCATTGGATATAGCCTGTAACCGGGGAGTACCAGGTAGTCTCGGTGGCCTAGGTGGGAGGGGGAGTGGCCAGGAGACTTCCCTGAGGAAGCTGTACTGGGGGTGAGGTCTGAAGGATGAACAGGAGTTAAGCTGACAAAGGCCCTGCAGACAGAGGGAAGGGCATGTGAAGCTTGAAACTGGGAAGGAATTTAGAGGTGCTGCATGGTGGGGCTGAGGAGGTGGGCAAGGCCAGACGATGCCATGTCATCAAGGCCTCCTTCAGCAGTTTTAAGAATAACAGGAGGTCATTGAGGGTCTACAAACAGGATTGTCTACTCAGATTTGCATTTTTAAAAGATCACTCTAGCTACATCATGGAGAACAGATGGCAATTGGGGGGAGGGGGTTGGGGGAATGGATAGTAGATTTCAGAGACCAGAACATCCCCAAGACAGTCATACATAATTCAAGAATGAAATTTCTCTTACTCCAAGTTACCTATTTTGATAGTTGGAGGCAATACAAAAAATAATTTCCCAATCTTTTCTCCTTTGCCTTGCCTGGGTGGACACATCCTATAATGACTTTCCTGAACCCCAGTTGGTTGGACCTGCCAGGGAAATTAGTGTGACCGGTGGTGAATTGCTATTGATCTATTATTCTTCCAGTGTACCTCCATTGGCCTGCAGACATTTCCTATTCCAAACAGAGGGAATGGAAGGTAGGTTAAAAAAAAAAAAAAATGTTCATTTTTATATTCTGAAAATTTCCAAATCCTAAAATTCAGAAATGCTCCCAGAGCCCTCCATGGATTTGTACCCAATGATGTATCTATTTTGAAATGGAACAAATCTCAGCTGTGAAGAGGCAAAAAGCTTGCCTAGCAAGAGTTCTTTTCATAAGAACACTTATTGGGTGGTTGGAGGTATCAGATTGCTTATTGCAGGGAGAAGTTTTGAGCATCCAGGTTTTCAGAATTAGAACAACTCAAGAGACAGAGTCAGCTTGAGCCATCAGTTCTGGGTGCCTTGGGGACTGGCAGGTTAGGGGTGGGGAGCCCAGAGGACCCTGATCACTTCTTTTGGTTAAATAGCATTGCATATTTGTTATTTTATGTGCCCCATGCTAAATGCTTGATGTTCCTTATCTTGTTTAATCCTCAGAACAACCTTATGAATAGGCCTCATTATTATCTCAATGAGCAGATGATGAAAGTTGATTTCAAACGTTTAATTAATCTGCCCCAGGCAGCTACATTTTGGCCCCTCACATGTCCCCTCTCTGCCCTATTGATCCCAAGGGAGGAAAATGGCTGGGAGACACTCCAAGAAGGGAACTTCATGCCAATAAGCGTTGCTTTCCCTTCATTCTTGTGCACACTTCCTCTCTCATGCCTGACTCCTTCTTTCCTTCTCCTAGAGGGAGGCCTCAGAGAAAGATTTATAGATGAGGAAAAGCTCTCTAACCCCCTTATAAACTTTACGGGCCATGTGGACATGTACAAATCAGATATAAACCTGATGTCCAGGGCCAGAGTTCTGTAAATAGTGATATCACTGAGGAAGATCTCCATGAGAATCTGGTTCCCAGGAGAGAACAGAAGAAGGTCCTGAAAACAGCGTGTGAAGAATGATGAAAGCTGCTTTGAAGTGAGGCCCAGGGCCTGTGGTGTTTTCAGCAGCTTTCCCCCTGTAGCCCTTGGAATTTCACTGCAATAAAAAGATAGCAAAAGCAAACAGCTGGTAGAATTTGTTAAACTAGAAGCAGTGTGTGGCCTCATAGAGAATAGCATGATGGTGGATGAGGAAGAGAATTGAGAGGTAGTCTTCAGAATACGTGTGTTAGGCCCACCGAGGTTTTGCCTTACATATGTGAAATGCTGGGCAGAATAGAAGGGGCTTCCACTAGCCCTGTTGGGAAACTAGGGAAGTATTAAGCATGCCCATTCGACAGATGAGGAAGCTAGTATATTTTAGGCAGTGAGAAATAACCAAGGTGAAGCCAGAGAGGGGTGGCACTGCCCAGGCAATGTTATCTGGTGACAAAGATGGGGCCTAAAAACAAGATGGAGGTTTTGAGCCCAGTTCTACCTCTGCCTGGTAGTCTCCTCATGTGTGTCCACACTCAAGAAGGTTCTATGGGAGGGTTGATCACTGAGGCCCTGACCCCAAGGGGACACTCTCATTCATTGATTCCAGCTCTACTACTGGGGATCAGAGGCCCATAATGAGACACATATTGCACTTGTGCCATTGAGGTTGGTAGTAGTCAGCCTCAGATTGGCCTCCAATGATCCCCCTTCCTGGTATTCACACCCCTGTGTATTTTCCTCCCACATTGGACCAGGGTTGGTCTGTGTGACCAATAGACTATGGGAAAAGGGATATTTGTCACTTCTGTGATTTGGTTTTAAAAGACCACAGCGTCCATCCTGGGCTCTCCTTCTTTCTCTTGATTCACTCACTCTAAGGGAAGCTATTGCCATGTTGTAAGGACAGTCGGGCAGCTTATCGGGAGGCCCATGTGGTGAGGAACTGAGGTTTCTAGTATTAAAAGACAGAGAACTACAAGTGTTGGAGAGGATGTGGAGAGATAGGAACACTTATTCACTGTTGGTGGGAATGCAGAATGGTACAGCCACTATGGAGGGCTGTTTGGCAGTTCCTTAAGAAGTTGAATACAGACTTGCCACATGACCTGGCAATCCCACTACTGGGTACATACCCAGAAGAACTGAGAGCAGTGACACGAACAGACATCTGCACACCGATGTTCATAGCAACATTATTCACCATTGCCAAAAGTTGGAAACAACCCAGGTGTCCATCAACAGACGAATGGATAAACAAGCTGCCAACAGCCACGTGACTGAGCTTGGAAGTAGTTTCCTCCTAGCCCAACCTTTCAGTGGCTGCAGTCCAAGCTGATGGTGTGTCCCCACCCTCATGAGAGACTCTGCACCAGAACCATCCAGCAAAACTGCTCCCAAATTCCTGGCCCACAGAAACAGAGAGATAATAAAGTTTGGTGTTTTAACTTGCTATGTTTTGGGGTAATTTGTTACACAGCATAAATGACTAATACACAGGTATGCTACCACTCTTCAGTTCTGAGAGATTAAGGCAAAGAACAGAGGAAGAGGACTGTTACAATTTCCAATATTTTATTGCTGTTCATCTAAAAAAGATTCTTAACCAATTCCAACATTGTAAAGAGTGTCACAAAAGAAATTCTTTTCATACATAGATTAAGAATGTTATCAAAAGTACTAAACAGGTATTTTGCTAAGAGCCTGGGGATTCAAAACAAAACAAAACAAACAAAAAACCCCAAACCTGTAGAGTCTAGTGTGTGTGTGTGTGTGTGTGTGTGTGTGTGGTGGGGGCAGAGAGTGAATATATAAACAGATAATTTCAATACAAAACTATGATGGCAGATAACCTGGAGACCTGACTGGATTGTGAAGGATGAGTAGGAGTAGGAAAGGGCAGGGAGGGAAGTGAGAAGAAGTAAGAAGGAGAAAACTAGGGGAAGACAAGGGCTTTGGTTTGACTAAAGCAAGGCGGAGACTGGCATGAGTTGAGGCTGGTTTGTCAAGGTAACACCAGCCTGGACCAATGGAGACAGTAAACAATGGTCATCCTCACACAGTCTATAGCTGTCCAATATGGTAGTCACTAGCTACATGTGACAATTTGAATGAATTAAAATCAAGTAAATTTAAAAATTCATTTTCTCAGTTGCCCTAGGCACAACCAAAAAGCCACACTTGTCACTGGCTGCAGTATTGGACAGTGCAGATACAGAAAATTTCCATCATCACCAAAAGTTCTATTGGACAGCTCTTGATAGATAGTATTCACTAAATAATATCACAAGTATATATTGAAAGTTTACAAAGAGATGTATAACAGATATGCAAGCATCAAATAGATGATCTCCAGTCGAACTGTTAGTAGGCAAATGCTGCCTGGGCATCTATGCTTAAATCAATCCTCTGGAATGTAAATATAATGCGATTTTTCACATGACTTCCTGGCACTCTTTGAAATGTATGCCTCTTAAAGATAAATAACTGCATAATAATAACTATGTAAATTTGTTTAATAACTGTAATGACTGAAAAAATGTGTTCTGTATATAGAGGTAAATTTCATCAGCAAAACTATCCACTGAAGTTTTTCTTTTCCCCCCACCGATCTCCCAGAGCAGTTTGCAGAGCAGTAGTGTTCTGTGAAACACAGTTGGAGAAACTCTGTTATTGGCCATGAGGAATTTAAGAAGGAGAGAGAAATGACCCAACTTCACATTTTAATAGATTTTGTGAGAAGCATCCAGCATGATGTGTTGAGGCAGGGGTGGGGGACAGGTGGGGGCAGGGGATGGGTTAGGATACAGTTGCAACTGTCGAGAAGAGACAAGGAGGGCCTGCACTAGAGCATGGTTAGAGAGAACAGGCCTGGGTGAGATGTTAGAGATACAAAAAGATAGCCTAGATGTGGTCCCTGCCATGACGATGGACCAAGCTCGGGGATCCTGCTGCTGAAAACCACTTAACTGCACGCTGCCGGCTCTGGGGAGCATCCCTCCTGTCCCCACGACCTGTACCATGGCTGAAAATTCCATCCTTAGAAGATGAATATATTCGGTTATGGTGCTCTATCTCCAGGACTCCTCTTTTCAAATGTAAATCCCCTCAGAGATGATGTAGAATGGCCTAAGAGTGAAGACACTGAGGCCAGACCCTGTGGGTGTCAATCTGGGCTCCATGGATGGCCAGCCGTGAGCCTGGGACACGCCACTTCACCTCTCTGCGCCTCAGTTCCCACATCTCTAGAGCTGGGCAATTAGCAGTACCCGGCCCGTAGGGTCGATGTGAGCTTGAATGAGTTACATGCCAAGTGCTCAGAACAGTGTTGGGTCTATAATGAATAACAAGTGCTATACGAATATTTACTATTATTATTATTATTATTATATGTTTTTCAGGCATGAACAGTATGAATTAATACATAAGGACCATCTGTGACAGCTCAATTGATTCCAGGGCATGAAGCCAGTGGAGCTGGGTGGATGGCAGGAAATTGTGGATGTTTAGGGAGTACGTGGAGCATCGCCAAGGGGCTTCTTCAGTCTTAGATCATCAGATTAGGGGAAGTGCTACGAGAGATAAAGGAGCGTTAGTGAAAGAGGTCAGAACATGCCAAAGACAGATCTTCCTTACTTCACAATTTTCAACGACACGGGCCTGGGCGATCGGGGCTGTTACAAAGCATGGGCTAGCTGTGCGACTGCTCTAAACCCCAGCCTCCTCATCTCTAAAAGAGAATAATACCTGCCTCATAGAGTAACTGAGATGGTTAAATAAGATGCTACATGGAAAGTGATTTGCATATAGTAGACCCTAATATGTGGTGGTTTTCACTGTATTTCATCTGATCTAAGACATCATTGATATAAGACACAAACAAATCTGAAAAATACTAAAATGTGAAAAACATGTCTCTAGAAGAGAAAGTTGTTATCGTTGTGGAAGAAGAGAAGGCAAGGAAACTCACACTTACTGAGTTTCTGCTATGTGATGTGTTTAGGCACCATACCAAGAAACATGAGATATATACATTATTCATTTACTTCTCTAAACAACCTGACAAAGTATATGGCATTATTATGTGCACTTTACAGATGGGGGAACTGAGACCCAGAGAGTTTAAACAGTCTTCTCAGAGTCAGAGAACTAGTAAGTGCTAGAGCCCAGGCTCGAATCATCTGTGGCTTCTCCTAAGCTTGCATTCTCTCCTCTGCCTCAGGCTGGGCATGGGGGGTGGTGGTGGAAGACTGCAGGCCAGTGAGAGTCTCAAGTACCCTTCACAATGTCAGGAAAAGGAAGTCTGCCCCTAGCAGAGGGCGGGCACATGTCTACTACTGACCTCTTCATCGGGAGGGAAGGAAATGGTAGATGAGGCATGAGAGCATGAGCCTAGGCAGAGGGCTAGCTACTGGGGAGGGATCTCCCAGTGAGGGTCAGGCAGGAGCAAGCTCTTCATCCCCACCCATGGCCCCTCGGGGCATGCTTCCCTTGAGCCTGTGGGTCCTGAAAAAGGGCCTAGAACTGGTCCTCCCTGTGTTAGCAGCCTTTGCTCTGTAGTGGGTCATATTTGCGTAAGGGGTTGGGAGTGGGGAATTGTGATTTTGATGTGGAAGAGAAGCAATGCACCTATTTTTCCCAGCATTTCTTATGATTCCTGGAGCTCACTGGAGCCCTGGAGCTCATGGCAAAGCACATCCTGGTTGTGGCAGGAGAGAAGACAGACAGGACAGTAAAGGAAGAGAGCGTCAGACTGTGCAGGGGAAATGGGGATTGGGAAAGGAAGAAGGGAAGACCCAGGCACTCTCACTGATGTCATGACTGTGAGTGTCTATTGGGATGTCAACAACCAAATTGAACTAAGAATGGAAGAGAACCTATTTGGCCACCCTTAAGGGATAAACCAGTCATTCAAACAAACAAACAGACAAACACAGCCATTAAAGTCACATATTAACTTGAAAATGGTAGCTAATATATGTGCTCCGGGTACTAGGCTGAGCAATCCCATGCATCAGCTCTGTAACAATTCAATGAGGTAGATGCCATCATTCTCCCCAGTGTGCAGTTGAAAAGGATTTAAGGCTCAAAGATCTTAGGGAACATTCCCAGGATCACACAGATAGGAAAACACAAAGCAAGGTCCAAGTCCAGGTGTGGTTGATTCAATATCCTGCATTCCCAATCAGATCACCATATTGGCCTCCAATACACAATATGTGTAGTGTCTTAGGAGTAGAGAGAAAGGGTTGATTTTTTGGAATTTTCTAACTCTTTCTCCAGAAAATGTTCACCTAATTTTCTAGATGGTGCTAGGACCATGGCACTGAAACGCCACGTAGATGCTCTGGAACTGATGTCTCACTTACCCCTTGGGTGCAAAAATAAAATAAATAATTCTACACAATTATTGAGAACCATCTATGACCCATGGTCTTGTTCGCTTTATTGCATACATAATGTTACATAGTTTAATATAATATAACTTAATAACTTTATGAGGTAAACATTATCATTCCTCTTTAAAATAAAGGAAACAGAGGTTCTAATTTTCTTGAGGTATGGATCAGACTTAGGATATGCATCTAAGTGAATGTGATTCCAACACTCATTCATTTTCCACTACTATATATCACCTGACTTATCTGTTTAGTGAAAAGCCTGCTTGTGGTTAGGATGGAGAGAAAGGAAAAAGATATCGGTATCATTTTAATTTTGTTCAATAATTTGTATGTGTGCACTTAATAGCCATCTAAAAATAAGTTGCTGCAAGTTAAAAATAAGTTGTCTCATTTGTTTCATCCCTGGAACCCCACGTAATAATCTGCTAGCAGTGCACTGCCCACTTACACCCCTGTTTTAGTCTAGTAATTTCCCTGAATGGATAATACCAATCTGAGTTTTTGGAGATAATTTGGGAATGGCCAGTCCCTATAGTGGAAACCAGCCAATTCCCTTCCCTACTCAGGACTGGCCCAGCCACCCTTAGACCTGGAGGCTGTCCCTTTCTGATTGCCCTTGAACTTCACTATCTTTGCTGCTCCACCCATCTGCTGGCTGGTTATAGTTCCCTTAGGCAGTCTGTTGCAATTTTCCATGTCCTAATCTTATCCTCTATTACAAAAAAAGATGGGATATATAATGGGCTGAAAGAATTCCGATAGCAGATGCCAGACATCAAATTACACAGGTAGTAATCACACAGATTAGGAAACATAATGAATACAATACTCAAGCTGAGCACAGACAATGAATTTTGTGTGTGTGATACAAGCTTCCTGTTAATAAAATGAAATAACAATTTTCTTCTTATTAACGCTAAAGCAATCTCTATTTTCTAAAAGGATGCATGTCACCCAGACCTCTGGGCTGAAATGATCTGAAACTTAACACACACGGAACCAAGTGGACTAATAGGCATGTGGGCTAACGTTTACCTTTCTGCCTGTGTTGCTATCATTCCTCGGAGGGTGGTTTGGAGGTTTCAGCTAATGCTTCTGAGCCCTTTTCAGAAATAACTGCATCATTCACAGCATGTTGTATGCAGAAAGGTACTGATGTGGGACCCAGGGGACCTGGGTTTTAGTTCTGACTTCCACTGCCTGTGTGACCTTGGACATACACAGTGACATGCAAGGAAGAGGTGGGGGGAGGGGCCTGCCCCGGGGGAAGCAACAAGCGTGCATTGTCTGCAGAGAAATTTAAAACAATGAAACCTCTACAGTCAGGCTGCTTTTTATTATCACCCTGCTTCACCCATGCCAAACAATGTCCATGATAAAATGCTCCTGCCTTTCAAATCGTTTGTTGATCTAAGTTCTAAGCAATTGCTGTGGATACTGTTATATACATATATAGAGACACACACATGAGCTCCAAGTTAGCACATTTTCACCACATATCTTTTAATAAACATTGTATTCTACATGGAAGTTAATTTTACAACCTCTCGGTTACACAGTCAGGCTCCTGCACACGTGAACTCAACTACGCACTGTGTGCATTGGTTTCTAGAGTAAGTCCAAAATGGTTTAGAATCATTTGATCTTGCTTTGAGTTCAGTTTATGTCTTCATCCCCTTGGTACGATATATTCCTAAATAGATTTGGAATGAGCAATGATAGCAAGTGATATAAAGACAAAGACTAGACACATTTGTCATTCTATGTGACTACTTAGAGTTTTTATTTGTTTAAAATTTGAAAGAGTGTAACAGTGAGAATTGTGAGGTACAGAATTTTTGCTTGGTAAGTGTAAACTTTGGAAATGTTTTACTGAATTTGAATCATATTTGTAAATTGAAACTTAAACTTTAAAAATATATGTTTGCTTTAAAACTAAATACTTGTTATTACTGATTATTACATCTTTATTACTGAAAAGAATTTTGTTGTATAGAGGAGGGAGGTGTTAAAAGCGATCTGCTCTGGGTGTCAATTGTGCTAGGTATGCACTCAGCATGTGGAGCTATCTGGTTAGGCCTAATTTCTTAGATTAGTTCCCTGAGCTCCTCCGTGAAATCAGGGGTCAAATAAATGTGGGAAGTGCTTCCCTCCCTGTACCTTCTTGGAGATGAAAACTGCTCATGACTGAATTCAAAGCTCTAAGAGGTCCCTCAGTCAAACAAAACAAAACTTGTTTAACTTAGTTTCTTCCAATGGCCACTGGGCCTTCTTGGTTTTATTTTTGGAGTAGAGCAGGGGTTCTTCACAAGGGGTCAACAAGCTTAAATTGAAATTCAAAAAAGCATTATTCTTGTGGGGACGTGTTGATGCATGTATTAGTCAGCCAAAGGGGTGCTGATGCAAAATACCAAAAATTGGTTGGTCTTTAAAAAGGGTATTTATTTGGGGTAGAAGCTTACAGTTACCAGGCCATAAAGCAAAAGTTTCTTTCTTCACCAAAGTCTGTTGCCACGTGTTAGAGCAAGACAGCTGCTGACGTTTGTCAGGGTTCAGGCTTCTTGGGTTCCTCTCTTCCCGGGGTTGTTTCTCTCCGGGCTCAGCGCCTCTGTTTCTTCCACAAGGTCAGCTGTAGACTATGAGGCTCTCTAGGCTTTGTTTCTCTCCACAAGACCAGCTGTGAACTCTTAGGCAAACGGCTCGTTTCTATCCCTGGGTCTTCTCTCCTTCCTCATCAGAACTCCAACAACAAAACTGCTCCCTCTGTCCTTTGCCATGCCTTCTATATTTGATTTCCGCCCCAGCAAGGGGTGGGCACGCTCAATGCCCTACTGACTTGGCCCAGTTAATGCCCTAATCATAACTTAATCATGCCCAGATTAGCAGACCAGTTTACAAGCATGATCCAATATATATTTTTGGAATTCATAATTACATCAAACTTCCAAATGGCTACAGTGTGGATGTGATATATTTATTAAATACTACACAGTATAGTGTGGACTTAGTAAGGGGTCCATGGAACAAAAAAGGTTAAGAACCCCTGGAGTAGAGGATGATGAAGGATGGTGGAGGCAGTGGTCAAGGGTATGCAGGAGAAGGAGAAACCTACTGCCATCCCATGGAACTACAGAGTACACAGCCTTAGGCCAATGGTTAGCAAACTGCTGCATATTAGAATCACCTGGGGAGCTTTTTAAACTCCTGCTGCCCAGCTGCCCCTCATCCCAAGTACATCAGAATCTCTGGGGGTGGACCCAGCATAGCATTTGTCAAAATTCCCAGGTGATTCTAATGTGCAGCCCAGTTGGAGAACCCGCGAGTTTGATCATCTTAAAGTTTTATCCAGCCCTTGAGTTGCAGGGCTCCACGGTTTTTCATCTCCCACCAATGTTCCATTCCTATTTCCACAAGCGCCCTGGTGGTAGGAAGCAGGGTGACGCGACCTTTGGGCTTCAGGGAGCACAGCAGCATTAGGCAAGGGTCCAGGCCAGGATTCCTTCCTCCCAGCCCACCACGGTGACCTGAACGGGCAAGGCTGTCTGGAGCCTGTCAAAAAAAGAGGATGTCATTAATAATAATAAAAAACAAATGGCTCTTTTGGCCAAAAGCCCCCCCAGAAGTTGAAAAATGGGATATTTGTGTACTAAGATGGTGCCCAGATGCCTTGAATTGTAAGAAAAGCAAGGAAAGAGAAGAACCACAGCTGGTTTCTCCATTGCCGGGCTGATTTGCCTATTAATCTCCTGGAATTCTGAGCAGTGGTTCGTTTCATTTAGCTTGCTTTTCTCAATAGCCCTACACAGGCCCTGCTTCTGGGACAGTGTGCAAGGGTTCTCAATTCAAAAGTGAACATTTATCACAGAGTTCAGATTTCCCTCAATATTTCACTGAAAGGAGAGGAAAACAGTTCGGCTTCAATGAGGCAAATGTTGCAGGACAATAAATACTAACATTTTCTTAAAAGCCAATGTAATTATTCAAGGAATTATGCCCCACCCTACCCGTCACCCCGCCAGGTCCTTATTCAGGCAGAACTCACAGCCTCAATGGCAGCACCATCCATATCAGTGGGTATAACCTGTGGTTCTAACTGCAGGTAAAGGCAGGTTCCATGTCCTCAAAGAAGGCACGTGCTGATTTGTTCCGGCTTCTCAAACTGTTCCCAGGCTGAGCTACTGTTGACAACCAGATTTAGGAATGAGCAACCCAAATTTAAAGGCCAAAGATTTGCTCTGAAATGTGCCTCATTCTATTTCTTGATAAAGTCACATTTCTGGAAGAGGCTGTTTGCAACAGGCTGCATGAAGTAAAAGGGAGATTTGCTTCTGTGCTGGGCAGTGAGCTCAGAGGCCAGCAGTGCCTCCTGCTTCCTTCCTTGTGGGTATGCCCCTCGCCCGACAGCAGGAAGTTCCTGTAACGGGACGGTTTTAGGCTGCCAGCCACACCTGGCAGCGAATACCCTCTCTTTGGAAGGGGCATTGCTGACCATGTAGATGTGGTCATCAACACTCTATTGCCAGGTTCCCACCATCTTGACATTTTCTAGCCTCATAAGTACTTCCCAAAGTGTTGTCTCCAGAGTGTGAGGAGTAATTATGTTTAAAAGGGGTTCTGTGATACAGAAATTTGAGAAACACTGGGTAAACAAAAACATGCTTTGTTATTGTGGAACTTATCAGAACAATTAGGTAACTAGTGAAGATGGTAAATATCTAATAGGGGGCCAGAATAAGCTGCATCCCCAAATTTGTTTGATCATGAAATTCTTTTTTATTGCTGGACAGCTGTTTGAAATCAACACCTTAGTGCTACAGAGTGGCAATGTAGCACCTTACTAAGCTTTGCTTTCATTATGTATGGAATGAGAATAAATTAGTACTTCTCAGCATCATTGTCACTGGGGATTGAGTGAAATAGATTCATGTAAATCTCTAAGAACAGTGCCTGGCATAAGTGTTACCTGTAATTTGAATTCAAATGCTGGTTCCTTATTAGCTGTGCAATACTTAGGCACTGGGAACATCAGCTTTCTTACCTATAAAATAGGGATATTGTTAGTTTCTTACCCAAAAGTTTTGAGGATTACATAACATATGACCTGTAAATTGCTCCATACACTTTTGGCACAAAGTCAATGTTCAAAAACTACTAGCAAAGAGAAGAATTGCTATATTTAGTGAAGGACATGTTGACCCATACTTTCAACAGATTTGAAACTCAGTAGACTAAGGCTCATTGGATCCGGGAAAAGGAACAAAATTTACATTCTAAAACTTGACCATGAGCTGAGCCCATTCTGGAATTAACTATGATAATCCCACAAAAGAGGTTGTGAGTATCATGTTATGCTTCAACTGTTAAAATAATAAAATCAAACTAAATGCAGTATTATGAAATCTTAAAATAAGACCTTATTTATGAGCTACAAAAGAATGAATTTGGAAAAGATCTAAGCTGATTCAATTCAGATTTAAATTGCAAAAGATCTCTGCAGATTTGCTATATATCGTATTGCTCTTTTTTATTTTAAGATCTGGGCATTTTTGGTAACTTTAAGGAAAAAGGATCAGGATTTGTGAAGGCCGTAGCAGAATTAGTGGGGCAAGCATCTGTACCCACGGATACCCCATGCTTCTGATTTCATTTCCAACCTCATTCTTGCCACCCAGTAATGAAGAAGTCAGTAAGTCCTGATGAATGGACAAGTTCAGAAGGGCCCATGGACTATTGGTTTTACCACTATATTTCAGGTGCCATTTCCTCTATGTCAATTAGCCCATATCTAAACACGGCACTGCCAACGATGATTGGAAAAGGACAATTCTAGGTTAAGCCACTTGAAAATTCTAATATGTGGCCATTTTTAACCTCTAAAACAGCAATTTCATATAGCCAGACTTCTTATTAAATTAAAATTCAAGCAATTATTTGATAACATTTTCCTAAGCTCTTAAAAAAATTCAAAAGAGTCAAGAAGAAATAAACCCATGCCCTTTTGGAATCAGGCAAAGCCCAGCAGTGTGTGAGATAGGACTGTGGTCCTGTTTCATATTTATTTTGAACAACTTACCGTCTGGTAACATTTTTCTGTTCTATTTTTTTAATGGCTATAAAGTTTCTATCACATTCAGTAATTATCTTCAATCTCAAAAGGAGAAAGGAAATTCCATAATAAGAACTACATGAAACATTGAGTGTACAGGTGCCAGAAAATATTGTTTTGTTTAGTGGAAATGAGATTGTAAAAATATGGCTCTTTATAATGCATGTTCTCAAGTTTATTTATAGACACTATGACACCCACTCTTAAACTCCTTATTTAATCGCTAACAGAAACATTATTTTGAAAGGGAATTAGGGTGGTGAAAATATATTTTAAAGTGGTATATTCTCTAGAGCAGTCTCATTTCTTCTTACTATTATCAGCTGCAACTACCCAGGGGAAAAAAAGTCAGGAGGCAATTTAAGCCACAACAAACAAAAGCGTTTTAAATTTCTCAGGGGCAAGCTGCACTCCATCTTGAAGGAAATTGGAGGGGATATCAAAGAAAATTTATTGTCTGATGGCTACCCTTAGTTATTTAGTGAAAGCTGCAAGAGGAAATACAGCAGCAGTTAAGAGATCTGATGTAAACTTTGTTTAAAGGTGGCCGAGAGAGAGAGATTGAGAATGTCTATTACTATTTTCATGCTTTGGGGACCATGGATACTTTTGATAACAAGTGGTTAATTCACTCTTGCATTTTTAGATAAGTCATACCAACCAATTAATACTAGGGTTTTATGATTACTATTGAAAGGGCAAAATAATGACCCCAGTAATTGTGAATTTCATTCAATATGGTTAGAAGTAAAAATGTCTACCACACTGGCCATTCACATTGGAGCCATTAATAATTACTTCTTCCCACTTATGGATAATGTCCATTAATTGGATGTTAGAAGAGAAAAGTAACTAGTGATTTTCTGTCCATGCAAAAATACTTTCCAAAAGGAAAAAAAATTCTAGACTATAAAATACTATATTTTACTTCTATCAATCTATCTACAAATATATATCTATTCACTGACCAGAACCTCCTTCATTGAAAATAGAGATCTCATTAAATAAATAAAGTAGAGTTAGCCATCTTCTCAATGTCCTAGGTTTATGTTCCCCTTGGTGGGTAGGCCAACAAGAGTTTTGTCAAGAAAGGACACTAATATTTTACTGTAAAATATGAACAAAGGAAAAGCTTTGCACACTTGCTTGTAAATAAAAGGAATGTTTCAGGACACCTAGTCACTTTTAATGAAGTGGGGTTGGATAGAGAGAGAATGTGAAAAAGAGTGCAAATAATTCATGCACATTCCTTGAAGACCCACTTTGGACTTGTTGGCCTGGCTGATAAAGAGTTGGACACATCTCTGTGTGCATGTTTTTTTCCTTTCTTATATATAGGCAGTGACTACAAAATAGCCCACCAAGATCACCTCCTCCCAGTTCCCCTGAAAGTCTGGCAGCTGTTGAAGTAGAATTGGCTTGGGATGACTGTTTTGAACAAGAAACCCTGCAGAACCCCCAGACTGGTGAGATGCAGAGGCTAATGGCTCTGTGGCATTTAAATGTATTGGGTTTTCTTCCGCTGACCCACCACATGGGTAAATAGAGATAACCTTTCCCAAGAAATGCAATCCGCCTCCTCCCGAGTGACTGGGGAATTCCTATAAATGGAGCCAGGGAGCCGCTAGTCGCTAGCTACCATCATAATGAACAGTGAAGAGTGTCAGCTAAGAATAGTTGATGGGAACTTCCAGAAACCCCACTGCTGATATCAGTTATCTGACCACAGAGAATGACTGGGGAAAACCCCACATAAAAATTTCTTTGTTATCCGACTCAGATGAGTGATTTTCTCAGTTTTGTTTCTCATTAAACATTTAGGATGGGATTATCCCAAGTGTTGCCTATTCAGTTGTTTTTGTTTGCTGCCTTAACATACAGTGCATTACCTAATAAAAATCACACCACATTTAACAGGGTGTGTTGAGTATGTTGCGGTTAGAGTGACTTTACTGCTGTTATTCTAAGTGCCTGTTCTCTGAATTCCCTTGGAATTTATGCTGTTAACTCCCCCAAATAAGAGCAGACCTCCCAAGCCTGTAGTTCCACACACGAATATTTATTAGGAGTAGACTTAACTTCTAGTCTCTGTATAGAGGGCTGTGTTTTCCCCCTGAACTCTTAAATTCCTGAGCACACGGGTCTGGAAATGTCTTAAAATAGATGGTTTAGCTGGACAGACGAAAAATCTTGTATAATCAGAGGGAATGTTTAGAAAACGTTGTTTGCAGAGGGAAATAATGCTTTAATGCTATATCCAAGAGGATAAATAATGCAATTCCGCTTCTCAAGGGCCTTGAGTATACCGGCTTTAGTATTGCTAATAAAACAGAGGAGAGTCACAGTCCCCAGAAGGGAGGGATACAAAAACATCAAATATTTAACCATTTGGCCTGGAAACATGTACAGGGATCAAAATAGGCCCTTTCACTAATGCAACAAATATTTAAATATTCACTTCACAGGCCTTTCAGTGGAAAAGATCATGCTTTAAACCAAAGAGAAAAATCTCATGGTGAAACGTGTGTCTGTGTATCTGTTTGAAGAGAAAGCTTTCACTTTGTCAAGAAAAGTTTTCATATAATTTTTTAAAAGGGTAGCATTTATTTTGTACTTCGGCTGCGGGGGGCTGCATCCTCCCTCTTTAATTAAAAGGTTATTTGTTTGGTATTGTTTCTTGTGTTCCGAAATCATAATTTTTTCTATACCTACCCCAACTGTGATGGATTTTGCAATTTGTAACAGTTGCTTCTGAACAGTTCTGAACAATTAGCTGAATAATGTTGAAAATAGGCATTTAATATTTTTAAGTTCATGGTATATCCTGATTTGTATTGCTTAATGGAATCTGGTATTGAAAAAGCATGGATCCTGATAAAAATAATAGGTCAGAAAATGAGTGCATGTTAAGGTTTCCCATCTGAAACGACTAGAAAAGGATGTGGAATCACTGATGAAGTAGCGCCACCATCTGGAAATTTCCACAATAGCAGCCATACGTTTCTTTTCCTTAAAAGAGCTCTTTTCAAAGGGATGCCACATTTATCTTTGGAAAAAAAAAAAAAAAACTTGTTCCATTTTACCTAATTTCTGAACATTCAAGGTAGTACTTACGTGTTTACTTGTAGTGTGGCATCTCCAGGGAAAAGAATGGAACGAGGCTCTTTTAGAGGTCTGAAGAGTGAATGAATTGTCAGAAAGTACAGAGGAAGAAGAGAAGCTGAGCTCTGACATTTTAATTGCAACTTAAACACATATGACTTCTGATGTGTGTGTGTTCAAGAACATTGAAATTCCCCATCTGTAAAAATGAGGATAATAATAGTCTCTACTTCACGGGATAACTGGAGGGTAACATGATTATGGAAAATATTAGTATTAAAACTGATGTTTATTTAACGTCTCAAATATCCGAATAAACATTCATAGGCTTCCCAAGGACCTCAAGAGGTTGCAGAGTCTAGCTCCTGTCCTAAGAAGATAGCTCCTACATTTTTCTTTGAAGTCATAAGAAGAGGAGAATTCACCAAACCCTTGGTGAAGGCATCCCCTGGCTTGGCTCTCCATTCCCCTGAGACAGGCCTCAGTCTCCCCCTCCAGCCTCATGTCCTCCACCTAACCCTTCCATTTCCAACCCCTGGTCTACTTCCAGCCCCTCAAGCAAGCCACCTGCCTTCTGTCTCTGCAGATTCCCACACACCATCCCCTTTGCTTGTGTGCACCACCTCTTTGCTTTCCTAAGCCCTAGCTTTCCTTGAGGCTTATATTCTACTTTTTCTGTGAAATTTCTCTCTCTCTTTTCTCTACTGCCCATTTCATACTTAGAAAATATTGTAGTATTGATGGCTCTTCCTTTTGGCCCCTGTTTATAACTTGCCTTCTCAACAGGACTGTAAACTCCTGCAGGGCAGGCACAAGAGGCCAAGCATTATTTGTATCCAGAGCAGTGAGAAGATATTTGTTTTTATTGTATTAATCTCCACAATTTTCAGCCAAGATGCTCTACCAAACATTTGACCAAGATTGATCATTGGAAACAAGACCCCTAATCCCTGACCTAAATTAATAAAGAACAGCAGCCCACAAATTAGCAAATATGAGGGTTTAGCTCCTGGGCCACACTAAAAAGAGGATGAAAGCAGATTCATTATTTTATGATGGCTCTGGAAAGATGGCAGTAACATTGTATGCTTACATAGAACCTTCCCCCCAGCCCACCCCAGGTAGCCCCAGTAAGGACTCATTGTGCATTCTTACTTATCATCACAGCATCTCTTTGTGGCATGGAGGAGCCATCTGGAGGCAGATGGGAGAAGGCTGGGTGGTGGACTGGGAAGAACTGCATTGGAATCCTGTTTCTACCTCTTACTAGCTGCGTGGCCCCGAGGAAATTGTTTTAACCTTTCTCACAGTCACCTTCCTCCTTTGTAAAATTTGCATAATACCTGCCTCCCATGGTTGTGTGAGGATCAAATGACGTGCATGGTGCCTTAGCACACACCCCAAGGGCCAAACAAGTATGCCAGAAGAAAACATGGGTGTTTGAGGGCTCCTCCCACTGCCTCACTGTCCACTGTTTCAGAATGTAAGGAATTAATTCTTTTTCTACTCCAAAAATTTAAACTTGACTTCATCCTTGCTTGACCAGCAGAGGTCACTGAAGGACAGACTGAACTCCTACTGGCCCAGATCTTAACTTCTAAGCATAGGACCATATAATTGTAGTTAAAAGAGCATAATATTTTATGGTAACACTTCAGTTTTTTTAAGTAATAAACTTTATTATTAGAGCAGTTTTAGGTTTACAAAAACATTGCACAGAAAGTACAGAGTTCTCATATCCTCCCTGCCACAGTCTCCCCTATTATTGACATCTTGTATTAATGTGGTGCATTAATTACAATTGATGTACCAATATTGATATATTATTAGTAACTAAAGTCCATAAGTCACATTGGGGTTCACTCTTTGTGTCTCTACAGTTCTATGAGTTTTGACAAATGCATAATGTACATATTCACCATTACACTATCATATAGAATAATTTCACTACTCTTTTTTCATTTTTAACGCTATTATTCTCTATTGTGAAAAAAAAAAAAAAAAGCTACACTGAAGCAATTTGATCAACATTCTACTTATGGGGTTTTCTTCACTGAAATCCTGTTTTGAGAGACACAGCTAGACTTAGACTTAAAAAGTGATAAGAATGCAGTGCACAGAAGAGGAACAATATAGTGCATCATGCTTTCAATGACATGAAAAAAGAAGATGGACCCTGATAGAAGTAGCTGGAAAGAGACCAAGGCATTCCCATAAGCAGTGGAGAGTGGCTGTAGGGGAGAGAAGAAGTGATTGCTTCAAAGGGGCAAAAGCATTGTAGAGTGTTCTGGATATTCTGGTGATATTAGGGGGAAAATGTTCTGACCTGGATTCAGGACAGAATAAACATGTATGAATAGACTTAAAGCCACTTAAAATGAAATACTTGGCTAATAGTCTAGGTTGTAGCAATATCTAAATGGGCTATTGTTTTAAGGACCTGTGAAAGTTGATGAAATCCAACAAGGGTTCTCTGTGTTGCTGCCTGTCTGTGAAGCCTATGAAAACGTGGAAATCTTCCAATGGCCTGGGAGTCTGGGAGGGTAAAGATTCTACATCACCAAATGCCAGGATGACCACAGAATTCTGTAGAATAACCCAGGCCACTTCTCCTGGATAACCCTCTCTGTTTAGGGGTGGGGTGGGCAGGAGACGATCTGTCCACAAAGCACAGAACCAACCAGTAGAATCAGTGAGGTGGTAGCTAGGTACACTCAGCACTAAGTTGAATGTGTGGGAAGGCAACTCAAAGAAATTGAGCAAGCAGAAACCACTGGCACCAAGACAAGGTTTTAAAGCCCAGTCTTAAAAAAATGTATCCAAAAGGGGCAAAGGCATTCCTGGTGAAGGGTGCAGAAAAGGGCAGAGCCAGAGATTGGCAATGATTGGATTGCCTGCAGAGGGTGCCAACAAATTTGCTTGAGGAGTAAAGATGGTGATTACTTATTTTACAGGAAGTAATTTAAATATAATTATTGGGACATTTAGACATAACACAAGAAAACCACAGAATTAGGAATTTTATACCTAGGTCATCAAGATTTTATTCAACTTGTGTAGTCAGTGTTCAATCCATATTCGTTTGAAATGAATCAGACAATAGGGCAATTCTAATTGTTAGAAATTTCTTCCATTAAGTCTTTCAAATTTCGCTTCCTTTCAACTTTCACCTGTCAACGATTACTCAGACCAACTCTAATCTTCCAAGTGGCAGCCCTTCAAAAGATTAAACACAATGCTTTGGCCCTCCCTTATTCTTGTCTCCTCCAGGATACAGACCCTCCAGGCTCTTCATTGTTTCCATGTGCCATGCTGTCAACCCTTCACCATCCCAGGTACCCTCTGGCTCTTGTCATTTGACCAGTGGCCCCAATAAGAGCATCCAAAATCATGTGACCCTTACAAGGCAAAGCCTCATCTCATGAGCATTCATAACCACAACCAAGTTAGTCAATTCTCAGCAGGAGAATTTTCCTGTCTCTCTGGTCTCTCTATGATAACTGAGTTTGTAGCCCATTTCCTTTATGGAATTTCAAATGCACCCACCATATATATA
This sequence comes from Tolypeutes matacus, assembly GCA_026826555.1. Taxonomy (NCBI): domain Eukaryota; kingdom Metazoa; phylum Chordata; class Mammalia; order Cingulata; family Chlamyphoridae; genus Tolypeutes; species Tolypeutes matacus. Next base: position 13,073,030 of record JAKSZT010053769.1, on the reverse strand, counting down.
ATCCATTTTCACCACATTCTCAAATGAAAGTGATTGCTGCCATTACTTTTCAGAGGTGAGTGGGGATGGATAGGGGTAGAAACTGGAGAAAAATAGAAACACAGATGTGGAAAGTAACTTGCCAGGCTGACACTCCTCGCCAATGGCCAAGGAACTGATTACATACAGTCCTCCCAACCTCTTTCCCGAGAGGACTTTTTTTCTTTAAATGAGACCATACTGCTGTAGAGATAGAACCAGGAAACTGGAGGTCAGACGGAGAGAACCTACACATTCCCAAACCAGTAGAAAGGACTTGTCCTTCCATTTTATGCCGGGATTTCTCTAGTCACCCAGCAACAATCTAGTTTTTGCCTCCAGGCTGGATCAGAGAGATAACCCGCCCAGTAAGGGGGATCTGGCCACCAGGTGTTTGTTTTATTTGCCAATTCTCTTTCAGCAGCAGCCAAGATTTAAGCTATGCCCTTGATGGGCATAAATGAATATGGTATATGCTGTCATTCATTAGTCAAGACGGATACAGCTTGTGCCTTGGAAAGTGTTGGGTTCTGCGCAATGGGGGAGGATAAGAACATTTAGCAATGAAAGGGGGCCTGAAGCATGGGCCAGACAGAGGCCAAACACCTGGCCAAGTTAGTTTATGACAAATTCTAGCAGAGTCATTATGTTTTGTATTAAATTTGGAGAGTTGGGAAATGGTTGCATTGAGAATCCCAGCAATCCACACATTGATTTCATTCATTCATTCTCTCCATCTCCCTCCCTCCCTCCCTCTCTCTCGCTCTCTTTCACACGCGCACACACACACACATACACACACACTATGGAATCCTCCTAGAAGCATAATTGCCAGTTTTCAACCTCAAGCCGGACTCCCACCTCAGAGCATCAGACCCTCTGTGAAGGACAGATTTCTTTTAGCCTCTGTCCTTGCAGGTCTGGCTGAGTGGCTGGCCTGGGCCTGGACTCCATGAGCTGTTTTCCTGGGTAATGGAGCATGGGATGCAAGCGGGTGATTTTCTAACAGAGCAACTGAGAATGTATGCTGTGCTCTCAGCTGTGACTTATCTCATAGCCAAGACCCCCATCCCCACCCCATTCCACCCTCCAGTGGCTCTCCATGCTCTCTCTCTCAGGACGGCTTGCATTTTAGCTGAATGCAATGAAAGAAAGTTGGCCCCAAAGGTATCTTGGAGTGTCTTTGCTGAGATCCTGAGAGAATTTTTTGGCAGAACTTCCAAGTTACTAGCAAACTCCTAATGGGGTTTTGGCAGATCACAAACCATTAGGCAACTGCACTCCCTAATCAGCCCATGGGGATGGGGAGGCCGTGTGCCTGCCAGATTACTGGGAAAATGTTGCTTTAGTTGGAACCAGGGTGCTTTTCTTTCTGTGTCCCCAGACCTTGAGTGGAAATGTGTCCCAGCCAGTAAGGCTGGAGGGAATGCCGGACTTCTTATTTTGGACATATCACTTATGTCAGAGTTTACGGGGTAGCGTCAAGCTGGCAACCACAGTGAGTCTAGGAGGTCTCCTAAATCTACCTAAATTGTTGGTAGGGAGAGGCACATTTGTGCTTGTAGGAATAAAGCCTCTTTTCTACTTTGTTCCCCAAAAGCGGAAGCTGCAATGCTCAGTGGTTGATCAGCCTTCTCATGGAGAGGGAGAACTAAGCATGAAGCTCTGGGGCCTGGCATCTGCCTCCAAAGTCACTGTGTAATCAGGTCTCAAACAGAGCGGCTTCTTCTGATTCGAGTTGACCTGGATGACCCACTGCTTCCAAGGGGCAGGGTGCCTGCCATCTGTGAGGGCTGGATTGCCTCAGCTGAGCTTCTCCAAGGGGCAGGCCCCACAGAGGGCCAGTAGACAAGAGCACCAAAACCCCTTTGGGTAACCTGGCATGGGGCCTATACTGTGCCGCACCCAGGTCTGCTACACAGATGTGCAAGCAACTGGATTTGGCAGGGGTGGATCTGCTCAGCAAGATGCATTGCTCCCCACACTCCTCAAATGGAAGGAAACGTGGGGCTCTCACACTTCTCCATCCTCCAGCCCTACAGATCTGGACGGCAGGGGAGAACCGGCCCTGGCAAAGATGGAAACGGTAATTCAGCTAATGGGGAAATGCTTCTGAAACGAGCTACAAGTCAGTTTACAAAAATGGAAGTGGAAAAATAAAATCTATTAGGTTACAATCTATTTTGGGGGAATGTGTTTCTAAAGAGAGTTTACATGCCATGCAAACAAATCCCTGAAGCCCAGTTTCAGCTTATTAGTGCTAAATTGGCCACAGCAAATGAGCACTGCAATTGTCAGTGACCTGAGGTTTTATAAGCACGCTGGGACTGTTTATAGAGAGTTTACACGTGCCCCATGGAGCAGCTGAAGGAACATGCTGCAACCTGAGCCCAGAGGAGCTATGAAGCCACCCCATTCAGTGCTCTCCACACAGGAATCTCCCAGGGCCCGAACCTTCCTTGAGATTTCTGCCCTACAGCTTGGTTTCATTGAAAAGAGAAGAACTGGAAGTAAAAGGCACAGTTAAAAGTTCTACGTGAGGAAGGGGGCTTCTTCTTCAACCATTTGAACTGTATTTGGACCAGCCAGTCCTGCCAGAGGAGTGGTGGTGGCCGTAAAAATTAATGATAATCAGAAAGAGAGAGTGCCCAGTTCCCATCCCTGCAGGGGTGCAGGTGAGGATAACAGGTGAAGTGAGCAGAAAAAATATCCTCTTGCCAACCAGTTTAAGGGTCTGGTTGGGACTTCGTCCAAACCAGCTTTATTTTATTATTTTATATTTTATTTTACTTTATGTATCTGCTTCTCTCACAGGTCTCATCCTTCCTGGAGGTCACATTATAGTGGGACAGACATGGAAAAATAAAATATTTGCATGCATGAATAGATAGTTAAAAATCTGATAGGGACTATGAAGAAAATACGCACAAGGCTGCAAAGGAGAATGCTGTGGGAGCCTGCTCTGGGAAGCGTGAGGAGGCGGCGCCTCTCTGAGGATGAGACATTTCAGTGGAGGCCTCAGAAGATGGAAACAGGTTCTTGTCATGAAAGGCAGGAGCAGACGGTATTCCAGTAAAGTTTGTAAGGCAGGAAATAGCATGGGATGCTTCTGGAAGTGAAAGCCCATGAGTGAGGAAGAGAGAGGCGTGATCTTAAATTTAGAGCGAAGCAGGGCCTCAAACATGCACAGATTTGTTAAGGAGCTTGGGCCTTATTTTTACAATTTCCCTTCTTGAAAGTTTCTTGGTTCACACCTATAAAAATCACAAAATCAAAATATCCTAGTCCTCCTTATACTTTGGGATGCTTGGCTTCCTTTGCTAGCTCTTCTTCCTCTACACACACACACACACACACACACACAAACAAACACAATTGTGTGTTGTGGCTGGATTTTCTTGGCCATTTGTTCTTTCTTTCTCTATCCTCTCTCCCTCTGAGAACCCAACCACTATTGGGGCATCTTATGGCAAAACATACTTCTTTGTTAGTGACTTTCAAGTCTGTAATCTCTTCTAAACTCCAGTATTTAATTGATTAATTAACCCAGTAAACATTTATGGAACATGTACTATGTGCTCTGTTATATGCAGGGAATTTTAAAATATGTAAATAAAGCCCCTGCCTCTTCCTCTTAGACTTCCACTTGGACTACATTATGGGAAGCCATAGGAGTGGAAATGTTACCTGTCATAGGGGTTTAATGAAAGGACTTTGAGCTGGGTCAGAAGAAAGAATCGAAAATTTGCATTGAGAAGAGGGAGCTGTGCAAGAAACACCAAGACAAAGAAGAACAGGCACAAGGCATGGAGAGGAAATGGTCTTTAAGTACTGGGAGTATCTCTTTAATTCCTCCTCACTGGGCCCCACTCCTGATGGGGTAGGTGTGTGTGGGGGGCATGCCAAGGGGAACCATGAAATTCTGTTCCTGTCCAAGAGAGCCCTCTGTGATTTGTGAAGAGTAGGTTCATATTGCCGTAAGGCAGTGTCCCCACGTGAGAAGGGTGTTGGTTTGAACCTGGGGGAACACTAAGAAGATTGTGGCAATGACCCCATGATGGTTTGTCAGGATAAATAAAACACAAAGGTTCAAATCCTGAGAAACTGGAGTCGTGAATTAGGGGCTGCGTCTTGTGCTTGCTAGTTATTAGCACTTTCCTTGAATGCTCAGGTATGAGACCCTCAAAGGAGAATGAATTCAGGGAGAGTCCACTCATGGAAACACTTCAGAGATGATGATGCACTGAGAAAATAGCACACTTAGGGAAAGATGAACAAAACTGGGATTGTATAACTTGGGGAAGATAAGAGTGATTACATGGCCACAATATATAAAAGGCTTTACTATTAAAAAAAAAAAAAAAAGTAGTTGATCTTTTTTATGTTATATTTTCACTGGGAACAGAAGTAAAATGTCTTATTTTGTTACCAAAAGGTTTTGACTGGATATAAGGAAGAGTTTTCCAGATGAGGAGATCTTTTAAAAATATGGTCAATGCTTCCATACCTGGCATAACTGATAGGTGGATGTGCCTGAAGCATGTTGAAACAGACCAATGTAGACAGTATTGATTCCTAAGCTGAAAAAGGCTAAAATCCCCATGAACTATTTAGAATCTACCATTTCAGTCCAGGGTAAAACCTTCAGATTCTTTTGCCAACGATATTTTTTATCCAAACCTTTTTAGTCTCTCCCTGCTTATACTCTCTTCCTTCATTCTCAACTTGTTAAAGAGCAGATGGGAATGCCAAGTGGACTCTGCTTCCCTCAAAAGGACCCTCTTCTATCTCCCAGCTCTATTCCAGACTCAGTAGACTGAATGGCCAAACTCTTCATTTGCTGTCTTTGCTGATATTATTAAATCCCCACCCCACCCCACCACCACCTTAGTTCCTAAAAAAAGCTTCTTTGTGCCTTAATTGCCTGGCCCTATTGTCACAGAGACAGACTTGTGCAAACTGCCTTCCATAAACTTGTTCAATAAAAAAAAAATCAAGCATCTTCATGCCTTTCTGATGGAGGTTTGAAGAAATCCAGGATCTAACAGAGGAAAAAGAAGGCAAGAAATGAATTATTTGTCCAGAGTCACAAGGAGTTGGTCGCTAATCTATTCGTGGAGCATAGTAAAAATCTGAGCTTAAATTTGATGCCCTGTCAGAAGCAGTCCAAACAATATGTATAATAGGTAACGTATATCTGGGCTGAGAACCGAGAGAGTCTTCGTATGTCTTCATTTCATAGAACCACACCTCTCCCCATCCATTCTCTCCCAACTCACACATTTCCCCAAGGAGCTGCCCTCCAACAGCTTGTGTGCTGGTCGAGGGTGGGCTGCTCACCTCCCTCAACATGATTATACCACATGCTTGGTGAATCTGAATCGGGACTTTTGCCTGAGCCACGGCTGTCACAGTGCCAAGCACTGCAGGAAATAACAGATTCTGAGCACTGCCCTGTAGGGGCCACTAAATAGACCTGCCACCTTGACCATCAATCAAGCAGCAAAGCTGTCCGATACTTTGTTGCTCTTTGCGGGAAAGCTATGGTGCCTCAGAAGCTTCCTTGCCACCAGCCTGAAAAAAGCTCCTAAATTGTATCTAACTTATTTTTCAAAACCACTCTTGGCTCTCCAAACTCAATGTTGAACTATGTTAACAACGGCTGGCTTGGAAAGTCCCTGTAGAATTTGTAAGAAATTAATGTTAGCCTCCTCTCAACAGAGAGCTAGAGGTTTGCAAAATACACCATATGCTTGTCACTTTGCCAATGAATCAAGGATGTTTTTTTCAGCCCTCTGAGTCTAAATAATTAATGGTAATGTCTAAAGATTACCCCAAGGTTCAGAGAGTACGGATAGGGCCTTTGCAGTGTCCAATGTTACTCAACCTCAGTTCAGCCCAATATTTCATGTGATAAATGAAAGGCTTCATGACCACCCCCACCCCACACACACCCCACTCATCACCACCGTTGATTCCCTTTTGTTCCTCCCTTCCTCTTCTTTCTTCTCTAATTAGATTATCCGAGTTCTTTCAAATAAGTGCCTCTGCCTCTTCCCAACCTTCAAATAATAAACTTCTGCTGAGATTTCTCCAACTTCCATAGATGGATAAGAGTTGTCTAATAGCTTATCCTTTAAAGTTAGTACCGTTCTTATCAAGAGATTAATTTCCTCTCAAAAAACTCTGAACAACCAGTTAACCCAAAGGAATAAATCAAACTAAATAAATCAATAGCCCAGCTATGTTTGTTGATTATAGGGATTATGGGTTTTCCTAAATTTTTCAGAGTAGATGCTGAGTTCTTTCTCTGTAAAATAAAAAGACATGTTCATATCATTTTATATGCTTCTTCTTAACCAGTAGAAACCTTCTTCAACATTATAATCCTTTGGAAAAAAAGAATCTATATAATTTATTACTTAATTTTTGATGCATCACCTCTCGTTTTAGCTTGTCAAACTGAAGTCCTGTTCATTTCCCTAATGAATGGACCATTGTGATATTTTAATTAGATAAATAGAAGAGTCACCTTTGTTGGATAAGATAATAGTAAGAAGAGCTCCTTGTGAGTACTTTCTATATGCCAGGCAGTGTACCAAGGGCTTTGCAATCATTGTTTCATTTGATCCTCAAAATATTTAGATGAGGAAACTCGGGCTTAAAAAAGTTTCCAAACTTTTGCCCCAAGCCATATAACTAGTAAGTTGAAGAACCAGATTTAAACCCAGGAATGCTATCTCATCTACCAGGCACCCCTTAGATTTCCTCATCACTGAAAGCTAGGTCCAAACACAGCCTTTCCAGGTCAGAATGCCACAGATGGCAGGGCAATGAAGCCTTTACTACAAGTAATGATTGTCTTAACACATCCTAGGAACTAGGACTCAACTGAAGCTGCCTTCTAAGGGACTTATCTGTTAACTTACTTCAAATAAATTAGCAAAAAGTTTAATGTTTACTGACAATGTCCTTAATTTATCATCAGTTCCTCTAAGAATGGAAAATACATTTGCTCTAAGTCTGGGTTATTTCATTCATCAAATTATCATTGATTATATAGGTTTCATGGTAATTCATACTCTTATTTTTCTCTTAATTGCATGAATCTTCAGAAATGTTAACTGGAAATTATGGAATACCTGACTTCCCAGCCTATATTTGGAAATAATGATGAAAAGAATTAATTCATTGCCCATAGCAAGAGTCATTCTTCCAGGAATTCAACCACCTTTCAGATACATTTTAGTATTAGTTCAGCATATCCATGAATTGAATACATAATCATGCTCAATGTCTTAATACGGTCTTGAGCCAAAGAAAGTCAAAGGAATCCTTGCTTGAGAAATGTTGCCAGCCGAGGCCAGGTAGAGCTGTACCCAGTGGCTGAGTGCCACAGGTACTGGAATGGACACTGGACCGGGCAGCAGGGAGTCTGTGCCCAGGGCCCACAGCCTGCTGGGCGATGTTGATGTGGCATCACATGGCATCTCTGAGCCTGCATCTGCTCACCTAGAAAATGAAAGAATGGAAGTTTTAGAGTTGCTGTACAGATCCCTTACAGTTCTAGGATTCTAGGATTTGGGTGACAGCGACAGAGATCACCACATTGTTGGTGTTAAAAAAATAAGTGGTTCATATTTAAAATATGCCCAGAAAAAAAAAATTATAGATATATGGCCATCAAGGTTGAGTGAAAATTCCCACTGTTTCCAAGCAATGGGAAAAATATATTTAATTGCTGACCCACTCTTTTACTAAGTAGGATGGTCAATTCCCCAAAGAATAAGATATACAAGAGCTTTGTCAAGGATAAAAATGCTCTTGTCTTTGTACTTCCATTTCATTTTGAAGGACAATGGTACATATATTCAGAATGTGGACGTTCTTCAGGACAGATTTCCTGTTTCTTCAACAAATAAATGGCATTTAAAAGGGGAAAGGAATTGACTAGATTAAAAAAAGACTTGAGATATAACAATTGCCATGTATGGACCTTGTCTAGATCCTGATTCAAAGAAACTGTAGAGACCTTTTAAGACAATCAAGCACTGTATTGTTAATTATTGTTAATTCCGTTAGGTGTCATAATGGCTTTGTGGGTTTTTTTTTTCCAATCCTTATCTGCTAGGTTAGAGAGGTATACTGAAATATTTATATGTAATTTAATTTTGTTTCTTGTTCGTGGCTCTGTGTTACCATTTTCTATATTTGTTTTTCTAGACAGCATCTCCATTAGTGTGATTATTGCCTCCTCCAGATTATTTAAATGCGAATTATCCACTTTGTGGATGATCTGGAAAAAATTTTTAGTCCAAAATGGCTTTTTTTTTTTTGGTCACTAAGCAAATGTGGCCAGGTAATGCAAGTGTAATTTTATATTAACCTAAGTGAAATATCACCTATTGTATTTCAAAGATGAATAGAGCTGACTTTAGAAGCCCACAGTTCTGGATTATCTCACCACCACACCTCTCAACTTACATGATCACCTTGGAAAGCAGAGCCTGGAACAGAGGCTTGTGTGTGAGAACTCTAATGCTGTAATTCTAGGATGCAGGAGTGAGGAACAATGGAAAGTGATGCAGGGAAGGCAGGGATGCAAATAGAAGGACACATCACTGGAGGTCACTGATAGAGGAAATGGGTAACTTGATCCCGCAGGACCATCTAAACAGCCATGTGAAATGCATTTCAGAACCATCCACTCAAGAAGAAAACAGAGAAAGATTTTCTTCTTTGGCTCTCACCCTCCATTAGTCAAATGTTGGCACTACAGAGTGTTAATTATCCTGCATTTCCAGGTTGCACATGTGTGGGCCCTGAGCAGGTTTCACAGTGATCCCCTTGCCAGAGACACTCTGGGGCAGGAAGGAAGGACTCTTGGCCTGGGCCCCAAGTGGGGGATTGTCAAGTTGTACCTGCATGAAGCTAGCTGAAGCCAATGCAGAACTGGGTGCTCCAGTGGAGGCTGGACGGGTGAGTCTGAGAGATTCTGAAGACATGTGAGGTTATGTGATAGGCATAGATATTTAGAATTGCCTATTATATGACAACCTACTGCTCCTTAGGATAAGTCAGTGCAGAAAGGGGGATAATTGAGATCTAAAACAATAAAATAAAGAACACTTTCACCTAAGATCCCTAAATTTGGAGCTAAAGAAAACTTTTAGAAGCATTTAATTACACAATTTCCTCAGTTTTCCATTTCACCTTGATATATAATGCCATTAGTAAAACTAGAAAAAAGTAGACTCATTATCATTTTTTTTCAAATGAAAGGTAAAATCCAGTTAAATTTCTACAAGTAGTTATTCCAAAATTAATTTTAATTTTGAAACTATATTCTTGGTAATATTTTCTTTCCATTTTTCATAATTCATGACTTTTAACTAGGAAAAAACATTAAAATTTAAATATTTAAAAAATGTATCCAAATACTATAAATCATGTTCACATATTTTGTCAAATTGAAAGCTTGAAAAAGTATATAATTTAACTAAGTCAATAGTTATTGATCACCTTCTAAGTCATTACCCATCAGACACTTTGTATACTTGATAAAGATTTAAAAGATATTGTCCCACTTCTAAGTGTCTACAATATGGTTATAGAGAAAAATGCACGTATAAATTCCTTATGATATAAAGCAAATAATAAGTGTTTTAACTGAAGTACCCAGATCCAAGGAAAAATGAGGTTTTGGGGGTGGTGGTCAGGGCCTTATGGAGAAAGTGAGTATCACAGGATCAGGAATTTAAAAAGAAGAAAATTGAGACCTCTGTTGAATCCAATCAAGTGTGATTCAAACACTTGAGCTGAAAGCAAAATTATCTCTGCTGCGTGTACTGTTTGTAGTTCTGCTTGATCATCTTTATGCCACTAAATTATCATTATAGGAGTAGCATAATGCTATTAAAGGCTTCTGCTGGGACTACAAAATGGTCCTCAAGAGGCATGTGAGATAATTCTCCTCACAATCTCATTCCTAAACTAGGAGAGCTCCACATTAACCTTGAAGGAATGCGAACTCATTCATGGCGAGCAGGTTCTATACTGTAGGGGTTAAAGAGAAGGGAGTATGCTCATGGGATTCCATCATAAATGGATCTTTTGGATCCTGGAAACCCAGTTTCTAGAGCAGGTTTTCTCCAAGGTAGTCTCCATTGGTCAACCACACACATATTATTAAAAATGCTGACACCTGGGTTTCAACTCAGATGCACTGAATCAGAACTTCTATGAGGGAGGCCCAGAAATTTGTATTTCTTTAAAAAAAAATTGTCCTAGATTATTTTTGTGCACATAGAAGGTTGCACACCTTTAGCCTAGAAAATAATCAATGTGAACAAGTAGAGTGACAGCTGTTTCACATTATCTAACCTGGTTCTTCTGCTGATTTCATTCTCCCTAGATATCCCTGGAAGGGTAGTGCAAAGGACACTTGGCTCCTCTCTGGGCGTGGGGTTGCCAAGGGAGCCAGGAGTCTGGACAAGCTCTAAGAACTTTGGGGATCAAGAAAGGAGCCTCCTGACACATGGCTGGATTTGTTTTAACTTTGTGTTTTCCCTCTTTGTTCCATGTCAGTGATTTAAGAGCTGGAAGAGAGAAAAGATGGCTAGTGACTCCAGAAAGGGGAATGTGTTTATTTTTCAAACGATAGTAAAACAAACAACTCCAAACCCATGGTCTTGATTTCTTCTTCATCCCTATGAACTCTGGGTAGGATATGAAAATCTCCATAGTTCAACCAGTTGGATCCTGCGCCAGGAATTCCATATGCTTAAAGGAAGCCTGACCAAGGTTGCCCTATACCCCACACCCTGGAAAATGTCACCTTCATGACTGATCTCCCCACTTTGTCATGGGGAGAAAAAACTGTCTTCAGTCTCAAGGATTGTAGAGAATTTGCTGGAAAGAAAAGAAAAACTAGAATGTCACATCCATAAGGGAACACAACTGCTCAGAAATATAGTTTGTGCAGCTGGAATAAAGAGCCCTTCCTGCCTACTCCCCACTACATAAGTTCATTATCAGAGTTGCTAACATAGATGATAGGGTGTTTTGACTCCAGGGGTCCTTGCGTTTGGGAATGCTCTTTGACTTTACCTAAAATTTCAGTTTAGAAAGGTGGCATGTTGTAGATTACTTTGTATATGTTCAAGAGAATTAAATTTCACTTGCATATCTTTTGGAAGCAAGGGGAAGCAAGTTTGGAAACAAGCTTGATTAAGAATGTTTGAGGAGACAGCCATATCCCCTGTCAACCCTAATGACCGATCAAATAAGCAAGATCTAAATTACTGTTCCCTCCCTGTCCCAGGAGCCATGGCCAATCCCAAGGACAGAGCTTGCAACAGCTGGAAAACTTTCTCAAAATCATGTCATTTTAATGTCTCACTGATAGGGAAACCTCAGTGTTTCTGGATTTTTAATTCCTCCTGCACCATCCTGTTACCTTTCCATATGAAAGAAATCCTAACTTTATTAACACAATTGGGAAGGTTAAATAAAAATAGAAGAGCTTTTAGTTTGTTGACTATCTCCATGGTTCTTTTTAAAATCTGGGAGAAAAAGCCCCGGGAAGGGGGTGGGGAAGTTGCTGAAAGGCTGGGAAGTTGAGCCATGCTTTTGACAGCCTCTAGGGAGTAGAAGGATGAAAAAAACAGAACCCAGGAGCCACTAAATAAGAGAATTAGTGCAATCAGCATGGTTGGGAATGGGACCTCAAAAGTCCCTGCCATAGATTGAAGCTCAACTTTGAATCATCTCAACCTTTCTAATTTGATTGATTTAATCCAACCTTGCTTGTATCTTCAAGTACCTGGCAGAAAAAGAGTAAATCCTCTGTGGAAGAAGATAACATAATCCGAGGCCTCAAATTTTTTCTAGAAGCAATTTTTAAAATACAATTATTTTACATATAATTGAAATTAACCAGGCACTCAAAGAGATCAAACAACATGAATGAAAACAAACAGAAACAGCAGATGATAGAATCAGACCTAGAGAACTCTAGGATTCACAGTTATCAGACAAATAGGAATTTAAAAGCAGATGAAGTTCAATTTACCAATGTTTTCTTTAAGGTTTGTTGTTCTTATCTAAAAAATCTATGCCTGTCCCAAGATAACAAAGATTTTCTCCTGATGAGGTTACTTTAAAAAAGAATAAAATGGAAATTTTGGAACTGAAAAATGCAATTAATAGCAATAAGATGGGTTATTATTGCATGGGTTAGTGGTTTGGTTTTCTATGCTGTGTAACAAATTACCACAAACTAAGCAAATTAAAACAATATTCATTTATTAACTCATAGTTCTGTAGGTCAGAAATTTGGGCATGGCATGGCAGGTTTCTCTGCTTATGGTCTCAAAGGCTGCAATCAAGATATCGGGTAAGTTTAATTCTTGTCTAGAGGTTCTAGGGAGATATCTGCTTCAGGTGATTGGCAGAGTCCAATTCCTTGCAACTGTAAGACTGACAATTTCCTTGTTAGTTGTCAGCTGGGGCTGCTTTCAGTTCCTTGAGGCAGCCCACATTTCCTTGTCCTGTTGCCCCCACAGACAGTTGAGCACATAGCAGTTTCCTTTCTTCCAGGCCAGAAGGAGTATATCTCTTTGACTTCTTCCTCTGCATATGTAGAGGTAAAATGCATAATAAAAATAACACAAAGGCTAAAAGAGAAAAAAGGAAAGTATACTATTCTAAGTTTCTTTATTATACCTGAAGAGGTATAATATCACTTGAAAATAGACTGTGATAAGATATATAATATGAACCCTAAAGCAACCACTAAAATAATACAACAAAGAATTATACCTAAAAAGCCAACAAAGGGAATAAAGTAGAACAATAAACTATTAATTAATCCAAAAGATGGCAGAAAACGAGAAGGGAGAAGAAAAATCAGATGAGACAAATGAAAAACAGAAAGATCAGCATAATCATATCTAAAATTTCATTGGGCCTAAAGAGTCTAAACACTCCAATTAAAACACAAAGAATGCCAGGATGGATAAAAAAGCAAGACCCAAAAATACATTGCCTATAAGAAACCCACTTTAAATTAAAAAACACACTTCATTTAAAAAGTAAAAGGATGGAAAGAAAATATCATGGTGTCTTAGTTTGCCAGGATGGCTCTAACAAATACCACAGACTGGTTGACTTAAAAAAGAGGAATTTATGTCTTATAGTTGTAGAGACTTGAAGTTCAAAATCAAGATGACGGCAAGATCATACTTTCTCCAAATTCTGTAGTGTTCTGGTAATCCATAACTAAGTCTCTCCCTGCATCACAAAGCTGTCTGTCCCCATCTCTTCTTCTCATATCCAAATGTCCTCTGCTTATGAGGACTCCAGTCTTATTGGACTAGGCCCACCCGGATTCAGTTTGGCCTCATCTTAACTATTAATATATTCAAAGATCCTACTTACAAATGGGTTCACACACACAGGATTGGGGATTAGGTCTTGAACTTGTCTTCGTGGAGGACATGAGCCAATCTACAATGTAGAGTAACATTAATTTTTTTTTTTAAAAGCTGGAGTAACTCTCTCAGACACAAAATTTAAGAGCCAAGAAAATTACCCGAGAAAAAGAATGTCATTTCATAATGACAAGAGGGTCATTTTATCAAGAGGACCTAACAATCCTAAATGTTTATGCACCTAATAACAGAGTTTCAAAATCCATGAAGCAAAAACTGATAGAATTGCAAGAATAGGCAAATCCACAGTGATAGATTTTTTACAACCCTCTCTCTATCATGATAGAACAAGACAGAAAAGCAGTAAGTATATAAAAGATATATCAAAATTAAGTCAAAGGTAGGGGAGAGTGGGAAAGGGGGAGGGAGTTGGGTATATGGGAATCCCTTATATTTTCTATGTGACTTCTGAAACCTAAAGCTTCTTTGAAAATAAAGTGAAAAAATAAGACAACGGGGGAACATACAGAAGAAAAGGTAATTGCACATAAAAGATAACAGATCTTATGGTGATGAAAGACACAATGAAAAACTTTTTATTTTTGTATTTTATTTGTTATTTATTATTATTATTTTATTTTATTATTTTTATTTATTTGCTTTTTTGGCTTTGTTTTTGGGGAGATTGTGGATCACAGAAGGGTCACAACTGTGGCAGGGGAGGATCACTGGTGTAGGGTGTCAGTGATGGGAGGATGTGTGGGGAGGGGTGCACCTGGGGCATGGCTCTATGGCATATGTATATGTTCAAGTGGTCATGGGGCATTGTCTCAGTGGTGGACACACACAATAACCAACTGAATATTGAATTCCCATCCTGGGAAATCCTGCTACATTCTGTAATAGAATGGCAAGAATTCCCTGAGTACATGAGCAATGCCTAGTGAAGGAGGAAAGGCCATTATGCCAGGCCCTTGATAATGATGGTTGTACTTATGAACCTTGTTTTTGTGAAACTGAAACTTAGCCTAGTATTATATAGTGCCTAAGAGTTACCTCCTGAAGGCCTCCTTATTGCTCAAATGTGGCTCTCTCCAAGCCAAACCCAGCATATAAATGCATTACCTTCCCACCCAGTGTGGGACATGATTCTTGGGGATGAGCCTTCCTGGTACCAAGGGATTATTACCAAGCACCAACTAGCAATGCATTTGGAAAAAGATCTTGACCAAAAGGAGGAAATATTAGAAACAAATGAGTTTTTATGGCTAATAGTTTTCAAAGTGAGTCAGGAGGTCATTCCAGAAGTTACACTTATGCACATCTCAGGAGGATCTCACTGACTGCCACAGTAAACAGTGCCTCAAGCAGGGACCTCCTGAGGGCTCTAGAGACATCTAGACACTATAGGCAGGGAAGACAGTCTCAGGAATTGGATACCCTGTCAGTGGGCCTTACTTTGGAATATATGCTCCCCAGTGCAACAGAGTTAGACTCATATATAATTTCCCTTCACATGGCTCTTCTGTCCCCTTTTTTCAAACCTATAATTAGCACCATATTGTTAAATATTTGTCCCAGAGACTTAAATCTTTGGGCTGTTCACATGCCACTTGAGCCCTGAATCTCAGCAGAATTGCAATCCTTACTCTCCAGTTCATTGGACTCACCCAGGACAACTAACAAAAGGATGAGGATGGACAACGCCCATCCCAAAAAACAGAGTATCTACAACTTCAAGCAAGACAGTTCCACCCATCTGCCCCATGGGATCTAAGCCCCCTCTCCATCAGAAACAGAGTGGGCATCACCATCCCCAAATCCTCAAGACTGAGGAATGAACAAACATAAGGGGGAATGCAACTATGGACTAAAGTAGACTTTTTATTCTAGCAATAGAAGAACTTGTAACAGTGATAAAAGGCAGTGGCCACCAGAGGTTCTGAGGGGAGGGAGAGGGAAGAATGCGTATAACATGAAGCATTTTGAGGACATTGGAAATGTCCTGCATGACATTGCAATGACAGATACAGGCCATTATACATTTTGTCAAAGCTTAAAAAATTGTGCGGTAAAAGTGTAAACTATAATGTAAACTATAGGCCATGGTTAGTAGCAATGCTTCAATATGTGTTCATCAATTTTAACAAATGTACCACACTAATGAAGGATGGTGTTAATGTGGGAAAGTGTGGGAGGGGGAGAGGGTAGGGTATATGGGAATCCCCTCATATTTTCAATGTAACATTTATGTAATCTAAATCCTCTTTCAAAATAAAATAAAATGAAATAAAAATTAAGTCAAAGGATTTTTTTTTTTTTTTTTTTTTACTTTCTACCTGTAGCTTTTTAACTTAATTGATTTGTTAAATCAGTAACTCAGCCTCTTGGGGCTAATGCTATTATACCAATACCTCTGTTTCCCTGAAAATACCTGTGAAAATTTTAAAAATTATTAAAGCTGAGTATTCACAAACTATCCCCATGCCCAGCCCTCCAAGAACAATGTACTTGGATTTATGTTCCAGTTGAGATACATAATATAGATATGTTGGAGAAGGTAGTAAGGGTTGATATATACCTGATATGGGTGGCAAGTGGAGACCAGGGAAGAGCTTGTTTCAGACAAACTGCAGGAGTTCTGAGAGAGCTCGGGTTACGCAGCCTGGTCAGAAGCTTTACCTTTAGTTCTCCACTGACACCAGGAACCTCTTTGACTTTTAACTTTTTACAGTAGCTTAATATATGGCATTTCCTCCTTTCTATCCAATACCACGAGGGTTAAATAAATCAAGACTGTTATTTCACAGCTACCTCTCCCCATCATCACACAAATCCTGGAGTGGAGTTTTTAATGTAACAGAGTGGCCGAGGTGTTTGATAACTCTTACATAGGCAACAAATATATTTTGTTCCTCTACATACCACCCAGGAAGTGCAAACAACAAACATCCTTAGATAAGCAGGAGTGTGTTACTTTGGAAGAGGCAGAAACATGCCCAACGTTCAAAATATCGTTCTTGAAGCTACCAACTATTTTATTCTCTTAAAAATCAGTCCCTACATCCTCACTGTGGAATCAAGAACTTCTCTGCTTTCTACCGCACATTGGCTTTAATATCACAAAGGTGGATGAACTTCCAGTCTCTAGCCTGGCTCCCCCGTGCCACCTGGCTCTTGCCTGCGAGTGAGGCCAGCCAAGAATGAACTCAGTTGGAGAGAAAGCGCTGGGGGGGGAGACGGGAGCTGGGGCAGAACCCCCCTCCCCCCTCCCCCAACACCATCAGCTCCACAGCTGCCCCCTGCCTCTGACTCCTACAATGCTAGTCAGGAGGCTGGCACTGCCATGTCTCCCCCTCCAGGCTCTTGGCAAGGGGTCTTTTTGTTGTTATTCCCCCTCCTCCTCTCCTGATCCCATGCCCAATTTTTGCTTGTCTTGAAGCCTATGATAAACTCCAGGCGTTCAGAAGGGCCCTCTGCAGATATCCGAATAGAGCCCTGCCTAAAGGAAAGGAACAATTTATCTTAGAAATAGATTCCTGGGTGCTTTTTCCTTCTTAGATCATTTTGATTAGGCAAAACAGTACATATGGACTCATCGAATCTCAGAGTTGAAAAGTAGCATAAAATACATTGAAGTTAACCCCATTTAATCCATTCACACCATCCCAGATCCATATTCTCCCACCGTTGGCATATCATTTATCATCTCCCCAAGAAGCCCTCTCTTTTGCAGACAGTGCTGTTAGAATCCTTCCACTGCAGTCCCATAAGGCAAGATGATGTTCATTTGAAAAGAAAAACGTAAAATTTGTGAATGTGTGCACTGTGGACCGGAACTCTGCCTCCATTTCTGGAGTTTGTGTTCAAATTAAGCAATCACAGGACTTGGGCATCCTTCCTGCAGCTTCCAGTAAGTTTTTTTTTTAAAAATTAGGAAAACATTGCAATCTGCCTCTTTAAAGGATGGGGACTGAAGAAAATGGTACAGGACACACTTGTGTTTTAGGGGTGCATTCCTTTGTGGTCCGACTGAGGTGGTGGGAAGCCGGGGGCTTCACCATTGATTAGCCTTCTGGAGAGGTCGATCCATCTAGCAAACATGTAGTTTGCTCCAGCTCTGTAAGAAGCCTTGTGGGTCCAGTGACTTATTAAATGCAAAACATGCACACTCTTTACTGCATAATAAAGAGAAGCACACAACCCTTTGATGCTGCCTAGCAAAGCAGGCAACAGGAAATGAGAAAACATGAGACACACGCTAAAGACAAAGCAGGGTGCAAAGCCAGAGGGTGGCTTCTGGCTGTGCCAACCAGGAGCTACACACACACACAGGTGACCTCCTGACATGCTGAGCGAAAGGGACACAGCAGTGGTGTGCTGGGACTGCACTTGGATGACAAACCAAACCTGCAAGATGAAGAAAAGCATGGCTAGTTATTGTCTGAGAATAATTTGATCTCTGCTGCACTGAAAATGAATATAAAATAAGGACAATCTCTGTCGCCCGTGCATCCAGCATGCCAATTAGAAAAGCAGGGGCAGGTTCAAGAGGTGCCACATAGCTGTATGAATGTTCCCCAGTCTCCAGGCAGAACACCTGTAGTCTCTGGCAAGGACATAATGGATGGTGATTGAGATTTCATGTCCTCCTCAGCACAGGAGGTGATGCCCATAGAGCCAAGGGCCAGAAGCTCAAGGCGGAGAGAGAATGGACATTTTCCTTCTGTTCCCAAACCATTCAGTGAACAGCTGGGTATTGGGAAAACAAGCAGGTGATTTCAGGTTTACAAAGCTGCATCCTGGCCCCCTAGGCTGAGCCTTTGAGAACAGAAGGGAGGAGGCTGACAGAGATGGGTAGACATGGGCGTCTGAACCCAAAACACAGGTTCTGATTGCACATGGACTCTTGAACCCGCTGCTAGAAAAGGCTGCCACAGTGCCAGAAAACATTACCCCTCTCAGTGTGGAGAAACCAGTAAGGATCACCATTTGCTGCAGATTTCTGTTGAATAAGTTAATTCCTGAATTTAGAAAGAATATATCATTTACGATTCCTCCTACCAATATTTCTGTTTGGGGCTTGCTTCTATAAACTTTCACAACTTTACTTCAGATATTGTTGGCATTTATTGATAACTAATTAGTTTCCACTGGTGGCAGGGTCTTCAACCCATCAGCCACCACTCCCTTCCTATGACAATGAAAGCAAACCTGAGAAGAACCGAAAATAGGAAAAATGCAAAAATTCCCACACTGAGAAAGCAACACCACATATGTTTATAACAGTTCTAGTACTTGCAAAGGAGTGTGAAACATTAAACTAGCTAAGTGGTATAAGCTTATTGTTCACAGATATTTGCTCCCCTCTCTGAGGGAGGATTATATTTTCTCACCCATTGATTATAGACTTGCCTGTGTGATGTGCTTTCTAAAATGAAATGTAAACAGAAGTGACATGTGTCACTTCCAGGCAGAAGCTTTAAGAGCTTGCACATAATCTGCCATATTCTCTTTTCTTTCTGCTAGGAGACAGACCCAAATACAGGCTTTTCCTTCACCTCAGTTCCCTAAAATGAAGATGATGTGGAATGGAGCTGAAACTGACCTGCAATGAATATGCAACATGACTGAGAAATAAATTTTTGTTATTACAAGCCACTAAGATTGGAGTATCATTTGTTATTGCAGCATACCTGGCTTGTACTAACTAACACAAAGTGCTTTAGAGGATATACATCGACCTTGTTTTTGCAATATAATGTGTGTATATGAATTGAAAAGATTGATAGGAACTTTATTAAAATATTAATAGTAATTATGTCTAGGTTTAGAGATTATGAATTTTGTCTACTTTATGTTTTTCTGTAATTCCTAAATTTTCTACAGTAAATAAATAGTGCATTTATTATTAAGAAAAACATAAAGATTATGTTTTTTAAAAGACATGATATCAATTCATGCCTATACTGGAAGTTCTGTTGTGAACATCACCAATCACCATTAAGTATGGGATTTTGGTAACTAGTGTAGCTTCGTTATATGTACCTCTAAGATCTGCATCAGTCTACTCCTTTTCACTAACCATAGCTGACCTCCTATACATTTCCTCCTTACTTCCTCTGGACCCACACCCTCCCATTTGTTCTTCCAACTCTGAACTTGACTTCAGTATCCTGGAGGTCCTCTCTGTGGTATAGGCAGACTACAGCAACACAGCAACTAACCACTCACTCAGCATAGAACCTTTCTCTTCCTTAGGAACTCTGTGCACACATGCTCTTGTTTCTCATCTCTGAGCATCAGAATCAAGGGCCTCCTTTTCTAAAACCTATCCCTTCACTATCAACTGTAAAAATATCTATCTGTGGATATGGGAATAGAGCAAATGCTTCCTTCCTGCAGACATATCAGGAAATTATCCCAGAATTAAAAAACCCAAAAAGACCAAGAACTAGGTCATGACCTTGTAACTGCAGTAGGTATCAGAGTCAGGCATTTTCTGATTCATTCTGATTCCATTTTTAAATCCCTAAAAATTGTGCTAATGGCTGTTGGTGGGAATGCAGGATGGTACAACCACTATGGAGGACTGTTTGGCAGTTCCTAAAGAAATTGAATATAGACTTGCCACGTGACCCTGCAATAGCACTACTGGGTATATACCCAGAAGAACTGAGAGCAGTGACACGAACAGACATCTGCACACCAATGTTCATAGCCACATTATTCATCATTGCCAAAAGTTGGAAACAACCCAGGTGTCCATCAACAGAGGAATGGATAAACAAACTGTGGTCTATTCATACGATGGAATATTATGCAGCTGTAAGAAGAAATGAAGTCCTAAAGCATATGGCAACATGGATGAATCTGGAGGACATTATGTTGAGTGAAGCAAGCCAGACATAAAAGGACAAATACTGTATGAATGCATTACTATGAGCCAAATATATTGTGTAATATATTCTTTGATTCACACACACAAAAAAACAAAAAAAACAAACAAAAAACAAAACAACAAAAAAGTTTACATGTATCCATTACATTTAATTGAGAAATGTATATATTTATTCATCTGTGTTTACTTTTTAGTTTTTTATTGCTTATGTTTTCAATTATTAAATGTACAAAATAAAGTTAAAAAAAATTCTATACAAATAAATTTTTTTAAAAAATTGTGCTAATGGTGTTTTTTTGTTTTGTTTTGTTTTGTTTTTCTCTCTCAAAAAGAATGTTGATTTTAAGACACAAAATATGCCATTAAGCACCAATGCCTATAAGTACAAGAATTATATAAGGTTACTACTATCCTTTGGAACTGGGATGACTTAAACCCTTGAGAGATTACTCTGTGTAAGCAGATAGTTGATTGACTATTATAACATATAAGACTGCACAGAAACAAAATCATTTGGTAAAATTATATGGAATTACATTTGTAGTTTTTAAATAACTTTTTACTGTTTCAGGTAAACATGTTAATTTAAATACCAATATTTTAGCGAGATTTTCCTGGAAGATATAAATGTAGGAAAAGTGCATGTGTTACACCAGTGCATGAACTTGAAACTGGTTCAATTCTCACACCATTTTTGAATGAAAAACATTATATAGATACCTTTTCCTCCAAGTTTCTTGATTTGTCTTCTTACTTTCATTCTCACAAGCTCACTATGGTATAATTCACTATCTAGATCACAGAGAAATGTATGGTGTAAGAAAAGAATAAAACTTTGGCCAATACAGCTATATAAGACAAAATTGCAGCTTTTTTATTCAAAGTAAAAGAACATTTACATATTAGAGCTATCTTATAAGCAATGAAGTAGAAGACACATGATAAAACTACTGCATAATTATATACAAAATGAAAATTGCCTCTTTGTCTTCAATACAAACTAAAATTTACTGGTTTTAACTAGTAATTCTGTATACCAGATATTATACAGAAACAGATATCTATCTTTAGAAATTTGATCAATTTATCTCTAGTTTCCTGAAAATATGTCAATTCAGCTATGCTGTTTCACTGTTTATTTTTGGCAGACTTTAATTTCAATGCCTTTTTTTTTTTTTTTTTTTGAGGAGTGATTGATTCATAATGTTTCTTTTAAGCAGAACTTTTATGCTAAACTAAGTGACCTAAGCTGGCTCTCGGGTCCAATGGCAGGCAGGCAGGCAGTCATTTGTCTGATTGAAGGCAGCTCATGGTGGTGGTGGTTTAGGTTTTGGATCTCTAAAGACATGCTGGAAAATCTGTGAGCACAACCTTCCCATGCTGTATCCACACACTCCATTTGTATCTTTAGTTTATCCAGGTTGTTACAGGGTTGGGTAAGATGACTAAATTTTCATGATGGAAATTTTGATGTTTTCTTTCTCATGTATAAAATATGAATAGCTTCACTTTGATATTCTTCATCATGGTTTTCCAAAATTTTTTCAAAGTCAGAATCCAGTTGAAGGAGCTTTCATAGTATATGCACTTGGCCATCCCTGTGTAGTCTGGTGGAGACGGAAAGTCTTCTATGTCTTCCCATTTCAGTACCTTGGCTTGAACAGAACCAGTGACAAGATGCTTGTTCATTTTAATATTCATCTTCAGCAAGTCTTGCAATTCCTCAAGATTGGTGACTACAACGTTTGCCCCGAGGATAGCGGCCATGAACCCCACGGCCCCGGTGCCCCAGCCTAGCTCCAGCACTGACCGCCAGCTCAGCAAGTGGGCCACATCACCGGAAAAACCTGGCATTGCCAAGTATTTAGAAAGGACATTCGCAGCTTCCCAATCCACACAGCCCATGCCACCAGAGTCATATCGCTGTAGTCTCAAAACTGTGCTGTCTCGCTTCTCCAAGAGCCACACAAAGCTCTGCAGTGGGTCCTCCACAGAGCAGCTGCCATCACTGCCTGGCAACTGGATCCTCATGGTGTATTTAATCTCCTTCATGACTCAGTCACCATAAGACACACTACTTGCACTAACATACAGTAGCTTATAGCTGTAAAGGTTTATTTATCACTTATTTTACAGGCTGATATGGGTTGAGAGACTTTCCTAGGTTGCTCTCCTTAAAGCAATGACCCCTAAATCTAGACTCCTTCTATCTTGAGATACTGACACCTTCAACAGTGGCCACAATGGTTGTCATGAAAGAGGAAAACAGTGAATGATCATTCAGGGACTTTTATTCAATAGGAAGATATGCATTATTTCTGCCCACATGCTATGTTCAGAAACCAATTAGATATACTACTAAACTGCAAAGGACACTGGGAAATGGAAACTTCTCTGTGCTCAAGGAGGAAAAATAAGATTGGTGAGCCTCAGTTTTACTCCTAGTCACCAAACATTCTGAAATGAGTGAAATCTCTTTCTCCAACACATAGAACTCACTCACTGTTTTAGTTTCCTCATTGCTAAAGCCACTATCATGCAATGACTTGGTTTAAATGAGGAGAATTTATTGGCTTTCAGCTTTGAGGCTAGGAGAAGTCCAAAATCAAGGCATCATCAAGGTGATGTTTTCTTCCAGAATACTATAGAATTCTGGGGCTAGCTGCCTGCGATTTTTGGCCCTCGGCTTTTCTGTCTCATGGCAATGCATGTGGCAGCCTCTCCTGGCTTCTTCTTTCTCGTCCAGGTTCCCTTGATGTTCAGCTTCTGGCTGTTCCCTCCCTGTAAGTCCTGCAGTAACAGGATTAATACCCATCCTGATTCCGCTGGGCCATACCTTAACTGAAGTAAACTCAGCAAAAGGTACTATTTACAAGAGTTCACACCCACGGGAATGGATTAAGTTTAACAGCATGTTTTTCTGAAGTACATCCAGCTTCAAACCACCACACTCACCTACCCTAAGAAGTTTTCTCAAGTTCTATCCATTCACAGAGCATCAGTTCTAGGATCTCTGGGAGATGTGCAGACTTCTCCATCAGGTCCAAATGAGGCTCCTCTTGATCTCCTGACCTGTGAACTAAAAAGACAGGTGACCTGCCCTCCTCCCCACATATAACCCAACAATCCAACAGTAGTAAAACAGATCCAAGATAGCCTCAATAATCCCTCTCATTTGGAAAAGGAAAGAAGGGATGCCACATATTAGTCACTGATTTGTAGCAACTCTAAAAGGCTACTGGGCAAATGCTCTGAAGGACTCCCATCCCTGGGCTGTGGTCAGACCCCTGACTGGTCTCTGGGAGAAACACTCACACCCATTTTTCTCCATGACCTCTGACTCTGTCCATGGGGGCTCCTTTTTGTTTGTTATTCTTCTTGGCCACATCTCAAGATGGTCCTTGGAAATCAAACAACCTGTGAAACTGTCTTCTATCTTTGGAAGGTTAGAAGCCTCCAAGTAAGTCAATGACTTTGGATCAATCAAAAGACCATCAAAGGCTTTTCTGTTATTGTTTTATGTTGTCCATGCTCATGGTTTCATTGGCACAACAATTCCTTGAAAAAGTGAGTAGTCTTCTGATCTACTTGCTTCTAGTCAATTTCAGGTGCAGAAATCATATTTAAAATATTTTAGTGCATAACACTCAAATCTGTTTTATTTCTCTGCTTCTTCAACTTAATGGTGATGTTCTTGAGCCTATCAGGCTTGAATAGGAAACCTATATCCTTAAAATGTTCTTTAACTTGAATCACTTTGTTCATCTGATCATTTTTACTATGACATGTTTACCCAAAGTCTTTTTTAAACCCATCTAGGGTTGAGAAGCAGTTGGCTTTTCCAAATCTGCAAAGCTCCAAATTTCTGGGCTTTCTCTATTTCTTTTCATTTCTGCTTGCAACCTGGTCGGCATTTTCCTAGGCTCTTTTCATGTAATAAATATTTATTCGGTACAGTCAGTAATAATCAATACATACCATCTTTCCCAGTGCTGCAGGCTGAAGAGGCATATGATCTGCCTTCCATGTGCTTTGTCATTTTTTAACATTAATTTTCTCCTTCCCGCTTCAGATATCAATTTCCTTGTTCCTCACCTTCCTTACCCGGTGTTACTTCCCTTAAAGGAACCAATATCTGAATATACCAGGCTTCTGTCCAGAAAACAGAAGCTGTTCTTGGTATTTTGAGTAGGAAGAAGTTCAATACATGGAATTAGGGGAACACAGCTATTGGAAAGTCAAGAGAGCATAGAGCAGGAAGGCCACTTTCAGGAAATCCATTAATACAGCATTTTCCTGCAGCTCAAACATAGCTGGTTTTCAGAAGAACCTCCAGCACGGCTGGAAGTCACTGCCAATTATTTCAGCGGCCTTCATCACAGGAGTGGATTATTCTCAGGAAGATGTCTTAAACTAAGCCACCAGAAAAATCCTACATCAGCTGCCTGCCCATGCTTACCAGAAAATCATAGCTTCTCTTATCCTTATGCCTTCCAAATCTGGGAGGGCGCCACAGGTGGAATCTAACCAAGACCCTCTTGGCAAGGGAAACTGGGAAATGTAGTTTCCATGTGTTATCTCCCTGAAGTTCAGGGAAATTAGGATGGTGGCAATAGTACCAAGGGCCAAAACAGTATCCTGCACACTGAAGTTCACAGAAATTATTAAAGATCATAGCCATGTTGACCATCATAATTGTCATACCATCTTTGCCTGCTCTGTGTATCTGGCTTTGTCCTTCACGAGAGTTTAAGTATCATTCATGACCGAACATGAAAGCACAGAACAGACCATTTGAGGACAATGAGAAGACTAAAGTATTCTTCAGTATTGAAAATTCTGTGACTGTGACTCATGAGCCTCAAATAATTCTGACCTTTTAATAAAAATTGTTGTAGAGTGGGAAAACTTATGTGTTGAAGAGTGAACATGGTAAGGTCCAGAGTGTGCTACTAGTATTTCACCTTGAGGAACGTTATATACTCTCCCCAGGCCTTTTTTTTTTTTTTTTCTCATCTGGAATAAAGGGATTAGATTAGCTATGCGGTTTCTGCACTTTCTTATAGGTATGACACCATTCTTCCAATGAAATCTTATAAGGAGGTCCAATAGCTAAAATAGATAAGGAAAGAACTGTTCTGTTTGAAGTGGGGATAGACATCTGGAGCCCAGCATTCCCTGTCACACCTCCAGAGAATCCCTTGGGCTCCAAGGGGTACAGTTTAAAAACTCCTGGACAAATGATCTATAAAATATCCCATTTACTTCTAAAATCATGTGACTATAAGAATTTTCCAAGCCTTGAGACTATTATACTAAATACTCATTTTTTCAAAATTTTCAAAAAGCATTTAAGGTTAATTTGTATTTGAAAGCATATCCAATTGAAAAAAAGAAAAAAAAGCAGAGGGAGAGGAGAATCTGGTAACATTGGACAGGTTCAACCTTTAAAGCATTATGTTTGTGACCCAAAACTTGGGTTTCAAATGCTGTATGACTTACTTAAAGATTTTATGTGTCATTATTCAAATGATATTCTGATATCTGGAATAATGCCACAGAAGAATGCCCATAAGCACCATAAAAGAATATTCAGGTGCTTCTTACGGGACAACAATTCAACAACCAGAAACAGCTGACCTTGTCCTATGCAAACATAAATCAATATTATTTCCAAGGGGAGAGAAATAATTTCATGGTATTCACTAGAACCTCTCAGCTTTATTAAGTAGAAGTCCAGCCATGGTGAGGGTCCATTTGGAGTAGAGAACACAAGAGGCCAGAGGGAACAAAAATGCATGATCCCTGGGAAGCGGCTGTGGCTCAATCAGTAGGGTTCCCGTTTACCATATGGGAGGCCCCGGGTTCGGTTCCCGGGGCCTCCTGGTGAAGGCAAGCCCGCCAGCACGGCATGGTTAGCTGACCCAGCTAGCACAAGCAGCAAGGGGGGAATAAATGAATAAATAAATAAATAAATCTTTAAAAAAAAAAAAAAATACATGATCCCTAGGGCTTTCTTGATAGTTCTGTTGTCTTACCCATTTTTTAAAATTGAGCTTCCTTGTCTTTCTTTTCCACTATATATTGGTCTTACCATTTGAGTTGTTGCAAAGGTCAAATCATAAATGGCCACAAAGATCTCAAGTAGAAGTAGCCTACGGAAGCAGCATCAGGGAGCCCAGGAATGTCTTGAATTTTGCCCATGAGTTTCTACTGGCTATGGTGTGCTCCCACAAGGTAAACCTGCATTTGGCTCCTCAAGCTCTCTTACTTCTTCCTGAGATCATCACATGGCCACAAACTCTGCACTGCACAGAAATCGGTCTTTTCATTCAAACATGATTCTAAATGTGCCTCTAGATCCTTCTGATTCTTCAAATAACAGCTCAAACCCATTTCTTATTTTATTCTATCCCTGACCACCAAGACTATGAAGCTTTCTCCTACCTTGCTGCTTCTGTGACTTAGTTGAGTTGTGAAGGTTGCTAGCATTAACTCTAAGTATGTGTCCTTTCCCCTCAACAGGATAAAAGGAAAAGGTCACAGACTTCCATGTCAAAAGCATCAGGATTTGAACCTAGGCTCTGCCCCTTACCCTTGGCTATGAGCCTCAGTTTTCTCATACGTAAAAGGAGGATAATGATACAGATACCTCCCAGGGCAGTTCCCAAATGCTTAGTACAATGCTTTGCATATGGTAACTACTCAGTAAATGCTAGTTACCTTCTTTTCCTTCCCCCTTTCCCTCACAAATTGATTGAAAGTCGAGAACGTGTATTTATATCTAGAGTGCCTTTCATCCAGTGGACAGTCATTAATTGTTTCTTGTTGTTAATGATTCTGATTACTGAATATTCCAAACAGAGATGAGGAAGACTTGTGGCAATAGAAGATCAATTCTCTACTCTGCTTCTCTCTTCCTCCTGTGAGATCTTCCCATTGGAAGCAGAAATCCTGTGGGCTTCCTCTGGTAGGATTTCTGACTGAACAACCATAGAAGACATTTCAGGACAAAAGTCACATATTTTCCCAGGCTTCTGTCAGATTTAGTCTACACTTAAAGGGGATTGGTAATCTGATCATTCTCAGTGAACATAAGTACAGACAAACCACAAGTGAGTGGAGAAGTTTTTTGCCTTATTTTGATTTTCTAAAAGTCTACCTCAACTTTCTAAGTCCCTGCCATTTTCTTATTATGTTTGTGAAATAAAGTGTTAGGTGTTTTAAAAATGTGACTAAGTGAAACCCTGACAAAAAGTATATAACCCAGGAGTCACATCGGCACAAACTTGTTTTATCCTTGGGAAAGGTCCACCATTCCAGGTCCCCAGTGTTCCAGGGATGTTTAGAGGTGTCCCTCAGTAAAGTGGTTCAATTATCAAATACAGGTACAAAAAGTCATGCTTTTGCCCATGGGCTTCCTCTCGTAGAATTCCTCATTGGACAATCAGAGAAGACACTGCAGAACAGAAGTCGCATCTTTTCTAAGACCTCTGTCAGACTTGTTCTGCATTTATTCACCCAACTCCAAGAATTCCAGCTTCATTTTGTTTTACACAGTGGTTCCCAAACCTTTTGAACTGTTTGTTTCCAAAGAGCTTTTAACATATTGTGACACTGGTGTCCCATGGACCACAAAATTGGAAAATTTGATTTGGTCCAAATACTTCATTTTAATGGTGAGGACACTGAGACCTGAAGATGTTATGATTAACAAGTGGCTGAAAATCTGAGCCTTGAGAAACTTTGGCTTTCTCCTCCTTAGATAAGCAATAATTTATACATTCATTCAACAGAACTAGAAATAGACAATAGCACGTGAGGGGCACAATTGTGGCAGTATGACCAAAGGAGGATGACTGATTCTGCCCAGGGGCAGAGATGATGACAAGCTGGGTTGGAATAATTTGCTCATTCATTATTCATTTATTCCACAAAGATTTCCTGAGTGCCTGCTGTGCTCAAAACTTGCTTGGTGCTGTAGATACAAAGATGAGTGAAATACAATCCCTGTCTTCAAGTTGCTTACTATCTAGTGTGAGAAACAGCCCTTCAACTGATGAGTATAATGAAGTGACAGAAGCTAATTTCTACCTGAGACCATAGAAAACTGGGGATGAATGTTTCATGCAGTAATATTTTGAGCACCTCCTAATAGTCACATGTTGACTTTGTTTGGCAAAGCACGCAGAGAGCTTTTTTCCAAAACCAAAGTGTCTCAAGTCTCCATTGCTCAAGTTAATGAGAACAGCAGCACAGAGAATACAAACAGGGACCAAGAAAAAAGCTAGTTCTCTGCTTCAGCATGCACGATATGATTATACACCCCTCCCCCCAATAGCAGATTGCCTGCCTAATTGTGTTTTCTTAAAGCAAATGCTAACATTGCTTTATATCCCTTGAGCCTACACCAGCTGGAGAGTAGGAGGAAGCTAGCTCAGCATTAAAAATTGACCGCAGATAATTTAGAGGGCAGACAAGCCACAGGCAGATAACAGAGAGGAATATATCGTTATTTATAACTAGTGAGGAATTGTCCCAACCCACCCTGCAGCCACATCTCCCGTCTTCACTGAGCCTGTGTTTCTTGTTACAAGATGTAATAGACCCTTTATATGAATATATCAGTAGGAGCACAAACAAGGTCACTTGAAGTTTAGAGGACATTAATGAGACCGCTGTTAATTTAGAAACCCAAAATGCAGTTAGGTCATTTTCAAGTGAAGAAGACCTGAAATTTGCTTTCATTTTGCAAATCATCTCCCCACCAGCAACTGCCCACTATAAACGCTCTCCAAGGCCCATAAAGCAACATAAACATAAAGTGTGTTTCATGGAATAACCAAATCAAATTAACTGCTGTTTACTTCTGCCACAGAATCTCTGATAAATAAAATGGAAGATGCTGTTGCCATTTTCATTGACTAAAACAAATCTTTAAGGGGGAGAAAAAGAGGAGAAAGAAACTAAAATGTCAGTTGCTGACACTGACTTCCATGCCACTCGGTAAATAAACATAACATCTATTAGTTGTCATGGAAACGTTCCACCAGATTCTGAACATCAAAGCTCAACAACAAAGAAATGCTGATATTTGAAGCTGTGCACAAACAACTCTTTTGGCATTTCTCATGAGCTCACCAGCACAAGAGCTAACATTTTCCCGGTCTGTTTTCTTTCTTAGACATGAATGCATTTACTTTAGAAAAAGAGACATGTATCTTAGAAACCTATGAAAAATATTTGAATACAGCTACATTGGCGATCTTCACTTTCCTCACTCCTCCCCCCACCTCTCTTTTAACCTTTGCCTGAGAAGAATTTAAATGGCATATTTAGTCACTACATATTGTGCTTTCTGTGCCCAATGCTGCATAAAAGGGATTGATTTAAATCATTTACAGTAACCACGTGGGGGAGGAGGATCTAGATTTCTGTACCAAATGCTCCTGGATTGTCTGCAGCCACAGATACAGACAACAAATGAGTATGTTTGCATTTGTCTCTTCTTTGATAAAGAATTATTCTCTGCTAAAGATGATGACATTCTTTCAGCATTCAACAAGAAAGTAGCTCAGATATGTGAGCACAGATTGAGACTACATAAGCCTCTATCCCCCAGGGAACCAGTTTCAGAACCTACCTAAAAAAGTAGGTTCCTGTTATAATTATTTTTTAATCACAGAATTTATAACACTTTACAAAGCAGCAATGGAACAAGTTCCACAGTTTCAGCTGAAAGCCACTAAAGCTTTGGAGTCAAACCTTGCTAATAACTATCAGCTGAGAAGCAGGGCTAGCCTCACACTTCAGAGCTCCACTCAAACCTTTAGCATTTCTAAAGCACTAGAGTCTTTGACAACCTAAGCATAAATCAGGGGGGATTTAAATTCCTGATTTTCTGGCATTTTTCAAGCTATAAATCCCATACATTCCTAAAGCAACATGGTCTCATAACAAGAGCTGAGGACCAGAGTGGGTTCCTGCTCCCCACAGGCCTTAAAATATAATAATTCTTTCTGAAGCACAGTTAAAAAATTTTTAAGGCATCTGAAGTGAGGCCAAGAGGTGATTACACTTATCCCAACCCTCTTCCAGGCCTTCCTGATCTTTGGGCATAGCCATCTCTGGGTTTTTCTAAAAGATCCCATTAATCCACATCTACATACTCAAAATGGTTTGGATATTCAGAGGTAGGGAAGTAATTGAAAATGGCAAACCAGATGGCCCATACACGAGTGAGGTCAAGCCACAGTCTCCATCAACATTTCTCAGAGTGACCTCAAGGATTGCTTGCATCAGAAATCCAGAATCACCTGAGATGTTGAAATTCAGATTCTCCAGCCCAACTGAAACATACTGACTCAGGGGAGAAGACTAAGACTATTTAGCAAATGGCACCAGGTGATTTTCATTGGGGAAGGTTGGAAAACCACACACAAAACCTTAATTGCTAAAGGTGGAGCCCAGGAATCTGCATTTTTCATCACAGACCCAGGCACAAGTGTGTGCCTAGAAATGTTTGTGAGATTGAACTGAATGCATCATCTATTTTATCTGTTTTTCCAGAGGCAAAGCCATTGTCCACTTCCTCATGTTTACTTTTTTTTTAATTTTTAATTTTCAAATAGGCTGTTGCCGCACATCCTCCAGAAGCCAGTCTGAAGAGGTGGTGTGCAGTGTCTCTTCTGGAGCAGTTGGTGTCACAGCAGAAATGGGCTGGGAATCAGGACACCTTTGTGACTTTAGTCTTACCAATTTCCAATTGGTGAACTTTCTAGGTTCTCTAACACAGTCTAGTAAAGAAGTGAGGAAATAGAAGAGGGGAAGAGGGTATGGAATACTCTTTGCCAGCAGTTGGGGAAGCTAGAATTAGAAGGGCTTCTAACTCTCGTACTTTTTAATTTTAGAGTGTGCTTTCTTCCAAAAGCTCAAAGTTGCCTGTTCTTTAAGACTTCATAGTCTTAACCATGAACACCCAGGAGTCTCCTGATCTCCTCTTAGGAGGAGACGTGCAGTGGGCAATGTGACTCTAGCAGAGCCTGCGATGTGAGAACGGTGACAATGGGGAGTGTTCCAAGGACGGTAAGAGGTGAACTCCTTAGGAGTGATTTATACCCATCCTTTTCTCTTGAATATAATAGCCCAAATGTATTTGTGTAGCTCCCTGCCTTTTTGTACATTTTGCAGACACTACAGAAAAGAGGACATCAAAAGGCTCAATGTCCTATTTTGTTTTTATTCCTTAGTTCAAAATTCCATAGAGAATGAAAACGGGAAGCAGTTTGCTCCACTGCAGTGAGGGGTATGAATAAAAGCAGTCCTGTGACTACGCCATGAGGCAAGCTCAGCAGGTAGATTGCAGAGCCTTTTCCATGTGGCCGTTCAGCTCCTTCGGCTCCACCTGCTTTTGTATTGCCATCTGCACCTCCACCACACGGGCCCCTAGGGATTCCCCAAGACACCTCACTGGCCTGCCAATGTGTGGGAAACTTCCTGTTTCCTCTCAGTTCAGTGAAGGCTGATTTGTCCAAAAAGGGTTTTCCTAGCAAACTAAAGAAAAACAAAACCAATTTTCCATAGAACCATGGAAGCATGAGAGCCCCATGAGTTCAGATCTCCTCAGCTCTCTTGAACTCACTTGCAGGCATGGTTTGGTTTCCTGATACAGGTCTAGAGGAGCCAGCCCCAGAACCTTCTCCTCATCCCATCCTATCTGAGATATATGAGCAAACATGCTCAGTCTCTGAGCCAGAAGTCAAGTTGGGTTGACACACTTCCAGGCCTAGTGGGAATCCTGACACTTTCCTGAAGGAAGATGTGGCTGGAAGAGGGCTTTGGAGACAGGAAGTAGAGGAGGTCAGGGTTCAAGTTCCCACTTGCCACTTATGGGCTGTGTGATCTTGTGCCAGCCACTTAGGATCTCTGAGTC
Organism: Tolypeutes matacus; assembly: GCA_026826555.1. Lineage (NCBI taxonomy): Eukaryota > Metazoa > Chordata > Mammalia > Cingulata > Chlamyphoridae > Tolypeutes > Tolypeutes matacus. The sequence goes on along the minus strand of JAKSZT010053769.1, from coordinate 13,040,746 downwards.
TCAATTTCCTTATTTTAAAAGGAAGTGACATTGTTGACTTCATAAAACTGTTGACAAGATTAAAAGAAATGAAAATGCTTATGGCAACTTTTTTGTCTTATTCAGAGAACAAGTCCCCAGATCCATCTGTCCAGTGGCTCCCCCACATGTGTTTGTATTCTGCTTCTCGCCTCTCTGGTGCCCTGCCCTGCTCCATGACCTCAGCATGAGGAAAGCATTTAGGATGGATGGAAGGAAGAACCAAGCAGAGTCAGAGTGCCTGGTTAAGAGGCCACAAGTCAAAATGAGAAGAAATGGAGATCCAAACCAGGGCATGGCATTGAAACTTTGATGGAAAATTTGATGAAGGGCAGGATTTGAAGGCCGTGGCATCTAACTGATAAGGACAATGAAACCAGGAAAAGGGACGGTCAGTTATGGCAGTGAGGGAAGAGCACTGCGTTTGGAATCAAGCGATCTGGATTCAAGGTCTTATTCTGCCCCTTACTGTTTCATAAACCCTGGAAAGCCATTTCATCTCTGAGTCTCATGTTTCAGTTCTATAAAACCAGGCTGGAAATAGCTGCAAATTAAATAAGAAACTGTATAAAATACCTAAAACATGATAGATTGGAGCATTATTCAATAATGATAATTTAAATACTTATTATGATCTTGAAGTCACTTATCCTTCTTGGTGCCTCAGTTTCCCTCTTGGTAAAGGATGGACCTAAGAGAAAACTATAGGCCCTTCCAGCTTTAACATGCCCTTATCAGGAAGTGATGAGTTTGGTCTGTACATGGTGCAGTGCAGGTTGGGCTTCATGTGGAAAATTTCCCAGGCAAGTTGCAAATATACAGGACCTCTAAAGTAGTTTTCAAAGGGTCAGCACCATCCTCTATGGAAATCTGTAGGGACCTTTTGGTTGGTAAAATAATTAGAGGGCACTATCGACACTTGTTCTTAGAAACCTGACACAGCAGAGGTCCCTGCAACATGTGCAGCACAAACCAAACAATTCATTGCCCTGCATGGCTTTTTCATGTCCCTCCACCCAGATTTTCAAATAGGACCTCAGTTATAAAAGTGTGGTCTATGGACTCCTGGAGATCCCTGAGACCCTGTGAGGGGGAACTTGAGGTCAAAACCATTTCATGACATTATTTGCCTTTTTCACTGAATTGACATTTGCAATCTGGCACCTTAGCACAAATCAAAGCAGCAGCACCAACTACACTGTACTAGCGGTCATTGTATTCTTCACCATCATGTGCTTGCAGTTTAAATAGAGAAAGAAATACAATTAAATACCTCCAGTTTCACTTTAAGAATGTCCTTGATGAAGCAATAAATATTATTAATTTCATTAAACCTTGATCTCGAGTACAAACCTTTTTATATTCTATTTGACAAAATGGTACTTATCAAAATGCAATGATTATCTCAAGGAAAAGCACTTGGGGCAATTTTGTTTCAGCTGAACTAGCTACTTTTTTATTTCATGGAATACCATTTTCACTTGAAAGAACACCTTGCAGACAAAGTAATTTTTCAGCATCTTGCAGATATTTTCTCAAAAATGAACAAAGTGAGTATGCCATTTTCAAGAAAACAGCTATTTGTTTCCAATGATAAAATTCAAGCAAAATTTAAAATTTTGGAAAATTTGCACTCATCACTGTGAGCTTGACAACTTCTCAATACTTCAAGACTTTTCTGATGAGCTCAGTGGTGATATTTACAAATGTGATTTATTAGGATTTATAAGGATTGTACCACGAAGTGGATCAACATTTGGAAAGTCTGTATAACTCATTGAGCCACTATTTTCGAAATAACCAATCCATGATGTTATGAAATCATGTGTGGGTAAAAGATTCATCCAAAATGCAAGAAAGATCAATGGATTTTAATATAATAGAGTACAAAAGTTCATTGATATTTGTGGTGGTTTGAAGCTATATGTACCCCAGAAAAAACACGTTCTTAAATCTAATCCATTCTTGTGGGTATAAACCCATTGTAAGGAGGACCTCTTGATGAGATTACTTCAGTTAAGGTGTGTCCCACCTCAACCAGGATGGGTTTTAATCATCTTACTGGAGTCCTTTATAAGAGAATGAAATTCAGACACAGAGAAGTTGAAATCAGTGAAAGCCGGAAGAGAAGGGAGACACCAGCAGATGGTGCCATGTGCCTTGCCATGTGGTAGAGGAGTCTAGGATCACCAGCAGCCCTTTGGGAAGAAAGCATTGCCTTGATGGAGTCTTGGTTTGGACATTTTCCCGGCCTCAAAACCTTAAGAGAATAAATTTTCATTGTTTAATCCAACCCATTTCATGGCATTTTCTTTGAACAGCCTAGGAAATTAAAACAATATGATCAGATTCTACATTGTAATAAACCTTTAAGAAACTAATACTTGTTGAATTTTGTGTCATCAAAAAAATATCCACAATTATCTGAAAAGTCTACTAAAACACTCCTTTTCCAAATATATATTTGTGTATGGCTGGATTTTCTTATTATACTTCAAGCAAAATAACATGTCAAAATGGAGAAGATATGAGTGTCAAGCTGTCTTTTATTAAGTCAGACATTAAAGAGATTTGTAAAAATGTAACCTATTGCCACTCTTCTCACCAAATTATTTTTTGTTTTGGAAAATGTAATTATTTTTCATAAAAATGCTATTTATATTAGCATATGATGGGTTTATTATTTTTAATATATTAAATATTAAATAAATATTATTATATATTTAATATTATTATTTATTATTTTTAATAGATTAATAAATATTTTAATTTCTAATATAGTAATTATCAATCCATATAATCCACAAAAACAAAATCTCATAGAAACCTCAATAATTTTTAAAGGAGTAAAGAGGTTCTGAGACCAGAAAATACGATAACCACTAATATAAAAATCAATTATCAGGAAGCACATGTGGTTCAAGCAGTTGTATACTTGCCTACCACATGGGAGGTCCTGGGTTTGGTTCCCATTGCCTCCTAAAGACGACGAGAAAGACAGCGAGCTGATGCGATGGGCCTGCATTATGAGATGATGCAACAAGGAGGTGCAACGAGGAGGTGCAATGAGGAAACACAATGAAAGACACAACAGCAGGGAGTGGATGTGGCTCAAGTAGTTGGGCATGTGCCTACCACATGGGGGTTCCCAGGTTTGGTTCCCAGTGCCTCCTAAAAAGAAGATGAGCAGACATAGAGAGCACACAACAAACAGACACAGAGAGCAGACAGTGAGTGCAAACAACGAGGGGGGTGGTGGTAAAGTGAATAAATAAAAACAAAACCTTAAAAAAAAAAAAACTCTTAAAAACCTTATTAAAACATCAATTATCATATCCTAGAAACTAACTCTGTTTTATATCTAAACATGAAGTACTTTTATATGTTCTAATGTATACCAACTTCCAGGAATGCAAAAACAATGTATGTTAATGGAAAATTGTATATTGTTTGATTTAAAATTAGACCAAGAATTGTTTACCATTTCATGAAATCACACTACTAATGGCAACACTCTTTGTGATATTAGCATTGCTGATACAGTGCACCTATACGGCCTGGTACTGTAGTCATCTGGCCCTGTGATTTTTTGGTAAGGTGCAAGCATCTGACTCCTTTATTTTGTCTTCTGGTGTAGTTGTGCCTAGGAATTTGCATATTATATTACTTTGCTTTATTTTTTTAACAATACAATTAAGGCATTTTCTTTTTGTATCATGTGACAAGTAATATATATTGTTTATGAATCTAATGACAATAAAAAAGGTGCTACAAAATATTTGTTATAAACAGGGGCATTGGGTCTGATAGGGTTGAGAACTACCACTCCAGGAAGAGATAGAGGCTGAGATTAGAGATTGGTGATTAGAGTTGATAGAGCAGCAACAGGGAGGAGCAAGCTTATGAGATGTCTGGCTGGGAGTGCCATACCTTTAAAAGTGATGGGGAATAGCCACCCATCCATCAGTAGAGGCACAGACACTAAAGACCACTACTCATGAAAATCTGTCTAAAGCTTCCCATGTACTCTCTAGTTGCAAAGCGCTACCTCCTTGTCAATTGCAGACTCATCTCGGGCGTTTGCCCACCAAACTGGCTCATGTGCTTGTCCTGCTTGGACTTGTCTCATCGATTTGCTTCACTCAACAGCTACATCAGCCACCTCCAAAACCCCTACTTCAAGCCACACTTTCTAGGACACCTGAGTCAGCCCACTCCTGGTTTGGGGCTCTACTCTATTTCTTCCTGAGACTTAGACAACTCAAGAAAACAATCTTGATACCTGACCACAGAAAGGACAGAGATCACAGAGGACAAGTATATAGAGAGGAAACGTGAAGAGTAAACTCCTTTGATGAAACAAGACATTAAGTTCTTGCTATCCACGGTCTCCCACTGTCAGGTAAAGCCTTTGTTCTTTCCCTTCCATGAATTCTGAAATTCATTGAATTTCACAGTTTTATAAAATGGCAAATGTCTCACTCTCTTAGGCCATGATTAAATTCCAGTTGTTTATTTATAGGGCCATTCGTTGCTGAAACCTCTCCTTAAAAAAAAAAAAGTAATTGCTTCTTCAGATGGTTTTTTTCTATTGGCCAGAAGGTGTCATTTTGGAATGAGGCCATTCAAACTTGCTCAAATCTGAGTGATAACTCAACTAAAATGAGGTCAATGTAAATGACTACCCACAACAGGGAAAAACCTGTTAAATTAAATCCAGAGTAAGTACCAACATATCATGTAGTGAGAGTTACATGTGTCAAATGAAGGAGTGTTATGAGGATTAATGAGGCCGTTATTAAAAAACGCTTTGGGATTCTTGACTGAATGGCATTGTTGAAAGTGGGGGTAGGGCTGGCATTTATAGATTGTAGTTAGATCTAGTCCTTGTAACAGACTCTGGGGAAATATAGAGAAAGCAATGGAAGAACTAAAAACATATTTTTTATTGATGGTTTTATCTTACTCCACATTTAGCAATACAAATGCTTAATAAATAAGCAAAATGTATATGCAAATGCCAGTGCCTACTTTGCAAACTTCTATAAATAGTACTATAAGCTCATCTGAGAATTTCAACATGGTGTTGTCATCCACAAAAGAAATGCTGTGGCAATAGCAAGAACCAATTCAGAACAAATTTACTATTATTCTCCACAGTGGATTGTGTGACAGGCAGATGTCAAAGCTGGAGAACGTCAAGGAGCTCTCTGCCGAGTAAAGTACACATCTAGCCAGAGGCAGTGGCATGATCCCAGGCTGTTTCCCTGTGAGGCCTGGTGTTGCCGTGGATGGTGGAAAAGGTGGCCCATTGCCTGCATGTTTCTAAATGCCAGCAGGTCTCAAGACACTTCCAGATGACTGAATTTTCCTTTTTCTTTTTTTCACCGGGAAGTAGGCCCATTGCAAAATGTGTGAATGAGATCAGTCTATCTTTTGAGGTGTATATAAAATGGCCCTGAGTCTTCTATCATCTCTCTGGCTGAGTCTGTAAGCTGCCTGTGGCTTCCCAGGTGCTGGGTCCTCACGGAGTCCTCTGAGTTCCTGTTGCACCTGGATCTTCCCTCACAGTCTCCTCCTGCTGCTCTATCCTCCCATCCTCACCAATCTGGCCATGAAATCCACTTCTTTTCCTGGATTTCCCTAAAGCCTGCTGACCTAGGCATTTGGTGTGTATCAGCACATTATTTTGAATATTTGGGAAAACAAATGGCATTTACTTCACAGGAACAAAAACAATTTAAAATATGATAGATATCCCTGTTCCCAAGAGTCCCCTAGTTACCCCAGCACCAAGAAGTTTTCATTGGCTGCTTTCCTCTATACGTTTCAGGGTCTAGAAAACCAAAGCCAGTCAGCTCCAGGCTTCCTCCTTTCCCTCCTCTGCCTGCCTTCTTCCCTACTTTCCTACTTCTAAATTCCTACTCAGTTCCTATGCAGAGCTATTTAGCTGTTTCTTTGTGATCCCCTTCCAATCCATGCCCTCATCTCACCATCTTCATCCATGATGCAGTTTCTCAAGGTATTTTCCTGGCTGAAAGCATTTGCCCAGGAAAGGAATGAAAATAATTCCTTTTTCCAAAGAGGAATTCTGTTGCCTTCCACGTGGAAGCCTAGGTCACACTGTAACTACTTACGGCCTTGTGAGGGAGCTGAGGAATCATGTTAGCTGTCTTCCTGCCACTTTCTGGTAAGGAATTCCTCTTCCACCAACTGCTATGAGCTTGTCATCCATGGATGGTTCTTCAGAAGTGCCACCGTCCATGTTGAACTCCAAATTATACTGTGTGCCCACCCCCAATATTAATGCAATTATACTTTTAAATATTTCAAAAGTACAAGAGATATCTCATGGCAGGAAATTACATATCCTAATACAAATTACCACCACACCTACTACAATAGGAAGAGAGTGACCCCTCCAATGAAGAGGTTAAAAGGGTATTTTTTCCCCAGAGTTAGAACTTTTTACAATTAAATTATTTTAAGTAGGTAATAAATGCACAATGTATAAAAGTCAAAAGGTACAAAAGGGTGTAGAATGAAAAGTAACTCTTCTTCATCTCTCTTTTATCCCATAATTGCCAGCCCTCCTTCCTAGAGGCAATCACAGGTTTCTTCTGGATCCCCCCAGAGATTTTCTGTTCATTTACAAATGTATATATTTGTTTATTTTTCCTTAGACAAATTGTTTCCACTCTATTTATTATTTCACACTTTTTATTTTGCATTTAACAATATATCTTGGAGATCATTACATATCAGTAGATAGATTCCTCATTGTTTGTATTGGCTGCATAATTTTCCATTGCATGGATATCCCATCATTTAACTATTGATGGGCATATGGACATTTAGATTATTTCCAGTATTTTCCTGCTACAAACAACCCTGCAGTGAATATTTTTTAAATTTTGGTACTTTGCACAGAGACAATATATCTATAGGATAAATACCTTGAAATGAAACTTTTAGGTTAAATGCCGTGTGCATTTTAATTTCGTTATATACTGCCCAATTATCCTCCACAGAAAATCACTAGTTGCCTCTCCCAGAAATGTATTGAAGAGATAAAAATTGTATCTGTATCTTAAGAGAAGAATAAGAGTTGGAATGGCATTAAAAGGAGAACAGAGTTCTAACAAGGAGAAATGGCTCTCTCTCAGCCTAAAAGCTCCTTGAGGGCAGTGACTCTGTTGTTCATCATCATATAACCCAGCCTCTGGCTCAGAGCCCGGCATGTGTAAATATGTAAAGACTTAGGTTTAGGGTTAGGGATAGAGTTAAGGTTAGGGTTAGGGTTAGGGTTAGAGTTAGGGTTAGTGAGTGGCATAGGAAAGTTTTAAGGGCTGGCACTAAACTAGGCTGACTGGGGACAGAGTAAAGCAACCAATCTAGAGTATTATGTATGAGGAGGAATGAAGTGACTAAAAAAGTTGAAAATGTAAGTTGCTTTTCTTTTGTCCTCACACATACACAAAAAGATAGTTTGTATCAGGCATTGTTTCAGGCACATAAACAAAACATATGCTGAAATCTACCTTGGATTTTATAGTTTTCTATGAAAAAATATCATATCATGCAAGAAAGAGTATTAACTTTTTTTCCTATTTTTTAACTATTTTTCCAAGCACTGGTCATAGTTTTGTCAGTATGTAGCCATTGGATCAGGATATTATGAGGCCAGACCAATGGTCATGGCTGCCCTTACGATCAGGCCAATTGCTGGAGCTGACACACTGGCCAGAAATCTATCCTGCTCATCAGGCCGGGAAAAAGTATTTGAAGGGCCTTTCTGTGGCAGGTCCACTTTTAATGGTATAGGGTCAATCCAAGTCTGTGAAGGGATGGAATTCACGAGTTCAGTCATTGGATTAACAATCTAAGAAAATCAAGGAATTATTATGAGGTAGGTAAATTGATGCTAAAAAGATTATATAGGTATGTATTATTTATATATGTATACACACACACACACACACACATGCATACATACATAGATATACATGCACACAACAGACAGACAGACAAGACTTCATTAAAGGCTACTACCTGCCAGGAGCTGCCCCAGTACTATTGCTAGACTTTACGACTCTGGCTATAAGTATTATTGTCCCCAATTTTCAGACAAGGAAACTGAAGTCCAAATTGGTGAATTGCTTGCCCCTGATCACTCAGCTAATAAAGTGATGAAACAAGCATTTCAATCCAAGTATACAAGGCTCTAAACCCATATTTCTACTATACTGTGAGACTTGAATTACAAGTATGAATTAATGCCATGTGTCAGTCACCAGTCGTACTATTCTCACACATTCCCTTCTTCAGGCTATCTCACTAAGTCAGGGAGATGGAAGTGTTTATGACATAAAATTAAATCTCAGGCTCACTTGCCTGCCAGCCAACTTCTCTAAGTAACCAACATTATACCATTTTCACACAAAAATGCTTTATGCTTCAGATGTAGTAATGGCACATTTGTGGTGCATGACTTTCTTTCCAGAATTCATGTGGCATCTGATCACCCTAGGCATTGGGGAGACTTTAGCATTTAGACACTACCTTTATCACAGAGTGTTCCCCGCAATGCTCTTTTTTTTTTTTTTTTTTTTTTTTTGGTACCTGGCTCATTAGGGAGACCACTAGTCATTGTAAAACCAAATTGAGTTTAAATACATTTCCTTGATGCATCTGTTTTGTTAAATGTATCCCATGAAGCCAACATTAAAAGCAAATGCCATTAAGGGGGCATAAGGTAAGCTCATTTAGTTGACCAAATTGTATAACACAATGAATTAATATGGTAATATGCCTTTGGAGACCAGCAGCAGATAATAGAGGTGAACAGAGGAGCTAGAGCCTGGTTTTGGAAAAGCAAAAGCAATTCATCATTATGCTGTAACAATATAGGAGAACATTTCTCATTTCCTACACGCCTGCCCCCAATTCTGAAAACCTTTTTGTTGTCCTTTTTTAACACCAACTTTGACCAGTGTAAGTTTTCTCACTTGGACTGCTGCATTTTGCTACCAAAAACAACAACAACAACAACAACAAACACCCAAAAACAAACTTCTCTGATTTGTATTTTGAAACTAGTAAGTAAGTGGCGGTTTCAGTTATAAGTGGGAATTGGTGGGGCATGAAACTGTGAAAGCCTCTCCCTTCCCACCCCACAAAACAACTAGCAAAACACCCATCAAATAGACAAAGGTGAAGGTGGGATTAAGAGATGAATAGGTAGAACAGAAATATCAGAAAGATGCCTGCTGTCCTTTCCTAGGAGCTAAGCATTAGAAATGATATGCTGTGTGAATTGACAGGCATTTCTTGGATTTCTATTTCTATTCTGCCAGAACGAACCTAATCAAAGCTCACTGTTCCTGGTCAGCAAGGATGCATCCCCTAGCCCAAGGGTTCTTAAAAAGGGATCCGTGAGAATGAATTGAAATTCAAAAAAACATTATTCTTGTGGGGACATGTTGGTGTGGATGTGATATATTTATTAAATAATACACAGTATGGTGTGGACTTAGTAAGGGGTCCATGGTTTTCACCTGACTCACAAAGGGGTCCGTGAAACAAAAAAGGTTAAGAATGCCTGCCCTAGCCACTTAAAAAAAAAAAAAAAGCTTATCTAAATAATGTTTTCCCCTGACTATAAAATTACCTATGCTCATTATAGAAAATTTTAGAAAACAGAAAAACATAAAGGAGAAGATGCAAAATTGTTTATAATCCCAATTCTCAGAGATACAACTTCACCTCTCAGGAACTGTCCACTCCATTGTCTGCTCCTCCCTCAGACCCTTTTTCCTTTGCTCTGCTTGCTTCCTACGTCACTGGCTCTGTTTCATGGTCCCTTTTCCAGGTCCCTCTTCTCTATCTAATCATAAACATTGAAGTTTCTTAGGTTTCCATCCTATGCCCACATCTCCTCCCTGGCTACACTCTTTCCCTAACTGATCTCATCTACTTCAAGGTTTTACTTATTATATATGTAAATATATATTTTAAAAATATGTATATAATTCCCAATATTTATCTTTGTCCCAGATACCTTTTCCAAGCTCCAGGGCCTTAAATCAAAAGGTTAAAATTACCCAACTCATAATAAAAACTATCATGTTGAGAAAAACCAAAATTACACAGTAAAATAGATGGAAAAATATTCAATAAAAGATCATCTCTTGTTAAAGACACTAAAAAATTATAAGATGAAGAATAAAAGATTTTATAGAAATACTGAAAACAAAAACAAAATCAACATATGGTTCAAATGTACCATATATTATGCAAATAGGATAAGAATAATATGGATTGAAATTGATGGATGGAAGAATTAAATCACCTTCTTAGAATGGGAATCTGCAAAATTTGACCCAGAACATTAGATTTGGCAAAAACAATGGCCACAAAAGAAAACTCACAAAGGCAGAAATGATCATCTGCAAGATTTGATGTGGACTACCACCCCTCCCCCCACCCAAAATACTAAACACTCAATCATCGCTGAGCTCAATGAAAATAATTTCAGAAAAATAAAAATGGAAATGGAAATATGAGATTAGTTCAATTGTGCTATAAAAGACTGGTTAAGGGATAAAATCTTAGAAAAAAGGATAAATTTTTCCTCCGAAGAGGTTTTAAATATTGAGTGTGATGACTTCTTTTCCTCTTCTTCTCCACACTTTACACTGTAAAGTGAAGCACCTGATAAAAGAAAAACTTTTCGTGCAATTTAAACATCTCCCAGCTTTATTGAGCCATTCGTGAATCAGGCAGCATCCCATTCAGAAAGTAGAAGGGAACGCCACCAAGGAGATAGAAAGGGGAAGTTCATATAGGGCGAATGTGGAAACAACTGAGGAAATGCTCTGATTGTCTGACATTAAGTTTCCATTTTACACAGGGGGTGCCCTTGCAAAGTGGGGAGCAGATAAGCATTGATTAGTGTGGTGTGCTTGTCCATCCTGATATGCTCTCCCTACTGGACGGAAACTAGTTTTATCACCAGGAGTTACTTATCAGCGACCCTGTAGGGTGTTTTTTGTTTTCTCAGAAAACCCTGGCAGGTAAATTGTTTTTGTCCTCGGGAAAAGTCTTTCTAGGAAAGGGGTCTTCTCCCGGCAATGTCTAAAGCAGGCGGCATTTTATTTTACTTAATACAGCTAAACCATACTCTTCATCTACAAGCTCACAACTAGGCTGGGTAGCAAGGTTGTTTCCATGCACAAGATTCTGGATGGAGCTCCAGGGACCTGGGGCAGAGCAAACCTGAGTACCATCCATGCCCCTTGCAGGCCTCTCCTGCTCTCTTCCTTTGAGTATCAAACCTAAGCCTACTATGCAGAGATCTCCTAATTGAAGACTTTTAAAGCATCAAGGCACTTTGGAAATCATCTCCTTCAGTTGTTCCTAACCTGGTGCCACAGAATCCTCGAAATCCAAATGCCCACCTAACTTGATTTGCAAATTGATTAAATAAAAGATGTGCTATTTATTTAAAAGTGCAACTAAATTAATTCCTGTGTTTTCTCATCATGTGCCTTGCTTTATCAACAGATTCTAAAAGCCTAACTATTATCATATGGGAGTGCATGATATCTTTTTAAGATTAAAAGTGTTCTTTATAGCCAGCATGCTATAGTTGATCTGATCCAATCCCTTTGGTTTACAGATGAGGAACAGGTAAGTGAAGTGACTTGCTCCGGGCCACTTTTTCCTTCCTAAAACCACCTTACAGGAGGACAATGACTACCAAATCTCAGTGATTGTGTCCTACTGGTCTCTCTTCCCGGTCACATGGTCCTGATAGGAACTGCATTTCCCAGCCTCCCTTGCAGTCAGGGCATCTATGTGACTAACGTGACTAAGTGCTCATAAATAGGATGTGCACAGAAGTGATATATGCAATACTTACTTAGAAGAAACTTTCTTGCCTTGAATTTGCTTTCTTCCTTTTAGCCTTTCCATTAGCCAGAATATGAATATGTCTATGAACCAGTTTTGATTTAGTAGACAAACCTAATACCCCAGGTGATGGGGGAGCAAGACAGTGATAGGAACTGAGGTCACTGAGTAACTAAATGGAGTATAACAGCCCTTCAGCCTAGATCGTGAAAGGTGTGGTCCATGTCACTCACTCTTTTATGCCACTGTGCTTTGTAGAGTATTTGTGATGATTGCTCCACCTTTACTTGTAACTTATACAGTGACCAGACATTTCATTTTCCTACCCTTTGAGGCATTAAGAGAGAGAGCTAAGGTCGTCAGTTTGTTTAATGCTAGATTAGTCTGTATAGTGCCTGACTGGGGAGTGGAGCTGGGGGAAAGCCAACTCTGTACTTTCAGATCAAGAGGGTAGATCTGGTTCATGTTATGAAAGTAAGCCATCGAGGTCTGATGCATATTTTAGGGGTCTCTATCACCTAACAAATATATTTTTTTAAATCCCCACCTATTTTATAATTCCTAGTGAAAGAATTATGTGAGCAGGAAGGGAAAAAATGACAACCATGCTATGCATTTCAGTGAAAATTATTCATACCTTGATAGGCAGATATTAATTTAAAATGCATTTGACATTATTAAAGTATTTTCACGTTGATTTTTTAAATTGCTTCTGCCATTTTCTTCTTTCTGCCATTTTCTTCTTTATGCTAATAGGTCTTCTGCTATATATGGGAAGAAAGAGAATTCAAAGTCACTTTGCTTTTCCTTGTTGAGGTCCCCACCTGACATTGCATCTAAACTCATATCCATTAGCAGCTGAGTTGAGAGATTAGGACCTCTAAGCCTCAGGGTCCCCCTGAGAAATAGGGTGTGCCTTGGGGACTCTCTCTTCCTAGGTACACAAAGGGCTGAGAAGAGTGCTATCAACCCTTCTGCCAGCCCCCAAAATAAGGTTCTCCCACCCAGATAGTGTACTCATGGCAAGTTCTATGGGACCCAAAGAGATAGGGAAGAAATGTTCACTCCCGCCTTCCTCTCCTTTTAGCCTGCAAAGCAAGACCCACCCATTCCTGTTTTGGAAAGTACCACCTCCTCCCCCGAGAGCATCTTCAAGGAAGAATAGATTAAATGAGGTTTACTACTCTCTGATTTTAAAATCTCATACTTCCATTATTTCTAATTGGAATATCTTTCCCTCCAGTGGGAAAACAAAATACCTTTTTCCCTGTCTGCCCTATCTACCTGAATCAGTGTTTTGAAAATGAAAGACAATATTGAACAATTTTGAAAGGCTGTAATGAGATAAATATTTAATAATTTGAAATATATTTCTTGTTAACAACCTGTTCATATTAATTTAAAGGTTGACTCAAATTAGCAATACCTTCAAATAAATGGCAGTTTAGGATAACATTAATTTATTGCTTTGCAGTAGTTACCAGGGGTATAAAAAACGTTTTCCTCACTAGACTCTGTCTTAAAACTAATCCTCATGCAGAGACAACTCTTTGACTAACTTTAATCATGACAGTTATTTTCCAGAATTTTAATTGTTGGCTCTTGCATAATAGGAGTTAACCTAAATCTCAGACCATATTATAGACTGACACAGTAAGTCTTGGCTAGACCAGTAGTAGTAGAACTTTTGATGGGACACTGGGTTGATGGCATCAAAAGTAAATATACTTTGGGTCAATCGTAAATACAAAGTTCCAGTTAATTTATTTTTAAGCTAATTCTCTCTATCTAATCCAGATACCAATTTAGATCATAGAAATCTCTTCCTTCCTTTTCTGGCAGAGGCAAAAAAATCAACATGACTTCTCTCCCTTCTATAATATAGTCAGACAAACCAATATATTTTTGAAAACCATACTCAGAGGTAGTCAAGTTTAGAGACAAGGCTTTATTGTAACCATTGATGATAAAGAGTGTAATAATTCATGCATTTATCTTCCTCCCATTGTTTGACCCCAAAATGTTAAACATAAACATGTGATGCTCCTTCTGGACAAATGAGATCTCAGGAAGCAGGATTGCTTTATGATCAAACTAAAACCTATTCAATAAAAAGTCTTAAATAAAGCTGTGGTTTAAAACCAGTCCAAAGCAATGACATATGATAAATGTTCCTTTTCAAAGATGCACATTATAATCAAATTATAAGGATAATTCAGCCCAATGCTTATGTTGTTCCTGGGTTCACCATTTACATTTTGAAACTTCATGTTGTGACTCAAAACTGATAAGAAATTAACCCATAAAAGGAAAAGAAACAGTATTGCTTTCCCTACCTCACACGGAGAGAAGGCTGGCTGCCTCTACTAACATCGAGCACACATGTGACACAGCTAAACGTGCGCTTCCAAAGAGGCTCTGGGAACTAATTCTAAACGATCGTTTTAGAAAAACATATTAAAGCATTTATTCTTCTCTTTGGGAGAAAACTCCAAATCCTCCATTTTTAGTCATCAAAAAATCCTCATTTCTGAAGTCAACAGTGAATACTGGGGAAGCGGCTGTGGCTCAATCAGTAGGGCTCCCGTTTACCATATGGGAGGCTCTGGGTTCGGTTCCCTGGGCCTCCTGGTGAAGGCAAGCCCGCCCGCACGGCATGGTTAGCTGACCCAGCGAGCACAAGCAGCAAAGGGGGGGGGGATAAATGAATAAATAAATAAAATCTTTAAAAAAAAAAAAAAAAACAGTGAATACTGAAGCAAACTACAAGGTAGTCTTAAAGGGAAAGTTTTGCTAAATCACTGTCACCACATAAATCAGGGTGGGCTCCACTTTGATGATTTGAGATCACTTAAATGAGGGTTTCCTCAAGGCCAGAGATTGGACCAGTTAGTGTTTCCAAGTTCCCAACAGATATTAATCAGAATTCAGGATAATCCTGGAAATTCTCAGCAATTCTTGAAAACATATATTATTCTTAAAATACTTTTGACATTCTTCATATTTAGCATCATAATCATTTTCCTCCTTATCATGGTGTCTAAAAAATTATTTAACTAATAAACATTAACCTGAATAGTGTTTTTACAAAGAGCTGTAGCCTATTAGCAGATATTCAAACACTGGAAAATACCGGTAAACATTATTGGGTAGTATTCCAATAACATCCGGATGTCCTGGAAAAGTTAATAGCACTACACAGAATCATAGTCTAAATTGCCAATTTAACATCTTATTTTGCTTCTAAAACTCACTCTTTCTTGGAATACCACTCATAGGATTTGTATAAAGTAAACTACACATAGAAATGTATTAATATTTATCTTATTTGCAAGAATGACTCACCATTCACAGCAGATTGGGCCATGAACTCATACTTAGCCTCAGCTACAAGCAAGCCTGACTAATTAGATTGTGACACTTCTCTCCTCTGTGTTCTTAACCAGGTTCTCAGAAATATCAACCTTCATCTCAGAACCCACGTGAACATTCACTGCTCCTGCATTCAACTTGCTGTCAGTGTATTCTGTCTACCCAGTGAAGTTCCTGTGTTGAGCTTTAAGCTTTGATTCTCACAAGAGAATCCTACTTTTTCCCCTTTCCTCAATTTCCTGGCAGATATTTCTGGGAATACAAAAAAAACACAAATTTCCTGAGAGATTTCAGGACAGAATTCCCATGCTAAAACACTAGGTCTGACAGAAAAAAGATCAGTGAAATAAAGCAGAGTTTCATAAAAGCATTTTGTTGTATTTTCAAGAATTACCCAGCAAAAAGAGTAGGAATATGGAACATGGCTCTTTGCCATCTCTTCCCTTAAAATCTCACACCGGCTCTCTGTTTCTCAATTCTCTTTGCTCCATATAGACATTATCTCCTTTCCCCAATACCAAATCCCCTGGGAGTTTAGTATGGTTTCAGCTCATTCCTGGTCACAAAACAGACACTGGCAAGGATGGGCCTAGAACAGGATGCTCCAGGGGTGCCTGGAGGTGGAGCTAATGCAGGCCCTCATCTCTGCTTTCAACCCCATAGCAGCTCCCCATCTATTGGCTTAACATATCTGTTTTTTTACCAAAAAGAATTTTTTGTTTGTTTAAAGAAACCGTTCTCCTGCTTAAAAAAGAAAAGGTCTGAAAATTGCTAACTCAGAGAGCCCTGTGAGGCCTTGGTGACCCCCAGAGGGGCAGATCTCTGGGAGACTGGATCAGTTTCAGACAAGACCTAAACTCCAGTGCAGGATGGGGCCACGGGAAAGTATTGCCCGGGACCGGGAAGCCAGCAAGAGCCAGCCTTCAAAGCCCAACTGAGGACTGAACCAGACCTTCTCCGTCTTTCTGGCCATACATAAGCACGTGTACCACTCAAGCAGACTGCGGGCAAAGCCAGAACGAGAAGGATCTGCAAACTCTCCATTGCTTTGTAAATATTTCCCCCCGCCCGCCCCTGCAAAAAAGCAAGTTTCACGTGATACTGTAAACACCTCCATAGAGATTGCAAACTGGGCAGGGCTTATTCTCTCCCCTCCTCCTCCTCTTCCTCCTCTTTGTCATCTTCCTCCTTCCATGCCTGTTGTGCTTCCCCTCCCCAGTGTCTTTCCTCCCACAGAAGCCTTGACATGGGTGTCCATCCACACACCATCTCTGCTTGTTCAGATCCATAGGCTTGAGCTGCCAGTGTTCCTGAAGTCATCTCCAATTCCCCTGAAAGCAGGGTGTTCCATCACTGCACATATTACCCTGCCTTTCATATAATACATTCTCAATATATATAAGAAATGAATTAAACTGCATTCCCCACTCCGCAAACACACATAATGGTTTTTATGTAGCCAGTTTGGAAAATAGGTTATTGACTAACCTACCAATAGAAGACCAAGCAATCATCCCAGAATATTTGTATTGCTTTGGGTCTTGATTGCAAGGGCATGCATGTTCTTATGCAAAAAAGGAAAAAGAAAAAAAAAAAAAAAAAAAAAAAAAGGGAAGGAAAGGAAAAGAAATAAAGAAAAGAAAACAAAAGAGAAAAGAGAAACAAAAAAGATCCCGGATTTTATTCAAGTGGAAAATGTTTCCATATTTTTCTCATAATTTCACATATGCTCATTTTATAAAGTTTTCGAATCTTCTGCTTAGCATTGTCAGAGAAAATCTCAACAAAAACCTGATAGCCCCTTAGGGTAGCAAATCCACAGGCGGTGTTAGCAACAAGCATGTAGGCTGGGGAACACTAAGTGTAGGGTTCAAGACCACACACCCTCATCACTTATCTTACCATCCTCCCTCTGTGACTGACAATGCTAGAGCTCCATAGCAGCAAGTGAAGTGGAGAATTGATTTATGGTGAATGGATTAGACTGCAGAAACATATGCACTGAATAATTCAAAATATCTGTCTTTGAATAAGTTGCAACTTTGGTGATAAAGAGATATAGAATGGAACAGTGGCTATGATCAAGGGCATGGGGGGCAGATAAGCCTGATTTGGAATCTTGGCTCTACCACTAGCTTTGTCACCCACTCTCTGCCTCAATTTTCCCCTCTGTAAAATGGGAATAATAATAAGTACCTTTAGGGTCATGACTAGTAGACAAGATACCTTGTCAGCTCTGTGAGAAGAGGGATCATGTCTTGTTTACAATTGTTTACCAAGTTCTTGACACATAGTAGGCACAAACTCCTCTGAAGTCACAGAGCAAGTGTTCATGAGGAGATACAAATGTCCTGATAAACATCGTGGAGGAATTCCCACATGGGAATACTAGATTTGATTGGAGAGACAGATCAGTGAAATAATGCAAAGTATCATAGTAGCATTTTCTTGTATTTTCAATCGGTACCCAACAAAAATACTAAGATCATGGGAAAAGGATGAATAAGTGAATAAATAAGGGGACTAGTTAAATCCCCTTATTTATTAACATAATGTTTGGTACATTAACTTAATAAATGGAAGCTTTAAATACCTGTTTTATAAAGATGATAACTTAACCAGAAGATCATGTGCGGCAGAGTCAGTGCTGTGTCTTTGGACAGTGTCTGGCTGATGTCTACATTTATCATTTTGCGTAAAGTAAAAGGACTTGACTTTTGGGCTATGCTGTCACTTCTGGAGGACATTTTATGAAGGGCTTTTCCCAAACTTAGCCATTGCATTTGAAGACTTCACAGGATTTTCCTTAGCCTGTAGAGAGCTAGGACATTCAGAAGAGTTTTGGAATAATTTATACTTAACCTCAAAATTCCAGAGGCTTATTTTCTAATTCATGCCCTACTACAACCTCTCCTTGGGCTGTTCACTCTTCCTCTTAACACAGTCCTCCTCCAGAGGGTTAAATGGAAGAGAGAGGAGGTGAAGTAGAGTCAAGGGACTTCCTTTTCTTCTGGGCTATTCTGGGCAATTTACTTCATCCTTTTGCAAAATATTTCCTGAGCACCTACCAAGTGAGGAGCCCTGAGAATACAATGGTAAACAAGACACAATTGCTGCCCATTACAAAGAGGTGATAATATCTTCTACAGTCGGATTTGGGGAAAGCTAAGGTAGGAGTGGTGGGATAGGAGAGGGCAGCTCTACTGCCTCCCAAGCATTGGCTGAGATTATGGGGCACTCATCTGCCCTTAAATTTCTCCCTCTTGGGCCAGACATGGGAAATATCACTATTTCATTAGAAAAGAGCTGCAAGAATCCTGAGGTCAGCCAGTAGGATGCTCCCTCCTTTAACAGATGTGGCACTGAAGTCCACAGGGATGAAGTGACGCACTCCACACTATAAAGCTGATTTGGAATAATACCAAAACCATCAGGCAAGTCCAAAACCAGACTCAAGGCCTGTTGGCTTCCATTCAGCACTAACTGAACCACGCGTGCCCCGCAGGCATCTGCCCTTTGGATTAGAACAGTCTCCAGAAAATAAATGACTTGGGAAGAACTCTTCATTCCAGCACTGCTGACACACCATCTCAGATGATTCCACACAGTTTGCCAGTTATCAGGAACACATTTCTGTTCTCACAAGCCTCAGAGGTTCCGAGTCACCTTCTCTTGGCAGCTGTCTAAGGCCACCTCACTGGGAGCCTGGCTTTAGTAACAAAACAGCTAACATCTATACAGTGTTTTTCTGATGTGCCCAGGAATGTTCTCAGAGCCCTTACGTATATTAACCTATTTGTTGCTCACAAAAACTTTTGAAGTAGTTAGGTACTACTACAGATCCCATTTTGCAACTAAGGGAACTGAAGCACAGAGAGGTTACGTAAATTCCCTGAAGTCACAGAGCAAGTTAGTGACAGAGCTAGAATTCAGACTCAGGCATTGAGGCCCAAGAGTCCATGCTCCTCACCACTAAACTATACTGACTCTTTCTTATTATCTACCGCCTCATAAAAACCACTCCAAAACCTAGGGCTTAAACACTGGGGGAACATACAGAAGAAATTGTCAATATACATAAAAGATAGCAGGTCTTATAGTGATGAAAGGTACAAAGCAAAAAAAAAATTTTTTTCTTATGATTTTTTGTTTTGTTTTGAGGGAGGTTTTGGATTGCAGAAGGATTGCAACAGACACAGGGGAGAATTACTGGTGTGTGGTGTCAGTTGTGGGGGGATGTGTGGGGATGGGTACACATCCTGGGGATGAATGTGTTCTTGTGGTCATGGGTTGTTGTCTCAGTGGGTGAAGACCCACACAATAACCAAAGGAATATTGAATTCCCATCCTGGGTAGTCCTGATACATTCTTCACAGAGTGGCAAGAATCCCTAGAGTACATGGACAGTGCCTAGCCAAGGAAGACAGATCAATACACCAGGCCCTTGATATTGATGCTTGTACCTATGAACCTTGTTCTTGTGAAATAGAAATTTAGCCTAGTAATATATATGTTGCCTAAGATTGCCTTCTGAAAGCCTCCTTGTTGCTCAAATGTGGCCTCTCTGTAAGCCAAACTCAGCATATAAACTCACTACCTCCCCATATCCCGCTCCCCCCACCCCCCCGGCGTGGGACATGATTCCTGGGGATAAGCCTCCTTGGCACTGAGGGATTATTACCAGGTTCCAACTAGCAATGCATTTTTGGAAAAAGACCTTGACCAAAAGGGGGAAATATTAAATACAAATGAGGTTTTATGGCTAAGAGATTTCAGAGTGAGTCAGGAGGTCATTCCAGAGGTTACACTTATGCAAGTCTCAGGAGGATCTCACTGACTGCCACAGTAAAGAGTACCTCCAGCAAGTGTGCTCCCGAGAGCTCTAGAGACATCTAGACACTATAGGCAAGGCACACAACCCCAGGAAATCGGTACCCCATCAGTAGGCCTTCCCTTGGAATATATGATAACCTATCTTCCCAGTGTTTCAGAGTTAGACTCATTTATAATTTTCCTACATATGAGTCTTCTACCTATTTTATTTGAACCTATAATTAGCACTACACCCATTAAATATGTCCCAGAAACTTAAATCTTCCAGCTGTTCATATGCTGATTGAGTCCTGAATCTCAGCAGAGTTGCAGCCAACACCTACTCTCCAGTTCATCGGACTCTCCTAGGACAACTAACAAAAGGATGATGATGGATAACTCCTATCCCAAGAAACAAAGAGTATCTACAACTGCAAGCAAGACATTCTATCCATCTGCCCCATAGGATCTAAGCCCCCTCTCAATCGGAAGCAGAGCAGGTATCACCACCCCAAAATCCTCAAGATTGAGGAATGAACAAACATAAGGGGCAAATGCAACTACAGACTAAAGTAGACTTATTATTATTCTAACAATAGAAGAACTTGTAACAGTGATATAAAGGCAGTGGCTACCAGAGGTTCTGAGGGGAGGGAGAAGGAAGAATAGGTATAACATGGGAACATTTTGGGGACATTGAAACTGTTCTGCATGATATTGCAATGACGGATACAAGCCATTATATATTTTTTCAAAACTTATAAAATTATGTGTTGTAAAGTGTAAACCATCATGTAAACTATAAACCATGCTTAGTAGCAGTGCTTCAATATGTGTTTATTAATCATAACAAATGAACCACACTAATGAAAGATGTTATTAATGGGGGAAAGTGAGGGAGGGGGAGGGGGTGAGGTATGTGGGAATCCCCTATATTTTTGACATAACATTTTTGTAATCTAAAGCTTCTTTAAAAATAAAGAAAAAATTTTCAGTTAAAAAAACAACAAAAATTCTTTTTGCTCACAATTCTGGGAGTGAGAAATTTGTACAGGGAAAATAGAAACAACAATTACTGTTTTACAAAGTCTGAGGCTTCAGCTGGGATGGTTCAATGATTTGACAGGAGCTCTATAATTGAGGCCTTGGTCCTCCTTCATGTGATCTTGCCACATGGCTCCCTTGGGCTTCCCAATAGCATGGTTGCCTCATAGTTCCAAGAGGGAGCATTCTAATGTATCTAGGCTTATCAAGCTTCTGCTACATCAAACCTGCTGATTGGCCAAAGCAAGTCTCATGACCAGCCTCAGAGCCAAGATGGGAGATGACTACATAAAGGCATGAACAGCAGGAGGCCTAGTTCACTGGGGGCCACCAAGGTGACATCTTAGGACAGTAGACATGTGGTAGAAGATCAGCTGATCTGGGGAACGGTCTCTGCTTCTTCATTTTTCCTTTCCTGCACCTCCTTTTATAAGAAACATGCCCTCTACAGGAAAATTCAGTGCATATTATTTTACAAATAGGGGAAACTGGCTTTCCAGCCTCATAAGCAGTTGTCATCATTGGACACAAAGGACAGCATCAGTTAATTCACACATTGGATTTGTTTTCACTTCATTTGAGGAGACCTGATTTAGATGAAATGCAGGATGCGGAATAGGTTAATGAAAAGTTTACTTGACAACAATAAATTTCTAGGACATTTCAAAACATACTAGATCAATTGTAACAGTTGCAGTGAATAAGCTAAAATAGAACCCAAAAAATCCTGTGTCTTTAGCAAGTTTGTCATTCGATAAAGCCTGATTGAAGAATCCATGCATAAAGAGTAAATGGCAGACTGGCGAAAAGTAAATCATGTAAAAATTTTCTTTAATAAAACTGGCCAGAGCTTGTTTTTTTTTAAAAAAAAAAAAAAAAAAAAAAAAAAAAAAAAAAAAAAGAGTAAATGGCAGATACTAAGAAGTGTAACAATAAATAGATAAACCAAATGCCAGTTTATTCAGACAACATTTTTTTAAATGAAGACACAGAGGAGAGACAATAAGAGATGCAGCAGACCAGAAAGCTGAGGTGGCACAAGAGATTGAGTGCCTCTCTCCCACTCTGGAAGGTCCCGGGATCAGTCCCAGTGCCGCCTAAAGAGAAGACAAGCAGACACAGAAGAACACACAGCGAATGGACACAAAGTGCAGATAACAAGTGTGTGTGTGGGGGGGGTGAATAAATTTTAAAATCTTTTTAAAAAATCACTGCTAGAAGCATCGTTTTGGGACATGAACTGCTAGTATGTGCGTCTATATTTATGAGTGTGAACTTGCATTTGTTCTATTCTAAAGTATAACTAAAGTTGCATGAGGTAATGTAAAACAAAGATGTAAAACAGAACACAAAATGATCTCTTTATGTTTAGAACTGACTTGTCCCTAAACAATCACACAGAGATATAAGTATACACCCTTCAAAATATAGAACAGTTGAGTTCAATTATGTTTACCTTCAGCCAGTTAGTTAGAAAAAGTTCACTTGGTGATGTCATTATGTCACGTTTGGGACTAAATACATCAAAAGACTCAGACAAAACGTGGCAGCCAGAAGTTCAGAGGCTGAAGGGATGTGATATATTTTTCAGAAAGCAGAAAGTATGGAGAAACTCAGCCATTTTCACCCATTAACTTTTCCAATGTGAGGATCCATTCTCAGCAAGCCCAAGGGCCTTGGACTCTGTACTTCTAGAAACAGAGATGTGTCAAAGTTCACAATGCCAGTTTTCTACAGTTCAAATAAGAGGGGCCGAAACTATATAAAGAATGAGGGAATTTTTAAGGTTTCTCTAGTTTTCTCCCATGTACCTACACAAAGCTCTTTGGTAAGTTCTGAGTACTTTGGAGACTTTTAATTCATACCTATTGGGAAATGTGATAACCCTTTACCCGGGTATAGCAATTTACACTGTACAAAATGCTTCCATGTACTTCATCTACATGGCAACATAAGATATCCCCTGGAAAAGTCTCCCCCCAGAATCAAATAATAAAGGACAAATTCCACTTGCTTGGAACTCTGGGGGGATGATAGAGAGTAGAGAAGGACTCCACAAATGCTGAATCAAAGAAAAAGAAAAAACAAACTCCAAGTTCAGATTTTCTTCCCAGACCCCTCCCCCTCACTTGGGCCCATGCAGCTTGGAAGTTGTGCAGAGGCAGCATGGCCTGGGTCCCTCCTGCCATGGATGCAGACTACAGAGCCACTCACAGCAGCAAGTTAGAACCCCACACATATCCAGGCACAGAGACCTAAGTTTGCAGGGGCCCAGAGTGGAGCACAAGCCACTGAAGAGTAACACTTACAAAGGAGCCACCAGGTAAAAGAAAAAAAAGGGAGGAGACTGTGCCAGAACTGTACACATACTCAATCCAGTCTCTCTTGGCTGGGCCACCTAAATGGAAAATAGAATTTGCTGGATTGACAAATTGTTCTGGACAGACCCCATCTGGATCCACAGAGTGGGATATCCTAACAGGGAATAAATCAAAAACAGAAAAGCCACACAGAAAAAAAGGGAGGAGGGGAAAGCTGAATTGCTGTGAGACAGGACAGGTCCCCAAACTTAAAAGTATAAAGAAAAGGGGGCACTGAGAGAGTGAGACAATTTAAACAAATCATAGGAGTTAGGGAGAAAATTCTGCACAAAAATGAACAGAATAGATCAAGAAGAGTCCCAGAGAAGGAACAGAGGAAAGAAAGCTTTCTCCTAGAGGTGAAACAATTGGACAAAACATGCAATCTTAAAAATAATACTGCATATTCAGGGCAAGAATCAGATGAAAAAGAGCTGAGAAAATCTGAAGTTAAACACGAGCTACTCTAAAGATCCAGAATAAATGTGACCAAGCATCAAAAAAGAGCCTGAACACAAAACTAATCAACAATAAAACCCTAGACAAGAGGGAGAAACTGACATTCAGAGTTAACTCATCAAAATAATCAGATGTCCAAACATCAACAAACAATTACAAGCCATACTGAAAAACAGGAAGATATGCTTCATTCAAGTGAGCAAATTAAAACTTCAGAGGAGACACAGAATTTGGAACAACTAGTCAAAGAAGCTCAAACAAATCTCCTAAATCAATTCAAGGAGATGAAGGAAAATATGGACATAGAACTAAATGATATTAAATAGACAATGTGTGATCATAAAGAAGAATTTGAAAGTATAAAAATAAACATAACAGAAATTATGGGGATGACAGACACAATAGAGATTTAAAAATGTACTAAAGGCATACAACAGCAGGTTTGAACAGGCAGAAGAAAGAATCAGTGAACTAGAAAATAGAACAATTGAAATCATATAGTCAGAAGAACAGATAGAAAAGAGAATAGAAAAAGATGAGCAGTGCCTCAGGGATTTAAGTGACAGCATGAAAAGCACAAACATATGCATCATGGTTGTCCCAGAATGAGAAAGGAAAAGGGGCAGAAAGAATATTTGAGGAAATTTCACAAAATTTCCCCCAACTCTTCTGAAAGACATGTCCAAGAAGTGCAATGTACTCCAAACAGAATACAATCCTAATAGACCTACTCCAAGACAGAATAAATCCTAATAGACCTACTCCAAGTCACATACTAATCAGAATGTCAAATGCCAAAGATAAAGAGAGAATTCTGAAAGCAGCAAGAGAAAAGTGATTTGTAACATACAAGGGATCCTCAATAAGACTAAGTGCTGATTTCTGAGCAGAAACCACGGAGGCAAGAAGGCAGTGTTATAATATATTTAAGGTACTGAAAGAGAAAAACTGAGCCAAAAATTCTTTATCTGGCAAAACTCTCCTTCAAAAATAAGGAAGAGTTTTAAATATTCACAAATAAACAAAAACTGAGAGAGTTCATCAACAAAAGACCAGCCCCACAAGAATTACTAAAGGGAGTTTTGCAGGTTGAAAGGAAGACAGGAGAGAGTGGCTTGGAATAGTGTAAAGAAATGAAGATCTGCAGTAAAGATAACTAAAAGGGTAAATACAAAACCCAATAATATTGTATTATCAATATACAATTCTACACTTTAATTCCTATAATAGTCAGAATACAATTGAACAAGAAAAAGCCATATATCCTGATAATGGTCATGCAAAATATAAAGAGGTAATATGGGATGAAAACAACGTACAGAGGGGAAACAGAGGAATATGAGAGCAAAGAACATGTATGCAATTGAAGGTAAGTTGGAATCTTTTCAAATTAGTAGGGTTATAGATTCAGGCTTTGTAATACAACCTCACAGTAGCCACAAAATATACAGAAACAGAAGTGAGAATGGGATCAGTCAGATACATCACAAAAGATTTTTTTAAAAATATGCAGAAAAGAAGGTTGTATTAGAGGGAAAGAGAGACAAAAAAAGATATTACATAAAAACCAAAGGTGAAAATGGCAGAAGTCCTGCCTTTATAGTAATACCACTGAATGTTAATGGATTAAACTCTCCAACCAAAAGACGCAGATTGACAGAATGGATTTAAAAAAGCATGATCCAACTCTATGTTGTGTAAAAGAGACTCATCTAAGATCCAAAGACACAAATAGGTTGAAAGTGAAAGGATGGGAAAAGATATTCCATGCCAATAATAGCCACAAAAGACTTAGGGTAGCTATACTAATATCGGACAAAATAGACTTTAAGTCAACTGCTATTATAAGAGACAAAGAAGGATACTATATATAAATAAAAAGATCAATCCACCATACAATCATAAATATTTATACACCTAACCATGGTGCCCCAAAATACATGAGGCAAACATTGGCAAAAGTGAGGGGAGAAATAGACACCTCTACAATGATAGTTGGAGATTTCAATTTACTATTCTTATTTTTTAAAAATAGAACATCTAGACAGAAGATCAATAAGGAAACAGAGAACTTGAATAATATGATAAATGAACTAGACCTAACAGACATATACAGAACACTGCGTCCCCAAAACAACAGGATATATATTCTTCTCAAGGGCACATGGGTCATTCTCCTGGATAGACCACATGTTGGTAACAAAGAAGTTTCAAATTTAAAATGATTGCAAGTATACAAAGATTCTTCTCTGACTATAAATGGAATGATGCTGGAAATCAATAACAGGCAAAGAAGTGGAAAATCCACAAATATATAGAAGATAAATAACACACTCAAACAATCAATGGGTCAGAAAACTACAAGGGAAATCAGTAAATATCTTGAAACTAATGAAAATGAGAACAACATATCAATACTTACGGGATGCAGCAAAGACAGTGCTGAGAGGGAAATTTATAGTCTTAAACACTAAAATGAAAAAGAAGAAGCCCAAATAAAAAACTGCACCCCTGGAGGAACTAGAAAAATAATAGCAAACTGATACCAAAAACAAGCAGAAAGAAAGCAAAAGATTAGTGCAGAAATAAATTGAGAATTAAAAAAACAATAGAGAACATGAACAAAACCAAAAGTTGGCTCCTTGAAAAGATCAATAAAATGCAAAACTTTAGCTAGACTGACAAAGAAAAACAAAGAGAAGACACAAATAAATAAAACCAGAAATGAGAGGGGGGACAATACTACTGACCCCCCCACACACACACAAACAAAAAAAAACCATGATCATAAGAGGAATACTATGGACAACTGTGTGCTAACAAATTAGAAAGCCTACATGCAAATGGACAAATTCCCAGACATACACAAACAACCTACACTGACTCTAGAAGAAATAGAAAACCTCAACAGATCAATTACAAGTAAAGAGATTGAATTAGTCACCCAAAACCTCCCAAAGAAAAGCCCAGGACTAAATACCTTCACAGGGAAATTCTACCAAACATTCCAAAAAGAATTAATACCAATCCTGCTCAAACTCTTCCAAAAAATTGAACAGGAGGGAAAACTACCTATATTATTCTGAGACCAATGTCACCCTAATACCAAAGCCAGATAAATATACAACAACAAAATAAATTTACAGATCAATTTTACTTGTGAATACAGATGTAAAAATCCTCAATAAAATATTTGGGAATCGTATCCAACAGCACATTAAAAGATATCATATACACAATGATCAAGTGGGTTTTATCCCAGATATGCATGGGAGGTTCAACATAAGAAAACTAATTAAAAACTAACAATAGATCTTCCGTATGATCCAGCAATTCCACTGCTGGGTATATACCCAGAAGAGCTGAAAGCAAAGACACAAACAGATATATGCACACCAATGTTCATAGCAGCATTGTTCACCATTGCCAAAAGTTGGGATCAGTCCCGGTGCCCATCAACAGACGAATGGATAAGCAAAATGTGGTACATACATACAATGGAATATTACTCAACTGTTAGAAGGAACAAAGTGCTAACACATGGAATAACGTGGATGAATCTTGAAGACCTTATGTTGAGTGAAGCAAGCCAGGCACTGAAGGATGAACAGTATATGACCTCACTGATCTGAACTGAGGAAAGTGAGCAGTCTCTGAGAACCATTGTCTGAAAGATAGGTTAACAAGGGAGAGTAAGAGAAGAGCAGGCTTTGAGCCATCACCCATATGGACATAATCTATGGTAAAGGGATAGAGTGTGGTTGCATGTTGGGGGATGGGGCAGATGAGTGATGGTGTTCCTGGGTTTGGTGGTGCAGCACTGGCGGGTGGGTGGATTAGGAAGGGCAGGTTCAAATTCCCAGGGTATGTAACTGTGAATCTTGTCATTCCATGGGTCGGGATAGGGTGGTATCATGGGCCCTGGGGGGCTGGGGGGAAGGGAACAGTCAAGATCTAATGGGGTATTTGGTGGTCATGGGGAAGGTTTTTCATTACCTTACAGTAATGGACACAGGACATGGTAAATAACATCAAAATTATTAAACTGTATCATCTAAACTGTAAACTATACTGTAAATCATTGACAATGTTTAGTTGCTATATTTTGCTTTCTGCATAACAGTTATAACAATGCCAACATCCAAAAAAAAGGGGGGGGATTAATATGGGGTGGGGAAGGGGGGGTGGTTTGGTATCTGGGAGTCTCTGGCACTCCGTGTGTGACTTTGCTGTGACCTAAAACTTCTTTGAAAATTAAATGAAAAATTGGGGGACAATGGGGATTGAGAGGGGGAAGGTGTCACGGCACACCGGACACCCGATAACACAGTGGTAAAAGGAAGGAAAAACAAAAGAAAAGAGAAAGAAAAAAAAAAAAAGAATAAATATATATATGTATATATATATATATATATATTTTTTAAAGGCATTTCCTTTGCTTTTTTGCCTTTTTTTTTTTTTGAATGTCCCAATCCGCTAATTATATTTTGTTTTTGTTTTTTTTGTTTGTTTGATTATTTGCTTTTTTTTTTTTCCCCCTGAGTTTCCTTATGGTTGTCTCTTGCATGTAAGCTTATCATAGCTGTTTCTTTTTCCTAGTAAGTGTATTTGATTATTTTATGGACTACATGTTCATGGAGGATTTGGATCACAGAAGGGTTACAATGGGTACTGCAGGGGATTATTGGTGGAGGGTGTCTGGGAGGGGGGTTTCATGGGAATTAGTTCATCCGAATATACATGAAAGATATACAAAATCATTCAAAAGATCAAAAGATGGGGCATGGTCACGATCTGTGGACAATCACACAATAAATGAGGGAATCAGAATTCCTAGCCTGGAGAGCTCTGCCACAGTCTCCAAGGGAGCAGCAATAGTCCTCTGAGTGCAGGGTCAGTGTCTGTCAAAAGAGGATGACCCACTTATGTGTTCTTTTTATTGATGACTACTCTTGTGAGTCTTTGCTCTTGTAACTGAGACTTAGCTTGCTGTTGTGGGGTGCCTAAGGGTTGCCACCTGAGAGCCTCCTTGTTGCTCAAATGTGGCCTCTCTCTAAGCCAAACTCAGCATATGATTGTATTACCTTCCCCCCAACGTGGGACGTGACTCCCAGGGATGAGCCTCCCTGGCAACGAGGGATTAATACCAAGTGCAACACAACTGGAAAAAGACCTTGAATAAAAGGGGGAAAAGGTAAAGACAAATGAGTTCAAGTGGCTAAGAGACTTCAAAGAGAGTCGGGAGGTCATCCCAGAGGTAACTCTTACGCACACCTCAGTAGGAGCTCATAGAACATCTAAGTGCCTATCACCTCACACAGAGGGGCTCCTGAGAGCTCTGGAGACACCCAGTTCCTATATAAGGGGGGATAGCCCCAGAGACTGATGCCTTATCAGTGGGCTCTATTTTGGAATCTGTGCTCCTGAGAGTGACAGAGTTGGACTCAAATAAGTCCTCCCTGCACATGGTTCATCAGTCCCTTCTATTCAAACCTATATGTGATGCTGAAGTTTTTAGGTATATTTCCAGAGACTGGAGCCTCTGGCCTACCTATGTGCCAGGTGTGCATGGAATCTCGGTGGAGCTGCAACTCCTACCCTACAGCTCAATGGACTCATCCAAGTCACCTGGCGAGGAGACAACAATGGGCAATGGCCATCCCAGGGAATGGAGAGGGCCTGCATCTGCAGGAAGGATCATCCCACCCACCATATCCATGGGATATAAGCCCTCTCTCACTTGGAGGTGGAGTGGACATCACCATCCCAGTCCCCTCAGAATTGGGGGAAGAACTTTGGACTAGAGTGGACTTGATGGTATTCTGTTGTACACATATGGTGATTCTAGCAATGGAAGAGATTATAACAATGAGGTGGAGCCAGTGGCCACTTGACACTTTTGGGGCAGGGAGGGGATGAGCAGTTGAAATACAGGGGCTTCTTTGGGATTCGGAGGTTGTCCTGAGTACCATTGTGGCAACGGATGTAGGCCATTTTAAATCAGCACACACCACTCAGAACTGTGTGGGAGAGAGTGTGGTCTACGATGTGAACTGTGGTCTATGGTTGGTGGCAAGGCCCCAGGATGTGTAAGTCCATTGAGGGTGGTGGGCCACACTTGTGGGAGATGTTTGTGTGGGATGTGGTGGGAGATGTGGGAGGTGGGCAACATGGGAATCCCAGTGGGTTCCGTGTAATATTTTAGGTAATCTAAGCACCTCTTAAAATATGTTTATATATATATATAAATAACATTTTTGTAAGCAAATGCACATATATGCATATATATTTATATATCATTTTATAAATAGTGGTATGTATTGTGAAAATTTTGATTTTTACCCACAATAAAAATAAATTAATTTAAAAAAAAAAGAAAACTAATTAATATAATACACATTAACAAAATGAAGGGGGAAAAAAACCACATGATCATCTCAACTGATGCAGAATAGGTATTTGACAAAATTCAGCATACTTTTTTGGTAAAATCACTTAGAAAGATAAAAATAAATGGAAACTTTCTCAGCATGATAAAGGGCATATATGAAAACCCCATTGCTAATATCATACTTCATGGTGAAAGACTGAAAACTTTCCCTCTAAGATCTGGAAAAAGACAAGGATACCCAGTGTGACCACTGTTATTCAACATTGTACTGGAGGTTCTAGCTAAGGCAATTAAGGCAAGAGAAAGAAATAAAAGGCATCCAAATTGGAAAGGAAAAAGTAAAACTTTCAGTATTTGCAGACGACATGATTCTATATACAGAAAGTCCTGAAAAATCTACAACAAAGCTACTAGAGCGAGTAAATGAATTTAGCAAAGTGATGAAGTAAAATAACAACATGCAAAAATTACTAGTGTTTCTATACACTAGTAATGAGTAATCTGAGGAGAAAAAATCAAGAAAAAAAATCCATTTATGATAGCCACTAAAGAATCAAATATCTAGATATAAATTTAACCAAGGAAGCAAAGGACTTATGCATGAAAAACTAAAAAACTTTACTAAAAGAAACCAAAGAAGATCAAAATAAATGGAAGGATATTCTGTGCTTATGGATTGGTAGACTAAATATTGTTAAGATGTCAATTCTACCCAAAATGATTTACAGACACAGATTCAACACAATCCCAATCAAAATCCCTACAGCCCCAGGGATAAGCCTCCCTGGCACTGAGGGATTATTACCAAGCATTAATCAGCAATGCATTTAGGAAAAAGACCTTGAACGAAAAGGGGAAATATTAAATGAATAAAACAGAGATTTTAGGGTTAAGAGATTTCAAAGTAAGTCAGGAGATAATTTTGGAGATTACATTTATGCAGGTCTCGGACTTTTTTCACAAACAGTAAACAAAGCCTCAAACAAAAGTAATCTCGAGGGTTCTAGGGAAGTCCAGACACAATAGGTAAGCCACACAGCCTCAAGAAATCAACAACCGCTTACTGGGGCCCTATTTTGGAATATATGAAAATCTATTTCCCCAGTATAACTTAGCTATACTCATTTATAATTCCCATAATCATGATTCTTCTACTCCTTTTATTTGAACTATAATTTTCAATGTTCTTGTTAAATATATTTCTCAGAGCCTTGAATCTTCAGATTGTTCCTAAGCTAGTTGAGCCCTGAAACCCAGCAGAGTTGCAGTCAACTCCTACTCTCCAGTTCTTAGGGCCTGCCATGAACAGCTAGCAAAACAATGATGATAGACAAGTCCCATCCTAAAAACAAGGAGTATCTTCAACTGCAAGCAAAACAATTCCTTTCCTCTTCCCCATAATACCTAAGTCCTCTCTTAGCCTGAAGTGGTCAGAGTGGACATCATCCCAAATCCCTCAAGATTAAGGAATGAACAAAAATAAGAGGGGAGTGTAACTATGGACCAAAGCAAATGTATTGTTATTGTAGTTATTGTCTTGTATTAATGGAGTAACTTGTAACATTGATATAAAAATATTTTATGAAAAGAATAATTGTTAATTTTTTAAAAATCTCAACAGCCTACTTTGCAGAAATGGAGAAGCCAATTATCAAATTTATAATTACTCAATGGGAGAAAATATTTGGAAACCACATATATGATAAGGATTTAATATCCAGAATATGTGAAGAAATCCTATAATGCAACAATAAAAAGACAAACAACCCAATTAAAAAATGAGCAAAATACTTGAATAGACATTTCCCAAATAGCCAAAACCATCTTGAAAAAGAATGAAGTTGGAGGAATCACACTTCCTGACTTCAAAGTTTATTACAAAGTTACAGTGGTCAAAACAGCAGGTAGTGGCACAAGGATAGATATATAGACAAATGGAATCAAACAGAGTTCAGAAATAGACCCTCACATCTATGGTCAATCGATTTTTTTTTAAGGAGGTACCAAGGATTGAACCTAGGACCTTGTACATGGGAAGCAGGCACTCAACCACGGAGCTGCATCTGCTCCCCAATGGGAGTTGGTTTTTTCATTTGTTTGTTTGTTTGTTGAGATACCAGGGATCAAACCCAGGATCTCGTACATGGGAAGCAGGTACCCAACCACTTGAGCTACATCTGCTCCTACCAACTGATTTTTGACAAGGCTGCCAAGTCCATCAATTGGGAAAGAACAGTCTCTTCAACAAATGGTGCTGGAAGAACTGGATATCCATATGCAAAAGAATGAAGTAGGACCCTAGCTCACAATACTTATAAAGATTAAGTCAAAATGGATCAAAGACCTAAACATAAGAACCAGAGCTATATTGTATCTTCTAGGACTCCTTGTGTGTCCTAGGAGAAAATGTAGGGAAGCATGTTCAGAATCTTGTGTTAGGCAATGGTTTCTTAGACTCTATACCTAAAGTACAAGCAACAAAAGAAAAATTAGATAAATGGGATTTCATCAAAATTAAAAACTTTCCTGCAAAGGACTTCATCACAAAAGCGAAAAGACAAGTTACTCAATGGGAGAAAATATTTGGAAACCACATATATGATAAGGATTTAATATCCAGAATATATGAAGAAATCCTATAATGCAACAATAAAAAGACAAACAACCCAATTAAAAAATGAGCAAAATACTTGAATAGACATTTCCCCAAAGAGGACACACAAATGGCTTAAAAGCACATGAAAAGATGTTTAAATCATTAGCTTTTAGGGAAATGCAAATCAAAACCACAATGAAATACCATTTCACTCCCACTAGAATGGCTACTGTTTTCATTTCCTAGGCTGCTTAAAGTAGATACCATGACATGGGTTGACTTAAACAATGGGAATTTATTAGCTTACAGTTTGAGGATGAGAAAATGTCCAAATCACGGCATCAGCAAAGCAATGCTTTCTTCGCAAAGACCAGCTGCCAGCAATCCTTGGCTCCTCTGCCACATTGCAAGACAATGTCTCTCCCTTGTCTTCTGGGCTCTGTTGATTTCAGCTTCTTGCTTCTGTGCTTTCTCACTCTTCATCTGAATTTCATTCTCTTATAAACTCCAGTAAGATGATTATGACCCATTCTGATTGAGGTGGGTCACATCTTAACTGAAGTGGCTTCATCAAAATATCCTAGTCACTATGGATTTACACCCACAGGAATGAATTAGATTTAAAAGCATGTTTTTTCTGGGGTACATACAGCTTCAAACTACCACAACTGCTATTTTTTTAAAAACCCAGAAAATTACAAGTGCTAGAGAAGATGTGGAGAAATAAGAACACTCATTCATTGATGGTGTGAATGTAAAGTGGTATAGCTGTTGTGGAAAATATTTTGGCAGTTCCTCAGAAAGTTAGGTATAGGATTACCATATATACCTCTACTAGGTATATACCCAAAAGAATTGAAAGCAGAGGCTCAAACAGATATTTGCACATGTTTTTCATAGTAGCATTATTCACAATTGTTAAAAGATGGAAGCAACCCAAGTGTCCATCAACCAATGAATGGATAAACAAAATGTGGTATATACATACAATGGACTATTATTTAGCATTAATGGTTCATGCAACAATATAGATGAACCTTGAAGGTATCATGTTGAGTGGAACAAGCCAGACACAAAAGGACAAATACTGTATGATCTCACCAATATGAAATAATTAGAATAAGCAAACTCATAAAGTTCGAATCTAGACTATAGGTTACCAGGGGGCTGGATTGG
This sequence comes from Tolypeutes matacus, assembly GCA_026826555.1. Taxonomy (NCBI): domain Eukaryota; kingdom Metazoa; phylum Chordata; class Mammalia; order Cingulata; family Chlamyphoridae; genus Tolypeutes; species Tolypeutes matacus. The sequence continues at coordinate 13,006,605 of JAKSZT010053769.1, read as the reverse complement.
GAGTAGGGAATGGGGAATTAATGCTTAATTTGTACCAAATTTCTATTTAGGTTGATTGTAAAGTGTTAGAAATGGATGGTAGTGATGGTAGCACAACATTGTGAATGTATTTAATTATATACAACATTGTGAGTGAATTATATATGTGAATGTGGTTAAAGTGGAAAATTTAGGTCATATATATGTTACTAGAAAAAAAAATTAAAAGATAAAACATAATACTGTATAACACAATGAATCTGACTAAATGATGGACTATAGTTAATAGTACAATTATAAAAATGTTCTTTCATGAATTGTAATAAATTTCTCACACTAATGCAAGGTGTTAATAATAGGGTGGTATCTGGGGAAAAATACACCCTAGTGTAATTATGGAGTATAGTTAATAGTGCAATTATAATATTCTTTCTCAGTTGTAACAAAGGTATCACATTAACGCAAAGTTTAATAAAAGGGAGGGTATATGGAAACACTGTATTGTTACATGATTTTTCTGTAAACCTACAACTTTTCTCATTAAAATTTTTTAAAAAATAAAAAGATCTTTCCCATTGCTGAAAACCTCTTGACTCAACATATTTAGTCAACTGGCATATTTAGTCAATTCTCCATATCCATGGCAATGGGGACAAATATTGTTTGAAAAGATGGAATCTTCTGAAGTAAGAACCTTACAGTGCAGTATGTTCTACAGCTGAATGGGGAAAACGGCATGCAATGTTTTGATCTCATCTCTGCCTCTAGCTGTGTGACTTGAGGCAAGTTGAATTAGCGTGACTACTCATATCTCTGACAACTCTAAGATTCATAGTCCCTGACCTCTTTGAGTCAATATTTTTTCATCAGTACAGAAAGTTTCAACAGGTCTCAGTCCCATTCAGAGCCTAAGATTCTATGATAGTTATGTTTCCTACATCTTCTTTGAGTCATGGTAGAGATAACCCATACCCCTTAAGCCGTCTAGAAATAACTGCTACCAAGATGTTTTCCTTCTTTGAAAAGTTATCTAGATGAGAAGTTCACAGAGAAAAGGGGAGGGAATTGTCTTAGTTGCCAGGGCTGCTCTGACAAATACCACCCAATGGGTTGGCTCAAACAACAGGAATTTATTGTCTCATGATTTGGAGTGCTGGAAGTCCAACATCAAGGTCTTGGCAGGGCTGGCTTTCTCACAGAGTCTGTTAGCCTTTTGGCACTCCTCCATCACATGGAGAGCTCTCTCATCTTGGTGTCCGCTCCCCTGTTTTCCACTGACTTCTGGCTTCTACTGACTGACTGCATCCAACTTTCCTCTGCCTTGTAAAGACTCCAGGCCTAGGGATTAAGGCTTAGTCTGACCTCATCTAAATTGGATCCTCCAAGATCCTAGTCACAAATGAGTCCACACCTTAACTAATAATAACATCTTCAACTGTCTCATTTACAAATGGATTCACATCCATAGGAACATGGATTACAACTTGAACGTGTCTTTTCTGAGGGATATGATTTCGTTCCCAACAGGAGTTTAATCTCTAAGCACCCATCCCATTAGTTACCTTGTGCATGCTATCTCACTCAATTCAAGCCTCACAGTCACCCTGTGGGGCAGGCATTATTATTTTTATATTAGAGACAAGGAAAAGAAGGTACAGAGAAATGACTTTGCACAAGTCACGAAGCTACTATTGGCAGAGCAAGGGTTCGAATTCAGGCCTGTTTGCCTTCAAAGCCCCTGTACACCTGACATTGAGCTATTTTGGCAATAGACAAGCTAAGGATCAGGGATGAAACACAGTCCCTACATAACAGGAGTTATGCGAAGAGGTGAAATCCTCAGGTAATGAGTAGTGACAGTATTGAAAGAATATAAATTTTATGGTGCAGAATTTCCACAAGAAAATGCTCTCATGGGGAAAGGGCATTAAACTGGGAGGCAAAAGAACAGATGTTCTGGTCCTGGCTATTTTGATGTTAGAGGATAAACATTTTTAGATGTCATGCTCTAAAGAAGTAGTAATTCTGCACACAAGATAGAAAATAAAAACAATAATAATAGCAGCTGACATTCTCAGGGTGGCTTGCGGGTGCTGAGTACTGTTTGGGGTACTATACATGGCATGGCCCCATTTTCATCTTTACAATAACCCTAAGAGGGGGACATATGCTTATCCTCATTTTACACATGAGAAAACAGAAGCACATGAAAGTGATGTGGCTGTCCATGACTACAGGGTAAGTGGCAGAGCCAGGATGGGTCTGATTTCAGTGCCCAAGCTCTGAGCCATCGTTGTTAGCACACAAGGCACATCTATATGTGGCTAGATAAACATTTAGAAATGCAAATCCAAAGAGCAGATTTGGAAAGACAGACTTCAATGAAACACCAGATGCTCAACCAAGAGAAAATCCTACATAGTGTCATTACTGTACTTTTCAACTTCCTTCCAGAACTGGCTCTGTTATAAGTTACACTTGAGTGTCTGAACATTTTTATCAGAGTAGCCCATATGGTCACATACACCTACACTTAACCAAAACCCAACAAGAGTGGCTTAACTGAATTGAGGTCTATTTTCCTCAGAGAACAGTCAGCCCAGTGCTGTAAGGTTGCCACACTGCCACCAGGACCTGGGCTCCTCTTGCTTTTCCAAGCTGCTGCCCTTAGAGTGGTGCTTTCATCTACCTGTGTTAAAGATGGCTGCTGCATTTCCCTGCTCTGGCCAATACTTAGTGGCTAGCCATGTGTCACTATGTAAGTTTAAATTAATTTAAATCTTATCAAATTAAAAATTCAGTTCCTCAGTCACAACAGCCACATTTCCAGTGCTCAGTAGTGACACAGGGCTAGTTGATACTACACTGGACAGTGCAGATACAGCATTCTTCCATCATTGCAGAAAGTTCTATTTGAACATCTCTGCTCTGAGCATCATACCTGCAGGCTGGGCCGGAAGATGAGGGAGGGAAGAAAAAACCGAGTGCCAGCTGAGACTGTTCCTTTATAAGAACACTTTCATTTCTACTGAGTGTATTTAACAGTAGATTAAAGTCCTTACCCAGTAGAAATTTGATTTCATCTAATTGGTTAGAATTATGTCACTTCACCACCCCTAGGTGCAAGGGAGCTTTGTTAGCTTGGCCCTATTGCTGCCCTGAACTAAAGTGGGATCTGTGAGTAAGGAAGAGGAACGAATATATCGTTCATTAGGTAACTAGGAGGCTTTGCCACCCTTGGCATCATATGTGAGCAGTGCTTTAAATTATGCCTGGGTTTACCAATACAGAATGGACAAACCAGGAAGTAAACATTTTTCCTTGCACATATTTGGGGCCCTGGGTGTACAAAGATAGTAAGTCAATTATTGGTAGCTCTTGAACCCTGCAGTCTTCACCAGTTGAAGCAAGATGACAGACTACAGTGGGCCACAGCAGTGGGGAGGGTCACTGTGTGGGGTAAAGGTTGCCTAAGGTCCTCTCATCCCCTCACCCTGGGCTCACAATGTGGGTAGGGCCTCTACAGGGGCAGCTGCCAGCTTCTCTGAGGCTTCCACATTATCGCTTCCTTTAGCGTACCTCCTTGAGGGCTTTCCTAAGCAGATGGGCATTTTAACTGGGCTCTGGCTTCAGGTAACACGGGAGGGTTTGCCTAATAGCAGAGAAAAGGTCAGCAGATAACTTTCAGGTCCCCAGCTGATAAAGCTCTGGACCCCACGGTAATGAAAACAGGTTTTAATGGCATGAAAATGGAAGTATGAACAACTGGCAGGCTGAACAGCACACAGGGAGTGTCTTGGGCAGCTGACAGGGAAGAGGTGGGGCTGTGGTTGGGAGAATACAAATAAACTTAGCCTTCAACTGTTTGTCTCTGGCCAGCCCCATAGGAAAATCCAAAATAACTTTACATAAATATGTGAAGACAAAAGGCATATTATTGCCACTCCCCCTCTGTCTGACTCCAGTCTTTGACAAAATGCTTGTTTTGCTGTAGATAGAATGAAAGGATGACTTAGTTTGAAAGGCCTCCGGAGACAAGGAGAACAATTTGTTTGCCCCTAAGTCATCTTCCATGAGTAAATTTAATGATGATATTTAGTTATTTCATCTCAACCACCAGATGTAAACCCATCCTCAAAAAGACATCTGGAGGCTGGCACATCTAACTGGTACATCATATCAGCGATCACATAGACAGTGATTTATAAATGAAGAGATAGCAAAGAGGATTTTCTGAAAAAACATTCAGAAAATAAAATCTACTGATACTTAGGTCTATAAGTAAATACATACCGGGCCCTGAAAGTGTGATTCAGTGTGGGTCTTGGATAGGGAGAGGAAGAGAAGAGTAACCTGCTGATTTGTGCTTCAAACTTCCCAAACGTGAAGAACATGAAACACTCAGCTATCCTTGAAGACAGAGGAGCCCCATTACTAAAGCTTAGACCTATGGCCAGGGTTGCATTTGCTAAAGAAGGTAAAGAATTGATTCAATTATCCAGGTCATCCTGGATAAGTAGCTCTTTCAATTCTCCACTTTGTCATTGCATCCAGGCTATGTAAAAATAACTCTGATGGTATAATTTTTTTCATAGGAATTACTGACATACAGAAAACAACCCCTCTCATTTTTGGTGGAAGTTCACAAGCTACAATCCCTTCCTGTGATAAAGTTCAATCAAGGACTCTGTGTTAGAAATCGCATCAGCTTTCCCTGTCTCCACACTTTTCAAGGCACTCCAGAAAGTCAAGATCTTGAATTTGGGATCTACTTCTGAAAGTGTATCGGTTCAGAAGTTTTGTACCTTTCTTAATTGTAATAAAAAATTGATAAGTCTGGATAATCAATTCCAGTCAACCATCCTTCGACGAGAAATTTCCATGTGGTAGGTAATTGTGCTGGGGATTTGAATATAAACTCTGTGATTTTGCCATCTGCTTCCTGATGAAAGGAGAATTCAGAATGGCTAGTCCTTCCTGACCCAATTGTTCTCAGTTCTCAGGAGGGGGATGAGCAGAAGGCAAGGTGGGGAGCTCTGCTTTTAACCAAGTTGCTGCACTTGTAGGGAGGCAATAAAAGAAATTAGGTGATTTTATTTTCAGAGTCCAGAAGTTCAATATGTTCAATATTGAATTCAAATAACTTTCCTTTCCTGCCTCTTAAGATTCCCAAAGTTTCTAGAACACAGTCTGGGACCACCCTTACCTCATTTTCTTCACTTCCCACCATCCTCCCTCCTCCCTGCCAAAAATAAGTGAATAAATCAGGGGAAAATACTCAAAATTATTTTCCATAATAAAGGCAAGAGACCATGGGTCAAAGGAGTGTTTTAGGAACTGGTGATTTTTTAAAAAACAATAACTACTTTGACTCAGAAAGCAGCACTTAGAGACTATTGAACACATTAAGTCACCCATCACTTCATTTTAAAGCTAAATAATCTCAATTTCTTTTGCCTTTTCTCCCTGGTCTTATTTTCTAACCTACTGATTATTTGTATTGCTCTCCTAGATCCTGCCGAAGTTCTTTTAATTTTGAGAGTCAATAGCTGGATGCTATAATAATCTAATAACGGCTGACATATGTGAAGGATACGTCAAAGAATAATAATATTGTTGTAGCCTAAGAAGTGGATGTGGCTTAAGCATAGTCAAGAATTATAAAACCCCTGGACAATAAAACTTGTGCTTTAAATGCCTAAGAGCCCTGGCGCTAATTGGACAGGCACTCCCTTGATAGAAGGCCAAGGAAATGTTGAGGCTGACATTTTCTCGGGCAGGAAGAGCCTTGTGTCAGCAGGGTTTGGGCAGCTTACCAGAAGGATGTTGGCGGCATGTCAGATGAGCATCTGGACCTCTACTTACAACATAATCATGTGTACTGTGACAGTGATACCACTCTATGGTTCACTCTATGGGATGGTGGTCAGTCTGTGGCAGGCTCTCCAACAAGCCATGTGGAGTGAGGATGTGTCAGCGCTGATGCTGTCCTGGTGAAAACACTTCGCTAGTACAGTTCTAAATTATGTTCAATTGGACAAAAGTTCTGTGCAGCCTTCTATGTGCTGGTTGCTAGAAAGCTCGCTGCCTCCCAGGCTCCCCTTTCCTTGTGCACTCTGAGCCTTTACATAAAAGGGGGTAAACCAGGTGTGATCCTTACTGCACCATCAAGCTCGAATTCCATGTCTCCCCCTCCTGCCTTCTACTGCCAGCCCCCCAAAATCTGCTTAAGATACCAATTATTGTCTTCATCGATCCCAGAGCATTTCCTTCTTCACCCATTTTTCAAAGTGTCTTTTCATTTAGTTGGTCTTATTCCAATCTCTTTCCATTCTCAACGCAAAAAACAACAGATTTGTGGTAAAAAATATGTCATCTTCCTGTCTACATTCATATTTAAGTGATGCTTTATTATTCATGTTTCTCCCTCCCCCACATGCCCACAACTCTCTTCTTAAGTTCCCTGAATTGAGTCCCAGATACACCAAATCTGTCTTATTTTTACATCTTGTTGCAATCCATTCAAATTTCATCCCTTAACGTCCAGAATTCATTTTGTATTTGTATTGTAGAGTAGGGAATAGATTATCCAGATACATGCACAGTCCTCTTTTTAAGCTCAAATTCATAAGCCTCACTGAATGGGAAGAAGATGAAATCCTGGGTCATAATAGAACATTTAATGGAAATCCCCAGTGATTGCAGGGAGCATATACCAAAAATAATCAACTAGAGCAACAAACACAGGATTCAGCTGGAGAGCAAAGCTTGCAGGGGAGCCTGAACTTATTTTTCATGATACAAACAATTCTGTTGACTCATAAAATTTTCATTCCAAGACCTTCCTATATCATTCAAAATTAGATGAAGATGAAATATAACAGGGTCACATGTCATGCCATTTATGATAACTTAACTTTATGGTTGGTTGGGAAATAAGACCAGGCAGATGAGGCTCACAAATTTGCATGTTGTAAATCCCCAGCACCTGTTTATAATGCACCTTTACTGAGAAAACAGCTCCAATAATATTATGTAACATAGTTCATGAATGCTAGTAACCATTCCAATTGCATGTAACAAATTTTAAAGGTTTTTAACTTTACAGACAATCCATAGGTTTATGAATTGAAAGCCACTGAAATAAATCATCCTTGGTAATGAAAAGGAAAAATAAGAGCATGCTATAATTTCTATTTGTCAAGGTATAATGATGTCACCATCCATTTATCCTCTGTACTTAAAGGTTGAAGCTATTCAACAAATCTATCCTCAGCCAAATACATCTGGTGCTATAATGGAGGCCATGGCACAGGTTTCTGATTAGTTCACACATCACTCAACATTAAGAACAGAAGGTATAACTTGTTTGTTCTTATCCTGAACAATTCATTAGGGCAATAGCCTTTGATGTAATGAACAGTAATAGGACTTTAAAAGTAGAAGAAGAAGAAGAATGGTGTTATGGTTTTAAGATTAGCTCTCTGTGTAGTTTGTAGATTAAATGGCTTTGTTTCTGCAGGTGCTATTTTCATTCCAATCAGTGTTTTGATTTATTGGTTTTTAAACTAATAATTGAGTTCATCACTAAAAAGACAGAATATGGAGTAAGAGACTGTTGGTCAGACTTTAAAGACAACATGTACTTACAGGGCAGCCACGAACAGCTGGGGAGGTTGTTCACTGCTCAGGGGAACCAAGCTAAGGGGCCAATAGACTGAAATACAAACTGTAATCGAGCCACCAAGCTTCATACTGTGGCATGGGCTATGTGTGCCAAGAGATTGGGGTGACTTCCTCTATTTCACACTTGGTTTCAGATAGACTAGAAGCAACCTTGGTACTTATGATGCATTAGAGAGAGGGCAGTTTGGTCTTAATTCTGCCTTCACAGCTGACAGCTGTCATAGCAGTGTGACTGTGTGCTGGGTAGTATTGGGCAGTACTGATTCTTTACCTACAACTCCATCGATGCTGGAAGAATTTGAACTGCATGTGCCAAAGGGCTCAGAGGAAAGTCTGCCGTCCTTTAGCTTCTGTGAGGTGGTAGAGAACATCATCCCTCAGTATTCTCCTGGGAGACCTGTCCATCTTGTTTGGAAAATGTTTTGAGAAGTGCTTGGATTAGAATTAGACTCCAAGAACTTGAAACTTCAGAGAAAGGGGGACGTTGCTCCAGCTATTAGAAGGAAAAAATGGGGGGAGGGGGACTCTAAAATAGAAAAGGAAAAAGACTGAAAAAGAGAGAGAGGAGAAAGATGGCAAATGCTTCATACCGTGCAATGTCACTCCCTTCTGTAAATACCTCCCAAGCATCAGAAAAGTCTAGAAAAAGTACAGGACATTTGGTACAATTGGGTTTCTTGCAAAAAATAAAAATAGTAAAGTGATTGGATTCTGCTTTCAGGTCAAAACAGGCACAGCAAATGAAGTTGCAGGGGCCAGAAAATCCCGGGGGGGGAGGGGGACGGTGTGCGTTTGATTTCTTCTAGCCATGAAAACTGGGGCTTCAAGACTACCTCTCCTAGAAAACAGGGAGACCCCTACCCCAACATTTGGATTGCACTCTCTTTTACTGGGTGATAAAGAAAGACATTTGCAACATAAAAATAAGCATTATGTGCTATACATACAAAGTCTTATTTAATCTTCAGAGCAATTCCAAAAGGCAGCTGGTATTATTCATTCCATTTTGCAGCTGAAGAAACTGAGGCTTCGAAGGCTTATGTAATTTTTTCAAAGTTATACAGACTAGAAGGATGAAGCTGGAATTGGCATCTAGCACTTTCTGAATCCAGAGGCCCTATTTTTTTTTTCAGGTGATTTTTTTATTTCAGAAGTTGTGAGCTTACAAAACAATCATGCATAATGTGCAGAATTCCCATACATCACCCCTCCACCAACACCTTACATTGTTGTGGAACATTTGTTACAGATTATGAAAGAACATGATCAGACCGTTACCACTAACTATGGTCCATAGCATACACTCGGTATATTTTTCTTATCCACTGCGCTATCCTATACCCAGTGCCCTGGAGAAATATGGAAGAGACCTGAGGATGCTCCTAGCAGCCCAGAATCAAATTCAGGGGATTAAGAGCCAGAGCTGGACAGAAAGAAGTGTAATGTGCTGAGAAAATAAGAGGCACTCCTGGTAGCCTACTTGTAAAACTGGTTGGAAAACTACATTTTAAATGCCTCCGTCTCCTAGCAAGATGCAGGTTGAAGATGTGAAAGAAATAGAAACTTGAAAGTTATGGGAAAGGGTGAAAAGATCGCAATGGACCCAGCTTGGCAAGCCACAGGAGTGAAAAAATGGAGGCAATCAAGTGAATGTGAACACTGATAAGAAAGGCTTTGAGAGAAATAGAAACACGAATTATCGTGGGAGTTTAGAACAGAAATCCCCTCCAGTTCATGGGAAATCAGTCATGATAGCAAGAACTTTTCAGGAATAGACATGCATGTTTTAATTTTCAGGACATTCTTTTGCTTTCCATACGGTTTGACCGTCTTAAAGCAAAATCTACTGCGCTAGTGGCTGTCAGAGGTCAGACACTGTGTAGGGGGTGAAGGGAGCAACTAAACAGAATGGCAGGGGTGGGGAGCAGCTGGGGCCCAGGGTTTTTAACTCTTCATAAATTGCAAACCTACTGGGATTTAAAAAGCAACAACATATAAAATAAATTTACTAATAATTAATACATTACAACCACCTTCTCTTTCCCCAGGCTCATGGATGGCCTTGGGATGGTCAATGTAAGCTAAAACACAAATCTCTACCCCAGGTTTTCCCCCAAAGAAGCCAGTTCTCTTATTCTACTCTCAGTTCAAAGTAAACTACCTTCTAAGAACACAGGTTTTCAATTTCTCCTATAAAATTCAACTCTTTCATTCCAATTTCCATGCCTTCATCATCTTCCACCCATCCCAGGGAAAACCCCAAGTGCCACTTTTGATCCCTTTGGCCGCACCCATTGCTGCAAAGCAGCCTACAAAAGCTGCTTTGGAGTTAGGGAAAGGAGCATGCTGTGTCTGTGTGGGGCAGGAAGTTGGGGAGAAGAAAGGAAAAGGCAGCCTCTCTATGTTGTAATTTAAGGCCCAGTTCTTGCCTCTCTCTGTATGAGCAAGGAGAAAGGACTGGAAGGTGACATAGCCTCATCTTTGCACGGAGGCCGGTTCCTGGGGGAGAACTGACAAAGCCAACCTCCTCTACCCCATTTTCTGCAAAGCATGCCTAGTGATCATGAGCCTTTCTCCTGGTGAACTTGGCCTAACTTTCCCTTTTGTTCCACCAGCTCTCATACATACTTGCTTCTAATCCCTTTCTTCCATGAGTCCACTTATATCTAACCCAGGCCCCAAGAACTTTCCTTTCTCTGTGTTTCTACAGCACATTTATATTCTGTGCTACAAAATCTAGCATTTGAATCTAATTTAGAGCTGTAGTCTCAACTCTTCTTTTTATCCCATGTTCCTATCAGTAATAGAGGCTCACTGTGGCAAACTTCTGTCGAGGCCAAAAGAGCTAGGTTCAAGTCCTGCCTCTGCCTATGGCTGTGTGGTCTTGGGTAAATCCTCTCTTTGAAAAATGAGGATAGAATTTGCCTCACCCCTTTACAGAGTTACAAGCATAAGATGTGATAATGCTACAGGTGAAATTATATTATAATTCACATGAACAATATCTTGTTTATACGCTACTCTGGTTATTTCAAGAACCAAGGTTTTGTGCCTTCCAGTTAAGTTGTAAATTCCACACCGGTGGTGGTGGTGGTGGTGGTGATGATGATGATGATGATGATGATTATGGGGGTGGTGGTGGTAAAAAAAAAAAATAGTAATATTAATAAGTTAAAATTTATTTATTATTTAAAAATAAAACAATGGTCTCTCCTGCTAAACTACCTTTTAGGCCAAAATATTTAGTTCTTTTCTCTCCTCGCTCTAAATAAAATTTTAAATGCTAACTTGAGTATGCCAAATAGCTAAGTGGTAGCAATTCTTTTCAGGTCATGTCTTATTAATTTTAAGCTAAGAACCAAATTCTGACATCAACAGTACTATATATAGGAAAAACATCTAGCATGGAATTTGGGAATTCAGACAGGCAGGCATTGATATGAGTGTATCCATTATAGGGCTAAAGCATGTTAAAAGCTGCAAAACAATTAAGAGTGAAAAGAATATTACAAAAAGGATTTTATACTGTTGAGGAAAACAAACTTTTTGAACCTTCTGGAAGTATCTTTTTTATATACAACCTGTATGCTAATTATAAATCATTTGAGTATATGAAATAAAGTAGGTTCCCTAAGGACCTACTGTTTGGGGAAATTTGTCCTGAACAAAGAAAATTAAAACATCATAAAAGCCAAAACCTTTGCAATGGCCTGAAGGGCCAATGCAGTCTGCCCCCACATCTACAATTTTCTTTCTTGTTCTATCAGCTCCAGCCACGTCGGCTGTCCTGTTGCTCCTTGACCAGAACTTCCACCCTCCCACCTGGGGACCTTGGCACTGGCTGGTCCCTCTGCTGGGAGTGTCCTGTCCCCTGGCACCAATCTGCTGACTCTTTCCCTTCCTTCATGTCTTGACTCCGACGTCACCTTCTCAACCAGGCCTATCCCTGCCCACACTATTTGACCTCCGTCCTGTCCTCCATTACCTGCTCTAGTTTTTCCATAGCATCTGTCATCTTCTGACATACTAGATAATTTACTTCCTTATTAAATTTATTGCCTCTCTCTCCCTGATAGAACTTAAGTTCCACAAGACAGGAATTTTTGTCTGTACTGTCCACTACTGTACCGCAGGCCTAGAGCAGTGCCTGGAAATGGTCACGCCATCAGTGGTCTCAATGGAAGGAACAGTAAAGCCAGCTGGTGTTTGTAATGTAGAACTTGCCCTCAGAGATCTGAAAAGAGAGGCTCTCAGGGAGACTCTGGAGATCTTCTGGTGAGAAAATAAAAAACAGTGACAAAGTTTACATCAAAAAAAAAAAAATCGAAAATGCAAAGCAATGGAGGAGCAGGGAAAAGAAATGGAAGCAGAACAAATACTACAACTACAACAAAATCTATGGGTTCTCTTTCCCCCACAGAACCTAAGGCTGTTTCCACACAATATACAGGTTGGCCTTTTTTGGTTTTCCTTTCTACTTTGATGGTCAGTGAGGAAGTGAGAGTAAGGACAGAGAAGAGCTAGGGATTTATGGGTGGCCAGTGGATTCCTGGAGGTCAGGGAGGGGAGAGAATTGAGCAAGGGCCCTAAAGGGTCACAGCAGTAGAGAGATGAGGTGGAGGAAATTCCCTCATTGTCATCATTCCAGAGGAGGTCACCCTCACCCAAAGCCAGGGAGGAAGAAGGAACTGGCCGCCCTCTCTACCAGCCACAGCTCTCATGGGAAATGTGGTCTTGTGGTTGTTTAAGCTTGATAACATGACAGGATCCCACAGGGCTTCAAGGAGTGTGTGTGTGTGTGTGTGAGAGTTGGGTAGGAAGGGAAAGGTGGAAGGAAGAGACATTGGGCATTCCCCAGTAAAACACATTCTAAACAGGACTGGATATTTCTCAAAGTCTTATCAGGATCCTTGTGGCCTTTGTGAGTAGGTGCTGAAACAATAGTTTTTAACAATCTCTAATTCAGAATGCCCTTGCCCAGGTGAGTCTAAATTAGTGAAATTTGAATGTACTTTCATCTAAAATGTAAGCATGACCTTGGAGAAAATTTAAAGAATTAGAATCCCTCACTCCAGATTATATAGGTTCTTTCTTTGTCACTAGGATCATATGCTAACTTCTTTGTTTTCCCTAGAGCCTTAACTTATTTCCCAAAGTGCCCTAACAAATTTCCCAGATTCAGAAAGGAAGGAAGCAAGGAAGAAAAGAAAGAAGAAAAGGAAGAAATAGGGGAAATATTAATTACTTCCATCTCCTGAAAGACCATTTGGCCTTTGTCAGCTTCCCCCATGGGTAGAAGCCATCTCTACAGCTCTCTGGCCTCTGCCAAACTCCAGAGCAGAGGCTTCAAAAACCAAATTACTCCACCTAATAGAATCCATAGAAAGAGTGTCTATCTTTCAAATGAGAATTTTGCAAGATTCACAGACTCACACTGCACTAGTTACTTAACAACTGCCCTCAGGTCAAGAACGATCCCAAATTGTTGGGATGTGAAGCTGGTATTTTCTTTTATGAAACACAGCACGGGACATGTTTGTTCCTTATTTCTTGCTATTCCCCTGTCTCATCCTCTTCCAACAAGGTAAGCTTAATCCGGTTACCCATTATGGAAGCAAGTTTTCAAAAAAGAATTGGGTTACTATTGATTGCCAGGCAACGCAATTCCCATTGCACAAGCTGGCTCTGTCACACGCATCTCCCACCCCTGCTCTGGGTGACCTCATTGGCACCTGTGTTCAGCACTGGGCCACACAGTGTGATAGAGTGCTGGCGATTTCTATTTTTTTATCCTTTTCCTATTAAGCAGGAGTTGTTTTAACAAGCTCTCCTTTAAAAGAGAACATGACAAGTTAAATGACAGTCTGTCCTATGCTGTTGTGAGCTCCTACTCACAATGACAAGAGTTTCTTTCTACAGGCCTTCCTATAGATTAAAACATATATCTCAAGTGCCACTGTTAAAGTTAATGCAAAAGTTCAGAGGTGCAAAATAATTTTAATGTGCCCAAGTGGTAGCAATAACATCTCTAAAATCTCAGCAGTGAATTATGGATGTGTGGAATATTAAAAATGCAAAGCTAACTCAATTTGCATTTGCAATGCCCCCTAGCTGTTACTGGGGAGGAGGAAATTGCTTTCTGCTGAATTCAAGGGCATACTACTTAGTGCTGTATTTAAGTCAAGGAGGAAAATCATTCATTTTTATTCCACCACTTAACTCATGCTTATATAATCTGTCTGGAACCAGAGTCAGTTGTCTGATATTATTTTCAATCACAGAAAGAGAATATATAATTCAATCATTAGACCTTTCTTTTCACTTGCTTGGCCATCTCTCAGAACCTTGTTACTGCCGGTAAACCCCAGCCTGTTATCAATCAGGGCACGCTCTGGGAACATCTCTGACAGACAGCTCCAGCCCAGATATTATTATTTTTATTTTTGAGAAGCGGTGTTTTAGGGTAGGTTTACATTTGCCCTATCAGATAAGCAGAGAATGCTTTCCTTCACAAGGACCGTGAATGATTTTTCCCCTTCATTTCCCATCCATAGGCCATCCCTCACCAGCAGGTAAAGTCTCACAGGTGGCCTAGCCATGCAAATGAGTAGCTAATATATTGCAAAGCAGGAACCACCTTCCAGCTTTATATCTTCTCCTACCTTGCTCTTCTACCTTTCCAACTAGTCTCTCCTCCAACCGCTCCTTTTCTTTTTCCCTGCACAGCCCACTTGGTTTTTGCTTGGGATGCCACTGGGTAAACACATGAAAATCACGTCCGCTGTCCATTGGGTCACACTGGCATTGCCTGCTGCCACCCTTCAGGCAAAGAGACCCACAAAGGGATTCTCCTTGGGCAGAAAGTCCAGCAGAGAAAGTTTCTTAAGATGAAGGGCTGGGGTCAGTTAAACGGGGAATCTGAGGAAGGCACAAATAACATAGGGGTCCCTGCACACCCTGAAAATGATAGGCTGCACAGTTTGCTCGACCAGGTTGAACCCGACCCAGTGTTGGTCCAATCCTCACTGGCCCCTGTGGTCATATCTGATGGTCATGTTTGTCATCAGTTGCTTTGTTTTCTTCTTCCCCATGTTGCCTTATAGGTTTCACTTCATAAGGACCCATGGCTTTTTCACTTATCCTAGATGGATATGATAGAATCCATTACAGTGGCTCTTAGATGCCAGTATTATAAGAACTGTGCAGGCTGCACACCCCAGAATTCTGACTCATTAGGTCTGGGGAGGGACCCAAGGATCTGCATTATAATATGGTGGATTCTGTGGGTAGTTTGGGCCTACTCTTGGTAAAATGGTTTTTTGAAAGCCACAGAACCGTTCTGAGTAGTGTCCTCTCCCCCTCCCCACTTCTTTCCTCTTTCACACACACACACACACACACACACACACACATACACACACACACAGCTTTGGTCCATTAACTGAAGGGTCAAGGTTGTCTCTTGGTTGCTGCCTTTTGAAATCAAGAATCATTTTAACAGACAGGCTAAAAATGTTACTTTACTTTTACAAAGAGGTAGAAATTACTTCCTAGCATCAACGATGAGGCATAGGGGATCCCTGGCGGGTCACATATAAGACAATGAATTATATATCAAGACTGGCCTTCTAAAACAATCCCTCTATTTTACTAGCAAATGCAGCATCCTTGGTTTTGGTGGCATGGGATTTGATAGCTCTATATAGAGCACCCAGAAAGAAGAATAATTGTAATTTGGGGGCTTATTCAAAAGCCATAGAATTTTATTATATATTTATAATGCATGGAAGCTCAAAACCAGCTGAAAACGCTTAATTAAGGGTACCTTTGGCCACAGAAAGCACATTTGGACCTTGGAATTTCAAGCTCAGTCTCTGGTTCCGATAATATTTAAAAATCAGAATTCAGGCTAGTGTTTTGAAAAATACATTGACTAGAAATAAGAGCAGACAAATGAGAGATTTATAATCCCCATGTTACTCAGTGCATAAATTGGCTACCCTTTTATCTCCGCAGCAAGAGAAATGGGGAAATTCTGAAAACCCCAGAAGAAAGAGGCAGGATGTCTAAGTTAAGAATGCAAGGGGAAAAGGACTCCCTATTAAAAGAAAATACTGCCCCCTTTGCCCTGCACATATCATAACTTGCCTGTTTTATTCCATTCTAGCCGGGTTTTGCTAGGTGATTTATTAGTCAGTCTGAACTTAGCACGAGAAGGAAGTACAACTAGGAAGTGGCACCCTACCACGTACTTCATGATTTTCACCATCCTCTTGAAATTCACACATTATGATTTCCACTACTACCACCATTTTGCCACCAGATATAAGCAGCTTTCATATGAACCAGGTGTAGACAAAAGCTCCTTATCACTGATTTTTATCACAATTGAAACCAAATAAAATCTGCCTCTCCCTACCAACAATTTATGAATTTATAAGGGGCTGCCTTAGTTCAAAACCCCACACCCCTCTGAGCATACCTCCTCAGCTCACTCTTCCAGGTCTAATGAGTCATTTCCAAAGATATTGGCCAGGCACAACCAACAATCTAATTCCTCGGGTGAGAAATGATCCTCTGCTTACAGGAACAGCCTTGTCCCTGTGGTCTAACAATATACCAATACTGTAACAATACAGCAGCATAACAGGCAGACCACAGGAGTTACATACATACAGTATCAGGACCGACATTCCATCTCAAAGGAGAAGAAAAGGTTTAGATTCATGATAAGTGTTGGGATGATAAATCAGACAATATTGCTGAAGAAACGGCAGCATAATATGGGAGCTGGCCCAAGGGGAAATTGTTGCAACATAGATAACACTGGGTTAAAGCCACTGAAAAAATGAAAAGGGAAAATTCAAGCTGTTTAAACATTAAACATTTGTTTAAATATTAAAGTAAAGTTAGCCTGACAGCAAAATCGATATTAAATCAGGCCTGGAAACTGTTTTACGACCTCAAATACTGAGCTCCTAACTGCCAGTGTCATAAATGATGTCACTTTTCAGCATGATAGTGGCTGCCAGCAGGCAGGTCAGAAATGCCAGCTTTAATTTTAAAATGTTAATTTGTGATGTAATTTAGAGTTTATTCCCAGGGACAAATGTCGCTCTCTGGGCATGAGCCCGTCAAAGTGCTGCTGTGGGCAAAATGCGTTCCCTCTTCCTCCCTCTCGCCTTGAATGGTGTGGTTGGCGGGGGCAGGGTGGGGGTACTGTCTGAGGACAATAGTAATGGGTTGAAATTCTTCTCCGGTCAGTGAAGGCAATTTTAAAGCTTTTGAGGAACCTCTTCCGGTATGAAAGGAAAGGAAGCTGTAGAACGCTCCAGGGCAGGATGGGCTTCAAGAACAGCAGGGCAGAGTGGGATTTGAGTAGTGGGAATAACCTCAAGCTATCAACTGCACAGTGTGATCTGCTGGACACATGGGAAAAGGCTTCCTTTATTCCCAGCCCCATCCAAACTGTCCTCCTTCTCCCAAAATCTTTCCCCCATTGGCCTGTCACAAAACCAGAAATGTTTACATTATTGACTTCTTTGGTTTGAAGAATTGAGGAACCCGTTAAAATGCAAATTCTTTTGGGAAGAGAAGCAGGTAACTTTGGAGGTCTGCCTTCTAGAGGTTGCTGGCCCTCCCTGAGGCAGGATTATCTGTAACAGGGGTCACTACCTCCAGGAAGTGGGGGTACACTTGGCTTACACTCCTCAGAGATGAATTTCAGCAGAACACAGCCCAGGTTCCAGGCACTCTTGGTCATCTGGTCACACCTTGGAGCTGTGCAGCTTGACTAAGCGGTGGCTCAGTAATGTCCTGAGAGAATGGGACACAGAAAAGCTAAAGTTTAGAATGTGTGTGTGTGTAGGAGTGATGATGATGAGAAACAAATGGGGGTAGGAATCAGGAATGAAAACCACAGAGGTGGGCCCCAAGCAAAAAGGGAGCAGTAGATATCCAGGAAGCCTGGAAATCAAAGCCAAGACCCAGTTCAGGAATGAGGGTTTTGTGGTCCTGAATTCAACCTGTCCATTGTCTTGTGGCTGATCCTGAGATGCCAGGCAACACTTATACTTCTCAAATAATGTAGCCATTTATTTTGTAATCGCATGTCTACTGAAAATGGAATGGCACTCATCTATCTCTTATTACACTCAAAGGACCATAAAAAAACAACACTGAAATATTCAGAAAAGAGATCAATAGTCAATTCATATTCCCCTAGAGATAAAATAAAGCACAACCAAAAATCATATATGGAACCAAGAACCACACAAAATATGGTACTGCAGAACAACCGATCCAGAGCAACTGCTCAGCAAGGACAGTGTGCCTGGGAGGGGAATCAGAGACCTGAGAACAACTGCAAAGAATGCAAACAAAAGGAGTCCTTGACCACTACATTGTAATTATGGAAGTCCAAAGTTGTAACATTCATGGAGTTCCAGATTTTCACCAATGGCAGAGTTGCTACATTGTGATGTGTTTAAAAGTTGCAAAAGTCACCTCAGTCCAAAAAAGAAACCTATAATTGAAATCTCATTTTGCAATTTTGACCCCTTTGGTTTTCTACATTGCTTAGAAGAGGATCCCCACTCCACCTTGCTCCCCAATAGGTTTACCTACACCTTTGGTCTTCCGTAAACTTATGGACATTGCCCTTCCTGTAAGATACGTGTTCCTGTAAAGTTGGGTTCTAATAATCTGTTTTCTGTCTGCCCCAGTTCTGTCAAATGTGTGTTCACAAAAAGAGAAAGAAAGGAAATTATCCAAGAAAGACACAATTTCTAATTAGAACAGCATAAACAAAGCACAGCCTTAGTTTCCAGGTGGAAAGCAATGTCTTCAATTAATGTTCTATCGGGCCATTCCCCTGGAGGTAGTGTGCTGTTGTGATTTCTCATCTATAATTTAAAGGCCTGATGTTTTGCTTTGGGGGTGGGATAGGGGTAGTGTTGCCACAGAGAGTCTATGGAAAAGGATAGCTGCCAAAGACTTTTTAAAAGGAGTGAAGTTTCCAATAACTTCTTATACCACCAGGAAAGGCTGTTATGTAAACAAAAGGTGACTTTTGTGTTCAGGCTCACAAAAGCAAAAGAATGCTGATAGCCAGTTTTTTAAGAGTAGGAAGTGATGGCGATGTCACAAGCAAACACTTCCTGGTGACTCCAGTGAAGGATCTAGCATCTACTCTGTGGAACCATTTCCTTTATGTGAACATGTGGCTTAACCATTTTAGTTGACACTTAATAGATCTTATTTTTACTTACATGGAGGTTGAAGCAAATAAGAAAATGCAATTCCTCTGGAGTTCAAAGTAGACTTTGCCTTTGCTACTTGCAAAATAAAGGTTATGACATACATTAGTGCAAATTTGTCTTTTCCTGGTTATGCCAAGTGAATCTGTCTATATTAGTCATGAAGAGATACAGGGTTACTCCTGGCTACTGTTGTGATCCTAGCAACGGAAGAAATTTTATCATGGATGTGGAGGCAGTGGCCACTGGCAATTCTGAGGGGAGGGAGAGGGAAACATAGTTGTAATTTGGGGGCACTTTTGGGACTTGGGAATTATCCTGAATGATATTTCAATGACAGATACAAGCCATTGTATATCATGTAATAACTTGCAAAAATGTGCAGGAAAGAATGTAAACTACAATGTAAACTATAATCATTGCTTAGAGGCAACACTTCAAGATGTGCTCATCAATTGTGACAAATGTACCACACTAATGAAGGATGTTGCTGATGTGGGAAAATGTGGGAGGGCTAGGGAGGAGGGCATATGGGAATCCCCTTTATTTTTTGTGTAACATTTATGTAATCTAAGTTTCTTTTTTTAAAGAATGTGTATTTTACTGAATGGTCCTAAGGACAAGGAACCTTACCCAAAGAAGCAACTTGAAGTGCATTGAACAGACATTCAGTCCCTGGTGTTGTGTCTAAAATTCTACCATTAAAATTCTTTACTTTGGGTCTTGAGGGAAAAAAAGGAGCTACATGTGCATAAATCAAGAGGAAGCAGGGAAGCAGATGCGGCACAAGCAACTGCGCTCCCGCCTACCACATGGGAGGTCCAGGTTTGGTTCCCAGTGCCTCCTAAGGAAGACAAGCAAGACAGTGAGCTGATGCAATGGGCTAGTGTGACTAGCTGATGCAACAAGAGATACAGGAGGAAAACATAATGAGAGATACAACAAAACAGGGAGTGGAGGTGGCTCAAGCAATTAGGCATCTCCCTCCTACGTGAGAGTTCCTAGGTTTAGTTCCTGGTGCCTCCTAAAAAGGAAAGTAGATGAGCACACGACAAACAGACACAGCAGGTGCAAACAACAAGGGGGTGGGGAGAAAAAAATTAATTAAACAAATCTTAAAAAAAAAAAAAAAAAGAGGAAGCAGCTTACTGCTCTTTGGATGGGCATGTGAAATAACACCAATATAGAATAGCATTAACAGGGTTGAGTTCCAAATGGTTCATGGTGATTTCTGCTCTGGATTAACCTATTTTTGAGAGGAATCACCTGCTAATCACAGTCAAATGTATCTTTCCTGTATCCCAATCCAGGTGAATAAGTTTACCTTATCTAGGCTTTAGATAATAATACCAAATGTCCATGTATTAGTTAGGTTGCTTTTCGTTGTAAGTAACAGAAAACCCAACTAAACTTGTTTAAAGCATGAAGGTACCTGGCTTGAGTAACTGAAAATCCAGAGACATAATGGAAAAGACCAAAGTGGCTTCAGGTGTGGTTTCCTCCAGCTGCTGCCTCCTCTTAAATTAAAGCACCCCAACTGAACTTAAAGCACCCTTAAGACATAAGCATCATCCTGGAGTATATGATCATGAGGGTATTTAGAAATGGCATTTGTTGCCTAGAAACTTGCCAAAGGTGCTCTTCTCTGTTATTAGCCAGAGCAACACAGGATTTCCTTAAAGTAACATCTAGTTCTAATAAACCAACACAGAGCAACTACAGCAAACATTTGTTGCCTTACCAAAACCCTGGTGAATCATTGTATCATTCAAGGGCATTTATTTTCAGCAATACAGGTATGTTTTCAAATAATTTTAAAGGCAGCATTTGACATTGAGGCAGGCTAGTTTAGGGCAGAGGTTCTTAACAAGGAGTCCGTGAGCTTGAACTGAAATTAAAAAAAAACAAAAACATTATTCTTGTGGGGACATGTTGGTGTGGGTGATATCTATTTATTAAATAATACACAGTATAGTGTGAACTTAGTAAGGGGTCCTTGGTTTTCACCTGACTGGCATAACACCTAGAGGAATCCATCATTCCCCAACTTCAACATAAAGCAGCAGTAGCTGCCATGACAATAATGAACTTGCTTAAATCTTATTGGATTTAAGGACTCCCTTTAATCTCCCAAAAGATTTCACCCAATCTCCATTCAGCCAGAGCAGCCTTGGGTCCTTTGGAAAATCCCATTGCACTGCTGCACCCCCATCTTAACTGCCCACCAGCCCTGCTGACAACCATGAATCATCAGATTCATCTCAGCTGTGACAGGGATGGCTCAGTGTCTGCCAGAGAAGCCACAGTGGCCTTTTCTGTTGTCCCATCCTTGAAGATACTGTTTTGCAATTTCAGATATCAGTCTCATATGGCTGGGGGTACTGAGTGGAGAAGGCATCCAGGAAAGAAGCTAGAAATGCAGCAGGTAACTCAATTGGAATGTCACTGAGAAGGGTCAGTGCCCCATAAAACTGGTCTCTCAAGGAGACTTGACCCCCAAACCAAGAAGGAGAGAAGGCAGGGAACACTCTTCTTCCTTTTTGGCATAAGGATGGCCCAGAGACTTGCCAGACAGAAGGTGTACCTCCCCCAGGAC
The DNA here is from genome assembly GCA_026826555.1 of Tolypeutes matacus. NCBI lineage: Eukaryota > Metazoa > Chordata > Mammalia > Cingulata > Chlamyphoridae > Tolypeutes > Tolypeutes matacus. The sequence goes on along the minus strand of JAKSZT010053769.1, from coordinate 12,985,086 downwards.
AGCCCACTGCCTAGGTCCCCCTAGCTGAACCCAAAAGAACACTGAGTGGCTATAAAATTCCCTTTTACCCAGAGGCACCAGGTTTGCCGTGTCCCCTCATTAAGGCGAGCTCCTACAGCCAGACTGTCAGTTTCAAAAGAAAACTCCTTTTAATTTTAACTAGAGCCCTGGGCATCAGAAACAGTAGAGAAAGGGGATTCATTTATGAGTTTCTATGGCAGATTATGGGTTTTATTTGCTTCTTTACACCACTTTTCAGTCTGTCATTTTGGTGAGGTAAAATGTACCCGTAATTATGCTCCGAAACGCTCCCAGCCTGCCGCATGCCAATAAATGCCTGGAATAACTGTCAGGCTAAATGAATCCCATTTGGACAAAATGATTATTGAAAGTTATTTTAGTTCCCTATTAAACAGTCGTGGAACAAAGCTGTAATCAAAATGTTTATTTCAATTAGAAATATTATGGTCAATAAAAACCTCAAGTACAAACTAAACTACAATTTATCAAATAAAGACCACAGCTAGTTAAACTTTTTTTTTTTTCCACATGGCTTCTTCCTAGAGTCTGACAAGAGGTACAATTATCAGCCTTTTCTATAGTATATTAATGCTTTTTATAGCCCAACTTATGTCTAGCTAATCCAGAGTTGCTTGCTCTGGGTGGACAAAAACTTCAATACTTCCCCGATGGTTACCATGACAAGCAATTGGGCATGAGCCCCTGTTTCTGTAGCTACAAAGTGGGGGAGCTCCACCTCACACTGAAGAGCTGAGAAAAGGCCATAATGCCAACAGCCCTATTGATTCATCCCACTCCCGGCCACAAGCATTCCTGTTTCTATAGCAGCAGTTTCTTTTCCTAGGGATCCCAAAAGGTGGCCTGGAAAAATGCTATTGCTTATTAGGCCAATATAGTCATCGTCATCCTCACCAAAAAACAGCCTTTTTTTGTTTGTTTGTTTTTTGTTTTTTGGTCATGAAAAGAGTCTATTTCTATCCAGCCTTCTGCCATCTGCCCTTGAGATAAATTCTTGGGTACACACAAGCATATTACTTTGCCCCCTTAAATCACAATAGTTGCAGCCAGAACCCTCCATTCCTAAGCGAAATGCATTGCTTTTATAAATTCCACCATCCAGGCCACACCCTAAACCAATTAAGTCAGAATTTAAGTTCCCAAGGTGATTCTAATAGGCATTTGAAATTGCAGTTGTTCTCAGTATAAGGTCCCTGAACCAGCAGCGCAAGCACCACCTGGTAAGCTGTTAGAAATCCAAGTTCTCAAGTCGCACCCCAAGCTAACTTAATGAGAAACTGGAGGTGGGCCTGACGGTCTAAGTTTTAACCAGCCGTGAATGCTCGCTCAAGTTTGAGACCCACTCTAGAGGGAAGCTTCCTTAAAGAGAAGAAGAGAGCAAAGATGTTTTCTGACCAATTCACCTGTTAAGAAAAGCCAACATTAAACCCTAGAACAGGTGCAAGATTAAGAAATCAAAGATGCTCACCTATTGTCTGCATGAATGTGAAGACAAAGGATATAAGAGAAGGTATGCTAAAAGTACCTCTTAAATTCCTTCCTAGACAAGGGAGAGGATCTCTAAGAATCATCACCACAGAAGTTAGGACTGGTTGAATAACGAGGAAAGAATGGGATAATGAGGTAAGCATCTATAAAGAGAATATTAGGGAAGCTGGAGTGGACAGAATAGGCAGAGCTGGCTGTAAAACAAAATCTTGAGGTAGGCAAAACTTTGCTTCACCTTTTCCCCCTTACTGCTCCAGTTGCTCTGGCTCCTCTCAGCTCCATCTCTTTTTATTTCAAGGTTCCCAAATCCTCAGGAGTCCCTGAGCTCCTCAGAACAGAAAAAGGAATTAGGGAAGCAGATGTGGCTTGGGCCATTGGGCACTCGCCTCCCATGTGGGAGATCCCAGGAGAAGACAAGCAGACACAGTGAACAAAACAATGAGCACAGATGAGGGAACCCTGCGTGGGGTTGGGGTGGGGAATAAATAAAATAAATGAATTAATTTTAAAAAAGGAATTAATTCATGCTAAGGTGTAAATGACTGATAATCATTTTGTGTTCTGATCTTCTTTACTTGATTTTATTTGGATTTTAAATAAAGCTCATAAAAAGTTTATGCTTAACTTGGAGAATAAAAATAGCTAACACATATGCACACTTCCTGTATGCTGGTTACTGTTTAAGTATTTTACATATGTTAAGTCATTCAACACTAAAAACAAATACTACGGAAGGTCTACTATTTTAACCCATTTCACAGGTGAGGAAACTGAGGTGCAGAGCTATTAAGTAGTTCTCCCAAAGTCATACCACTAGAAAGAGGCTTTAAATCCAGGCAGGCTGACTCTAGTGTGTGCTCTAAACTATTATGCTAAGCATCCTCTCAAAAGGAATGGGCTTTCAGACATGGAGCACCTGGGATGGAAGATTTTGGGAGAAGGGGCTCTAGGAGAGCTACTCTCTTCTACACCATGTAGGTAATTGTCAAATCCATCTACTTGGGAAATGTGTGGTGTCAACCATGTCTTCATAAACTTTTCCTATTTCTGCTATAGACATAGTATTTTACTAATAAAAACAAAATTCCTGAGCCAATTATTTTTGAATAATTTGATTGCATATATATGTATGTATATGTTTGCATATATATAAGATCCAAGTCAATGCAGTGCTTCCAAGACTATTTCTTCAGACTTAGAAGCATCTCAGAAATAGCAAGTAACCTAAGCTTCTCAGAGGTCCAACATCAGGACCAAACTCTAATTTTTAAACAGAGCTGCCTTGGCACAAGTAAAGGAAGAATAAGAACAAGGTTTGAACTTCTTTCCTCCCACATTTTTCCTGCTTAAGTCTTTGTCAGAGCCTTTTTCTATATGGAATAAAGTCTTAAATGTGATGAAGGCATCACTTTCCAGCTTATGGGAAATCTGTCAAAAATGGACTACATATTTCAATTTCATCCCATGTTTAAAACCACGGAATAAAGTGGCTCAATGTTAACCCATAGAGAACTTGCAAAGTATCACACCATCTGAATCTTCTTGGCAAAAGCCTTCTCAAGCTGGCTGGGGAAGGTTGGGGTGGCACCTCTGAGTAATCTTCAATTCTCATCCCTTGACACTTTAATTAAGATAATTTAACAGCCTGTTAAGCACAATATGCAGAATTTCCCACTAGGAGCCAAGTAGGAAAGAGTCTTGGGGAACAGGGAGATATGTGTGAGGAGGGAGATGCAAGCAGCCTAGTATTGGAAGGAGTCATGACTATATTATTCAGTCCAATGGCTGTTACTTTCCCAAGGTCACCCAGTTAATTAGTGGCCTCTCTGGACCCTATACTAGATGTGAAGCTGTGGAATGTTAAATGGGACTATCCAGGCATAACAGATTGTGAGCACTTTTCTAGAAAAGCAAAGTGCCTGGGATTTTCAGAAAGCTTAAGAGCAAGCAGCCTTGGAAGAGGTATGGGGGAAGCTGGAACAAATGCCAGTGACTCAAGATCCAGTGGTCTTTCAGAGGGTGGAGGGCTGGCCAAATGCAGTCTGAGATTATTCTTCCATCTTTCCTCTGGTGACCTTGTATGGCCCATGCAATGGCTGTCCGCATCCCAGGTACCCTGAAGACACATTAGGCAGTTAAGAAAAGTGCCTCCTACTCAGGCTTGTGTTATCAGAAATTAGACCTATGACTTTAATCATTTTAAACAAAGAACACTGTCCAGCTCTGACAGTCAAACATTCTATTCCTTGACCAGACTTTTTTCCAAGACCCTAAAGAACTTATTTTTTAATTTGAAAATAAGAGTTTTTATTCTGACAGATAATAGCCATTTTATTCTAAAAGTAAATGGCACTTACCCTATTACCCAGAAATAATGGGTAATATGTACCTCAGTGTATGCTCAGCCTTTGTCAGGATTTACTCTGGCGGTTTGTTTCCAGCTTGATTGAATATATATTTGAATTTATATATTTGAATTTACATATATAGATATAGTTATCTATCTATAAATCAAGGAATATGAGGGATTTCAAAGCAACATGTAATACACTGAGAACTTCATAATGCAAACTCAGATTCTGGGTCCCATTAACCCCTCCATATTTAAGAGTCAAGATAAAAGAGGGGACAGTTTTATGGTGAGAAGCTCAGTTAGGTAAAAACCAGAAGTGTGGCCTCTCTGGACCCTATACTAGATGTGAAGCTGTGGAATGTTAAATGGGACTATCCAGGCATAACAGATTGTGAGCACTTTTCTAGAAAAGCAAAGTGCCTGGGATTTTGTGGAGGCTGTGGAGGGGGGCTATGTTGGGGAAGCAAAGGTCATGAGCTCTGGCTTATCTTAGGAGCAAATGATTCACTATTCAAAAGATTTATTGATTTTAAGATAACTTGGAAAAACATAAAAAGTAGTGAAAGAAGAAATACATGTGTATGTAGATGTATGGATTGCATAAGGGCCTATGAGTCAGTGAGACGCTCAGTAACAAGAGGTTAACAGTTGGGAAGTGGATGCTGAGAAGGGGTGGTCAGAATGTGATGGGAGAAGAGACATGGTTAATTGAGATTGGACTGGGAGAGTCCTCCTCCTCCCTGAAGCCTTCCCTGACTACACAGACACAGGGTCACTTCTCCCTCTGAAATCTCTAATTTGTATTGCCTGAATATTAAAGTAGAGAGGGACATGAAAGCTTACTGATAATCATATGTGACAGGCTCCACACTGTTATGTAACTCTGTATTTTTTTTTCTTTCTTTCAGATTTCTTTGTGTCTGTATTTTGACTATTTCACTGCATTATCAACCATTTCAGGGGAGGAAACTTTCCTTCGATAGTTGCAACTCTAGTAGAAACAAGCACAGTAACTTAATTAACAACAATCTAAGGGATGTCTACATGCCAAGAGCATCCGTTGTATTATATCTAATCCTCAAAACAATCCTAGGAGGCACATACTATTATTATTTCCATTTTACAAAAGAGTAAACTAAGGCTCAGAGAGGTTAAGTGACTTTCCCAGGATCACAGAGCTCATAAATGAAGGAACTAAGATTTGAAACCAGGTTGTCTGATTCTGGAGTTTGTGTTTTTTAAACCACAACACTCTACCTGCTTTCTAGCACGTGCTTAAGAAGACCCATACTACTATATGGTTATTACAGGTCTTGAAATAATGTTATGTCCTTCAGTAATAAAGGCAGTTTCAAATAAAATCCAGTAAGAAGTAATCAAAAAAAAAAAAAAAAAAGACTTTGTTGAATGAATGGAATGGATAGAAGTTAAATTGGAAAAAATACATTATTTAATTCTACAACAATTAAGAGTTTTCCTTTACCAAGTTACTGATGGGCTCCATATTCAAAGGAACTCAAAGATCCTACTAGTATGTCTCATTATAGCAGATCTCTGAAAAAGAAATTAAGTACCCACTTTTTAAGCTAGGTACCAACTCTATCCCAGGCCATCAGGCTCTTCTCTCTTATACATATGGAAGCTCTATGAACGTTTGTTTTCCTCTCCTAGAGTCTCCAGCTATCTGATATTATTCTACATTTCAGAAGCATCTCAATCATAAGAATAAGAAATTAGTCCTTGCAAGATCAAGAGGGGGAAGGGCTTGGGGATGCTACATAGCTGGCAGTTGATGGTGGTGAAGGATCATCAACTCCCAAATTCAGGGAACAGCCCAGGTGGGACCTTTGTCCCTAGCCATCACCTAGAAACTTCGAGGAACCAGGAGCGTCTGAGGGGCGCACCCAGAGAGGATTTCCATTAGAGCCTTAAACAAGGGCTCCTGAGTGGAACGGTTGCCTCCTGATGCTTCACAGCCAGACACGGCCACTTGGGAATTTAAACCTATGACTACTTATCCTTGGCTGGGAAACAGGATGTACAGAAAACTGAAGGTGCTGACAGTTCTGTTTTTAGACAAGTGCCAGAGCAAAAGTGTAATCAGGAAAAGCATCAGAAGAATGTGAGTAATGTGACATTTCTGCACCATTTAAGGCTCTGAGGAGAGGAGGAGGCTCCTCTCCTGAGGAAGGAAAAGCCCTTGCTCCTAACATTCTGCCAAGACAAGATGCTTTGCCATGAGATCCCCTTTCTGCAGAGCAGCTGTGCAGGAAAAACACCATCCTTTCACATGATTCGCATGTGTTTTGACCGATGGAATAGTTTAAACTCAAGTGAGCCTTTTAAGAGTTGACCAAACAAATCTTGGGCAGAAATGTCAGGCTTCAATAAACTATCATGTACAATGTCTCGATTCCAGCTTAGTGTTTAGACTGGAAGGAAAGCAGATGAATAAAGCAAACCCTTACTTTATATTTCCATATATGTTTGATCACCATGGAAATGACCCACAGCCAGATCACCAATCAATATAACTTGCAAAAGCAGCATATGGAAGGTAAAACAGCAAAGCAATGAGACTTTAAAAAAGACCATAATAGTCATGCCAAGGTTTATTATATAAATGAAAAATGTTGTCCTTCAAGGTGACTGTGGCCTGGTCACTTATGCTCATAATAGTGTCACTGCTCAAAAGCTAGCAATAGTTTTTGAGGCACACAAGAAAAGGTGTTTAATGCAGTGCTGGAAATTTCAAATCCTTCTTCTGCCACTAGCCATGTGGCCTTGGAAATTTTACTTAATGTCCACAATCTTCTATGTCTTCACTGGTAAAAAAAAAAAAAAATTTTTTTTAATGTCTGAGTGATATATGTTTGTCTGCAATGAACTTAATATCTTTGACACCTAGAAAGTACTCGATAAATGGTGTCTACACTAATTATCAACATCATAAGTGGTGATAATAATGAATGAGGGCCCAGCCATTCAAACAGAATGTAATCCTGAGCAAATGCCTTAAACTCTCTGAGTTTCAGTTTGCTCATTCAATAAACAGATACAATAACGCTTTATGGAGTTGTTAGAGAGCCAAATGGGAACATATGAAATGCATTCAGTATAGTCCCAGATATACACTAGGTGGTCAATAGATGTGAATTCTTCCTTTTAGTGATTCTTTCTATAGCAATATGAGGTCCTTTAATCGATAAAAGGAAGAAAAGCCAGAATACATTAAATATCAGATCCAAATAAATGTCTTTTCACCCTGAAACCAATGATCTGTTTAAAACCTTAATATAATCTGTTTTAATTTTACAATAATTAAATCCTATCATAGATTACAATTGTAACTGCAAACACAACAGATAATAAAAACCTGTTCCTGTGTGTTAGTTTTACAGTGCAAGTTAAATAAAGTGCCTATGACTAGTAAGATACAGGATTAGAACAAAAGAGGAACTGTTAAAATAAAAATGATAATCATGAGATTCTGTAAAACTTCATATTCACATTATCGCATAGCTTTCTCTTTTATTTCTGCTATGAGGCTATAAAAAATGCAAAAGATAAAATCCAGATTTCCAACTAAAGAGCAGGAATAATCAGGAATGCTAGAAAGAATACATAAATCTGTCTTCACTAATTAAGAGTCTAAATAAAATAGACTTGTGTCTGTGACAAAGATCAAAAGGTATTTGGAAGTTATCTTCAAAAGCTTTTGACACCAAGTGGGCATAAAGTTCCAAAGAATCTTTAGAGTCCTCCATATTCTGGAAGATTTTAATTCTGACTTTAACTATCCAAGAGAATTCAGTCTATTGATACTTCCCAAAAGAGAGAGAGGAAGCTATAATAGTTATGAGAATGGATGAAGATTAAGGTACCCAAATGGACCTATTAATCAGAGATCTTTGAAATGATAATTCTCAAAAGTTCTATTTTGTGTATCTAGGGGAATGCAAATACTATAAAAATATTTTAATATAATAAAGTTCGGTCTATTCTAAGAAGTCTTGAGGATGCTACTTTCTCAGTTAACTAAGTTAGCTTAATTATTAAAACTGCCTATTTGGATCGTGTGGCAGCTCATCCAAATTATGGTGAGCATACCGGAGGAAACAGCCTATTGATTGTCGACCTTGTAAATGCCAACATACAAATTGGTTGACCTCAACATAGAAGATTAAGCATCAGTATCAGATGTAGGGATTTTTCAAACTATTCACACAAGCACATGCACACGCACACACCCTACCCAATTCTGCCCAGAGCTTCTAACCACTTATCTAGATATGTGGTTTTCTCTGGGAAGGGGAGCATGTAGGCTGGGGAAACACATACACACACACACACACACACACACGATTCTTATACATTCCCTCTCCTCACCACTGAGAACTGCTGTTAAAATTTGCTGACATATGTCATGATTATTTTTCATATATTTCCAAAGAATCACCATATCTGCAGTTATGGTGACAGACACTTAGTCCAGAAAGGCTGCATAGGTGCAATGGAAATGATGGTAATTGACTTAGTCAACCGAACACTCTATCACTCGTTCAGCAGAAATAAAAACCCAAAAAAGTATTTCATGTTTTTAGGCAGAGGCATCTGCAAAGCATGTGTGTGACCAAACATTGGTCATATGAAGAAAAGCATGAGCAAGTTAAAAGTGCAATTTATAGCATGTTTCTCACCACATGTGCATCTGTGATCCCCAAGTTTATAGTCCCTAGGTTACCAGAGACAGTTTTAAGAGGATGTTGCTATGCCAAAAGCAGCAGAAAAAGTTTTGAATTTCTTTTTATATCAACTACTTCAATATCCAAAAAAAAAAAAGGTATGAGGGTCTACCAGTGACTTTTCATGCATAAAGCTTTGCTTTCCATCTTGATGTGCAATCTGTCAGCAAACTCTCTGATTTGCTTTAACATGTCCCCCTCCTTGCTATCATTTCATTGTCTCACAGCTGTCTGTTCATTTCTGCTTTGATTAATTTCTTCTTGGGTGCCTGCAAGCCTGGTTTGGGAAATGATGCTACTCACTCTCAACTGGTGTTTTTACGCAATAATGAATGTAAATGAAACGTAATAAGAAACTACATAGCCCGAGAAATAAGTGATGCTGAGCAATAGGAAGGCTGGAAAGAGACATTGGTGGTGTGTAAGTCTTACCAGAAGCTGGTTTTGTTTATCTTTTAAAAAAAAACTTTCATTTACCTAAAGAATAGCTACAGTCCACTCCAGATGGATCCATGGCTAAGACTGAAGCAAAGGCTCTCAATACACTCAGTTTCTGCACACTCTCCCTCTGATATATATTCTTGTAGACTCACTTTTTCTTTAAATGGAAAAAAATAGATACACTTTGGAAGATTATTGCATTGGGGACTATTCTGTTTTTATTAACCTGGTGCCCTAATGAAAAACTATTGCTTAATATTTTAATACCAGCTTTGACACTGGCCTAAGAAAAATAAGTGTCAGTTTCAAAAGATTGACAAAACAAGTGGTTGAAACGATACATTTCCAGCTATTATTAATTCATTGCCAGTCATTCCTTTAAACTCTTAATTTAGATGAGTTTTCAATTTGCTGTTCTACCCATTGTTACAAAATGTATTTTAACAACACTTGTAGAAATAATTTTCAGTTATCTGTAAGTGCCAATTGCTTCATGGCTAAAAACTGTCAGCCAAATTTCCAACCTTGCAGAAGGCAAAAGTTGTAGTAGTGTATTCTGAAGGTGAGAGTCAGACAAATAAAGACAACCATCAAGTACAGAATGTCATACTTCAAAGACATTTCAGGCACTCAAAACAACCTTGTGTCCATGAAATTTCAAAACCTGAAGGCTTTCCCAAACATTCAACCAACAGTCAATATAGAGTATAAAATGTGCTCCACACATGTACTTTGAATTTTTTAATGAACCATTTGCTGTTTGTAGTAAAAGCGCCAATATTTTGCTGACATTTTAGACAAAAAAAAAAAAAAAAAAAAAAAAAAAAAAGATCAGACTGGAATTGGAAATACAAATGTGCTCAGAGCTCAGGTAGTCCCATCACCAAAATGCTACCATTAGAATAGGAGTTAGGGCACAAATAATGGAATACGCATTAAGGTTTTCCTATGTAATTTTTTTTTTTTTTTTTTACTGGGCGGTCCAGGGATCGAACCCGGGTCCCTCCATATGGGAGATGGACACCCAACCATTTGAGCCACGTCTGTCCCCCCTTAAGGTTTTCCTACAATGCTTTCCATCTGCAAAGCCTGTTGCAAAGTTTTCCTTCTTAGAACATTTGATCTGCACAATAAACCTCGAAGAGGCTCGGGGCCATAGGTAGAGTCAGTGCTACCCCTCTTGACCACACAACACAGCAGACTCCTTGATGGCTGAAAACCTCTCCTTCCACCTCCTCCCTCCTTCTCCGAGGTGGTCCCTCCTGAGGGCTCAAAGGCAGTTGAAAATAATAAAAGGGATTCTAAATAAATACACTCACTCAGTAAAGAGAGTAAAGGAAGTTGTCCTGCACAGTTTTTGCTTTTTTTATTGTTATTATTTGTTTACTGGAGTCACTCCTGACTATAAAATAATTATAGGCTCTTCATGGAAAATGTGAGGCGTTTGGTTTTTTTAACCTCAGGCACTTTAAAAATACATATATTTTTAATGTATTTGTACCCCACCGGTCATCCAAAAGTTTAGGAACTAGTTGAAAATGAGTCTCCCAGAAGGCATGTCTAGGCTGTTCCAGGGGAAACTCATATGCACAAAGTTGAAACACATAAATATAAATCTTCTTTTGTCCCCACCCTTCTACTTTCTATAAGCTGCAAATGTCAACAGAAATAACTACCTTAAATATTTCAAGTCAGATGCCCAATCAATGCTAAGTAAGAAAGAAAAAGAGAGTCCATGAGTTCTAGCATCAGCTGCCATGACCACTGCCAATGCAATGTTCTAATGGCTATGGCTGCTAGGAATGGCTAGAAATTGGTGCCATTAATTCTTATGGAAAGACATAGTTGTACACAGGGTGGAAATTGTTAGGATCCCTTTGCCTTTGTCTTCTGCTTTAGCAGGTATCAGCATCAGGGAACCTGGGAGCAGGGCAGGGGAAGACGTAAAGGATGGTTGTGTTATCTAATATCCAGTGGTAAGGCAGCAGCACTTCCTATGTGATCTAAGTAACTGTTGAAGGATAGATCTTTCATCTTAAAACAAAATCTAAAATATTTGTGACAATTTAAGCATAAAATGAAGACTCCCCTCATAAACCAAGCTTCCCTTCTTTGACATTTCTATTTTCACTAATTTTCAATAATGTACAGTAGATCTTGCCTAGCAATAATAAAACCACGACTGTTACAAGTTTAGTTTTATGTAACACTCCATATGGTGGATTCATAATAAATTTCTACTGGGAATACAATCATAAACCACTATTTTCTGCTATAAAAAACCATTAAAGCACAGACATGCACAAACAAGGTAATCTGCAATAAATTTGGAAATGTTAAAATACTACAAATGTAAATGTATTCAGCCCCATTGAAATGCATATAATTTCCATAGCTTTATGAGAACTCTTGCCTCAGCAGTGGTTTGGTGATAGGTTATAAATATAGTAGGAATGAGTCAGCATGCAAATCCGTTCTGTGAAAAAACAATTTGAAAGATTTTATGGCCCAAAGCTGTTTATTATTTTGTAAGGATAGTAATACAAGTTTGTGTTCAGAACCTGCTGAGAAGAGAATTCTCAAAACATCCTGTTTATAAAGCAGCAAAGGAAAAAATTTTCAGCAAATTTAAAAAAACCAACAAACATGATTTATGTAAAGTGAGGGAAGTTGTATGTTTCCAAATACAGCATTTAACTCACGGGCTTTCTCTGCACACATTAGAGTTGTACAGAAGTTGATCATCACATCCTGTTGAGGAAAGGAGAGCAGCATTAACTTGGCAGATTTGAATCCCGGAGGTGGATCAGTAAATATCTCTGGAGGTGGGAGTAGATGAGGTTACAAAGGTAAAGAATAAAGACTAAGGAGAGGGCTTAGGGATAGCAGAGGAAGGGAGTCAGTCACTGAGGTATGAAGAGCCTGAGGCCAACACAGAGGATCTTGAGGAGAGTTACAAGGAAGAGGGCATCAAATGTGGGAGAGAACTCAGGAAGGCGGAGGATAAGGTGCAGGTGAGTGGACTTGCCAATTAAAAGCCCACTGTCACCTTCTGGAGACTAGCTTCAAGACATGGTGGGAAGCAGAAGCCAGGCTGCTAGGAACTGGGGAGTGAGTGGATGGTGACAGTGTGGCAACGGCAGGCATAGACAATGTTAGAGAGAAAGAGAGAGGGAGGAAGCGAGCTTCTCAGGTATTAGCTTGAATAGAGGCAGATCAAGGGGGGGTCTCTTGAGATAGAAGAGGGCCAGTGAGGTGTATAACCAGTGAAGAGATGACAAAGATACAGAAGACAGAAACTATTCCTGATAGAACGAAGTTCTGGGAAGACATCAAGGCTGAAGGGCATGGGTGGAGAGACTAGCTTGGACAAGAAGTAGAATACTTACCTCGGCAGAAAGAAGGGAGAGGATCGGTAAAGAGAAAGAGAAAATCTGTGGCGAATAAGGAAAGAAGCTGATCAGATGACATTCAATGGCTTCAGAAAAGTGAGAGGAAAACTTAGCTTCTGACATCCTTAAATGTATGAGCTCATTTCTAAAAACGTAATTTCATTTTGTTGTGAGCATATAGAGGGCCAGTGTGTATGTTGTGCGGGAGCCAAAGACTCTAAATGATCCCAAACCACCTGAGCACATGTGGGCACACCTTTTCATAAACACACACACACACACAGCAGAAATGCAAGTCTGTTCCAAAGTTGGGGACCATTTATTTATTACATTGCTCACAGTATCAACCTTTGACTTTTTCCCAGTTTCTCCTTTCCCCTTCTGAGGTTCTTTCTCTAAAAAACTCCCCATCTCAAGCACAATGGAGCTGAGCATCTGCCACACTGCAGACCACGTGGGAGAGTGCGGAAGCTTGAGTGCATGTCGACATAACCAGGGACATTAGCACAGGGCCGCGAAAGGGCCCATTTAGCTAAAATTAATTCTGCAAGGCCAGACATTTAGATAGAATTTGAAAAGATAATGTTTTTTTAAAAAGGAAGGAAGGGAACAAGTTTATTTCCCCAAATGAAAGAATTAGCATACCTTCTTACTTTCTTGGCTGATTACCCAGAGAGACTGTGTGAGCATGACCAGAAGGACAAATGAAGATGAGATTGGGGGTGCAATTTCAGGAATCCAACAAAAAAATTTTAGGGAACTCACTCTCTTTTTATGTTAAGAGGAGACTGGAGAGGATGGTAAGGGAATATTTGAGAAGAGAGAAAGTTATTTTTAAAGGAAGAAAATATTTAATATGGAGGAAATAAAGTAGTGACATGGGTGGGCATAGAAAATTACTTAGGAAAGATAAAAGCCAAAAGTGTGAGCAAAAAGGTAACCAGAACTCTCAGCTATTTTGAGAGTGAAAACCAAGTGAAAAATGTCAAGTATAAAATTATTCTTATTTGACACTTTTATACAGCAGCAGCATATAAAAACATCAAACACTGACAAATCCTTCCTCTAGCATTTTAACACATCATTATATTGTTAACAATGTCAAATGATTGTAACCATTCATGTGACTTTTTAATAGATTACTTTTATCATAAAAATGTCATTTTTAGGATAATCTGCATTCTCACATTTTTATGCTCAGCTTTGTTCTTAAAATATCAAGTATAGGAGCTATCTATGTCTGCAATTCTTGAAATCTTACTGGAGATCCTAAAAATATCAATATAAAAAAATAAGCTTTAACCTGATGTGGCTGCTGTGTTCAATTCATCTTTTCTACAATTTGTGTCCATTTAAAAATAATCACAACATACACGTATTGGGTAAAGATGAGATTGTGAATTAAAGCCCTAAGAGGCAGGGAATCCAGGATGAAGCCTGCTTCAGCCCGCATGAAAGGCATCTTATAGTGTATTCAATCCCCCAGGGTCACATTCCCATAGCCACGATTATGCACGCCACATTCAGCCTGCTTGCTCAGTTAGCGAGGATGGTAAAAAATGTATCATTTCACTTGCAGAGGTTAACATGTGCCAAATGAACAACTAGATTTCATTAGCCATTCCTCTTAAACATGAGGAAAACAAATAATTAAATAATGGCTCAAAGGATTAGTTTGTTGTTGGGTTCCGTGTAATATTTTGGGTAATCTAAACACCTCTTAAAATATATGTATATATATATATATATAACATTTTTGTAAGCAAATACACATATATGCATATATATTTATATATCATTTTGCAAATGTTTGTATGTATTGTGAGAATTTTACCCACAATAAAAATAAATAAAAAATTAAAAAATAATAATAATAATAATGGCTCAAAGATCAGGCAGCAAGTCAGCCACTGAAAGGGAGTTAGGGCTCAACTGAGTCAATAGTCTAATGCAGGGATTGACAAATAGCCAATATTTTAGGCTTTGTGGACCATGTGGTCTCTGCCACAACTACTCAGCTCTAAATCTGTAGCGTGAAAGCAAGCACAGACAGTACGTAAAGAAACAGGAGGGGCTTTATTCCAATAAAACTTTATTTACAAAAACAGGCAGCAAGCTGATTTTGGCCCACAGGCCATAGTATGCCAAACCCTAATTTAGTGAATCAACTTACACAATCAATCAAAGATTGCAGCCCAAACCAAAGCAAATACTAATTTCATCTAGAATCAATATTAATACCTAACATTTAGTGAGATCTCATCTGATGTCAAGCACTGTCCTAGGCACTTCATACAAATTATCTCATTTTTCTTCTGTTTGGTAAGTACTGCTATTATTCTCATTTTATAGATGAGTAAATTCAAAATCAGAGAGGTTTTGTGACTAGCAGAAGGTAACTCAGCTTAAGTAATGTAGCCAGAATTGGAAACTAGGCTGCTGGATCAAAGCCTGTGATCTTAACTACTGCATTATTCAATCTGCTGTTCAATGCATGTAACTTATGGATACTAAGAAAACATCAAACCATATAAAACATAATTTTCTCCAAATCAGATTGTGGGCCAAACTGTGTACTTTTCAAACTTACTGCTAAAGAGAGAATATACCTCATGTCTAGACATCCTGAGTTGGTCCCACTCCAATCTATCTAATCATGACTGTGATACTGCATTTCCACCATTACCACACTTCAGAATGAGAACTTCCATAAATGGAATACTCAGTTAGCTGGTACCCAATCCATCACATGCTTTCAGCTGTCCCTGGGAAAAGGTCCTCAACTAGGACAGCAAGAAGAAACATGGCAGAAGAATTTAAATTGTAAACAAAACCAGAGGTGAATTATTCTTCCCCTTTGTAACCTCACCTACTCCCATCTTCAGAGATGGAGTTGGCCACGCACCTCTTTCCTCTCATTCAGGCTGCCTTCCAAACTTCCAGGGAGATCCATAGAGTGATACTTTGAAAAAAGCAAACCACATAAAAAATTGTACAGAATTATACAAACATGATTTTTTGTTGAACTGATGGCACAGAAAAAGACAATCAAAACAAGCTAAATCTTAACTGATCCCCCTCATTATTGTGAATTTAAAGCAGACTATTTATAGTAATAAAGAAAGGAGGGGGATCCTTGGTAAAATCTAGCCCCAGAAGCCCAGAACTTACAAGCTCTGCTCTCAACCCTGTCCACACAGAACTATTTCTGCAGGGCTTCTTCACTGTCTGTGGTCATGTGTCCAAGCCAAAGCTTGATTGGGGGCCACAGGAGGAGGAGGAGGGTACCTGAGCTCAGTCTCTCCTGCATCCTTTCCCATTATCACACAACGCTTTCTCTTCACCTACCTTCCCCAGCAATGCCCCTCACTTCCAAGCACAAGGCAAAGAATTCTAAATGTCAAAGCAAGATCTAAATTTTGTCCATTAGATTTGACTGTTCTTTCAAACTTTGATACAAACCTCTGATCTATACAAAGTTGGTAGAATCTGGGTGAAATAACTGAGGACAAAGCTTATCCCCATTTGTAAAAGATAAGCTTAAGACTATCATTTTCCCTTAAAGCAGATATAGGTACTGTTTACACACACACATACACACACACATACACACACACACAGACATTACTTTTCCTAGTTTCCTCGCTGAAGAAGAAAATATCACATTTACATGTAGATCCCACAAATTATAGCCATGCCAGACAAGGAAGCAGATGAAGATTGTGATTGATATTCCAAAATTTCCATCCTGATTCCCCATCCTCAGAATTAGCCACTCTATAAATCAAACCACCATATGAACATCTGATGTCAAAACCAATAGGTCACATCTGTGAAAAGCATCAGAATCATACAGAACTGGGTTCTTCTGTTTTCTCCGAGTCAATAAAAACCATCTCCTTACACTGTTCCACTATCATTTCCAGATGTATACCTTAAAATAACCTGACTCTTCTCAGAAAATATTTCCTGTATGCATAGTATATGTATAGTATAAACTATTGCCATTTTCCCTTTTGCTTGTGCATGCAGAAGACTAACATTATTTTCCAAATTAAACCTGAATGAAATCTTGGCTGTTTTTAGTTAAATATTTTACCTTGAAATACGCATGTTTATATTGCCAACCAGTAACTTTATAGAGATGGAGATCCCTAATTGTTAAAGAGCATGTCTGATGATGTAGGCAGTTAATATATCAGAGTTGAACGCACTGACTAAAAATTTAAGAGCTTTAAGAGTTGCCTCCAACTCTTACCTGCGTTGTTTTAGAAGAATCATTTATTGACTCTGGGCCTTGAGTTTTCTCTCTCCACAGAGATCTAAGCAAAGTAAGAACTCAGTAAGTATTTTTCCAGTGAATAAAAGAGACTATTCAGCTCAAATGGTAGAGACACACAGTTTTTGTGGTTATAAAGAGGCAAATGCGGTCTATGGTAGCACACTGTAAAAACGAATGCATCTTTCCCCACACTGGGAGGTTGTGAGCCATCACCAACCTCAGGTTCCAAGGTGACCCTCTCTTTTTCATCCCATAGCTAAGGTTTCACCTGTTATGGGAGAATTTATTAAGGTGCTGGTTGAATATATTTGGAATTTGGCATCAAAGGACAACTAAAGATATTAAAGAATATTTAGGGCCATACCCTTATTTTATATATTTGGGGATCACAGTTCAAGACGTAATGGAATTTGCCCAAGGTGCCCTTGAGCTCAGATCCAGCTGTTTTTCTACCACTCTAGGCTTTCCTCCACATTGGAGGGCTCTGGCCAAGGAACTCAATCTCTACAACATGGAACCAGTGTCTCTATTTGTTAGCTGACTCTTTTAACTAAAAGAGAAAGGTAGATCGTGAATTATAACAAATGTACAATACTAATACATGGTGTTAACAATAGGGGGTGTGTGAGGAAAAAAATATACCAAAAGTAAGCTATGGACCATAGTTAGTGGTAGTAGTATGATGATATCCATAATCTGTGACAAGTGTTCCACAGCAATGCATGATGTTGGCAGAGGGGTGATGTATGGGAATTCTGCATATTACTCATGATTGTTTTGTAAGCTCACAAACTCCCTAATAAAATATATATATATTTTTTTAAAAAAGGTAGAAAAAACTCCTAAAGAATAAAGAAATAAG
Source organism: Tolypeutes matacus (assembly GCA_026826555.1). Taxonomy (NCBI): domain Eukaryota; kingdom Metazoa; phylum Chordata; class Mammalia; order Cingulata; family Chlamyphoridae; genus Tolypeutes; species Tolypeutes matacus. The sequence continues at coordinate 12,967,484 of JAKSZT010053769.1, read as the reverse complement.
TTCAAGTAGGAAGAGACCTCTTTCAATGCCCTACACATAGGCTTTCAAACAAGTATTGGCTAATTATTAAGGTTGAAAATTCAGCCATGTTAACTGGCCCTACATCATTAGTAGGTTTTCAACCATAAGATTTCACTCTATTTTTATGCTCTGTGGGTCAGCTCAATCAAAATGAAGAAATCTTCCATCTGACTTGGATAAGGGATATGATTCAACCTCCCCTCTAATACAAGCTTTGGTTTCTGTCTCGGGGCTGAATTTTTACTTCCTTCCTTCTCTTCCTTCTTACACTTTCCCAAGACTCGCCAAATAGCCCCTCGTCCATGATCACCAGGACGTGTCATCCTGCATGTGGGTAAGATGAGCTGTTCTCTCCACAGCCTCCAGCCCTACTCCTCTTCACAAATATCTGCAGGATAGATCACACCTTCTGCTCAACAGCCCAGGGAAACTGGGATTCTTGTCCTTTTGGTTATAAGACCTGAGTGTGGGAATACATGTAAGTGAAGCCATCCTCCACGCCAGCTTCTCTGTTTATCCTTGGCAGAGGCCAAAGAGTCTGTGCTCATGCTCAAGCCCACCTCCAAGTCACTGCAGACCACCTCCTCTTCTCCAGCGTTTTTAGTCAGGTATGTATAAATTCACATGCTAGAAAGGTCAGAATGGATTTGCCTATGTGCCTATTGTATGTCCATGAAAATCCTTCTTCTGCAAACTCCTCAAATATCTCTCCTTCTTCCATACTCTTACTGTCTTACCAGAAGGCTCCCACTTGTTGATGCTACTTGACCTCAGTCTTCTCTCTAAAAGAGCCATCCTTTCTGACCCACAATGTAAGTGTTCTCCAAACAGACCACCCCAATCAACATGGAGATCAATGGAGTGACACGCTGCATCCAGATTGCTCTCATAATCTGTTGGCTCTACTTGTTAGCTGACTCTCTTAACATTAAAAAAAAGGGAGGAGGGTAGAATACAAATTCCTAAATGAATAAGGTCAAATAAGAGAAACCCTCTTGCTTTGGACAAAGTTGGCAGTGTAGAATCGGCAACCTGAGTTGCAGCGCCAACTCAGTAAGGTAGTAATTAACAGCAATGACAGTAATAATAATAAGCAGGATGAGGGTGATGGGAGGTTGCTTCAATTACTGGGTGTTTATTATGTGCCAGACTATATGCTTAATACTTTACACATACAACCTCATTTGATCATACTTCCAGTGTAAGTAAATTGGTCAGAACACTTTCTCTTTCTAAGGCTTTGGTTTTCAAATCTGTTAAACTGAGATAAAAGTTCCATCACATGGTTGTGAAAATTAAATGAGATGAGATAATGGAAACAAATGCAATTATTAAACTCTTAAGTGCTTTACAAATATTCATTATTACTATCATTATTATGGAGCTTCCGTTTCTTCCAAGAACATTCAAATCTAAACTCCCCAACCAAGCATAGGGGCCTTATAACAGACCCTGCACCCACAAACACACACCAAGGAGGTCAAGTACCATCTTTGAAATATCAGTATCCTCTTTCACAAAATTTGACATAGGATTCTAAAGAAATCATCCCAAGATAAAGGTTGCAAAAGTCAGTCTTTCCCTATTATCTCTTTTCCTCCAGAAGGCAGTGACACAGCTGAAAGGATCTGCCAGGATTTCTGCCCCTGGTAGATGTTTCCATGACAGCAGAAGGGGCTGCCAGCATCCAAGTGCCTTGCTCTCTGTATATTTCCCAGACTGAAGAGGCCCCTGGAAATCTGCTCCCACCCACAGGCCCCCTCAGACATAGAGGGCATCTTAAGGGAGCTTCAGGTCCCCAGTTCTCTCTCTGGGCTGCTTGTTCAAGAAATGAGTATTCTTGTAGGAATACATATAGTTTGCTTAAGATAATGCTTTATTTTCCCTTCTACAATCTAGGGTTTGAAGTGTTTATCTGGAATTTATTTTAAAAATTCACCATGTCTCTTGAAGAACTGAATTGCACTTTTCACATTTTCCACTTTCTTCTCCCAACACTGACTAAAAAAGTGCCAAACTGAATGGCAAAATTCTGCCTAAAGAACCCCTCAGTGCCACATTGCATTCTTAAAGAAAGAAATGCTTTTCATATCTCCTATGTCACTGCAACTTGGGAGAGTATAGATTTCCTTTTTAAGTTGTCTTTTTAGGTAAAATGATTCACTACAACCCTCTGGCGTTGTGTGGTCTGATCCCAGATCGCTAACTTTGATCAGCTACTTCAGATCACTGAGGGCTGGCTCTGAGTAATTGTCCAAAAACATCTCAGGCAAAGGTTGCAAAAGAATCTGAAAGACAGGGATGCCTCTCAAACCTATGAAAGTCAGTTAAAGGGTTGCATTGAAAGGGCAATGCTGAATTAAGAAAACACAACTCTAAAAGCCATAGAAGAAGCTCCTGGCCCTTCCCTGCACCTCCCAAATGGAGGGTGGAGTCAGCTTGTACTCCCATTGTGGGTCCCTGTCCCTGTTCCAGAGTGAGCAGAGTGGCCCCTGAGTGCATACTGTGGTGAATGTATGACAATGCCATTCTATCAGGAGGAAGTCTGAGGGACAGCCAGGGAACCTGTCTCAGGCTGGCCTTCCCAGGGTTTGTCCTGAGAAGCCCCTTACAGACAGCTGGGATAGTGAGAGAAACAATTAAGTTGAAGTAGCCTGGGGCAAAGGACTACCTGGATTAAGTCACTCAAAAGAACACCCAGAGATGAAGGAGGTCTACTTAGAAGGGTGTAGATGGAGCATTGATTCCAACTCCTATAAACTGTAAACTAGGAATTTGTAATGCCTCTAGTAAGCATAATTCCAGGAAAAGAAGCAGGCTCCCTGGCTCTGGCTCCCTGCATACTCAGGTAAGACAGAGAGGACCCTTCACGTCCCATTATTTGCCTTAGGCTTATCTTATGGATAGGAGGGCTAAGCTCTGAAGGAGACCACTGGCCAAAGCAAAGACAGTGAAAGGCGCTGTTAGCCCTGGTTTGTTTGTTTTGATTAGCTCCTGGAATTCAAGGAAAGGCCACAAAAAACTAAAATCAGAAATGGAAAGGGGGCATTACTACCGACCCACAGAAATAAAAACAACAATAAAAGGATACTATGAGCAAGTGCATGCCAATAAATTAGATAGCCTAGATGAAATGGACAAATTCTTAGAAACACACAAACTACCTACATTGACCCAAGAAGAAAAACAAGATCTCAACAAACCAATACTAGTAAAGAAGTTGAATCAGTACTCGAAAATATCCTATGACAGTTTGAGGTTCTTTTTGTGAATCCCAAAAAGAAAAATATTCTGTTTATAAACTAATCTATTCCTCTGGGTGTGATACCCTTTGATTATATTAAATTCAGTGAGCAGCCTCTGATTAAGTTTAGTTGATAAAATCAATTTAGGGCTTCTGATTGGGCCAGTAAGGCACAATTCAGGTTGAGTCCCCACCCCCTCAGTGGGCTGATATAAACAAACACTCACTCAAGAAGATGTACACGAGAAGAGAGATGAGCCATTCACCAATAGTTTGTAGCTGACCTTGGGAAAAGAGTCGAGACTGATATAGGAAGCCTTGAGAGATGAGCCTTATGGCAGCCTACAGCTGAGATTGGGCAGAAACAGGGCACAGGAGCCTCAAGGGGAAGAGGAAGCCCAGAGGAGAAGGCTGAAACCCAGCAGAGATCACCTGCCATCTTGCTTCAACACGTGGCAGCTGACTTTGGTGAGAAATCAACCTTGAGTTGAACTCTTTAGGGCCTTGTTACTGTAAGCTTTTACACCAAATAAATATCCTTTATAAAAGCTAACAGATTTCTAGTGCTTTGCATCAGCCCCCCTTTGGCAGACTAATACATCTCCAAAAAAAAAAAAAAAAAAAAAAAAGTCCTGGACCAGACGACTTCACAGATGAATTTTACCAAATATTCCAAGAATTAATACCTATCCTATTCAAAGCCTTTCCAAAAAGTTGAATAGGAGGGAACAGTCCCTAACTCATTCTACAAGGCCAACATCACCCTAATACCAAAATCAGATAAAAATACCACAAGAAAACTACAAACCAATATCCCTTATGAATATAGATGTAAATATCCTCAACAAAATATTAGAAAACCAAATCCAACAGCACATCAAAGGTAGACACCATGATCAAATGGGATTTATATCTGGTAGGCAAGGGTGGTTCAACATAAGAAAAATCAATAAATGGAATACACATTATTGGAATGAAGGAAAAAACACATGATTATCTCAATGATGCAGAAAAGATGTGACAAAATCTAGCACTCCTTCATCATAAAAACATATAAAAAGCTAAGAATAGAAGGAAACTTCAACATGGAAAAAGGCTTATAGGAAAAACCCACAGCTAACATCATACTCAATGGTGAAAGTCTGAAAGCTATCCCTAAAAGATCAGGAACAAGACAAGAATGCCCACTGTCACTACTGTTATTCAACATTGTACTGGAAGTTCTAGCTAGAGCAATTAGGCAAGAGAAAGAAAGAAAAGCATCCATATTGGAAAGGAAGAAGTAAAACTTTCCCTATTTGCATATGACATGATCCTATATACAGAAAATCCTGAAAAATCAACAATAAAGCTACTGGAACTCATAGACAAATTTAGCAATGTAGCAGAGTACATGATTAACATGCAAAAATAACTAGCATTTCTATATACTAGTAATGAACAATCTGTAAAAGAAATGAAGAAAAATATTCCATTTATAATAGCAACTAAAAGAATCAAATATCTAGGAGTAAATCTAACCAAAGATGTAAAGGAGTTGTATATAGACAACCATGAGACATAGCTAAAAGAAACCAGAGAAGACCTTAATAAATAGAAGGATATCCCATGTTCATGGATTGGAAGACTAAATGTTGTTAAGATGTCAATTCTACCCAAAGTGATTTACAGATTTAATGCAATCCCAACCCAAATTCCAATAGCCTTCTGGCAGAAATGGAAAAACCAATCATCAAATTTATTTGGACGTGTAAGTGACCCCAAATAGCCAAAAAAACATCTTGAAAAAAAAAAAAAAAAAAAACACAAATTTGTAGGATTCACAATGCTCAATCTTAAAACTTATTACAAAGCCACAGTAATCAAAACAGCATGGTACTTACACAAGAACAGACATATAGACCAATGGAATCGAATAGAGAGTTAAAAAATCAACCCTCACATTTATGGACAACTGATTTTTGACAAGGGTGACAAGTACACTCAATTGGGGGAAAAAAAAACAGTCTCGTTAACAAATACTGCTGGGAAAATTGGATGTCTATATGCAAAAGAATTAAGGTTGACCCCTACCTCACACCATATACAGATATCAAGTCAAATTGATCAAAGTCCTAAATATAAGAACCAGAACTATAAAACTCTTAGAAGAAAATGTAGGGAAGCATCTTTAGGACCTTGTAGTAAGTAATGGTTTCTTAGACTTTATACCCAAAGCACAAGCAACAAAAGAGAAAATACATAAATGGGGCTTCATCAGAATTAAATACTTTTGTATCTCAAAGCTCTTTATCATAAAAGTAAAATGACAACTTACACAAAGAAAGAAAATATTTGGAAACCACATATCTGATAAGGGTTCAATAGAGAACTCCTTCAATCCAACAACAAAAAGGCCACCCATTTTTAAAACGGGCAAAAGACTTGAGAAGACAATTCTCCAAAGAAGATATACAAATGGCCAGAAAGCACATGAAAAGATGCTTAACATCATTAACCATTAGGGGAATTCAAATTAAAACTACAATGAGATGCCATTTCACACATACTAGAATGGTTACTATTAAAACAATGGAGAAGATGTGGGAAATAGGAACAGTCATTCATTGCTCGTGGGAATATAAAATGGTGCAGCCACTGTGGAAGACACTTTGGCAGTTTCTCAGAAAGTTAAGTATAGAATTATCACATGCCCAGGCAATCTCACTTCTAGGTATATACTCAAAAGAATTGAAAGTCGGGACTTGTATATTTGCACACCAGTGTTCATAGTGGTATTACCCACAATTACCAAAAGATGGACGCAACCCAAGTGTCCATCAACCAATGAGTAGATAAATAAAATATGGTCTATACATATAATAGAATATTATTCAGTATTAAAAAGGAATGAAGTGGGGCAGATGTGGCTCAAATGGTTGCGCGTCCGTCTCCCATGTGGAGGAACCTGGGCTCGATCCCCGGGACCTCCTGGTAAAAAAATAAATAAAGAAAAAATATGAAGGCACGCATGCTGCCAGGCCCCGCACACAGGTGCGCCGTCAGGCCCCACCAAGCCATGCAGCAAGATGACGACGTGACAGAAGAGGGACGCAAGGGAAAGCCAAGACGAGATGCACCGAAAAAAACAGGAACTAAGGTGGCACATGTGGTAGGATGCCTCTCTCCCACATCAGAGTTTTCCAGGATCAAATCCCAGTGAAGACAGGAGGAGAAGTATGAGAAGAGAAGGCAGGAAATAGACACAGAGAATTGGCCAGCGAATGGACACAAAAACAGCAAAAAAGAAGGTGGTAAAAATGGATAAAAGTAAATAAATAAATCTAAAAAAAAAGGAATGAAATTCTTAAACATGCAACAACATGGATGAACCTTGAAGATACCATGTTGCATGAAATAAGCCAGACACAAAAGGACAAATATTGTATGATATCACTGATGTGAAATATTAGAAAAAGCAAATTCATAGAGTTAGAATCTAGATAAAGGTCACCAGTGGCCAGAGTGGGGATAGAGAATGGGGAGTTATTGCTTTAATTGTACCCAGTTTCTATTTGGGTTGATGGAAAAGTTTGGGTAATGGATAATTATGATGTTAGCACAACATTGTGAATGTAATTAAAAGCACTGATATATATATGAATGTGGTTAATGGGAAATTTAGACTGTATGGATCTTACTAGAATAAACATTTTTAAAGAAACATACAACATACATACAACATACTATATAAATACATACAAACAACACAGTGAAGCCTATTGTAAACAATGGACTATAGTTAATAGTACAATTATAAAACTGTTCTTTCATGATTTGTAACAAATGTACCACATTAACACAAAGTGTGAATAATAGGGAACTCTATTTTATGCATGGTTTTCTGTAAACCTACAACTTCTCTAACTGAAAAAAAAACATGGGGATAAAAACCCACATAAGAAAAGAATTAATTATAAAGGAGTGTTATCAGATACCACTACCAGTGGATTAGCACACCCCAGATTTTGAGATAATAGAATAATACATACGAAACTATAGTTTTATTTAAGCCTCACAGCAATTTAGTAGTAGAGCAATTTATAGATAAGAAAACCGAGGCTTGTGGGAAATTTACAGATGAGAAAACTGAAGTTCAGAGAGACTAACAGTAGGGAATGAAGACTTAAATACAGTCCCAGTGGTCTTTCTACCACATCATATTTATCTTTGTTTTTAATAATACATACCCACTAGGTAGATCAATTCTTTGACTCACATAAAGAAGAAAGAGCTATGTGATATTCTTGGATTTGGCAGGGAGAGCCCTCATTCAGTTAGCTTGGTCTCAAGCAATCCTTTTTCAAAAAAAAACACAAAGAGGAAGTAAGCAGGGATCTTTGTATGCCAAAGAATTCTTGTTGAGGGAAAAGGATGACAAGGTAAGAATTTGGGGACAGTTGGACAAAATGGGAGGAAATAGCTGCCTGAATTTAAAGGAAGTTCAAAATAAAAGGATTTACCCCTTGAGAGTTACCTAATTTTTTCCAAGGCAGCATGTCAGGTGATCACTGGAAGGTAAGCCAAAAGGAGACTTTGCTTTTACCTCAGGAACATCATCCTTGTGTTGTCTCTGAAAAGCTACTTTAAGTAGCAGCTCTAATCACAAACCCTCATGCAGGGTGTTAAGGAATTGGTGTATAGCTCAGGAATTTCAGCAGAGCTGTAATTTCTCATTTCTTATCCCCTCACTAAACTACAATTTAAATTCCATCATTCAAAACTGTCTGATCTGGAGTCAGATGCATATATTACCAAAAAAAGCATTAAAATGTGACCTTTTATATCCCCAATAAGAAATATCATGAGTCCATCACAGAGTCATAGCTCGTTCTTGAATTAGAGCTAAGAATGATCTGAACTTCAAAGGGGGAATTCTTTGATTACAGGCAAATCTGAGGACTTTTTCTAGTGACCTCTTAAAATTCTGAATTTTAAGGGAAAAATGAAGTGCCTTTTGTATTTCAGAGCAAAAGCAATAATGAATGAATAAATGGCGTTGTATCAAAGGACACTCCTTGCAAAAAGGGGAAAAGGAGCACATTGACACATCCCTTTGAAGTTGGTCCTAAGATTACAGAGAACTTGACAATTAGTAACATTGCAGCAGAGACTCTAAAACTCAAAAAAGATTATCCATTGGTTCTTTTGCTGGCTTAGATTTACTCTGTAGCTTTATCAGTTTAGATACCATGGAAACTCTGCAAAGACTACTGTGGGGCCTGGTAACTTCAGAGTTTGCTTTTGGAAAATGTATCATTTATCTCAGTAAATAGCTCTTCCTTGCCAGGGCAGATTAAGATATACAGGCAGGGAGTGGATGTGGCTCAAGCAATTGCGTGCCTGCTTCCCACATGGGAGGTCCCGGGTTTGATTCCCAGTGCTTCCTAAAAACAAAAGCAAACAAATGAAACAACCAACTCAGGGTAGCCGATGTGCCTCAGTGGTTGACTGCCAGCTTCCCACACACGTTTCCGGGTCAATCCTAAGCACTGGTACCTCAAAAAAAAAGATATACAGGCAGTCATATCAGTCTTGGTACCTTGAAAAGGTTTTCCTCCCACAGCACACTGCCATGGGGATGAGGTGGGGGGCTCGCTGTGGAGCAGTTCTGTTGAGGGATGTGGACTGAGGGCACGCTGAGACACCTCCACCTCCATCCACACGAAAGCAGATTCGGCATCCAAGAGAAGTCATGACAAAGCCGTGATGTGTTTAACACCCAGCTATTTCTTCATTCATTTAATAAATATTTATTGAGTTCCAACTATGTACACATAAATATCAGACATGTCATGGATACAGGGAAGAAGAAGAGAGATAAGAGACAATAGTTAGAAAACGCAGGTATAAATAAAATACCACAAATTCAAAAGTAGAAAATATGTCAATTGTGAAACTATGAAGCTTCATGAAGAAAATAATATTTGAGCTGGGCCTTAAACAGTGAGTCATTTTTGGACATACAGATATACTATTAGGAAGTACAGTATCCCTTTCTCTACCACAAACAAGAGTAAATCATCAGACTGGAAGGGTATTACAGCCTTCCAGGTATCTATTAATCACCTGGGGAGAATGTACTCAATACCAATGCAGGGGCCCATCCTCAGGTATTTTGATTTAATCTGGGGTGGGACCCAAGGATCCCAGCTGCTAGCATGTCATGACTCATGAGTTGACAAAATTCTCCTGATAAGATATAGGAAGAAAGATAATAAAATAATAACTCCAACATAACCATAGAACTCTGAGAGCTTCCACTTATCAGAAGAGTCAAGAACATGAACTTCATGGAAACCATTCAGTACTCAGGTAGACTTCCTGCCAAAACAGCTTCTGGGAGGAACTGAGTAGGGAATTGGCATGTGGAATCCCCAGTAGACAAGCTCATAGAGGATGCATAATAATGGCTTTTGGATCGGGTTTGAGAACAATAGAATGGTAATAGTATCACCATTGTGATGGCCACTGATGATTTAATAAAGCAAACATGGGATTTTCTCAATGATATTGTGCTTTTAAAAGTTTGAACTCTGAAAACTATGATATTCCAAGCCAATGCCCAAGTGATTGCATTGGGCAGCCAGGAGTCATTGAAGTGTAAGGCTTGGGACCATAGATGAAACTGTGAAAATAGATTCACAGACTTTAGAGTAGCCTCCTAATATAAATAAAATGGGTAACTCATGTTCTAGTTGTCTAGTATTACTAACAAACCACCCCAAAATGCAGTGGCTTAAAACAATTAACTGTTCTCTCTCATAGTTCTGCAGGTTCCTGGACTCAGTTGGCTGATTGTCCCTTGGGTGTCCCATGCAATTCTGGTCAGATATTGGCTGGGTTGGAGTCAAATGAAGGCTGACTGGACTGGACATCCAAGGAGGCTGTATTAGTCAGCCATAGGGGTGCTAATGTGAAATACCAAAAATGGGTTGGTCTTTATAAAGGGTATTTATTTGGGGTAGAAGTCCACAGATACTAGGCCATAAAGCATTAAGTTTCTTCTCTCACCAAAATCCATTGCCACGTGTTGGAGTAAGACAGCTGCTGACGTTTGCCAGGGTTCAGGCTTCTTGGGTTCCTCTCTTCCTGGGGCTGCATTTCTCTCCAGGCTTAGAGCCTCTAGTTCCTCCACAAGGTCAGCTGTAGACTATCAGGTGAACGGCTCACTTCTCTTCTCCCGGGGCCTTCTCTCCAACATCAAAACTGCTTCTCAGAAACTGCTCCCTCTGTCCATTGCCTTGCCTTTTATATTCGATTCCCCCACCCACCAAGGGGTGGGACTCAACGCCCTACTGACATGGCCCAGTCAACGCCCTAATCATAACTTAATCATGCCCAGATTAACAGATCAGTTTACAAGCATGATCCAATTATATTTTTGGAATTCATAATTACATCAAATTGCCCAACAATTACAGTGGCACACTCATGTGGCTGGTTAATACCGGCTGCCAGCTGGGAGCTCAGTGGGGACTGTCCACTGAGTGCCTATCTGGGTGGCTGGATTTCAAGAGACAGGAAATAGAAGCTGCCAGTCTCTCAAAGCCTGGGTCCAGAGACTGGCACAGTATCACTTCTGCCATATTCTACTGATCAAAGCAATCACAGAGCCTGCTCCAATTCAAGGAGAGTAGACATAGACCCCAGGTCTTGAGGGAGGAGTATAAAAGAATTGATGGCTGTCTTTAATCCTCTACAACGTGTGACTGTATTAGCCTTTCTTATACTCAACACCATATATTTGGCCTACTTGGAGGAACTGGGTAGGGAACTGGCCACATGGAATCACACTAGAGGGCAAGTGTTCTTTAATAGTAACCCCCAAGAAAATATAAAAGAGCAATAACTGGACTATTCTTCACTGCAGACTCATCCTCTATAAGTTTGAGTTGTTTTATCCACCAGTCTAGATGAGTTTGCCCCAAACATCTCTTCTTTCTGCTCAGTCCCCTTGGTGGCCAAAAGCATATGTCTGCAAAAACAGGTGACCAGGCTCAGTAGCACAGTCAGTCCTGGGCTGCACACAAGGGTTAAACCCATAACCTGGGCCTTAAAGCCACTCTAGAATGTTTCCACAAATTGTGACTGTTGGAATTCTGCCAATGTCAGCGCCAAAATCCATAATGATCCAGTGCCCAAGAGCTTCTGCAGCACTAAATGTTTGCAGGGCTCAGAAATCAATAACTAATCACACTTAGCCAGAGCCCAATATTCTGTACTCAGCAGTGTATGTTTCTGGTTGCTGGGTATATAAAAGGTAACATGGGAAGCAGAACATTTATTGGAATTAGTAACATTCAAAGTATTAGCACTGTGGTGCAAATCACTGTTAATGACATTTATTGAGTGCTCATTTTGCTGGGTCCCACTCTACCAGAAGTTTTAAGGTGATACAAAGGAAACAGAAGACACCATTTTGACTTCAGAAACTAATGTGACTCTTTCTTCTCTCTCCCTTTCTCAGCCCTTTCCTGGGAATATAACAGCTAGATTAGTTTTCAAAGTCTCTTTGTCGGCAGCTTTAAAACCCTGTTGAGAGTAAAGGGAATTTCAGCTACACTTGTTTTCCTGGTAGGCATCTGCCAGTCTCTCCCTTCAGTGAGGAACAGGATGAGAGGTCAATGAGGTCTGATTTCTGTAAGCTGCTACAGAGCCTCAGGTGTGACCAAATCCCTATTTCCCGTATCCCTCTCTAAATTGTTTAATCCACACCTAATTCACAGCCACTTTCCTGATGAAATGTCTAGTAGCAACAGTGATGTCCCTTGGCTTTTTTTCATAGGCTGGCTCTCCTATTACCCCAGACACAGATTTGTGTATCACTTCCTCAGTCAGTGCTTCTCAGACATTAATGTGCGTAGAATCACCTGTGGATCTTGTTAAAGGGCAGCTTCCAATTCAGTAGGCCCCAGAAGAGGCCTGGGATTCTGTATTTCTTTCAAGCCCCCAGGTAATGTCGATGCTGCTGGTCCTTGAACCACACTTTGAATAGAGGAAAGCTGACTCCAGAGAGAAAATTACCTGCTCCAGGCCTCCGGGCAGTGTTCCAGGGAAACAGACAAAGCCGAGGTCCCACTTCCCTTGTCTGTTACCCTTCTTTCTTCCTCCTTGGGGCATTAGAGAGCATATGCAAATTCAAGTTTCGGGAAAGAGTTATTCGAACCTCAAAATTCCCCAGGCTGGACATGCAAACTACGCTCCAACTATGACCTCAGGTTTAAGACATGGGCCCAGTTGGAAGACATCAACAAGTAGAAAACCCTGAAAACTGGGTTTGAAAACTTTGAATCTGTCAGCAGAGTCATGAATAAAAGAGAAACATTTGAATTAATTGGCTTTTCTGAACCAAAAATGTGGGCACCTGTTTATTTTCCTTATAGGTCCCTAAAATTGTTTCATGGCAGTAGTATTAAGATAGAAAGTTAAGAACTAAATAACTTTCTTCTAAATTAGCTACATAATAGAAGCAAGGGGCTTGGGGCTTTGTTTGTTTGTTTGTTTGTATTATCTAGCTATTTGCCCTAATTCCTCAAATCACAATAACAGCTTGTGGCAGTTTGATATTATTTTTGAATTCCAAAAAAGAGATATTAATTATGCTTGTAAACTGGTCTTTTTCTCTGGGTGTGCTACCGTTTGATTGTATTAGACTTAGCTGAGATGTCTGATTAAATTATGTTAGGATTAGGGATTTGATTCAACCACATCATTAGAGTACAACTCAGTACTAAGTGCCATCCTCCTTGGACTGATGAAAACAGACTCTCACAGGGAAGTAGACACACAGAAACAGATACGCAGGAAGAGAGAGTGCTCCATAGACATGGCCACGGGAAGAGAGATGAGCCTGATAGTCTATAGTTTACCTTTTGAGGAGAACAGACCAACTGAGCCTGTAAAGAAATGAGCTCCGGGGAGAGAGATAAGCCTTATCCCAGCCTACAGCTGAGATCGGAAGAAGCTGGGACCACGGAGCCTTAAGAGGGAGGAGGAAGGCTGAATCCTCACAGACATCACCCACCATCTTGCCTCAACACGTGGCAACAGACTTTGGGTGAGAAAGTACCTCTTATGGTACCTTGAGTTGGATTCTTTATGACCTGGTAACTGTCAACTTCTACTGCAAATAAATACCCTTTATAAAAGCCAGCAGAGTTCTGGTACTTTGTATCAGCACCCCTTTGGCTGACTAATACACCACTTAAACTAGTATGATGCTTTATATGTTTTTTCAAGTCTCTCATATTCATTACCCACATATCATCTGTGGTCACCCTGTCTTTTCAGATTAATAAAATTGGATCAACCTCCCTTTCCTTACTCTGTTAAATGCCTGTCCTAGATCTCTTTATTATCCTGGAGGAACTTATGTTCTTATGACCATTTCTACTCTAGTTTTTTTTTTTTTTTTCCTCTGGTTTGCAGTTCCTCTCTGTTATTTATTTTGCCTAGTTCTCCCCCACCCAGTCCCACCCCTACCTCTATTTCAAGCAATATAAATATAAAGCTCGTGTTTTGAAGAACTTTATCTGAAGGTCACAAGTGGAGAGTTATATTGCTGCACTGCAAATAAATTTAAATTATACCTTATACATCACTGTTTTTCAAAATTCTAACAGGCACCCTACTCTAATTTGTCTACAGATTTCTTGCCTTCTTACTGATTATTCCCTTTCCCCTTTCCCTCCCTTTTCTCTCTCTATACCACTTCTCTCCCTGATTGCCCCCAAATAGTCCAATTTTCTGTTCAAACTAAGTTTATGCAGAGCAATTTGGCTCTCTACGGTCTCTAGTCCCAAACTATGCCAAACTCACTTTTGTATCTCTAACACCCATCAATGTGTTCTTCTGAGCTGAAGAACTATTAGCAGATTACCAGCTTTTCTTTAAAAAGACCCCCTTCCTTGGAAGCATAGGTAATTTGAAATAGCATTTTCTTTTTTCATTTATAAACATTTATAAACACGATCTCACTTGACCTGGTAACTCTGAGGTAGAAAAAGCAAGCATTAGGGGAAGCGGATGTGGCTCAAGTGATTGGGCTCCCGTTTACCATATAGAAGGTCCAGGGTTTGATTCCAAGGGCCTCCTGGTGAAGCAAGCTGACCCGCGCAGAAAGCTGGCCCAAGTGGAATGTTGGCCCGCGCAAGAGTGCTGGCCCGCAGGGACAGCTGGCACAGCAAGATGACACAACAAAAAAGACACAGAGAAGAGACAATAAGAGATGCAGAGAGAGAGAGACCAGGGAACTGAGTTGGCACAAGAGATTGAGCGCCTCTCTCCCACTCCGGAAGATCCCAGGATCAGTTCCCAGTGCTCCTAAAGAGAAGACAAGCAAGACACAGAAGAACACACAGCAAATGAACACAGAGAGCAGACAGTGAGTGGGGATGGGAGGGGAATAAATAAATAAATCTTTAAAAAAAAAAAAAGCAAGCATTAGTATGGCCACTTTACACACAAACTAAAACCCAGAAAAACCATGTAACTTGCTCACAGTTATCTTAGAGGCAAAGCAAAGAGTGAAACACAGTATATATTGATATGGAGATCAGTGAACACACATGCAATTTTAGAAATTATATCTCAAAATGTTGCCTCTTTTCTCTAAATAAATTCATACTGAGAAAGAGAAAAGTAGACCCTGACATCCAGGGTCTGGCTTGGCCCTATCGGTTAGGTCGTGGCCATCTCCTGTTGAACAATTTCACAGAAAATCAACATCAGACAGGGCTACTCTGAGACCCTGTGACCATGAAGGGACAAGACCAAAACAAAATAAAACAAGACAGAAGAAGCTCCATTATTTTTCTGAGCACAGACATAACATGAGCATAGACAAAGCCACAAAATATCAAAAAAAAAAAAACTCTCTCTCAGCTAATATGAGTGACTGCCCCTTCTTTCCCAATTACAGCTTTCACTTCATTCTAGCCTGCCCTCCCTATAGATAAGATATATTGAGATGTCCAATCACAACACTGTCCCTGCTTTCAGACAGCACCGAAGTCACAAAGAACCCTTACTTGGATGCTCCCCAAGTCATCCAACCAAAGCCCAAATTCTCTATCAAATCCTTTCTAACACTCTTTTATGGAGATCCCCCATGGTTGTGCATGGTTGTGCATCCTCCCTTGCTGCAAGAGTAACAAACCCAACTTGTTCCACTATAGGTGAATTGCTGGTGGCCTTTGCCTAGAAGGCACTGACAATATTAAAAGTTAGATTTGGAGGGAAGATCAGGAAAGTAGGGCCATGCATGTCTTGCCTTTGGCAGAATGGGGTTCAAATGATGGCATGTCACCACTGGAAATGTGGTCACATGGCCCTCTTCTTCCAGGCTGCCATTTTGCAGGTGCACAGAAATTTAACTACTACCACTGACACAGTATACATGAGGCTATATAAATATTGGCTGTGCAGTTGGGATCCTCCTTTACTCTCTGAAAATTGGGTTTCTTCATATAAACCTCCACACCTAGAGATATATGCTACAATGGATCTTTATACCCAAAGATTTTCATGTTTTTCATTTTGAATACAAAATATAAAAACAAAATCCAGGTTCTCATCTGGAAATTCCTGGCAGACTAGAGCACCACCTGCTCTTGATTTTTCTTTCAACGAATTATGCATTTAAATTCTTTCTCATCCAATTTGAATTTGCCTTTTGTTTTTCTTACCCTTTTTCTTTTTCACAACCATCTGCCATATCTTAGTAAACAATTGTTTAATGTGCTAAGGAAACAAAAGTGTGGCTGTAGGGTGGTGGAAACAAGAGGCGCCTGAGCAGATGAAGCTGTGGAAAAGAACTGTAACCTGGTACTAGGCCTGGGACTTACCTGTAAGGTACTTCAGACAGGTCACTTCACTGCTCTGGGCTTTGGTTTCTTACTCAATAAAAATGAGGTCAGAGTGAGGTCTCTAAAACTTTTATCATCACACCCTCCTTGTCCACTTTCACTTCCTCGTGCCTCAGAGGAAAAGGAGCCCCTTCTTCCAACGCTTTCCTTTCCATTTGAGACCCCAAGTCTTCCCCCACCCGGCTTTCCATCAGGATGATGTTCTTTCTCTTGAATCTTTAAATTTTCTCTCCCCATGAACATCATCCCTCCTTCTATCAAAAGCCATGCCCAATTCATTCTCAAGAACTACTAACCATTTTCTTTTATGGACTTCTTTCTCTACAGTTCAATTAGTGGGCTGTCCACTGATTCCACACTTCCTCTTTTACAGCTGAGCTATTTTAAAGCATCTGATTTTCAGGTGATTTGGAGAGCAGGTACAAGATATTCTGATGGCTCAACACTAACTCAAGGAAACATTTTGTTTTGAAACGGGCAAGTGTTGGAAATGAATTGTTAACACAGCAGCATTATAGGTTATAATCAATACATAATTATATTTAATAATGTGTTTGAAACAGACCCATATTTCTATTTTTCCATGAAATTAATCAAAAGCTTTAATGGAAACCTGTATAGAATGTATAATTTGCATGAATGAAATTTATTTATTTAATTGACATTTAAGCAAATGTGTTAAATTTCTTTCCACCAACCACCAATTTATTTTCCTTGGCTTATGGTTTTTTTTTAATTTATGGCTGATTTCTTAGACTAGAAAAATATATGAGAAGCTGGTTCTCCCCTTAAAAGGGCTATGCTGAACTGACAAGGGCTGGAGGGGTGAAAACAGAAAAACAGCTTTTGTAGCTTTCTTTGAGATTGGAAGTATGGACTTTTTACTATTTTTGTCCCCAAAATGGCAGGAAGGGAACTCTAGGTTTGTCTCCTCTGCTCCCACTCTAACCAAGCCTAGAACTCAGTCTCCTGACAAGCCTCAGGACTAAGGAATTGTCATTGGCAGGACTCACCACAGGGTAGCAGCTTTCAAAGAGCTTTCACTAAATAATCTCATTTTATCCTCATCATCTTGGGGAATCAAAAGAGGCAAATGAGTCATCGCCTTTTTCCTGTCTACAGTCTCCTAGTATCATACCAAAGACAATCTTCCTCACCTTCATTCATGCATTCCAAAAATATTTACTGTGTACTTACTGTTTGACAATAACTGTTCTAGTCCAGTGATTCTCGAAGTGTGATCTCCAGATTAGCAACTCACGAGAACCTGTTAGAAATGAAAATTTTCAGGCCCCTCCCCAGACCTAATGAACCAGCTGGGAGTGGGCCCAGCAATCTACTTTCAACAGCCCCTCCAGGTGATTCTGATGCATGTTAAAGTTTGCAAACACCTGTTCTAGATCTTGAGCTACAAAAACGAGAAAGACACATGCCTTGGCCTCAAAAGTTTCTCTGGGTCAGTGGAATAGATGGACAACTAAATAAATCCTAATAACATAATGAACTACATCCAGACTGTACTAGGAATATAGAGGAAAAGTAAAATGAGCCATCCAATAGCATTCAGAGAAGGTCCACTGGCTCTAAAGCACTGCATTATGAAGAATGATGAAGCAAGGAGTAAAACAAACTAATAGAAGCTCCCTAGACTGGTGTGGGATCCCAGCTGGCCATCTGTAGCTTCTCTGTTCCTGGGTGTCCTCAAGAAAACAAAAATTGCAACATCAAAAGTGCTGAACCAGGATCTAGTCCAAATAAATGGCCTCTAAGTCTCCTTCCATGTTCTGTGATTTTTCTGTCCTCACTCCTCAAGGAGATTACAATCAAATCTAAAATTAAACATTAAGAATACCTAAAAGGATGACTTAAGGGACTGTTGTAGTTCCTTTTCTTTGGGGAACGGAAGGGGACAATCCTCTGGGTGGATAGGAGAGAAGGACTAGGAGAACCTCTCATTTTCTTCAACACCAGCTCCTCTTAACAACATCCTGTATAACTTTCTATGAGAAAAAAGGCAATGAGTATCCTCATCTTTCTAACTGTGGCTCCAGGCAAGGGGGCTTTAATACCTTTCTTTAGTGTTTTTCTGAGCGGCCTTCTTTATGGGACACTCCATGTAAACATAAAAACTTTTTCCTTAATAATAGCTACCGTCTACAGAGTGATTGATTTGTGTCATCTTATGTAAGCTTCACAGCAATCCTATGATCAAAGTCTCTTTCAATTCTTACCAAAAAAAAAATTTTTTTAAACTCAAAAAACCCTGAGGAAGGAGCTGAGGTGGTGCAAAGAGATTGAGCAGCCTCTCTCCACTTGGAAGGCCCCAGGATCAGTTCCCAGTGCCACATTAAGAGAAGACAAGCAGACACAGATGAACACACAGAGAGAACATAGCGAGTGCAAAACAACGAGGAGGCAGAGAGAAATAAATAAATAAATCTTTTTAAAAAAAAAAACAAACCCTGAGGGAGCAGCTTCACCAAAATCTCTGCAGGATGATGGGCACCAGTGGCATTGGTGCCGCTCTAACAGAAGAGACATGAAGAAAAAGAGGTGACACCCTCCAACACTGTCACAGGCCATGTGAAGCTCCAGGATTACACAAGCTCCCTCCTGTGTGTGGTGCTGCCCGCGGTGGTACCCAGAGGAGGCTTCAGGGAGACCCAACAGTGCCCAGAGGGATGGTCTCAGAGGAGAAGTAAAAGGGGAAAGCTGAGGCTGCCACTTGTCTGG
Organism: Tolypeutes matacus; assembly: GCA_026826555.1. NCBI lineage: Eukaryota > Metazoa > Chordata > Mammalia > Cingulata > Chlamyphoridae > Tolypeutes > Tolypeutes matacus. The sequence continues at coordinate 12,948,578 of JAKSZT010053769.1, read as the reverse complement.
GAAGGCATGTGGGACTCCCCTTCCCCTATGAGGCTTCCTAGCAGGAAGCACAATTCTCCCATCAGCAAAAAATAGCAAAAGTCACTGAAACAACCAGTTTAATCCAATCACATTTTCACTAAGAAAATGGCCCATAATTTTGAGTTCTCTGCAGGGATTTCTCCGTTCATCTTGGGAAAACTAGCAAGCTCTCCCTTCCCATATCATTAAGGTAGAGTTATTAACCGGAATGATTTTGTGTCTGGAGGACACAGCAGTTTGGCAGGATTGCAGAGAGGATGGGAGGAAATGGGTTCTGGAAACATTAACAACCTCAGTCAGCTATTTTGACCACCGGTCAAGTACAGCTTATACAATGATTTCAAGATGAAAAATGGGAAATAAAATGAAGAAAGGAAGAAAGGAAAAGAGAACAAAATGTTGAATGTTATTTCCAATTTTCTATGTACCCTAAATAAAATGTATGTTTAATTACAAGATAGGACCTTGTTTAATAAAGCAAGATCTTGTTCTTTTTACTATCTCCTAGAGTAGGGTCATGCAAAAGTGTAGCAGAGACATACAAAGGGAAGCCATGGATTGGATAGTAATTTTTTCAGTGAAAATGAGCAATATGTATATAATTCAGGCCCCCTAAAATCAGTTTGTGATTGAAGAGTCTCATGGAGAACCTAAGAATATTAGCTATGGCAGGCACAGAAGACTGGAGAGCCTAGTGGATTAAAAGAAGATAGGGTCTACAAATACTATTAAAAGTATAACATTCAAAGCGTATATTAACTATATAATTTCAAATTATATTTTAAATTATATTATGATGATTATATAACTAACATAACAAACTTAGAAATAGTGTTGAATAACATACATGTTTCTATAACCCAGAATTGACAAACATTGATAATTGTAAATTCTGGGTGGCAGACATATCTGTTAGTTATATTATTCTTTGCACTTTTCTATGTTTTTAAAACTTTCTATGAAGAAAAACAAAGAGCTCTTGTCCAACAATCCATCTGATTCTAAATCTGACACTTACCAGCTCTGTGAGTTTGGGCAAATATCTGAACCTCTCTGAATTGTTTCCTTATCCATGAAGTGAGGTTCACAAAAATATAAGGTTATTACAAGGCTTAGATTTGATGTGTATAAGGAGGTGATGGTAGATTGTAGTCACCCAAAATGGTGACTACTCTTATTCCCAAATGTCTTCTCTAATACGCCTGGCATGTAACCATCCAGTCTAGCTGTGAACACCTTGTACCCTAACAATTCCTCCTTGTTGGAAAGCCCATTCAATGGTTTCCCTATAACTGTCATGGTCCTGGTTCAGGCAATAAAGTCCTTCCTCTCAGCATCCTATCAATATTTTAATTAATCTAAGAATCTTCCACTCCCTTCCACCTCCCTTTGCCCAAGGATCAAATGGATATCTCAATCTTTCTACCATTCCAGGTGAGACTTAATTTTGAGATCCTGCACCATGAAGGCAAATCTCCTCCAAACATGCTTCCATTGACCTTTATCTCTCTTTAAATTGTGGTGCCTGGAGCTGAGATTGGAGCTGGACCATCTTTCCCATGCCATATCCTTATTTTACATCACAGGTTGGCAAGAATTTTCTGTAAAGGGCCAGATGATTAATATCTTCAACTTTACCAGTCGTACAGCTCTTGTGCAACTACTCAACTCTGCTGCTGTAGAGCAAAATTAGCCAGAGACAATATGTCAGTGAATGGGTGCAGCTATGCTCCAATAAAACATTTTTTACAAAATCAGAGGGAGGGCATATTTATCCCACAGGTAATAGTTTGCTGAACCCTGCTTTAAATGATATTATCCTACTAAAGAGAGATTCCTTTTTCATCACACTACTGTGTCTTTTGTCATACTTACCACTGAGCCATGTCTTAAACAATATGGCATTAATTTGAATGCCTTTCTGGGTGCAAAGCAGATTATAGATACAAGAGTGGGGTTAGCTAATCTCATTCTTAGTACATGCAACAGAGAGAAGCATGTTGGAACACTGTGGAATGGGCCTTTATTGCCTGTTCCTGCACGGATATAGCAGCTGCCAGCCTACCACATACCCATCCAGGTGCTACCATAGCTGAGCCTAGCATGGCAAGAAGTTGCTGTCCCTGTGATGGGTGTTTTCTACAGATATGCAGCTGATTTGGCAATCCCAAATGGAGACTCTGCCTTCATGTATGTTACATGTCATCTTGGTAGATTCAGCTCACATTGAATTTGTGATAATCATTTTATTATCTAATCACATTTTGGATAATCATTTTATTATCTAATGTGTAGAGTCACATCTGTTCTTCCCATTGTTTAGAAATTATTTTCTCCTTTATTCATAAGATATTTGCATCATTAAGGTATTTACATAGTAGCAATTAATTAGCTGCTAATGAGGCACAAAAATCCATGCAATTCCTTTCAACAGTAGGTCATAATTCAATCCAATATTTTTTGTTTATTCAGCCTCAGGAATATCCATAATTAAGATTTTTGTCATAATTTCCTGCCTTGATAATTCATCTTCCATATAGTCACCACTTGATTATGCATGATAAGAATGGAAAGAACAAAATAAAAAATAAAAAAAAAAAAGAATGGAAAGAACGTTAGATTGTGAGTCAAAATGCAAATATTAGTCCCATTTCCATTAGTACTTTTTAGTGGGAAAGCTTAAATAAGTTAATTAAGTTCTCTTTACCTCTATCTCCACAGACACAAAATAGAGAAAATAATACTTACATTGCCAGGTCGACTTAATTGTCAAATGTCTGCATATATTGAAGGTTATTTTCTCTACATATGTAATGTGTTCATTATATACAAAGATTCATAAAGTAGGTAACAGATTAATATTACCTACAATTTTAATTTTTCTGGAAGAAACCACACCAAAATGTTAACAGTGGTCATCTCTGTGGTAGAATTGTGGGTGATTTTTACTTTTTGCTCTTTTGGGCTTATATGTTCATTTCTATGTTTTCTACAATGGGCAAGTACTATTATAATAACAAAAGGTCCAGTTTTTAAACAATTGCTTATTCAATTATAAGATTATACATGTTAATTCTAGAACATTTGAAAACTACAGAAGAGTATAAAAAAGCCTATATATTACATATATATGAGTTTCCTGGGATGTTATTATAATCCAGAAGAGGAGCTGCCATAAGCAGCCAGCAAGGTTGGATTTTCATGTTGGGGGTCCTTGGTAATCAATGAGTTATCCGGAATAGCAGCTTAATAATTGTATATATCAGGCAACATTTTTGGTACATATATCTCCATGACAGTTTAATAAATTAAAATTGCCATGGCCTTATAGTTAGAGGTGAATCAAAGAAAGCTATTTCATTTGGCACTGCTAAAACGTCCTTCGTGACACTCTTAATATGAGTGACAAGTAAAGGAGCTGTTTGTTTTGGACACGTAGATTTTAAATAATTGGGAATACGTATGTTTTGCCTCCAAAAGAATATATTGACAACCAGAATAAACAAGACTTTTAATTCCCAGAAAGGGAAGTAAGTTAAGGGTAAGCCTTGGAAAGGTCAGATTTTACATGCTGCACTGGAATTCTTTCAAATGTTTTTCAGGTCTAAAGCACAAAGTCTAACTATTCCATCAGAGTCACTCTAAATCAGCTTTTAACGTTTAAATATGGGGAAAAACACTAAGGTCAATGTAGAATATCTGAAACTTAAATATGTTACAAACAAATTTCCTCTTCCTCTTGTATTACAACCTAATGGGAAACAATGGATTTGTGGCTGACCTTTTTATACAGCAAGCGCATTTTTTCATTTTCCCTAAACCTGAAGTCACACACAAAAAGTACCTGAACAGAAGAAATACATAGCGATCTTAAATATAGAGAGCATTCCAGCAATTTTTTTTCATTCTCTTCAGAGGTTTTCTGCAGTGGCTAAAACAGTTAACTAAAAAATAAAACAAGGAGGAAAAAATATTTGCAAATCATATACCTAATAAGAAACTTGTATCTATACTATATAAAGAACTCTTACAACTCAATACTAAAAAGACAAATAACCCAATTTATAAATGCATAAAGGATCTGAATAGACATTTCTCCTAAGAAGGTATATACATGAACAATAATCATATGATAAGATGCACAACATCATTAGCCATCAGGGAAATGCAAATCAAAACCACAAGGAGATAACACTTCATCCCCACTAGGAGGCCTATAATCAAAAAGACAGATAACAAGCGTTGGTGAGAAGGTGAGTCACATCCATGAACTAACCTTTTTTCTCAGATTGACTTCATCATTTGTAAATGTGGCCTAATAAACATCCTGAAATCTGACCAAACAGATTGATAATATGTCTTCTACACTGGGAAAAGAAGGAAGAATAGGGTGGAAGGGAGCCTTCCTTCTCTTGAAGGCCAATGATTTAAGACTACTCAACTTCTGAAATCATAAAATCCAATAAATGACCAACTTCTGATAGCTGCCTACTCTCTCATCAGCCTTCTCTCTCCCATTGTCCCCTTTCTTCCTTTGACCCTTCCATTTTCACTTCCACCATTCTTTGCCAGCCTTCTTGCCCCTTGTGTCTCCACTGATCTCCCTGGAGCCCCCAACCTTTGTCTTCCTAGTTAGCACTCTAGGCTGCTGAGCCCAGCTATAGGAGACCCCATTGTGCAGATCAGTGCCTCAGAGTCACTCTACACCCACGTCTTTTGCATTTTCCAGATAACACCCTCTTCCTTCCCACATAGCTCTTACTCCAAATCTCTAGTACTCTTCTAAGGTGTCTTCCTTCCTTACCAATCTCTCTTCTCCCCAAACCACAAGCTTGGTTCCCTCTATACAGGGAAAATGTGTTTGTGAGGGTAAGAAGTTAAAGAGGTTCTTGTATCTGAACTGACCCTATTTCCTACCCTCCCGTCTCAGGAAAAAGTTCCTTTTGTTCAAACCGCTAAGCTATATGCATGTTGTCTTTGAGGATGACCTACCTGTGCTTCAGAGATGTTGCTAGGAATAGTCATCCTCATCCAGTGTACATCTGAGTTGCATTTCTCTTACTGTGGGGGAGGTTGAGCATCTTTTAAACGTTTATGTGAAGGTTGGATCTTCTTTCATTGTTTTTTCTATCATTTTCTCTCATTCTATTTAACATTTTCATTGCCTCCATTTTATGTTCTTCTTTTCTTAGTTGGTCCTTTTGTATTCTTTGTAGTTTTTATCAATGCCCTCATTTTGTGTACCTTCCAATTTTGACTTCATTTCTGTGATGATTTTACTTTTTTCTTACTTTCCTTTTTTGAGCTCTCCCAGCTTACATTTCATCTTCTCCTATATATCACTATCTCTTCCACAGACTTTTGCATCTCTATTTGAAACTCTTGTTTCATAGAATCAATTGCTTTATTGATTATTTTTCATTCATGCAATTTATTTGGTCACAATACTCATCTGCTCCAAGGCAACAATTTCTGATGAGTATTCTTTGTCTACCATTTATTTTTTCCTGTTGCTTTCTTCCTTTTCCCATAGGACCATTTTTACATGGAGTCTCACTGTTTGATTCCTCATTATTGGAAAAGATGATTTCTTCCAGGCCACCTATATGCAGGTGTTTGTTGGCAAGGGGCCAGTGCCATGTCCCAATTTGACTGGAATTTCCTCAATACCCATGGTTATGTGAGTTATAATGGTGGGCAGCAGTGGTTCTTGCTCACAAGAACACTTTCTCTTCTCCCCTCATGCCATGGAGTCAGACTATTTCCTCCATATGCAGACTTTCGGTGTGACTTCTCATTTGGCTCTGTCCCCTCTGCTTCTTAGAAGCATGCATGCAGTCCAAGAGCACTCCTGCCCTCCGTGTATGCACACTGTTTCAATGAGGATTTGGGTTTTATCCCTCAGGAGTAACCCCTTCCCTTAGCGGCACTTTGAAACCTGCAGTCTCTGTATCCTCTCTCCCCATTCTCATGCTTTCTCCCCTTCTCTACTGCCACTCCTTTGGGAATGAACGGTTCCTTAATTATACCAAGAGTGGAGTCTGTGGTTTTATTTCTTGTGCTCATTTTTGCTGTTGGATGAGTACTAAGAAGAGCTGGAGGAAATGCCAAATTTATGCTGTAATATTCTCAGCGGAAGTCTATCTCTTTATACTTCACTGGAAACCTTGCTTCATCTGTATTTTCAACCTCTTCTATTTTTAACCCAAGCTTACTTAAGAAAGCATAAAGCTTCCCTTGTACTCTATGCCCCTTGTCTATCACTGTGTCTCTCTCTTCTCACTCACAAAATATTTATTAAATGCTTACTACAGGTGGACATTGCCCTTGCTACTAGGGTTAGAATGTTGATCAAGATCAACATTGCCCCTGCTCCCCCTGAGCTGATAATCTAGCAGAGAGAACTGAGAATTAAATAAGCAATAAAAATCATCTATATTTACTATCCCTAATTTTCCATGTCCCATTCATTTTTCAGTTCTTGACACTCAAGTTTCTGCCTCTCAACTCTTATGATCTTGATCAGGAAAAGGTCACTAGAGAAGTTTTAATGGACAAACCCAATGGTCATCTATCAGTCTTCATCTCACCTTCCTTCTCTATGGCACAGTTCACCATTCCTTTCTTACTGAAATGTACTCAACTCCTAATTTCCATGACAGCAGAAACCTTTCCTTATCAGGCCTCTGCCTACCACCCCAAGCTTATGACCTGTTGCTTTCTCCTGCTCGCCACCCTATAATGCTCTACTGAACCTAATCACTCTTTCTCAAACACGTCATATTGGTTCAAGCCCTTGCCATCCAACATGACCCCTCCTTTTCCTGGAATACCCTTCCTCTATGACTCTACCTTGAATTCTTGCTCATTCTACAAGATTCAACTCAAGGAGTGCCTCACCACTGAAACCATGCTTGCCCCCCACCCCACTCCACCCCACCCCACATACAACATGGTCTCCTCTGGGCCCCTATTGGATGTCTTAGATGTACCCAAGAAGAGCTGTCCCATCATGTTTGAATTCTATGTTTATTCCTCTGGTCTTTGACTAAGCTAAGATCTCCTTAAATGCAGAGGCAGGGTTTTATTCGTTTTTGCATGCTTACTGACTTTCAAAGAGCTTAGCACTCAAATGTTTGTGAATGAATGGAGGGAGGGAGTGAATGAAGTGTGAAACAAAACACACTAGTCAGCAGGAAAAAGTTATTTCACAACCTTGATGGTGTTGAAAGATGGGGCATACAGTCCTCTCTCTGGCTATTAAGTGTTTTACATCAGATCTTTTCTGAAGTGTTAAAAGTTAAATCAGTTTCCAGGAAAACATGACTGCCAATGTAAAATATGTCGTTGAGGGGAACAGTTCCCCTCATACTTTTCACACATATGAAAGGGAAAAGGGCATGTACTGCATATGTAAGATGTTGTCATCTAGAAACTCATGCCCTTACATTCCTCTAGGCCCTGATTTATGGACTAGTAAATGAGTCTGTTGGCCAGGGATCAGTCTATGCACAAAGGTGACAGGTTCTTAGCAGTGTAACAAGGGATCTCTCTGTGTCAGTAACTGGTCAAGCTGGGCTGTGAGACAGAGCAGGCCAGGAGGGGCCAGGAGGGACCCATCCAGTCTCTCCAGATATGATCCGTGCTTCATCCAGGCAATGGGTCACTATTGGAGCAAAGACAGACTCATGCCCACCATAAAAGACAGACATTGGATTCTAGGAGAGCCCGTGATAAAGCCAACAGGGATATCAGGCCTCAAAAAAGAGTTCACAATATCTTGAGGACTATTAATGAGATGGACATGGTGTCCTGTGATGGAGGCCCTACGTGAGGGCATAGGCAGAGGCCAAAGGCCATGGGCAGAAGTCAAGGTACAGATTTCAAACTGGACCCAAGGAGCAGGCAAAGAAGAGGCAGCAATATCAGTTTACCAAGGAGGCCACAGAAGGATGAAACCCCACAGTACAACAAAATGGGAACATAGTATAGACCCTGGAACAGTGGCCTTCTTGATGTATAAATATAAGGACAGTGTAATGGACATTGTTTGGATTTTAGTACTCAGAATCACTTCCCCCTCTTCTTCTGGTAATATAATCTATTTTTTCCCTGTGGAAAGCCTGTTCCTGGAAGTTTAGGTGGACAGAACCTCATCCACGCCAGCTCCAGGTTGGGTCCATGACCTAGACCTGACCTGACCTCCTAATGCAGTAGGCTGCTGGGGTCACTAATGTGGTTGATTGTCTTCAGGTAGCCACATTGCCCACCACATGGAGAAAACTTGTCTGAAGAATGAACAGAGATAAGGGCAACTGAGAGATACAGAGATAGTCAGAGACTCAGTAGCATCATTTGATCCCTGAAGCAAGAGGCACCCCCTCGAATTCCTTTTCAAATAAGCCTGATCAAGGTTAGTTGAGGCTGCCACTTGCTGCTGGAAGAGTCCTCACTCACAGCTAACGTGCAACACTGAGAACAGGCAGAATTTGGCAAATGCTTGGGACTGGATTTGCAGGATCGACAGAACACTGGATCAGCTGAGACATTTTTCACAAGTCTCGATTGATGTTGAGATATTTGTTTTGAAAGAGAAGATAAGTCCATATTTTGGGTCACTGCTGTTATCTTTTTTTTTTTTTTCTTTTTTTTTCTTTTTTTTTTTTTAGTCTACCCCTTTTTGTTTCCCATCCTTTTCATAGCCACATATCCTTCTGGGTGAACAGAGGGATTGGTCATATACCAACACCTAAGAAATTTAAAGCTACTGATCTTGACACTAGATGCCATACTGTGGATGTCCAAGGTCCTTCTGTTTGATGGAGGGAAAGGGATTCCTAGACCAGAGTTGTCCATGATAGGAAAAGTTAGCTTAAGCCTGAACCTCAGCTTAGGTCAAACAGGGGAACTCCCCTTGAAACTAAACTGGTGCTAGAGTTCTACTTAGCCCTACTCCCTGCAGGATCACATAATGGTCCTGTATAATTAGACTGAAGACATTCCCTGATGTTTGTTTGTGACAAAAATAGGTTGAAGTAACAAGAAAGAAGAGTGGTTATTTAGAGGTAAGTAGATGGGGAGGTTTGAAATATTTCATTTCATATATAGATATGGCCTTTGTGTTCCCCAAGTAATTACTGTGGGTTTTTTGTTTTGTTTTTTTTTTTTTTCTATAAGTGCACTGAGATTTTAAGGTTAGTAAGAATGAACAACAAAATTAGGTAGCAAAAACAAACAAGTCTGTCAGAGGATGGAGTCTTGGCACTATACTGAATTACAAAAAACAAACCTCACGAATTTTATCAACCCTACTGTATCTATGAGATCTTCCCTGCTAACACAAATTAACCAAGATAAGGAATCACAAAGTTTGGGTCAAAGTACTTTGATTTTCAGATGAGACTCACATCAGCTTTCAGAGAACTTTCCAGATATTCTCTTATATTTCTTCATTACAAACCCTTCTCCTCAGTCTGTATCCCAGAAAATTTTGAATTACATTTCAGCAAGGTACAAATTAACAGCCCTGACAAAGATGGTGTCAGCTATTTCATTTTAAAAAACTATTTGACCAAGAAGGTGGTGGCCAAATTGGAGAGGATGTTTGATCCTCTCCCAATTTTCCACTGCTGCAGAGACCAATATTAAATCATTCATATTTATAGTCACTTCTCCACTTTTTTAGGAACAAGAAATCATTTTAGAAAGCATTTCTTTTTTTTCTTTCTTTCTTTCTTCAAGGGCTTCAGATCATCAGCACGCAGCTTGTGAAACCGAAGGAGAGAAGGAAAACCACATCCGGAAATAATCATCTCCCATCACTGAAGTGGATTACAAGTGTTAAAGGGGCCACCAACTAAATTAGTGTGATGATGTTTCATAAAAAGTTATGTAAATTTTAAATAGAGGTAATGCTCTTCTCGTTACACTTAACGATGAGGATATGGTGGGCCCCACTACCTGGCTACAGATCAGTAGACTTGCTTTGGCACAAGTTTCTTCTTGTGCCACCAAATTTAACACACAATTTGAATAAAACCATTGCCTCATATACTCGCATAAACTGATTTTTATAGCTACTGGTGCACATTGAAAGGCATGAGACTAATGGAGCCAAACTCCTCATAATTGTTCAATCAATTTACTACCCCTTCATTTTTTCAGTGTTTTGGAAGAGCAACGTTACATATTCCTCAGCCTTAACTCAACCAATAGATAGTAAAAAGTTCTTATTATTCCTTTTTAACTTGAAAATAGGATTCTTTATCTCAGAGGTCCAATCACCACTTCAAAGAAAATATTTTTATTTTTAAGAGATTCTGTTTTTAATTGGCTACTTAGAAAGTCTATTTTCTAAATGTGCATCGTTGCTGGAGTGAACTCATTCTATATGGTCCCAAAAAGAGCAAATTCTACCAGAAGGAAAACCGCATGGACATTTGAATGCAATTATCTGAGATAATGACATTTAACAGCTTGCGGACGGGAGCAGAGGGGGGGAGGGGGAGGGGGCTGGCGGGGGCGGGGGGGGGGGGAGGGCCAGTATTTCCCTTGAACATCTCAGTTCGATTTCCATCTGCTAGCACTGTGCTAGCCCCACTCTGCTGAGAAGCAGTCAGGAGCAAGCATGCTTGCTGTTTAAGCTCCACAGAATGAGCTGCCATGATTTGGCTATTTGCAACCACTCTCCAAATAAAAATATTCCTTTTCCACAAAGGCTCAAAGTTTATGAATTGTTTTTCAGAAACTGACATATGCATTTCTGTGTACTCAATCATCTTGTGTTCAAAATATAACAGAAGCAAAGTCTGAGAAGGAGCTGGAAGAAATGAAGAACATTTTTCAATCTTTTGAAATTCCTAAAATAATAATGCACTTCCAATGTACGTTTAATAAGCCTGCAGTAAAAAGAAAGACAGAAAGAGAGCCCAGTCTTACATAAAAGCCTGGGTGTTTCTACATTTTAAATAGAAAGTTGAGATGCCACGGTGTTCTGGTGTATGTGGTAACTGCTTAGCTGTAATTCTGGACCAAACTATGTGAAAATCTTTGGTTTTGAGCAAAGCCAGCTTTTTTCCCCCTTAATCCACCCCAAATTCATACTCGGAGATGGGGCTCCAGCTACTGGGGGACCTGAAAGTCCTCAGAAAGTGATCAGCTCAATGCCCAATTCTCTTTCACCCTGCAGCCTTCCCAAGCTTTTGTTCTTTCTTATAGGTAAAGTCTGCCCCCATGTGGTAAATATGAGAGGCTGCTCTTCTTTCCCAGGAAACATCTGCTTCTGGGTCAGGCAGAAGATATTTGTGGCACCCCAGCATCCAAGGGGGGATCAGAAGCTTTAAATGGCAACCTTTGACCACCATCCTGTCTTTGGACTGATTTTTCACTATTTCTCTCCCCTCTGTCCTCCTGCCCTCCCCTTTTCTTCCTCTTTTTCCCTTTAGTCTTCCTTCCTTTTCTTTCACTCTACTTCTTCCCCTCCTTCTCACCTCCTAGCGCCATGCACAGTATTATTTAGTGGTATGAGAGCGGAAACTAATGTAGACTCTATCCAGGGACAGGATCTGGGCTCTCATTTAAGAAATTCTGACAACACGGTTGCAATAAATAATTGCAGAATAAACACCTTAAGTGATAAAACTGTGACATCAAAAGAGCCTAATAGATACTGAATGAGAAATCGGGCCTGGGTTTCACTGGTCTTGGCTCTGTCTCTGCAATATGATATAGATATCATTTCTTTGTGTGAAATCAAGAAATATGCACATAAGTCCAGTTTATATAGAATCAGGAGATAGGAAAGCAAAGCAGTTCCTCTGCCCTCTAGAAAGAACAGGAGGCAGGGCAGCGACACAGAGGACCTAAGAAACCAAACAACAATGCTCAGGATGCAAACACAGCCTCGAGATGAAGCTCCTGGTTCCCCTCCCGGCCTTGTTCCTACAGCCTGCTGTTCCTAGGCCCACCGGGGCATCATTTTCATCACAGCACTTCCCTGCACAGAAATCTTCAGTGCTTCAAAGTCCAAATACCTTGTGCATTTGGGATCCTAACCCACCTCTCCCCGCCCCCACCCCCCACCCCATGCACACTCAGCAGTCTCAATCTCCTAAAGTTCTCTATTCCGGCCACATTTTTTTTCTCCTGGCTGTCTCCCAAAAGGCCATCTATTTCTTACCTCTGTGCCTTTGCACTTGCTGTTTTCCAGCCCAGCATGGGCCAACCCAAGACTCACAGCCTTTGTGGAGCTTATGGCAACCTGGCAGTCCCTTTTTATTTTGCAAAACTGAAACTGCATTGTGCAGAGAGCAAGACGTCACCCAGGGAGATACAGGTTGAGAACACTTTCATACCCATATGAAAGCCTCATATTGAGATAAAATACATATATTTTAATGCAGCTGTCATTTACGGAGTTATTGTTCTCCCAAGGCAGGGGTGGGGGGTGAAGTGTCCATAAACTATCAAGGAAGAATTCAAGTGGTGTATGCTATTGCCAGAATCCTGAGATGGAATTATGGCCCCCTAACTCAAAGTTTGCCTGCTTTTTCCATTCTCCAGTGGATGTATTTATTAGAGACAGGTTCCTGCTCAATTTCCCGGTTTACCCTGTAGCTTCCTCTCCCTTCCAAACACTCCAAGAACCCCACTCAGAGGCAGCAAGAGGTGTTTTGTCCACAGTGACATGTTTGAGCTATGTATTTGTTGGGGAAATGTGGAAGGTTCCTTTCAATCCAAGGACCCAGCATGGGATCATGGCAAGAAAGCCTCTCTTCCACAGCAGCAGATATGAATGCCATAAAGAGCTGCCAACTGCCCCCAGATCTGGTGTTGTTCATTCCCAGAGGCAATGACACATGATGCACAAAAATACCCACAGGTAAGGGAAGAATTAAACACCACTGAACCATTGCACCAAATGCCCATTGCTTACCCTTTGTCTGAAAAATGAGACCACTCATTTTTAAGTGTACTCCATGAAACCTCTGCATCAAGAGTCAATGTTTCGATCTGAAAGGGGCAAGTCATAGCTTGGGCTTAGAATACCCTGATGAGAAAAGAGAAGAGGAAGGGAGGCTACATCTACACAAAGCCTCTCACCACTGCTGCTCCTTATTTTTACTTGTCTTGCATTGTCCTGTATTTATCACAGTTTCTGTTGAACAGCTTTTTTAAGTATTTGGGGAGTTTATCTTGCCATTTCCCCCTCCTGGTTCTCTGCACCCACCTGTCCCACTGCAGTTCTTCTGTGTTCTGTGACTTTACAAGAAGTGGGGGGAGGGGAGGTCTGGAATTTTGTTTGTTTTTTCCTCCTTAGTAGTAGGACTTGATATTTTCAATTTTGGAAGAACTAAAAGATAAATAAACTGGGTTTTTTGTTGTTGTTGTTTTGTTTTTGTAAAAAAAAAAAAAAATCACCTGGCATGATCATTTGAAAATGCAGTTTCCTAGGGCTGCAACACAGTCCTTGGAGTGGACGTTTGGAATATGCACATGTAATATGCAATTGAAGCCATTCTCATCCATGCTAACATTTGAGAATCCCTCTTCCATATGTTTACTCTGTTTTCCTCCATTGTGTAGTATTCCAGACATGGCCTACCTTAGGCAAATTCATGGAGTAGCCAAACGTGACCACATCCCTGCTTCCTAGACCCAGCGCTGGCCCCAAACCTACCACCCGAAACCACAGCCCTCTCAGACCCCGGCCCTGCAGATGTATCTGTTCACTAGTAGTGTCCCAAGCCCCCCTCAAGTCTCCAACCTGGACTTTTACCTGTGTGAGTGCTATGTGAGCTTCTAGATCTTTCCCTCCACCCTCCTGTCCAACCAAATGTATATACTCTGGGCCTCATTCTTCCAGGATTCTGCTATTCATTAGATGACAATTAACCAATTTAATTTGATGACTAATTCATGCTAAAGGGTAATGAGTAGGCATCTCTTCCTTCCACTTTGGCAATGTTAGACATATTCCGGGCCGATGAGCAGGGTTTTGGCATTCTCAAGCACACCATTTAGGTCTAGCCTCTCTTGACTATTTATTTACCAGCCGATCTCAAATTCTACACAACTTTATATCCAAAATGGGTTAATAATCCCCATTCAACCCAATGAGTAGGGCTTAAAGCACTTTAGGAACTGATAAGTGATAGACAGACAAAAGAATGTCTTGTTATTATTATTATTGTCAATCTCAAGACCAGTTTTCCCAGTTTCCACACTCCTGGCAGCAAGCAAAAAAAAATCTGAGTAGGACCTTCCACTCGAGGGTGTGTTGAATACACCCTCTGATTAGTGAAAGTGGCTCTGCCTACATCTCCTTGTTCTCCACCCACATGAAGCTTTGGCTTAGACGTGTCACACCTTGTGATGTGGCCTATTTAAGGTCTTCTGGGAAGTCCTGCCCATCATTGTACAAAGAAGAAAGCACTCCAGAAAGGGTCAAGAGCTACAGGCCAGGACCAGAACCTGGATCGTCTCTTAGCCTAGTCCACCACTAGACTGCCTTCAAGTCACTGCTTCAAATGAACCTTCAGATGTCTTTGAGACATTTTTATGACCCTTAGTTCTGTGCCCACTATGCCACCCCCATGTGCTCGTGTCACCCATTTTCCTAATCTCCATGCCTGTGGCCAAATTGCCCCCTGGATAGTTCTTCCCAGAAGGCTGTTTCCTTTGATGTTAAAAATCAGCTTGTAGGAGTGATATGACACATCCAGATATTTCCTGCACAGAACCCACACCCTGTGCTTTGCTGGCCCTTTTCCATGTAGACTAGTTCTTTCTCTGGAGTGTGATGCCATGTTGACATTTGGCTGCCTACTGGCTGCTAAAAGCCTCACATGTGGAAGAGTAAGTGGTATAAAGAAGGAGAGACAGGTGGTTAGTTAGGCTACAATACATTTTGCTCTGTATTAAGCTGCTCTTGTGTAGTCTCATGTGTACTATGAGAAGAGATGGGGAAAATGGGAAGAGACCTTGAAAGTCACAACCTCCAGAGAGATGCACAAGAACCCCAGCAGGAAATGTAACATGTTCAAGGAGCTTTTCTAAAACCCACATTGCAAGAAGACTGAGCTCAAGCTATGTCAAAAAATTGAAATGGGCCCCAAGGATAGGCTTTCTACATGAACTTTTGGTGTACTTCTATTTCAGCCTCAGAAGTCCCTTGAATTGGGGGAAATGCTAATGGAAAAACGATGCACAGCTTCTTAAGCCTGAGCTAAAGAAATCTTAGGACCAGATGATGCTGTCGAATAAGTACGACACAATAACAACAGTGGCCATGTGTAACCAGCCTAGTGAATTTGAGAACATTTGGTGGCTTGATTAATTCACTTGGCCTATCCTCCATCTGTTGTGGTCACCAGGAACCTGGACTGGGGAGCCCTGCTTGGTTGCAGGCGCCAAGGCCAGCTGGAAACCCCCTCTACAGGGAGCCGAGGGTGGGGTCTGCAAAAGAACAAAGGTCCCTGGCTCATGCTCCTCTGATCCCACCCCGTGGCTGGGAAATTGGGTTGTGTATGAGCAGCCCCTCCCATATGCTTCAAAACTACATTTACATTCCCTGCCTTTTACAAAAACTTGTATAAACTCGCAAGCTCACCTGCTTTATATCGTCCAGTGCTGATACCTGCAGAGAAAAGTGAGGTCACCTGCTGACAATCAGACAACTGTTTCTTTTGAGCTGAGCTGCAGAGTGTCACACTTGAATGTTGCTTTTTTTAAAAAGCTGAATTAGTTCATTCTTCTCATGGCAAAGCTTTTCATCAAATCCTTTAGAAATGTGGCGTGCAGTGCCCTAGGTAGGCCCAGGTTCACTTTCAGAACTAGGTAATGAGAGTATCATTCATCCCCAAACCGTACACTTAATTTGCCTCATTCATTCTTCAACAGAAATATAATTAATGAGTTCCTCCTATTTAAGAGGCAGTGAGTAGATCCTAAGGATTCAGAAAGGAAAGCAGAGTCCTTGATCCTCAAATTGCCCACAGCAAGTGGGGGAAGATAAATAAAAACAAATATTACAAATATTACAATATAGATTCACAGGGTTCGGGTGGCAATGATTGCTGTCCACCCAAATGGATCCCTCTTCTTCCACAGGAATAGAGTATTCGCTGAAGTGTGGCTAGCTCCTCCCCACTCCAAACTCCCTCCCCTGCACCTAAGTGTGTTCAGGTGCCTGAGGTCTCCCCATCAGGAATAGGAGTTGGAGGCCATGCGTGCCACTTCCAGGCTTGAGCTTAAAATATTGTCCCAAAGTTTTCCACCAATTTCTTACCCCTTCTCGTGAGCTAGAACACAGTTGTTCCTGGAAACTAGCTTCAACATGTAGAGGAGGCCAATGCACAGAGTAAATGGGCTGCTTTAGGAATGAGAATAAATTCCTATTTTCTTTAAGTCCCTGTACTGGAGGGTCTCTTTGTTACTGTAGCTTGGCTTTCCCTCTGAGCAACACACAGTGTTCTACACTCGTGGGATTGAAACTGCTCTCTGAAATGGGTCTTCATCTGAGCTGATATCACACACTGGGTCACCCCACTTCCCCAGCACCCAGACACACTCACACCTCCTCACGCAGGGTGACTTGCAGAGCCGGGACCGGCACGCAGGGAGCTGGCTATCAAGCTCTGATATTGTGCGGAAAGGGGGCCTTGTGGAGGGGAAAGGGCCTATTTCACTGAATTTCAAATGTGGTGAAAGCAGGAACCAGGCTTTTTCTTTTTTTTTTTTTTTTTTTTTCCCTTACTCTTCACCTGCTGTACAGATTTGGGCAAGTCACTTTACTTCTCTGTGCTTCAGTTTCTTCATCTGTAAAATGAAGGGACTAGACTAGATAATCTCAAGTGTTTCTTCTAATTCTGGCCCGTTGTTACTCACTTACTGTGTTGTTTCCAGAAGAGTACTGCCACAGTCACCCTTACCCCTTCTTGTGAGCTGGAACATGGATGTGCCTGCAAACTAGCTTCAACCATGTAGAAGAGAACAATGCCCTAATGGGGGGGAGGGGGAGGAGAAGGCCTGGTTCCTGCTTTTGTCACATTTATCATCCAGGGAAACAAGCATTCAGAAAAAGAAATGCAAAATTTGGCACTAAAAATATTTACCCAGGAGTCAACTCTCTCCTCTTCTTAAGAGACATATTTGTCCTTTTAGTGTACATTGGTTTGAGCCCAGTATTCCAGATCTGAAAACATGTACGGGAAGGTTCCAAGCAAAATGGACTTCCACCTAATATGGTAGGTGAGAAAATCAAATTCTGTATCCTTTCAGCGCAGGCAAAGCTTTTAGCTGAACCAATAGCAGGTTGGCGGCTGCCAGAAAGAATTCACCTCCACAGTGAGACTTAGGCCTGGTAATTTTTCTATATAAAAATGATATCTACTTTGATGATAATAACAATAATAATAGCTATCTACTGAAGGCTACTGTGGCCCAGGCACTGGGCTTGGCCTTTATGTCTATTATTTACAATCTTTCTACCATGCTGCAAGATAGATATAATTATGTAGAAAAAAAATTTTTTAATTCAATGAGATTAGGAATCTTGCCCAAGATTCTAAGCTAATGAGAAGCAGATCCAGGATTCAGACCCAGATTTTTCTGCTGCCACTCCCCACATCCTTTCTACTCCATGGTGCCTCCTTTCAACACAATCTCAGAGCTCAACAGCCAGATCCCTGAGTGCAGGTCCTGAGTTTGCTTTTTTTTCATGCCATCTCCTTCCAATTTGAAATATTTGACACCATGGCAGGTACTCCACAAACACTCACTAAATAGTAAATTAATCATAAAATTTTAGAGTGGTCAGGGTCTTTAGAGATAATCCCATCTCATCCTCATTCTGTAAATTAATTTCTTCATCCACTCATTCTTCAATATTTATTTATCAGGCACTATGAATAGACTGAGCTGCTTTGGAGACCTGGAAAGTAATATCACAATTGTTCAAATGAACTGCTCCAAGTCAAGCTGTTTGAATTAGTAATAACACATAGTTCTTCCAACCTCACTGGCTTTGCAGAACCCGGAACACACCAAGATTTTGCCCAATGTGGGCCTTGGCTTTCTTGGTCCCCGGCACCCCCAGATCATTGCATGACTCTCTCTTCATCCTTCAGGGCTCTGATCAAAGACGCTGTGCTTGACCACCCCAGTTAACATTTATGGGACTGGAACAGCAATACCATAACTTTTTAAATGTCAACAGCAGTGAGGGAACATCAGTAGCTCCAATGGAGTCAAAGATTAGATTTAGTCAATTTGTCAGGAGCAGACGGAGGTAACGTCCCATGCGATATGGCCTACTGCCCTGCAGAATGAACAGGCCAAATTTTGGCAGGGGTCACAAGTCTGGCATGCAATGGAAGCTCCTGGGTCAGAAGCAGAGTTCTTTACAGTCTGCTCAGTCTGTGATGGTGGAGGTGTTGCCATGTCCAATGCAATGATGAATCCTAATGGCAATGGCAGCAATCTAGACATGGAGGCTTGATCAATAGCTTGATCCTAGTTGGTCTGATCAGAGAGCAAGTCTTTACTGTGGTCATCTACATAAGTGACCCAGACTGACTGGCGGATCAGCAGTGCTTACATAATTTATAGCCCCAAAGATGGATGTCTTTAATCCGCTGGTCTTAGTCTTCTAAGTGGCTAGGCTATTGGCAACAGCCCAACAGTCAGTAGGAGTCCTTGGGAGTATTGTCTAAGGCAAAGATGATGGCTTTTCAATTCAGCCCATGGTACTGACCCATCCTTACTGCAGTCCGTTTTCCAGAATTGTCCTTGGGGCTAGCCAGCAGCTGCCAGTGGACACCATCAGCTTTCAATTTAGCTAAATGATTAGTGAATCAGGCCCAGGGTGAAAGGGAAACTTCTTTGAAGAGGGGAGCCCACTGAGCTAGCAGCTTTGCTACAGGCAGTGGGGTTGGGGATAACCCCCAAAGACATGGCTCCCTCTTTTTCTTGTGAGATGCCACTAGGGCTGCACTCTTAAATATACCATTTCCATTTGACAAAAGAGGCTTGTTGGACCCTTTCCTTCTTGTTTTTCTGAATCCATATTGACCCATCCCAAAATGGGACTATCCAACCTTAGAGCCACAAGTCTTCCATCTGTTTCAATAAGATCTTAGAAGCCAGTTAACAACTGCCTCTTTTTTTTTAAGGGTGTACTTGGTGGCTGCATCAGACAGGTAGTGCTGCTGAACTGAAAAATGGTCTCTCCTAGTTTTCTGGCAGCCTTTCTGCCCTTAACTAAAGGTGGGATTTCCCTTTCTCCTTCTGGGTTTACAAATTGTTTCTGAGGTACCAGCTGAGAGGACACAGTACATGTAGTGGTCCCGCAGATGGAAAATCTCCTCTGATGTTTATGGGCACTCACAGTATAAGCATATAAAAGATCAGTACCAGTTACACTTTCAGCAGGGGAAACCACAACAGTGGTACATTGAGTTGGCCCAGATGCCCCATCCACTATGTTCCCCTTCCCCCCTTCAAACTGGGTCCAAATCCAGGTACCAAGGAGTCTAACACAAGTGCATGTGAGGGTTGACCACAACAGATCACACTATTTCCCAGCTGTGAGAGCAGGGATTACAGCGTGGCAGGGGAGGCTAGGCCATAGTGGGGGCAGCAGAGGAAGGAGGGGACAGGAGAAAAATGTAATTATCAGTCTTTTTCCCCCTCTCTCAACACCTCACCCCAGGATCAGTGCATGAGCACCAGGGCTCCTTCCTTCCTCGTATACCTCCTGGTGTCCAATGAGCACCAGGGCCCAGGAGCCCCTTTTCTTCTGCCACAGCTGCACCTCCATCATGCTGTTCTGAGTGTCTTTAGTGACCCAGGTGCCTAGTACCCCATCCTGTCCCCAACCAAGTCAAGCTGCAGCAAGGGCCAGATGCATGAGTGCAGTGGTTCTGTGCTATTAGGCAAGGCTCTGCGTTCACTCTTCCTTCCGAGTGACCTCCTGCCTGAATATTTTCAGTTCACCCAAAGCTCTATATCAAACAGCAAAGTCCTCACTGCTGACACCAGGTATTCAGTTTTGGGGACTCCTTGGCTCAGCAGCCACAGACACATTAACTTTCAGCTGGGGTTATGGAGCTTGCTGATCCATTGTCATGATACCATTCCATCCCTTCCGCTCCTCCCGCCCCACCCAGGAGAGCCTCTAAGGATAAATTCAACTCTTGTTTATTAACAGATTGGGCATTGGGAAACCCTTACTCCACCCCCCACCTTCCACACACATATGCCTTACCCCACCTACTTGGGCAAGAACATTTGCTACCAGATCCTAGGGAGTTTTCTTGTATTTCTGAACCTAGTTTACAGGGCCTTGTCCTTCCTCTTCCAAGAGAGTCAGGTCTCCATCACATCACATCCTTGTCACCAAAACTGTCCAGGCTTCAATTTGATTTTACCCTCCATCTTCATGCTATTAAGTTAGGCTTTACTCTTTCATGGATGCTGGCAGAAAAGCACGAGACTCTGGAGTCAGAGATAACAGACTATACTCATGGCAAAGCAAGTGGCACAAGTGTCAGCATGTTTACATCAGCTCCTCTTGCCCTCATCCCATGAGGGTGACATGGAGGGCCCAGAAGGATGCCTATATGTGAAGTGGGTTCCATTACAGGAAAGAAACACTGGTTGTCAAGACCTGCCGCTTTTATAACAGGTAGTCAGCAAGCCTGTTCTCTGTCCCAGAGGGAGACAAAACCTCATTCCTCTAGTTTGCCCACTGCCAATTCAACCCTGAGAAATGGCCTGCATGAAGAGCAGCCAAGGCCTGTACTCATGAGAGGCTCATCGAAGACAGTCTCCCAACAATAGTAGGCCCCCAAGGGAAAAAAAGTAATTTAAAAGGGCCCAGGTTGTAGCATTTGCCAATTTCCTGGTTTAAATTCTCCCACCCTGGCTGATCTCAAGCTACCACTGTGATATCACTGACCTGGGGAGAGACATGCAAATTGGCTCTTGGGAGTTGGAGGCTCCAGCACACTAACTTTCAGGCACTAGCTTGAGCAGCCATTGATAATTCTTGCCTGAATCAGTTATTATTATGACAGTTGTCCTTGACTTTAAAATGCCTGTCTGAATCTTTTGTTAGATCTATACAAGATCTCATATACTAGTACTCTCTCTGTTTTCAAAATATATCCCTGCATAACTTTTGAATATATATTATCAGCTTTGGGTATTTTATTTGCATGTGAGTACAAGAGTTTCTCTCCTCTGAGGATCCCAGAACAATTCTTGGAGAAGTTTGGAGGGGAAGTCTTGGGTTATATTGATGGATAAAAGAGAACCCATAAAATTGAAATATTGAGAACTGAAGTGTGATGGGCCTGACTTCTGGCTGTATTCTATCACCCTCATTGCTTTCTGTATCTTTAGCAAACTATTAAACCCATATTTTTAAAATTTCTCAGTCTGGGGTAATTTTCTACAACATTACCTGGTTTTAATTTTTTTCATAGTGCTTGTCACTTTCAAATGACCTGTTTATGGGTTTGTTTGAGTTTGTTTTTTTTTTTGTTTTTTTTTTTTTTTACTTGTTTATTCATTATCTTGATGCCTTTAGAGTGCAAGGGCAGGGATTTTGTCTGTCTTTACCACTTTATCACCAGCACCTAGATCAGGGCATGGCATGTGGAAGGTACACAATAAGTATAGAATAAATGAATGAATTCTGGTGCCTGACTTAGTATCTATTCCCACTCATTATTCTACTTCTGAATTAAATAGTTTTTTTGAAGGGTGGGCATGGCAGATGGCTATCAAAATGGCAAATAAAAGCTCCATATTTTTCCTCTTATAATTAAACCTTGATGAGGTTTCAGGACATCTGATCTCCCAGTGGTGCCACTTACACACTAGGTAAAATCAAATAAATCATTAAACTTATCCATGCCTCAGTCTTCCCATCTAACGTGCTCAAGGATCTCTGAAAGAATGGCTTCGGTTTTCATCACTGTCTTTGGAACCTTGCTTTGCTATGTGAATAGCAATGACAGCTTTTGCCTTGTTCTGGTGATGGCATCCACATGTTTGGAGGGTAATGGAAGAATAGAGATGAAAAGCTGTAGTTTTGTTTTACTGTCACCTATTGGGGTGATTCTGAAATTCTGAAGATTCTTTGAAGCCAATTTCTCAGCTTCTCTAACTGGGATTCAAATAATTACCCTGCACATTCCTCTAACTCTCCACTTACCAGTTTTATCACCTATAAAATGGAGCTAATTACACCCACATCGCAGAATTGTGGTGATAATTAAATTAGATAACCTAAATCGGGATTTTTCAAAATGGGATTCCTGGACCAGCAGCAGCAGCAGTACCTCCAGCTGATTAGAAGTGAAAATTATCACTCCTTCCCCAGAAACAGAAACTCTGGGATTGGCCCCATCTGTGGTTTAACTAGTCTGGCATGCTAAAGTTTGAGAACCACTGACAGAGATTAAATCACCTGACACTGGTTTGTCCCTCAAATGTTTGCTTTTCACTTGTCCATTCACATTTATCAGCCACCCTAACCAGCTAAGCTGCAGAATTATTTAGCCTGACCCCATTTGACAGATGTAAACAATGGGCAGGAGACTCAGGAGCAGTCCCTGATCTAAAACCCAATTGTAAATGCTTATTTTAGGCTGCTATTCCTCTTCTCCACAATTACCACAATTTAACCAAATGTTGCCTCCATGTCTATTTGTTGGTTTTGCCCCATGTGTTTTTTGTTTGTTTGTTTGTTTGTTTGTGTTTGAGGTACCTGGGGCAGCAATTGAACCTGGGAACTCACATGGGAAGCCGGTACTCAACCACAGAGCCACATCGGCTTCCCTGAGTTGTTTTTTTTTTCATTTGTTTTGCTGGTTTGTTTGTTTGTTTGTTTGTTTAGGAGGCACCGGGAACCCAACCTGGGTCCTCCCATGCAGGTGCTCAACTGCTGAAGCCACATCTGCTCCCCTCACCTATATGTTTTTATTTGTCAAAGAATTTTTACAGACAACTTTATGCGTGTGTAGATGGACGGTGTCTGCACATCTGGTAACACTTGGGCTGGTGCAGAGAGAAAAGCCCACCTTTTGGCATCAATCAGCCCTTGGCTCACACTATCTGGGTGGCATTGAACAAGTTAGCTGGGATGGATGGAGCCTGAGTTTTTTCATTTGAAATGGGGTTAACAAAAGTTAAAGTCTCTGTTACTGAACATCTCCTATGTACCAGGCACTATGCTAGGCATTTTACATTCAGTCTAGGTTTAAGCCAAAATCACCAGTTGTCCATATTGTTTTCTTTAAACATATCTTCTTTAAATACTTCTAACATTTCAACATCATTTTTCGATATTCGGGGTCCATCATTTCTTTTTCAATGTAATCAAATGATCATAAAGACATTTTGTGGAAAACGGAACTCAATAACTAGTTTTTAAGCAAACCATGGAATGATGTAATTCTATTCAGTGAATGATAGTTGGAAAAATGGAACTAATTTTGCTGCAAGTTCAAAGTATGTGGAAATAATATCTAAATAGTGCTTTGCAGTAGAAGGTTCTTAGTTCATACTTAATTGAAAAGGCAAGATACTGTTGAAATGTGAAAATCGTGGAAGAGTTTTTAAAAGTAATTTAATGTAGCGTTTTATGGTACTTTTGTAGTTTAGAATTTGCGATGGATATCAAAGGATTGTATGCCTTCTGATCCCTTAGATTTAATCAGACTTCTCGCTTGCTTGCATATGGTTTATGGAAGCTTTGATGATTTGCAGCCAACCTAGCACTTTTAATAATTTACTATAAAAGCATTTAATTTTTAATGGATAAGAATATGTTGGAGGTAACTTTTGCATTGGTAAGTGCTCTTCTGAAGAGTGGAGAAAAAAGGAACAGTATATTTAAATTCCAAACATAATTGAAAAACATGCGTCTTTTATTACCAAAATTAAATGCATAATTGAAGAAAATACCTAACCCAAAAATTATTATTCGTGCTTTATTTAACTAGAAGATAGCATTGCTTTTATGACCCTACCATAAGAACATTTTTTCAAATTCCTCTTTTTTTTTTTTTCAACTTCCCTGCTGTTTTCAATAATCTGTTCCACTAGAAAAAGCATACCTGCCACAGGATGAGTTTTGTTGTGTTTTTTGTTTTTTTGGGGGGGCGGGAGGTAGGGGTAGGAGTTGCTTTGTTTTTTGTTTTTTGGTTGCATTTTGCTAATCAAGAAAAGCCCAACAAAAGAATGGTTTGTAATGTCTGGTATATAAAAGTAATATCATTTTATAATCATTTTCATTCAAAAGTCTTCTAAGATTTCTATGTAATGTGCATACCTAGGAATGATTTCACAACTAGTCTTAAAAATATCAGAGTTTCCATGTGGAAAGAAAAATGGGAAGATGCCAGGATAAATATTTTTTTAAGACTTGTTGAAGGACAAAACATAGTTTGCCTTCAGAGGCACATAAAACAAAAAATGTTGCAATTGCCAAATAATTCCTTTTTCAGATATGCCATATGTAAAAGTAAGAATGACTTCAGAGAACTGCTTTCTGAGGAATCTGCTAACAGCCCACACCCCTGAAAATTTATTCCACTTGTCTAACATTCCACAGCTGACTGTCCCTGAGCTTAGGCTAAAAGGGGCTACAGGGAACGCTGAGAGTCAAGGGTCCAAGTCTGGGAGCTGTATTTCTGGAGCCCCTTTGGCATTCAGAGGTCAGAGCACTTGCAGGAGACTGTGAGACCTATTCTTTTTGTTTTAGCCTTCAAATAGTCTTGAGTCTAAACTCTGCTACATAGGCTTGGCTCCCAGAAATCTTTGTTCCTAAGCCAAGGAGATTGTGTCCTGTCAAAATTTCCCCATCTGAAGATTGGGGGTTGAGGATCCAATCACCATTTCCATGCTTGGCTTCCTGGGATGAATCTTCAGGTGTGAGACTAGCTGGTTAACAAGCACTCTACCTAGTACCCACAATCCTTTGGCTTTCTGGAGAGAGCAATATATAAAGCAGCCCTTTATCCATTAGCCTGAGTCTCATCTCCAGTCCAGCCAGTGATGAGAAACTTTAAGATGTAATCAGATGTTCCCCCGGTTTTGAAGGAGCCAGAATGAGCAGATGAGTTCAAGGGCACCTGAGTTCGGGTGGCCTTTATACTCACATAAGCATGTATCTTCCTTTTCTCCAGCTCTCTCAAGTTCTGTATTTCACATCACCCATGTAGAATTTTGGAGATTGAGAGTCCTTAGGACCATCCAGCAACCCCACAGGTTTCCACATGAAGACTTAAGAATGAGGTAACTTGCCCCAAGTTACGTGGAGCCTGGAAACTAGAATGCAGACTCCCTGGGTTCTAAATCGTCAGCTCTGCCCCTTACATCATATGGTCTTACTCCCCTCTCCCTCTTGTCTCTTTCTTCCTCTTCTCCCTCCTCTTCAACTATTGTCCTAGGCCTCTCCACGGTGCCCAGGGGCACACATGAGTCACTTGGTTGCTATGGTAGCCTCTGTTGCTAAAAAACAATAAGGGGACTGGGGGTAGTGGGTGTTCCTGACTCCATCCTGTCCAACACACTTTCTGGCTTAGCTCTTTTTTCCCTCCTCCTCTTCCAATTTTTTTTTTTTTTAACATTCTAACAACTCTGTGCAGCAAGCACTAACTTAACCCAAAGTTACATTTGCTAGACCAGGCTCTAAGACAGAAACATAATTAAGTTCCTTGGGCATATTAATTCCTCTTAATATCCTTACTAAGTTGAGGGTTGATGAAGCATCTTTAAAAAGAACAGGGAAATGTAGAAATGGGGTTATAAATGAAGCCTTCTAGCCAACCTCCATCCTGGGCTGGGCACTGGTGTCCCCCAAAATGTGTACCAACCAAATATACGAAATGACCCACTGGAGTGTGAACATTGGTCACTCCATGGGAGTAGAGCTGGGGTGCAGTGGAGCCATGGCAGAGACTCTTATCTTTATTCCTGAACATTTTTTAAAATGATAAAAAACATGAAGGAAAGATGGAATGGAGGGAGGGAAGAAAGGTGGGAAGAAGAAAGGGGAGGAATACATGTCCAATCCAGAATAAAATTTGTAAGCCTGAAACCCAGAGCATATCAGAAAAAAAAATTTTTAAGTATTATAAATAAAAAGACTAAAAGCATAATATAGTCAAATCTGTACTTCTATAAATCTGTAATGCTAGGTTTTTAATGCAAGGTAAAAAAAAAAAAAAAAAGGTCTCTAAATTCCATCTGTTCTCTTCACAGTTGAAAAAAAAAAAAGGAAAATTCTGAGTTATGGACTGATGGTGAGTATAGATAAGAAAAATGCCTCTATTATGAATGGGTGCTAGAATTTTTTATATATATACCACTCATGCCTATACAAGGAGGAGAACAGACTGAAAAACAGTCAATCTTGTATTTTTGGCAGACCAAATGATTAATCATTTCACATCAGAGTCAATCTCAACCCAATCAACTGTATGGAAATTAGTCACTATAATGGAAAAAGTACTTAACTGAAAAGGGTTCATTTATTATCACATATCAACACACCAGAAAGATAATATTTCTACTTAAGTTCCCAGGCTCTGCTTATTCATTCATCCCTTCAGCAATTATTTGTTGAACTCTTACAATGAGTAAGGCAATCTGCAGGGCAGAGTATAAGAACACACTCCTTTATAATAAAAGAGTTTGTAGATTAGAAGAGGGAAAATAAAAAATATATAAATTACCTCGTGATTTGAACATTAATATAACCTTGGGGGGAAAAAATGCTGTGGTGGAGGCAAAGAGAGCAACTATGTACCCATTCTAGGGCAAGTGGAGAAATCTTCAGAGAGTGATATCTGAGCCAGGACTTGAAGGATGAATTTGAGTTCCCCACAAAGTTTCCAGTGAATACCAAACCCTGCTGTCAAGCTGTGAAAAGACATGGAGAAACCTTAAATGCAGTTGCTAAGTGAAAGAAGTTAGTCTGAAAAAGCTACATATGGTATGATTCCAACTATATGACATTCTGGAAAAAGCAAAACCATAGAGACAGTGAAAAGATCTATGTTACCAGGGATTCAAGGAGGAGGGAGGGAGGCATGAAGAGGTAGAACACAGGGTATTTTTAGGGCAGAGAAACTATTCTGTATAATCCTATAGTGGTGAATACATGACATGCATTTATCAAAACCCCTAGAACTGTACAAAACAAAGAGTGAACCCTAACATGCTATGGACTTTAGTTAGTAATAATGTATCAATATTGATTCATCAATTATAACAAATGTGCCACACTAATGCAAGAAGTTAATAATAGAAGAAACTTGGGGAGGGAGTGGATATGTGGTTGAAATCTCTGTGCTTTCTGTGCAATTTTTCTGTAATCCTAAACTGCTCTAAAAAATAAAGCCTATTCGACTGAAAAAAATCAAGCCCTGAAAATAGAGGAGGCCATGTTTATTAATTAATACATCCACCAGTACAGCATTTCCCAAGGTATTTTTAGATTTTACTTTAAAAAAAAATTCCCAAAGCCAAAAAAAAAAAAAAAAAAAAAAAAAAAAAAAAAAAAAAAACTTTAGGAAATACTGTATTCTACAACATTAAGCAGTTTTTTTACAGCAAGACTTCTCAGTACCTTTAAGAACCAAACTGCATGAGTCTACAAAAAAAGGACATAGTAACAGTGATTCCCAGGCTTAAGGAAAACTCTTTTCTTTATAGAACTGTATTTGTGATCTGTACCCATGGAATTTATTTTCATGAGTATTTCAGACTAAGATAATAAAAGATAATTGTTTGCTCCATTAATCAACATTCAAACCCCTGTTTTAAAAATAGCAGGAGAGTGCCAGTTATTATTACTGATATCAACACTGCAATTGTACTCATTCCAACAAGAGTATCACTGTTTCCTAGCATTGTACAGAGGCTATGCCACCATTTTGTTTGACTTCCAGTGTTATAAGAAGACTAGAAAATCTGAAGTAAGATGATTGAACAGTATGGTTTGTAATTATATACTAGATGGCTAAACCAAATAGCACCCCAAAAATCACTTTTCTTCTCTGTATAATGATGAACAAAGGGATTAATAATCAGACATTCCCTTCACAGCTACTGCATCTATGTGAAATAGTACGTGTTGAACTATGCTTTTTCTGCTTGTGAAAACAATACAACGTAAGTATGTTTTAAGGAGTGCTAAATATTAATAAAAAGTAAGGAAACCACAAATGCTGTGGCCTAAATAACATAGTGAAAGATGAACGACTGGCACAGTCACTGTTCCTCTGAACAGAACTTCAGAAAGTGCAGAAAAAGAAAGACCTCAGATCTATTATATGACCCTATTTAAAATACGTACCACCTATATAATAGACTGGAAAAGGACTATTCTATTGATGAAGGCAGATTTAGATCTATGACTTATATTTTCGAGTTGAAGCCTCTATTAATATTAAAGTTCTAGCCCTCATATTGGAAATGTCCCTAGGGACCTGTTAACATTTCCCTGGTGGTTGCTTTAATATGCAAATCACTGCCATACTGACAGGTCAATGAAGAACCTCTGCTTACACGTTCTTCTAGGTTACATCTCTTTTCCATTTTATTTCTGTGCAAATTGAGTCCTTTTTTTTTCTTTATAAATAAAATTTTATTGAAGTATTTCATTCATACATGAACACACATAAACAATAAGTGTATAGTAAATGTTGTGAATTTACAAAACAAATATGCATATCATCATACAGGACTCCCATACATCACTCTACCACCAATACCTTGCATTGTTGTGAAACATTTGTTACATGAAAGAGCATGGTCAAAACATACTGCTAACTATAGCCCATATCTTACATTTGGTGTATTTTCCCCCCAATCTACCCGATTATTAACACACTATATTAGTATTATATATTTGTTATTATTTATGAGAGAATGTTCTCATATTTGTCCTGTTAACCACAGTCCACTTTCCACTACTGGATTCCCTGTGTTATACAGTCCCATGCTTTGTACAATCCACTCAAAGGGTACACTCAGTGGTTCTCATTTTCATCACAAAGTTGTGCTGTCATCACCTTAGTCTATTTTAGAACGTTTTCATTACTGTGAAAGGAAAAATCCCATACCCCCCTTATATACCCCATTGTTGTCCCCTAGAATTGAAATATCTTCTTGCCATTGCTGCAAAAATATTACAATATTACCATCATCCATAATTTACGTTAATTGTAACTTTCCCATGTATCACCATATTCTTAGCACTTTGTAAAAGAAGAGCATTCTTATATTTATGCTATTAACCACAATCTTCATCCACCACTGAAATAACTGTTATAATTCCCTAGATTAGTATCTAGTTTCCTTTCAACTGACATTTATGCTGGACATCACTCTCTTTTTTTTTTTTTTTTTTTTTTTAGGTCTTTAATTCCAACTTTATAATGTGTGTGATACACATAGAACACAATGACACAAAAAGGTTGAAAATAAAATTATTCTAAAAATCCACTTCTTGGGAAGATGGAGTAAGTAAATTCAATCCTATCTCTCTCACTGAATGCAACTAAATCCACTGGACAGAATACATGAAACAGTTCTCTAGGGACAAATTGAGTCCTTTTTAATTTTAGGAAACAGAAAGTCCCCCTCTCCTCAGATTATCTGAGTTCACATGACTCTCACAAACTCTCCTTCAGCTGTTGGGTGCTGTTTCCTATTTGTCTTTTGTTTGCTGATAGTAAAATTAGCAGCAGTAAGAATCCTGCTCTGTGAACTTAGGAAACTTGGCTCAGGCTGTTAGTTCAAGCAATAAATGCCAGCCAGCTTAGATTTTGTGGCCTGTAAAATGTTGTATACTGTAGCTCAAGCAAGGGCAATGAAATAGGACCACAGGAAGAGGAGTTACTTTCTCCCCTACTAACTGTCCATGTGTTACAAACAAGATCGCCAGAGTTCTCAAGGTGACAACAATCTGGGGCTCTCCTTGCCTCTAACTACAGGATGCTCCAAATTCAACTGCTTTTAGGACTGGGGAAGTGGGAAAGAATAGCAGGCCAAGAATCATATGGTAGGTTGGTTCTCTCTTCTGTTCCAGAAAGGAAACCTAGAAGATAAAAGCTCATCTTCTACTGGGCTTCCAAATCATGCTCTCTTCCCTCCCAGCTTTCAACCCACTTCCTACCACCATGCCTACCACCACCCCCGTGTACACACACATATATTAATTCTAGAATAAAGTATGAATAATAGCAGCAGACATAACAGCACCTAGTAAGGGCATTTATTGGGAACTTACTCTGCTGCTGACTCGGCCAAACCTATGGAGCATTTGCTCTCATTTTTCTCCAAATGGGTCATTCAGAAACTTCTAGGGGGCCACTGATATCAGAGCACGTGAACACTGAAAGGCTGCCTCTAGCCCCACAGTTTATTTTGTTCCAGACTGTGGCCAAACAGCATCAGCCGTCCTTACTCCTGCTGTTTTCACAACAGGGCCCTCAGCAGGCTGCATGGAGGGGCAGGCACTCTCTGCTCAGGCTTTCTGAGGGAGAGGGGTCAGCAAACTCCGGGAGGCCATACTTTCCTTACTAGCATGTTGTTAGAGGGAAGGGGTGGAGAATGTTGGGGTATTTTCCCCACAAAATGGAGAGATAGAGAGAACATCCTGCTGGCAATAAAATGGAGAAATTACCTGACAGATTTTTCATTCAAAAAACTTTATAAATTTTTAAATCTTACTCTTTCAAATGAGCCATAAATGGGTCAAATAATACAGACTAGTAAAATGGATATGAAATGAATTCTTTATAATTATGGAAATGGTGGCTTCCTTATTGGTCGCAGGAGTCATGTAACATGTAATTCCCTGTGTCTTGGATTATTAATAATGGATACACAGTTATCAAATTGTTCTAATGAACTTCTAAAATACTTTGTCACTGAAAGCAAATATTTTATTATTAGACAGATCTGCCTGTATGACTGAACTAGAATGTCTCATTATTACTATTTCTAATTTAGTATAAATAGTGTCAAAAATTGACAGAGAGCAATGAAGTTAATTACTAAAAGGATATACACTTAGATTTGGAATTATACACAAGTCGCATTTTCCCTCTCTCCAAAATAAGTGCTCTGTACTGATCACTACACAGTTCATTATATAAGGAGAGGAAAATTGTGATTGTGTTTCCATGGAAGACTACTCAAGTATCAGGCAGGCAGAGAATGGCAAATCTGCCAACTGAATAGAAAAATAAACTGTCTTGCTCCAAAAGCAATGAACCACTCTGCCCTAGATCACAGAACTCACTCACCCTTAGTAAATTCAGTGTGAATAAATGAGGCAGGCCAGAGTCATCACAGCAAAATAAAGGGTGTGAAACATTTAGGAAAGAGGCCCAAGTTAAAAGAATTTAGGACCACTTAGGGACCAAACCATCTGGTCTTGAAAGTCTCAGGACAGTGCTTCATATCTAGTGCTGAGCTGAACGCTGAAAACAAGAGCAGCGCCAAATGCCGACGAGAAACACCTGAGCCAGCGCTTTCACCTGCCAGGGGAGCAGAGACACTTACAGGCTCTCAAAGCTGGCACTGCTTTGGGTGGATATATGGAGAAATAGCTGGGAATTGTGCCTTCAGCGGCCCCTGGGGAAGGAAGATCTAGAATTTGTTTTGTTTTGTTTTGTTTTGCCATCAAAGCCCCACATGAGCTACAAAAATATCGCACAAGAACACCTGCTTGTGAAAACAAAGGCCCAGATGGCACAGAGGAGAACACTGTCTACTGGATCACGGACCTAGGATAGAGACCCAACTTGGCATATTTAGAGAGAAACAGAAACACCTGCACCAGCGCCTTCTGGCTAAACATCCCCATGTCTACAAGTCAGAACTTAAGTCTTTCACCAGATAGAAAAGTAGTTTTCCTCTGCATAGGGAATAGAGTTCAGGGAGAAAGGATTCCAGATTCCCCCTACACTACCTACCCAGTGATTTGGGGCGCCTATTTTATTGTCTTCCCATCTGGACCAGCCCCTTTCACAGGTTTACCATGTGGTCTTCTGTGGCCTTTCCACGAGACCCATCCCTCGCCACAGATGATTGGTTCAGGAGAGGGCATCTGATCTAGTCTGGACCAATCAGAATCCTTTCCTGGTATTTTGCATCTAGATCTGAGAACAATCAGGCAGTTTCTCATGGGGTGGCTCAAATTGAGGATCTGTAAACTTAGAAGATATTGCCAAATGGATAGAGAAGCAGAAAATCCAGACTGCAATAGGAAGGGAGAATGAAGCAGATACCCAGAAAGAAGTGAGAATCCAGGAGAAAATCCCCATGGTGATTTGAGTCCTGGGCTCCAGATGCTCTCTAGGCCGCAATCCCATTCACAAGACATCCCAATATCCTTATAATAAATCCCCCGTTTTGGTTAAACATGTTTTTTAAAAAAAGTCAGCATCGTGCAATCAAGAGTCCTGAGTAGTATATCAGGTAAAGGAGAGCCTAGCTTTGCAGCTGTGCCAATAGAAAAACCTCAACCACAAAACATTTACAAAAATAGGAAACTGCTCAAGGGGCTGGCAGGTCCAAAGTGAGCCCACAGTGATTTCTTTCCTATTCCATCTCTTGCATGCCCTGCTTTGCCTGTGTATCAGGGGCTCCCCAGCATTTGGGGACTCCTATCCTTGGATATTGTTTATCCAGGATCAGGTTAAGATATTTATATTAAGGGAAATTTTGAAGTGTTTAAGCAAACAAATTAGCCTAAACGAAATGAAAACATAGGAAGGGCTATTCCACTGACATGACCTGGAGATTAGGGATGGGGCATGGACAGAAATGGTGTTCACTGAAGAGCCACGTCCCTCTCCTGGTTGGGTGCTTCCAGATAATGGATCACTGGCTACCTTTATCAATGAATTGGAGAGCCGGCTCTACCAGGGCTCATTGACCAAGGCACCCCATTCAAAAACTGCTCTGATCATTCAAGTCTGTGTGATAAACTATTGCCCCTAGAGTTGGTATGCCTGCTTGTGCATCCAAATATGCTCTAAAACCTTTACCACTTTGTTGATTTTCTGTTTGTTCTAAGTTCTCAAAGGGGAAACATAAGATCTTTTAAAGTCACCCCAGTATAGAATTAAATTCATTAGGTATTTAATGAGGATTGCATTAGTATTAATTTAGCTCTCTTACCCTCAATTAGTATAGAAACTTTCAGTCCAAATCTCACCTTTTAGAATCAGAAGATTGCCAGGAAATGTTCTCTGTTAATTATATGTATATCCAAAGAGTATGCACAGGTGCTCCTCCAAAGACAGCAGTAGTACCATGGCTGAGGGGTTTTCTGTTTGCTCACTTGTTTGTTATATTTGTTATGGAACTGACACGTCTATAATTCCTGGCTGCATCGTGGACACATCCTTTTAGGGGTCCAATAAAACCAGTGTTGAAGGGAAGTGTAAACTCCTCCCCAGTGAGGAAACCCAGCCAATGTGGTCAAATGATACAGGGGCCCAACAGGTATGAGGTACCCACGTGAACTCAGACACAGGGCAGAGGGGCAGGTGGTATTGCCAAAGCCAAAGGGCTGGTAGCAGAAAAGAATAAAGTCAAAGTGCCAGTGTGTTAATAATGCAAGTGTGGTTAGAACTTGGCCAGCTTCTGCTCAGAACCTCGCAAGTGCAGGTTGCCCTGAGCCCTTACAGAAACCATCAGCATTCAGGAGCACAGAAACCACAGGAGCCTTTTCAAAAAAAAGAAAAGAAAAGGAAACAAACAACCCATTCATGTGCATATTTAGCAAAGCTCTCTTCCTCTGCTCAGAGATGAAAGAGCATCTAGAAGGGTCCACATTAGTAAAGAAACCCATTTTTATTAGTTGCATATCTGCCTTATTCCCATGTTTGAGAAGGGAAAACAGTTGTCCTTGCAAACATCCTCTGCAGCCCACATCAGTGTAGGTGAGAACAGCAGATCTCCCAGTGAAGGTGAGGCCAGGCTAGTAGAAAGTATGGCCTAAGGATTAGGCCAAGTCCTTTGTTCCTAAATTACTCAAAGCCTTGAATTTTGTTTTATTAAAGCAAATTATTATTTGAAGAGCATATTCCCTTTTTAGAGCAGAATCCTTCAAAAGAAAGATAAAACACAATAAAAATCCAAGATATTGAAAGAGCACACACAATTAGAGGAAATTAAATTGTTTTGTTCAGGTTGGACTAGCAAAATGGCTCCTTGCTTACTTTATAAATATCAAAAACAAAATTGCTCCCCACCCCCCTGCCAAAAAAAAAAAGAAAGAAAAAAGAACCAGTGAAGTCGTGGTTTCCATTACTTATATTTGTATAAAAGCTATGTGCTGTTTTAACTAAACATCTGGTCTTTGTCCCTCATGTATAGAATTCTGAGTTCTCTTGACACCTTGGCAAGAGGTACCACAGCCCCCTGCCATGCCAGTAAAAATCACACATTTTTCCTGCAAGGAAAAAAAATGTCAATAAAAATGAAACATTAAAAAATGTAAAATCCCAGAATGAGAAACTGTGCTGTAGGGAGGCTGCTTCCTAATCAGCCTTGTACAATTGCTTTTTAAAAATTAGAAAACGTGACCCCTCCTTTTCTTTTAAAAGCTCTAATTCTGAGGTTTTGTTCCATATGTTGTTATAAAATATGTCTCTTAACCATAGGGATCTTACCATTTAATCAACCTTCTAGAATAAATCATGTGAATTAATTTTTATAAATATTTCATGTTTATTCTTGTACTGTACAAAATGATTCTTTAAGTTACTTCATTTGGAATTGAATTTCAACTGCCTTTACTACATGGAGGAATAATTTTGATCCCATGTTCATGTCAGCACCTTTCCGAGGTCCTGGCATTGCAATCTGTCTTTGTAAAAAGCAGAGAAGTAAATACAGTCCTGCTAGCAAAGTATGACAAGCTCATTAAAACAAGCCCTTCAAAAATCTTGAAACAAAGGCACTGCCACACATTTTTAAATAATAGTTTTATACAATTTGCATGGGATGCTTTGTAACAAAGGCAAGTATTTCTTTTTCTTTACCACCCATAATGCTGAAATGAATCGTGCAGTAATAGCACCACCCACCTCTAAAGAGGCCTGAAATTAGTTAACAGCTGCAAAATACTTTGCAAACATGAAATGCAAACTCAGACCATAACACCCATAAATTCTTCTGTATAGCACAAAAATTGGATGATGCTTAGATGGAAAGGAAGAAATAATTGTAAAAAGGCAATTGCCCTAGAAGAAAACTGGCGGGATGAGGGCAAGCAGAGGAGCCCTATAATGAACCACCTGTGCAGTTGACCTCACCATGGCTGGGGCAGGGTGGGGGGAGGGCAGCCTGGATCAGCATGTGGAGTGAACGGCCCCTTCTACTTAAAGATTTAAATAGAAACTTGCCATCCATGGCACCAATATAACCTCTTTTAAAAAATAATCTACAAAACATGCAGATAAACCAGAGCCTTACAGAGAGCCAAACCCAACCTCATGGCCTCGTTTGGTTGAAGTGGCCTGTCCTCCTCTCTAGCTGCCTGCCAGAGCTTAGGATCTGGCCACTGGATGCGGAAAGAGAATAAGCAGTCAGAGAGCCCTTTTCTCCCCTCAGCCCAAGGAGCCGGTAAGCCAGTGAAGTCTACCTGAGGAGGAAGCCCTCCGTGGGGCTCTGCAGTCCCTTCCCACACCCTTCCTGGAGTTTGAGGCACAACTGATGCCCATCAACATGCAAGGTCCATCAGAACGTGTTGAACTTACCAAGTTGCATGTGCAACCGTAACAAAATAAACTTAAACTCTTACTCAGCTTACTTATATTTGACTATCCATGTATGGGTCCCAGTCTGGGGAGGATTTCTATGTGAATCCCCAACAGGAGAATGTTCAGATATTATGATTTCAGGATAAAACACCAACTTAAGCTCTAATTAAGTATGTCACTCTGATCAACAGCTAGAGCTGGGAAAAACAATTAACAATCAACTTCAGTTTTAACTCCGATCCACAACACTAATGAAAATGTATTGATTAATTTAAAAGTAAAGTTTCCCGAGCATCTGTGAGAGAAACAATGGAAATACCACAGTGCTCTGCACAGTCAAGATCCTGCCCTCACAGAGTTTACAAAACAGTGGACACACAAGTCAGAAGGATGAGAGCCTTGATCAGGGAGAAACAAAGAGCTACTGGAGCACTGAGGGAGTCAGGAAAGACTTCTAGTAATGTGGGATGCCTCAGCTGAGCCCCAGACAATGAATAGGTGTAAGGAAGAGAGAGGAAAGTGGACAAATATTCCATGCAGAGGAAAACCATGGGCAGAGGCCTGGAGGCAAGACAGAGCTCATCTTCCATTAGGGAGAACAGAAAGAAGCTTGTTATGAATAAAGCAGAAAGTTGGTGGAGAGTGTGAGAGAACACTGAAGAAATAAACAGAGTGCAATCATGAAGGGTGAACTACCGAAGAGACCCTGGGGGAAATGGGAGACCATTGAAAGGTTTTGAGGATGAAAGTCATCAATGTATTGTGTTTTGTAATTTTTTTCTGACTGCACCATGGAAAATGAGTTGGAGAGGACCAAGAAAAGGCTCTAGGCAAGAGATAATGGGGAATAGAATAATGGCAGTTGGGGTGGAGAGAGAGCTATTTAGAAGTTAGAAGAGACTAGAGTTGATTGGATAATGATTAAATTTTCAAACTCTTTGGGTTTAAATCCTGGCTCTGCCACTTATGGGGAAAGTTACTTAATCCGCCTGTACTTAGTTTCCTTTTCCTAAGAGAAGGAACAATAATAGTATCTGCTTCTGGGATTATTATAATTGATAAACAAAATACTTCAAAACCTACTTAAGGCAGTTGCTGGCAAATGGTAAGTGCTTAAAAATATTGACTATTATTATTATTGGGTGTAATAGCCCAAAACTAGGAACAAAACAATTGTTTGTCAATCATAGAATGATATGGGAGATAAGGTGAGGAAATACTCAAGGATCTCACCAAGAAGGTTGTCTTAGACTAATAGAGGGATGAGAGTAACCATGCCAGTCATCACTTCATTGCCGCTCAGCTCAAAATCCACCCTTCATTGCATGCTCTGAGATAATGGAGATGAACACAGTAAGTGTTTCTCCTTTGCAGTTGGCGTAAGTTTGAGTTTTGTCAGTAGAAGGCACAGGAGGGACATTGCAGAGAAAAGGACTTCTCTTCCAGGTTCCCGTGTGCTTCCATTTGTTTCTTTGTGCTCCTACTGCAGGGCTTCCAGCATTGCCTGTGGAGGACACCCTGTGGAGCTCTCCCCTGCAGGCAGATTCCCAGTGAGTCTCACAGACCTCCCAGCAGTTGCCCTCCCAGCCTTGGGCTACCTGCACCCTGGTAGGGTGTTTCCTGCTTGGGACTGTGGGACTTCTCTGCCACCTACATCTTCTCAATTGGTCTAAATTCCAGGCTTGGGGAAGTCTCTCTTCCAAGTCTGTTCCTTCCTTGGGTACTATCCCACAGCCCTTGTGTGTTCTTTATCCCTTTATGGTTAATCTCCTATTATAATTAATAATTCTCTATATCAATCATTCCCTGTTCAAATTGCTGTGTTTTCTGTCTCCTGATTGGAACCTGACTGATTCAGTAATATTCATGAAAATGAGAAACACAGGAAGAGAAACAGGTATTGATAAGCTGTTTGGAACATACTGGGCTTGAGATGCTTGTAAGACATCCAATTAGAACTGTCTGGTAGGAAGCCGAGCATTTGGGGTATCTAAAGTTCAGGCGGTGTCTGGACTGGAGAAGTAGGCTTAGAAGTTAGCAGCCTGACTAAAA
This sequence comes from Tolypeutes matacus, assembly GCA_026826555.1. NCBI lineage: Eukaryota > Metazoa > Chordata > Mammalia > Cingulata > Chlamyphoridae > Tolypeutes > Tolypeutes matacus. Next base: position 12,910,698 of record JAKSZT010053769.1, on the reverse strand, counting down.
TATCAGTAAATGAAACATGTATTTAAATGCCACAAGACAGCAAGATACTTTTTTATAATTCTTCATATGGTCACATGTCTCATCAAGAGATCTTAAATTAATCTGTATATTTGTAAATAGCAGCACTTTTCAGCAAATGATTTATGATGAATTCACACACTATGTATGTTAAGTAATGTTATTCTAGATCTGGTAATGTTTTCAAAGTTAAATGAAGGAAAAGACCCACACGCTATACTAATATCAACTCTAATTACACTCCAGACTTGGAAGCCTAAACCTGGGGGAGGCAGTGAGTAATTCATCATATCGACTACTCTAGATGCTGACCAGAATCAGAAAAACTCTAATCTATGTGCCAAAATCCCAAATAGCAACACTGAAAACTGGTGAATTGCTAAAGTTTCTATACTATTTATAAACAGCAACTCCATACAAGCAGGTTTTGAAAGAAACCCATGCCGATCCCTTCCCCTTTTTCCAGGGTGTGAACTCGGTAAACATAACTTGCCCCTTATGTCACACATTTCTCAAAAGTTTGGATCTACTGACCACAAAAAAAGGAAGCTCCATCAGCAGTTCGCAAAGGAACAATTTGGAAGAGAAATGTATTAAATCCTCAGGGAAATTAAACCCAAATAATCCAGTAACAGCTCTAGAAAATTAACACTAGACCATGAACTGAATTAATTGCCTCCTACTGTGGGAATTTTGGGCTTCCACAGACCAAAATAAATGAAACCAATGATGTAAACTGCCTTAAGAGAAGCAGGGAAAGGCAGCCAACAAAGGTGATATTGGGACACCACAAGAGTTTATCCACTGTTGTGTTTAATCTTTCTGATATATCCTATAGATCTTTAGTACAGAGAAAGGTTTTCACTTCACCCATCTCATACCTCAAATCACAGTAGCTTGAAAAGAAAAACTAGAGGTGGCACAATTCTTAACACAAAATTTGCAATTTTTCCTTAAAACATAGTGTGACCCAGCAATCCACTAAGTATATATCCAAAAGATCTAAAATCAGAGATTCAAAGAGGTATTTTTATACCAGTGTTCATGGCAGCATTATTCACACTAGCCAAAAAGTGGAAACAAGCAAAATGTCCATCAACAGATAAATGGATAAATAAAATGTGGTATATATGTACAATGGAATATTCTTCAGCCATGTAAAAAGAAATGAAGTTCTGATACATGCTACAACATGGATGAACCATGAAAAACATTATCCTAAGTGAAAGAAACCAGACACAAAAGGTCTCACATATTGCATGATTCCATTCATGTGAAATATCCAGAATAGGTAAAATGGTGGTTATCAGGGACTGGGGGAAACAGGAAATGGGAGGTGACTGCTTAGTTTTATTTTGGGGTGATGAAAATGGTTTAGAACTAGATAGATATACTGCTGCTTGCACAACATTGTGAATGTATTCATGCCACTGAATGACTCGCTTTAAAATGATTAATTTTATGTTGTTTGAATTTTACCCTAATGAAAAAGAAATCTGCAAAAGAAGTCAGTGTGAATAAACAGTCCCACCCCCAAAAAGAAGGCGTGATTTTATGACTTGCTCTTTCGTTAATTTGCCTCTAAGTGTCTGTGTCTAGAAGCACCTGGAGTTTGGGAAATCAACATAAGGTCCTTTTCTCCTGAAAGGATCGATTGGACAGGTAGGTGCCTGTGGGAGCAATCCAGCGTTTCGCTAGAACGGAGGCAATCTAGTGATAAGGGAGGTCTTTAAGAGTACCAGTCAGCTGCTGTGAAATGAACTCTCCATGGCATTTCAGTAAGAATTTACATTTATTTCTGTAGATTCTCTTCTTATGTCACAATGTCAGTATGCTTATGGCAATGTGAGATTAGTAAATAATATGGGCCAGGGGAGCAACAAAACCAGCATGTGTGCAACTTCCCAAACCTCAGCTAGGTTTCTTAGAGCTTTGAGGAAGAAGGTAGATGCAGCATCGTCAGAGAAATAACATCCTGGTGATTGGTACAGTTTTGCCAAATAAGGCCCACAGGGCAAATAGAAAAGGCCTTGAAGTGCCTCCAGGTTCTCCTGAGACGACCAGTTTGTCAAAATGACTATCGAATGGTCTTATGCACATCCTTCACATTAGCACTGACATTTACTCCTGAAGCTTTTTAATAACCAAATAGCATTTTACAAAAAGTTAATTAATGGCATTTTATTTTGGCATTATGTGACTTAGAATGCTTTTCACATTCTTAATTTTGTTTGACATTTTGAAAATACTATGTCTAACTCTTTTGTGTTGATTAAAAAAAAAAAAAAAAAAGCATGATTGAATACCTTTTTTTTCCTTCCCCCAAGAAGTGACACAAACACGGAAAACAAAATACTTTTTGTTTAGGCTCAGAAAAAAATGAAGCATTCTATTTCTTTGGAATCTTAATTATCAGCACCCCAAACTTACCTAATTAGAAACCCATTCATAATAAGTTAATGTATTAGCAAACAGAAACATCACAGTCTTCCCAGAATAAATTATACAACATTCCTTACGTGCACATTTTAGTTATACACTCTAATTAATATTAGTACTTAAAACATGTGGGCTTGATTTCACTGTTAAAAGAGACGTTCCTTTGTTTATACACAGTATAAAAAGACCGTGATTTCCCTTACTGCAGACATTGAGCTGCACATATAATCTTAATTTTAGTTTCTCAGTGAAATGGAAATTATTTCACCAAAGCGATTCATTTTATTGATAGTAACCACTTCAAGCTTTTTAACATCAAATATCTTTTGTGCAGATGAATTAATGATGTCCAATCTTCACGGTAAAGAAACTTACGATAAGTACTCTGAGGTAAGTTTTAAAAATCTACCTAACATGACTAACATTAACTACCTAATACTTGTACTGAGTCTAATGAATTTGTAAAATGTAAAGAATAAGTTCATTTGTGCTTTGTTTTTGTCAAAATTCAGCCTTGCTATGACAGTGTGTTATTATGATTTGTACAGTTTAGCACAGCAACAAACAGCCTGGCAACTCTATTAACAATTTAAATGGATAGGATATACTATGATACCTAGCAAGCCTAAGATGCACTCATAATTTTCAATTGACTCCGAAGTACAGAGTTGCAATAAAGTTCATGAAATTAGATCTTCTGGATATATTTCAGCTGGACATGACTTGAATTGTCTTTAAAAACAAAAATATTTAACAGAGGTGTGGACGTAGCTCAAGTGGTTGACCACCTGCTTCCCATGCACAAGGTCCTGGGTTCAATCCCCAGTACCTCCGGAAAAAAAAACAAAACACTAATTGCGATTGAAATAAGAATATTTTCAAAAAATACATTTGTTTAAAATTATATATATATATGACAGGTATATTTTCTGCTTAGCAATTACAAGCTAGTAAGCTTGTAATAAATCTAAGTAAAATGCTTATCCCTAGACGAAGGCATTACACATTATTTTTATTTTCTCTTTATGCTTTTCTATATTTTCCATATTTGATGAAATGAGTATGAAAACCAATCATTTAAAAATCTTTGGAAACAGTGTGCACTGGAGGTGCTGAAGGCAGGGAGAGGGAAAAGAAGTGTAATAGGGGGCACTTTCGGGACTTGAAATTGTCCTGAATGACATTACAACGACAGATACAGGCCATTATATATCCTGCCATAACCTACAGAATTGAGTGGGAGAGAGTGTAAACTACAATGTAAACTACAATCCATCCTTAGTGGCAATGCTCCAAAATGTGTTCATCAATTGCAATGAATGTACCACACTAATGAAAGAAGTTGTTAATATGGGGAAAAGTGGGAGGTGTGGGGAGTGGGGCATATGGAATCCCTTATATTTTTTTTATATAACATTTTATGTAATCTAAGTATCTTCTAGAAAAAATAAAAAATATATTTAAAAAAATCTTTAGGGGAAGCAGATGTAGTTCAGTGATTGACCACCTGCCTCCCATGTACAAGGTCCTGGGTTCAAGCCCTGGTACCTCCTTTAAAAAAAAAAAAAAAAAAATCTTTCCATGAACAAACTTTCGTGGTAAAAACAAATCTAATTAAATGTTCACTGTATTTTAAATAGTTCCTATGGGGTTGTTGCAGAACCCATAAACCAATGGGTTCTTTACTGAAGATATAATTTATAGTCTAATAACAATACAATTAGTTTCTTAAGAAATGCTCTTAGAGTAGAAATCAGAGTATGAGAGGTAAAAGAAAATTTAATGGGACTGCCCACAAATGTAGCCCAAAACCTGGCTGACATCTGTTTCCATGCATACACCACTTTGGCCTATCTAAAGAGAGGAGAAATAAGAGACTTGGAGAGGAAGTATATAAAGATATATATAATATTTCAAAACAACATGAATCAGAAAACTGAAGGAGAATAACTACAGTAAAATGAAAATTTGCCTTATTCCAATGCTTCATTATGTTCCTGCTGCTCTAACACACTGTTATATTCACTATATATATTTTATTAATATTTTATAGTTGTCTTACAGTAGCCTAGGGACAGAAAAATTAGATTGCTTTGAGAAGGTTAATACAAATTATTTATTAAAAAAATTCCACACATGAGAACACAAACTTTGTTTATAGCCTTAACAATTCTGCAGATTAAATTCAGAATTTAAGTTAACTGTTGCTTTGAACAATAAGGAAGTATTTTAGTGGTCATTTCTAATTATAGCCTGGAGGAGATCCCAACGAGGAAAAGGAACGAAGCCTCAATTTTGAAGAATTAAAAGATTGGGGGCCAAAAACCGTCATTAAGATGAGCACACCCACCATCAACAAGATGCCTCACTCGGCAGCTAATTTGCCGCTGAGATTTGGGAGGGCCATGGAAGAAAAAAGGAGCACCTGGTCAATGGCTAACTTACCGCTGAGATTTGGAAAAAATATGGAAGGGAGCATCTCCAGACGTGTTCCCAATCTTCCCCAAAGGTTTGGGAGAACGACATCAGCCAAAAGTGTCACTAAGACACTGAAGGGTTTGCTCCAAGGATCCATGAATTCACCTTCTGCCAATGAGTTACTTCACTCCATGACCTGCCAGCCCCATGAAATTCAGAATCTTGACCAAAAGCACCCAAGGTAAATACCTGAAAACATGCCAAAATGCATGGGCAGTTACATAGCACTGATCTGGAAACATGAGATATGTAACCCCTTTTCAAAGTGAGTTTCTACAAAAGTGTTTCTTAGACAGAGAAAGACAAGGACCCCGGGGAATATATGCCTGAAAGTTGAGGAAAGTGGAAGGCCAGGTACAAGCATGGTTATAGAAAGTAAGGAGATGGCTTCCCCCAAACCACACATGGGCATTAATCTCATTACTCTAGAGTCACACATGGTGAGTCCATGAAAGACAGGGCTGGGAATTTAAATCTCTGACATATTACCTGGCATTTGACCTTGTCCCATATGAGAGAGAAGCCACAGGCTCCAGTCTCAATCAGCCAGATCTCAAATTCAGAAGATTTTCTTCCCCAAATTTTAACCAAGGTATTCTCCTTCTTCTGCATCTCGTTTTACAAATCTATCCTGATACAATAGTTCTTTGTATTGATTAGTTGTACTATGTACAAATCAAAGTACAAGGTACTATAAGAGATTCCAAAGAATTAATAAGCTACCTATTACTTTTTAGTAAAGAGTACAAGTAAAAAGACATTTTGATACAAAATAGAGCATGATGGTTTAGTTAAGACCTAGAAGAAGTAAGGTGGCAAGCTGTGTCACCCTATCACTAAGACCTTCTGGAACGACCCCAGCTCTACCTTTACTGCTTTACTTCTCTCTATAGTATTTATCCCCATCTAACATACCATATATTTAGTGTCCATCCCCTCTACTAGAAATTTGGTTCTATTCATCCCGTAGTTTGTGTTCATTACCATATAGTCAGTGCCTAGAACTGTGCCTGGAACATAGTAGACACACCATATGTGGTAGAATGAATGAAATGATATTAAGAGAGACACTGATATAGTCCCACAGAGGTTCAGAAAAAAAGAGGTTGTTTCTGCATGGGGGGAAACTGGGGGCATTGCATGAGTTGGGTTTTGAAGGGTGGTTTTATTTTGAACAGAGACTAGAGGGAGGAGAGAGAAAAGGGGAGAGTTCGAACAAATGCACAAAGCAAGGTGAGCCAAGAACACTGGGGTGAGAGCAAAGGGTGTGAGAAGAGGAGAGAAAAGGCTGGTAGAAGAGAGAGTGAGGGCGGAGAGAGCAAAAAGGGCCAGGACAAAGACTTTGGACATGATTCACCAGGGAAACAGAACCACTGAAGTTTCTGCTGAGGTCCTGAGATAGGAGAGAATTTGGCAACTAGGCAGATGTTGGGAGTGGGAAGGCAGTAAGGGAGAGAGATCAGTCAATAGTAGATTTCTGAGTTGGAGTGGCCATTACAACTTCAGGAATCCATCAATATCTCAGTCATTTCAAGTGCAACATAATTCAACTCAAGTATGATTAGACAATTAGGACTCTGGCCTGTATTTTTTTTTTTTTTTTTTTTTTTTTTTACCGGGGGAGAGCGCGAACGCAGTCCCCCACTACCACAAATTATGCAGTCGAGTTTCCCACATTTGGGGAAATCGCAGGGGTCAGCACATCCGGAGTGCAATGGATAAGCCTCGCCCTGGGAAAACCACCTTCGTGATCATGGTATCTCCCCTGTCAGGTAAGTATGGCCTGTATTTTTATATGCTCTCACCTGCTATTGTTCTGACGTACGAGAACATTTTGTACTGTTTACATTTTAGGAGATTGGGATTCAGGCAGATAGATGATGCAGAACTGAAACAAGAAAAATAAGGAATCTGGAGACTGCCCCTGAAGAAGATGTAAAGCTATAGCCTGCAATCTGTAAACAGCTCGGTGGTCAAGACAGCAATGAATAAAGAGTCATCGCCCTCATTTGGCATATCAGTCACAGAATTTTTTTCCTTGTCAGTACAACTAATATCTTAAAAGTTATAAAAAATGATTTAAAGAATAATTGTAATGTAATCCTGAAATAGTTTTTTCTAAATAAAAAGAACATTGCAAATACTTAAGAAGCCGCTGGTGTTGGAGAAGGAGAGAGACACTGAAACCGCAGCACTATCCAGTGCAAACATAATGGACACATCTGCATATGTGAAAAAACTAAATAGATGTGGAAGAGTAGCCTGACCAATATTGTGATGAAAAATAAACAATTTAGCAGAACAATATGGTTGACAAATAAGTGCACCTGGGTAACATATCACTTATAAACACGTGGTTATGCACCCATTTTTTCGATTGCTAGAATGAAGTTTAAAATCTTACTTCTCTCATTCTAAAATTGCAAAATAAAGAAACTCTTAGATTTAGAGAGATAAAAAGAAAAAAAAGTAGCTATTATTTTCCCCTTGATTCCTCTATTTAAGTCTGGAAATTTGCCTTCTGGTGTGTTTCTTTTCTCATTTAATATTAAAATTGTTGATTCGTAGAAAATAATCTGGTCATTCTTAAACTAACAGTATAGAAACACAGCACACCATAACACAAGTGCACAATGATTCGACTTTAGCCATAAGAATATGAAGTCCTTAATCAGATATAGCTGGTTTATTGAACAGTCTCAACTCCCACAGGGTACAAATAGGAATGGTTTTATTTTTTCTCCCATCCTGCTCCCAGCTGTGCTGTGTTGAATCTCCTTCCCCTGCTGGGTTGCGATCCCTTAATGATACCCTGGGCAGATTCCATAACTTCCTTGGTCACTTTTTGATATTAAAAACTCAGTCAAGGCCAGTGGAAGCAGCCAACCTCAGATCCAATACAAAGCTTCCCCTCCCCATTGCTGGCTAGGCTGGTGCTGGAGGGACCTGAAGTGGGCAGGGGTCAGCTCTGCTTTTTCTCTCCTCCTCCCTGTTCTCACCTCAGAGGCAGGGTGGTAGGCCTCTGGGAAACAATTCCCCTTCCTATCTTCTCCAGCGCATGTGGTTGGGCAAGGAGGGGATGAAGATGGGGGATGAGGAGTCTCTATCTAATTCTCTGTATATAACATTGCTGCTTCTACAGGTGAGTTATTCAGAAGCCCTGTGGGTACCTCCACCATGCCCAGGTCAGTGACCTGGGAGACCTGGATAAGGCTTATCTCTTCCAACTATCCTCATTTGTATCCCCATAGCCTCTGTTTTTTGTTTTTTTTTTTGTTGTTGTTGTTGTTGTTGTTGTTTTAAGAATCTTTAGATTACATAAAAGTTATAAAAAAAGTATAGGGGATTCCCATATACCCCACACCCTCACCCTCCCTCACTTTCCCACAATAACAACATCTTTCATTAGTGTGGTACCTTTGTTACAATTGATGAACGTGTATCGAAGCATGGCTACTAACCATGGATTATAGTTTACACTCTGCCCCACACAATTTTATAGGTTTTGACAAAATGTATAATGGCCTGTATCTGACATGCAGGACAATTCCAATATCCCAAAAATGCCCCCATGTTACACCTATTCTTCCCTTTCCCTCCTCTCAGAACCTCTGGTGGCCACTGCCTTTATATCAATGATACAAGTTTTTCCATTGCTAGAATAATAATAAGTCTATAATAGAATAATAATAAGTCTACTTTAGTCCATTGTTCATTCCCCAATCTTGAGGATTTTGGGTGATGCCCGCTCTGCTTCCGATTGAGAGGGAACTTAGATCCCATTGTACAAATGGATGGAAATGTCTTGCTTGCAGTTGTAGATACTGTCTGTTTTTGGGGATGGGCATTGTCCATCATTATTCTTTTGTTAGTTGTCCTGGGTGAGTCCAGTGAATTGGAGAGTAAGTGTTGCAATTTGCTAAGATTCAGGACTCAACTGGCATATAAGCAGACCAAAGATATAAGTCTCTGGTACCTATAATTAACAAGTGTAGTGCTAATTATAGGTTCATATAAAAGGGGAAGAAGAGCCATGAGTAGGGAAATTATAAATGAGTCTAACTCTGTTACACTGTGGAGCATAAATTCCAGAGTAAGGCCCACTGACAGGGTGCCAAATTCCCGAGCTTGTATGCCCAGCTTATAGTGTCTAGATGTCTCTATAGCCCTCAGGATCTCCACTATTTGAGGCACAGTTTACTGTGGCAGTCAATGAGATCCTGCTGAGACATGCATAAGTGTAACTTCTGGAATGACCTCTTGACTCACTTTGAAATCTCTTGGCCATAAAAACTCATTTATATTTAATATTTCCCCCTTTTGGTCAAGGTCTTTTTCCAATGCATCACTAGTCAGTGCTTAGAAATAATCCCTTGGTGCCAGGGAGGTTCATCCCCAGGAATCATGTCCCATGCCAGGGGGAAGGTAATGTGTTTATATGCCCATAGCCTCTTATTGCCAGAAAGAAAAATTCAGGCTGGCTATCTTCTCAGTGTCCTCTTGACCCATAGACAATGCAGACATCCTTGCCATGTCAAGGGCAGGACTTCAGGCTGCCCCTTGCTGATCCACTTCTGCCCCCATCTGTCAGTGACTCTCTTTGTCCTGGCTTAGGAAGGAAAAGGGCAGATCAGTAAGTCCACTGCCTAAATAAAGAGACAGTGTAGATGGGAAACCCCAGTTTCCCTTTTAAGTAGGCATCCCAGTCTCTGAGTGATTTACTAGGAAACCCTCTTAGTTTGCAGCAGGCCCCTTCCAGGCCAAACTCTCACAATGGCATGGCTGGGAGGGGCTCAGACTGAGGCAGGGGTCAGTGTGACTCTGCCACCTCTTAGTAAACCTTGAAGGGGTATCTGCTCTCTCCAACCCCTAAACCTCCTTCATGGTTTTCATTGTAATGCCAGCTATTTAGCTCCCTCTTTTTCTCTGGACTTGGTCCCCAGTAGCCCATTCTGAGCAACAGAGACAGGTGTCACTTAATATTCTTCTACACTAATAAACAAATAAAAGGCCATTGGTCCCTTGATACTACATGATGGGGGAATTTCTAGTCATAGAACATGGGTTCTTTCCCGAAATTCCCCCAAATTTATGGAAAATGTTAGGTGAATAAGCAGGTGTCCATTGTCCCTTATCTACTCAGGCTTACTCTGTTTTAGCCCCTTGCCAGCCCCTTCACTAGCTTCTACAAGAAATCCATTCCCTTAAGAATATGGAAAGTTTATTATTTTGCTGAAGATTGGGTGGGGGGATGTGAGGAGGGTCACATTGCACAGCATTTCACTCAAAAATTCCCAGTTTGCCTCTTCTCCCCATTCTCTCTTACTAGTGGTTGTAGGATCCCCTATTCTTCTGACCTGATCAAGACACGCAGTCTCTGCAGTCACACAGGACCCCACATTCAGAAAGGCCACACATGTTGTAACACTCTGCTGTCACCATCTTAAAATTCTTAATGATTTTTAACAAGGGGCCCTACCTTTTCATTTTACCCCATGCCCTGCAAATTATTTAGCCAACCCTGCTGGCTCTACCACACATACTTCCAACACTTAATTCCTCCTCATGTTTATTCACCAGAGTAGCTTGCATTTTCTACCTGAAACTTGAGGGCCACCTATCACGTGGGCATTGGAGGTCTGCTTCCATCCTATAGTAGGTATAAAGTATAATTGCAGGGCTCATAAGAGGTGATCAAAACGCAAATTTATTTTTGAGCCCTACTGCCCATTTAAAATACATGGATGGTGAAAGAGGTGTGCAGAGATCTTCCCCTGCCCCTGAGTAGAAACTTGGCCAGATCCCATGAACTTTACTGCTGCTCTTAAGAAATCGTCAGCCCTTTGGCTTAAGTCGAAAGAACAAACAGTCTCACTTCTGTTGAAATCAACAGTATAACCTGCATTCAGCCATTCATTAATTAATTCATTCTCCACTCTTCCCATGATGAGGGTTGTGATTCGAGGACAGGAGTATAGTCCGTGTTCGACTCTGCTGTCTCTTTCAGCCCCACTTGCTTCCCTATTCTCTAGCTGCCTCTTTGGACTCCACCAGCATGGGAGTCGGGGAGCAAGGGCATAGGGACAGTTCTCACCCGGCTGATGGATTCGTTCTCAGGACCCAGTAGATGTCATGCTGATGGTTGCTGGGGCTTCTCCCTGCAAATCCCCTGCCTCCTGCGTGGCCATCCACCCCCGGGCTGGCCTCGGCACTTGGCCCTAAGATACAGGCACCCACTCCATACATGCCCGTTTCTCTCCTGGGGGCCTCTTGAGTAGGACTTGAAATAACTCCAGTAAATCTCTCTCTCTTAACCAATATCTGGTCATGCCTGGCTCGATCATGAGCGCTGATCCTGACAAAAACCCTCTATCCTACTGCCCGGGCCTCTTTAGCATTTTTGGCCTAGAGTCAGGTACCAGTCCTCTGTTTCTCTCAGCCACATGGAACACATTTCCTCATCATATGGAAGTTCCTTCTTGTGAAACAATAAAGAACACAGTAACTCCAACACATGGACACAGGTAGAGCATAGTCATGGAAAAGTAACAACCCTCTCCAAAGATCTCTCTCCACAAACATAAACCCTATCCTTTTAGTCTCCATATGGGTGAGGGAACTGAGGAACAGTGGAACCAGTTTCCAACCACTTCCTCAGAAAGTCTGCAAATGGTATCTGGCTTTGGAATTTCATATCTATTAGATTTAGTTTTGGTTAAATCTTCACTTTTGAGATCCTTTGCAACAAAGATGGATCTCTCCTTATAAGGAATTTTCTCAGCTGCTAAAAAGATCTTTCCTCTGAATCATCACACTGACATGTGCATTTTTCTGGGGTTAAAGTTCTTGGGCAGATTCTCAGAGGGGTTTGTGATCCCATAAAATTTAAGAATCACTGCAATAGAAGAATTTTGTTTCTAGAATTATTTTAAATTCATATCTGATTCCATTTATAAAGTTATCAATGAATATTGTTTCTGATTGGCATTTTAAATGATTTAGCCCAAGCTTCCAGCAAATAGCAATTTACAGTGGCATAAATTGAAAGCCAGAGAGCAGTTAGGCTCTTCTATTCAGTGTGATTTCTCAGGCACATAACAAAAAATAATCCATTCTCTACCCCTCCTCTTCTCTTCCAACACGTCCCTTCCCCAAGGAAATTCAATTTGGGTTAGTCCTCACCTCAGCCCCAGCCTGTGAAGGTGAGCAGAGTGGGAGGGCTTAGGGGACGCTGGTGATCTGACACGCTTTACCAAGACAGCAGCAATTGTCATGGAAAGTGGCTTCCATGTGATTACAGGGCCACATTTCATACCTTATACTATGACAATGACCTTGAGAAGTACAAGAAGGAAAACAAAATGCACTGATTCTGGGACAAATTTCCCCGTGAGAAAATTGAAAGGCCAGTATTCACCTAACTGTAACTGACAAAATGAAATAGGCAAGAAAGGTGAGGGCACTGGTGTCCACTTACTTGATGTGGTGTGGCCTTTATTTCTTTCTTTTGGTTGGGGACATTATATGACCCTTCCTTTTTAATGTATATTATTACATTAACATGCAAAACTACATGTTATTTCCTGGAAACCTGCACTTTCACATTTGTGTGCCTTTGCTCATGCTAATTCCTTCAACTAAAAGGCTCATTTTCTACCTATCAAAATCCTTTGAGGCCCAGGGTAAATATGGATGAAGCTGCAAAAAAACAGAAAACCTAATGATATCATTTAACCAAGTGAGGAGTTTACCTTTTTCCTCACATAAAAAAATGTCTGGAAGCAGTAAAAAGGGATTAACGGGGAGGGAGGAAGGATGAACAGGTGGAGCACAGAGCACTTTTAGGGCAGTGAAATATTCTGTATTATACTGTATTGGCAGATGCATGACATTATGCATTTGTTAAAACCTATAGAACTATATAACACAAAGAATGAACCCTAATATAAAAAGCGATTGGACTTTAGTCAATAATAATGTATCAATATTGATTCATCAATTGTAATAAATGCAAGATGTTTATAACGAGAAATTCTGCCCATGGAGGTGTATATGGGAACTCTCTGTACTTCCTGGGCAATTTTTTCTGTAAACCTAAAAACTGCTCTAAAAACCAGTCTGTTAATTAAAAAGAAAAAAAGACTGGAAGGCAGCAGTCCAGGATGACGTGGGGATTCCACACTGCTCAGAGACTAAACTTCTAGCTTTCTGCTCCCACCAGACTTAGCAAATGGCAATTACATCCCTTCCAGGTAGCAAAATCAAAGGCCCAGGTCAGGGGTATTCTTTCACAAAAGGGCGCCTTAAAAGGTGACCACCCAACTTCTTCCTCTTTCTTGTCATTGGCCACCCCAATCTGCAAGTGAGGCTGGGAAATGTAGCTGTTTCATTGGACATATCACCTGCCTCCAGCTATTCCTATGGAGCAGGAGAGCATGGATATTGAGTGGACAGCTAGACATATCTGTCCAGCCTCACAAAAGTAGGTGCTTATCTTATCAGTTATGAGTGACCATTTAAAAGTCCCAGAATAAAAAGTGGGCCACTTTCATTTAACACTTGAAAAGAACAACTAATGATTTTTTTTTTCCCTGTAGAAAAGTGCTACTGTTGATGACAAAATTCACCTATCAGTTTCTGCTTCAGTGGGAGAAATTGAACCGGTCAAGACAGCAACAAAAAATGCAATCACTGGCAGTGGAGCAGGGAAGAAAGGTGTCTAGTAGATAAACTCCTACCTAGATAGACCTTCCACTCCCTGGGCTATTTGCAGTCTGTTATAGATATTATTCATGAAATGGGAAAAGCAGTAAATGAATTAAATAAATCATAAATAAGGATGCCATGGCCCACTGGCCTAAATTGTAGGCATATTCAGGTTTTGGAGCCTTTCCCTCCCTCTCCCCCAGATTTGTGTTTGGTACTAAATGCTCTGTGGAAAACAATTACTTTGCTTCATAGAATCAAGCTTGAATTAGGAAAATACTATCTGGTGAATATTTGCTCCTCACTATATTCAGTGTTTATTTAAACTTTTTTAAGTTACCCTAAATTCCTGAAATGTTTATTAGATATTGCATGTTTTATTTACTTTTTTAGAAATATTTTAAAAATCGGGGAGAGTTCACTTGTCTTTTTACATAGGCTGGCAGTGTTCACTAATTGTACACAAACTGTCAATACTTACATAACCACACCCAAAACTTTGGCGTTACTGTACCTACCAAAAAAATTCCTATGAAAACAATAACATGGATGCTTTTTAGAGATGCCTCTACTTTTACAAACTCATATTATTTAGGAATGTCTCTTTTATCACCAGGACATTTTTCAAATGTCCTATATTTCCTTTAGACTTGTTTTGAAAGAGGTAATTGTTGCTTTTTTTTCCCCTTGAACTATTCTATCCTCTTACCAACTCATTATATACTGGATTCACCTGGAGTCAGAGCTAGTGCTTCTTTGGAAAACCTGGGACAGCAAAGGTTTCCATTAGCAGTCAGATATGGGGAGACATTTATTTCAGAATGAAGATAAGGAGTTTGATTAGTTTAACTTTCCTGAGAAATGAAGAATAGTCAACATTCATATGCTATTTTATAGCACTTTTCTTTGAGCTTCAAGTGCTCCATCACATTCTTCCTGATAGCCTATTTCTGCTTTGCTTCTTATCTGTGTCTCTGGTCTCTTCATATTGCACTTAATAAAATTTGGAACTCTTACACTTAACTTCTTAGAATATGTAATAACAATAATTAGTCAAAATAGATGCCCAAAGATAACTAATAAACAGTAGGTGCTCTAAAATATATTATGATATTTCCCCTTTATAATAAAACACTAATATAATACATTTAATCCTGTGTGTAGATTGGGAAATGGGAAGTGTTACCACCCATCTCTTTCTTTCTAAATATAGGAACTAAATACATGAAAAGAGTCAAGCATGAAAATCACTATTAGGATCTGGGGGGGGGTGGATTAAATTATGACCAGATAACTACCTGAGTTAATACTTTCTTTGTAGAGGTAAAGAAATATGATTTTAATCCTGTAGAAAAATTATCTCAAAATTTATTTTACTTCTTGCCAGATTGCCAGACTTTGGTATATTGTAGTTAATAAAACTTAGGACTATTGTTTTTCTTTCTTAAGATATGCAACAATACTAATTAGCTACAGCAACATACCAACATAAAATATCATGTAACTTCTCCCTTCTAACTTAAAGCATTGAAATGTAGCCAATATTGCAAAATTACTCTTAACCACTAGAGGGCAGAAAATGCTCTACACTTGTACATAACTAATTTTAAATTCCTATTGCAAAACAATCACCACCGCCACAATAAAAATGACAAGAGATTTTAAGATCTTGTCTTATTCTGTACAATATACTGTACAATTAACATGGCTCAGTAACCAACCTTAAAATTTTAAACTAAAGTACAGTCATCTCATGTCAACAGTTTATAAAGAGGCAAAAGTAAAAATCCTTTTTAGCAGCCTGAAAATAGTTATGAGCTAAAGAACACATTAGCATCAGGGAGTCAGTACATAGCCAAGGAAAGGCAAAGTACTTGAAATAAACCAAAATAAATAAACCAAGTAAATAGAAATAAACCAAAGCAACAGAACCCAAAAAGAATCAGTAAGACTCTTTTTAACGTAAATATATGCAAGGGAATTCAGAGGTGGTAATTATTATAAAATTGAATTTTAGCCACCAAAGTCACAAAGATATCAAATGCTAAAATATTGACTTCTGAACCTTAATTTCTCCATGTGCTTTCTTTTATCACAAACCAAGGGTAGATCCGATTGTGTCAGAGATGTTTTTAGTTTCCTCTTAATTTCTTTTTGACCTAATTAACTTTTCTTCCCCTCCTAATTAAGCCATTTGCATTTCAATAGCTAAAGCATTACTTTGTTTGATTAGAAAACACAACCTCTTCACTTTTTCACTCTCATTAATTAAAATGAGTCATGATAAATAAAACCATTTGGATTTCAGTCTGGGTGGGTGGCATTTTAACTACTGCCCCTTCAACCTTCTCCCTCTGTTAATCTTGGCCATGTCCTACACTCTAAGACAGCGAGAGGGCGATGGCAGCAGGCTGATGGAGGCTTGGAGCAGGTATGAAACCAGGGGTTTCAGGAGTCTGTGACTTCTCTGATGCATGAGTCTTTCACTTGCCAATCAAACCTGACAAGGCTTTTACTTTATAGGGTTATGCATGACCTTATCCAAGACACTAAATCATTTCTGAAGTCTTGTTTCTTAACCTAAGCAAACCTGTCCTCCCCAGGTCTGTGGTCACTGTTTACTCTAATACTAATAAAAACAGAGCAGTGATACAGAAAAGTTGGAGTGTAGGGGTTGGGAAAGGGGTGCACTTCTTTTGGAAAGCAATGCAATTCTAAAATCAGGACTAATCACAGAAGAGAAAGTTTTCTGATTATTACCTATTGGCAAATTTTAAGAAACTTCTAACAATGATCTCTGCCCAGTAATAAATATGACTAATAGGAGCGATAGACGTTTTTGTTCAAGCAAAGACTGCACAGTTACACATCAGGAATATCACAGCTGGCATTTCTGCATTGGGTGTGATATACTGATTAACTTTTAAAGCCTTCTAACTCTTCTTTTTTATTTAATTTTATTTTTAACAAAAGAAAAAAATATATATAGGCTTTTTTTTTAATACTTTCAACTTGCTTGGGATTTATTCTATTTGTATCCAAATTTCTTTTAAAAAAAAAATTGTTATGTGTATCTATTTAAAATTGTTTTTTAATACTAGTTCCAAGACCAAGGAACCTACTAGGTCAAATTTTTTTTGAAGACTTATTCTTCTGAAAATGACTTTCCTACCTCTTCACTGGTTCACTGGTTGGGATTTTATAGCCTTTATAGCCATCCAAATTCTCAACAAAGTATGGGGATAGGAAAAGTTATGTCATTGTTGGGACATGCTACCTAGCTCTCCCTTCAGAGTAAGATTTGTTGCCCATGCTGTCAGTTCCTTTAGGAATTGCCTCAGCTCTAGAGAGCTACTTGGCCACAGAAATGACATTCCTGGGTCAGCACCATTCATAGCAGATCGAGGCAGGGGCATAAAATCCATTTCTCCAAGAACCGGGACTGCTCTGGCAGGCCCTATTTGCTCCAGAGCTCCTCAGAGGGTGGGCCGAGGTTTGGTCAGGCCTGCAGCACAGATGGACTTCTCTCTTTGACCAATCCTTCCTTCCCCCTCTTTCCACACATGTTGATCTTTAATAATTATCTTGTATCCCAAATTCTATCTCAGAACCTACTTCCAAAAACCCAATCTGCAAAAATTGGTAATATGGTTCAAAATTCAAAAGATGCAAAATGGAATATGGGGAAGCATCTCCATTCCTCCACTAGGCTCCAATTACCCATCCCCCTTCCCATAAGCAACTAATGTGGCCAGGATTTTGTGCATATTTCTAGAAATATTTTATGAGAAACTATGTATATGTACATTTTTTATTTGCTATACAAATGGTAGCATACCCTACAATTGTTCTGTACCTTGATTTTTTTCCCCCTTAGATATATCTTGGAAATTATTCAAGTCAGTATATAAAAAGTATCATGATTCTTTTTAATGGCTGCATGGTATTCAAGTGCATGGATGTAACAATATATTTGGTGGACATTTAAATTATACCAAATCTTTTCCTATTACATGCATTACTGCAGTGAATAATCTCTTGTGTGTGACTGAGTGCTGTGTGTGAGTGGGTGTGTGGGTGTGTGTGTGTGTATAGGAAAAAAATGCCTGGAAGAGGAATTACTAGGGCAAAATGCAGTACATTCATAATTTTGGTAGATATTGGTAAATTGCTCTCCACTGATACTACATCAATTTACAATCTCTTGAAAAAATGTATGAGCTTGGGGGGGCAGATGTGGCTCAAGCGGTTGAGTGCCTGCTTCCCACATGGGAGGTCCACAGTTCGGTTCCTGGTGCCTCCTAAAAACAAACAAACAAAAACAACAACAACAAAATATATAAGAGCCTATTTCCTCATACCCTTCCTTTAAGTTTGTCTAAATTTCCCAGCTGTTAAATACAACCAAGCAATGGGTTGGCTTAAACACTGGGAATTAATTGACTTAGAGCTTTGACGCTAGGAGAAATCCAAAATCAAGGCATCAGCAAAGCAATGCTTTCTCCCCAAATACTGTGGTGTTCTAGGGCTGGCTACCAGGTCCTTGACCCTTGGCATCTGTTGCATGGCAATGTCCTTTCCCTTCTCTTCCAGGTTCTGTTGACTTCCAGCTTCTGCTCCTCCTGGCGACTTTGTCCCTGTGGTCTTCTCTATAAGGGCTCCAGGAGTAAGATTAAGGCCCATCCTGCTTCAGTTGTTCTTAACTAAAAAGAACAACTTCAAAAGCTCCTATTTACAGTGGGTCCACACCCACAGGAATGGATTAAGAACATAATTTTCAAATGTACATCACTATTACAAGATGTTAAGAATATGGTGATACAGGGGGAAATACAAGTAATGTTAACAGTAATAATGTAATATTATTATACAGTAATAATGTAATATTATTATGCCTCAAGGACAACAAAGGTACTATATCATGCCAAGGGTCATCAATGAGGGGGGGTATGAGGGGGTTGGGGATTTGTCTTTTTGGAGTAATGAAAATGTTCTAAAATTGACTGAGAAGATGACAACACAGCTCTGTGATGAAATTGAGAACCACTGACTGTATGCTTTGGATGGGCTATACAAGGTATGGGACTGTATTACACAGTGAACCCTGTGGTGGATGATGGACTGTGATTAACAGTACAAATATGAGAACCTTCTTTCATGAACTATAACAAATATGCAATACTAATACATGGTGTTAATAATAGGGTGGTTTACGGGAAAATATACCTAATGTAAGCTATGGGCTATAGTTAGTAGTAATATTTGGATGTTCTTTTATCAATTGTGACAAATGGCCCATGGCAATGCAAGGTGTTGGCAGTGGGGTGGTGTATGGGAATCCTATATGTTATGCATGATTGTTTTGTAAACTCACAACTTCTCTAATAAAAAATATTAAATCTTGGGGAAAAAAGAGAACATATTTTTATTGGGTAGAAAATTCAACCTACCACAATATGTATCACTGTAGTAATACAGTACAGTTATACAGTCTAAAAATACAAATAAAAATAGAAATTTAAAATGCTGGGATAAAAGATATATAAAAGTTATAATATTTTCTTTCCATGCCCTATTGGATCATCTTGTACCACCATGGTGATACTACACTCCTGCTGGAAGCCAGTGGTTTACTAAACTGGGGAGTTTTCTGAGATCAGAGTTCAGATCTTTTCAAGTTTGAGTAGCCTATGTCAGACATATAGTAGTTCAATTAACATTTGTGGAATGAATGAATTAATGGGGAGAAAGGGAATAAACCTGGCAAGCAGTAAATATAAATATATAAAACTACTTATTTTAATGTACATATTTTATCACCAATATGTGTAAGTTTTCTCCCTCTCTCTCATACTATACTAATACTATTATAAACTATAGTGTAATGCTATTATATACTAATATATATGTAAAGTGATGTGTGTGAATAAAGCACACACACAGAGTTAATGCTCAAATTATTTTATTAATGGAGTGTGTAATCAAAATATTTTGGATAACTCTTTAAATAAATACTTATCAATTTTCCTTTTTAGGAGTCAGAATCTATAATGTGCCACTTTAGATTAAGTATATTTTTATAAAACCCTTTGCCTATTCTGCCCATAGGTGCTCCCATCTTTGGCAGTTCTTATATGTCCAGTTCATTTCTATTCAACAAAGATTTATTGAACCCCTACTAGGACAGATGTATTGACCTTGCATAGCTTCAATGTTGTTTAACTGATCACATTCAATGCCCATGTACTGGCTTGCTACTTGATGTTTGATTACATGATAATGTAAAGTGATGATACTCAAGTTTTCATCAATTACAAAACATATTGCCTAATCTCTCCCTTCATCCTCCTTGCCCTCTCCTTTCTCTATTCACTTTATCACATGAATGGATTGATCTGCAAAACTATATGACTGGCTAATACTTTGAGATATTAATTTACATTATTCTCTCTCAGCATTTTTTCTTTTCTCTTCCCTATGCTTTATGTCTTAGGGAAAGGATGTGGCTGGATGGGAAGCAGAGGAGGAACTTTCTGGCTTTCCAAAATCATCTGTCCCTAAGGATAATATTTGTAAGAAGCAGCAGAGGGGCCAACAAAGGGAGGGGAGAGGCAGGGGCCTCTCCCAGACTATCGCTAAGACTCCTTCAGGCTGGGAGGAGGAGAGACAGGGGTTCCCAGTGTGGCCCAGGTACCACAGAGGGCTGCTGGTAGTGAAAGAGAATGTAGACCTAGATATATCACATTACAGTGGCAATTGTATGTAAACAGCCAACCTGAAGACCAGAATGTTCCCTCTGGTCACTGCATAACACCCTCCACAATATTGACAAGACCCAGAAGGGGAGAAATACCTGAGAATTATTGAGGTAAAATTCCCCCAACAGCCTGCATGCTGATAGCTCAGAAGCAAAGTTAAGACAGAAAACAGAAAATATGTTTGTTTGTTTGTTTTTAACTCTCGATTTTGTGGCCCAAAAGTCATACTCTCTACAATGGGAATAACCGAATTGCTCTGAAAACATGGAAAGTGAAGATTTTGGTCTTGGAGACATTGATATTATGCATGCTCTAAGGCATGGGATTCAGTGCAAATCATCCTGTACCAGAACTAAGCAATGGGCAATTATGCTTGTATTTCCCATATCAGAGAATCCGAAATATTTCCTTTTCACTTTATCCATGACTGCATATTATATAAGATGCATTTGTTATGGCTTTTTATATTAGTCAGATTTGCTGATGATGCTGATAATTTGCCTAGTTACTCTTAAATTTGTCATTTCCCTCACCTCACATGAATTGGACCACCTATTCATGAAAGGTAAGTTAGCTTAATAGTTAGTGACCTATTCTTAGCCCTCAGGTGGACTCTCATTTATCTTTTAGATTAGTTTAAATGTTTTGAGATAGGTGGTTTTCTTTTCGTTTTCTGACACCTGATCTTTATCATTCTTACAGAGAATTGCCTTTCCAAAATGACAAATCACCCTAACATCTGTCAGAAGAATAGTATATTTCATTGTTGTTTTGCTTTGTTTTCTTTTTGATATCAGGTGCTTGCAGAAAGTTAGATTAAGAGTACTCCCTGAATTTAGGGAATGCTATTATGTACCTCTTTTTATAAGTCCCCTCCTCTCATTTTGCTTTTTCCTCTTGATCACTGATCTCCACTCCCATTTCCTCTTTCCCAATAGGCACCAAATATAAATGTATTTAATAAATTTAATACATTTTGACCTGTGCAGAAAACAGATGGACCTTGGAAGATGAGAAGGGGTGACTCCAATTGCAGCTGCTGTTCCTGATGTGGTATCATTGCTTGAGCAAATCAACACTTCCCTTGGTACCTGGTATGCAGCTATTGATCTGACAATGCTTTTTTCTCAATAACTTTTAGTAAAGACCATGCTAAACAGTTTGTTTTCAGCTGGCAAGGCCAGCAATATACCTTCACTGACCTACCTCAGGGGTATATCAACTCTCCAGCCCTGTGTCATAATCTAGTCCGCAGGAAACTCGAGGAGCTTTCCCTTCCATAAGATATCACAGTGGTCCCTTATATTGATGACATTATGCTGAGAATGAAGCATGTGAGCAAGAAGTAGCAACTACTATGTAAGTAAAGCATTTGTGTGTCAGAGGGCAGGAGATAAATCCAACAAAAATTCAGGGGTTTCCACTTCAGTGAAATTTCTGGGCATCCAGTGGTGTGGGGTATGTTAAGATATCCCTTCTAAGATGAAGGATACACTATTGCATCTGGCCCGTCCTATAACAAAAAAGAGGCACAACGCCTAGCTGGCCTCTTTGGATTTTGGAGACAACATAGAGCTCATTTGGATGTGCTACCTCGGCCCATTTACTGAGTGACTCAAAAAGCTGCTAGTTTTGAGTGGGGACCAGAACAAGAGGAGACTCTGCAACAGTTCCAAGCTTTTCTGTACAGCCTGTTCTGCCATCCGGGCCACATGATCCAGAAGATCCAATGCTGCTGGAAGTTTCATTAGCAAATAGACATGCTATTTGGAGTTTTTGGTAGACCCCTAAGGAGAATCACAGTGCAGAGCCTTAGGATTTTGGAGAAAAGCCCTGCCATCCTCTGCAGATAACTACTCTCCTTTTGAGAAACAGCTTTTGGCCTAGTACTGGGCCTTAGTAGAGAAAAAAAAAAATGTTTAAACATGAGCCATCAATTTACCATGAAACCTGAGTTGCCAGTATGAATTGGGTGTTGTCTGACCCACCAAGCTGTGGCTTGGTGTACAGCAGCATTCCATCATCAAATAAAAGTGGTATATACAAGGTTGAGTTTGAGCAGCACCTCAAGGCACAAGTTACACAAGGAAGTGGCCCAAATGCCTATGGCCCCCACCCCTGCCACATTACCTTCTCTTTTCCGGCCCACAGTTATGGCTTCTTGTGCAGTTGCCTATGATGAGTTGACTGAGGAAGAGAAAAGTTAGGCCTTGTTTACATACAATTCTGCACTATACCACAAGTACCACCTGAAAGTGGACAGCTGTAGCACTATAGCCCCTTTCTGGGACATCCCAGAAGGACAATGGTGAAGAGAAATCCTTCCATTGGGCTGAACATCGAGCAGTGCACTTGGTTGCTCATTTTGCTTGGAAGGAGAGAAGGCCTGAGGTGTGTTTGTATATTGATTCATGGGCTGTCACCAATGGTATGGCTGGGTGGTCAGGGACTTAGAAGGAACACGATTGAAAAATTGGTGACAAAGAGGTTTGTGAATAGGCTTTGCTGAATGGGTGAAAAACATGATGTTTATGTCCTATGTGAATGCTTACTAGAGGGTGACTTCAGAAGAGGAGGATTTAATGGTCAAGTGGATAGGATTAGCTGTTCTGTGGATACCAGTCAGCCTCTTAACCCAGCTACTCCTGTCATTGTCCAAAGGGCTCATGAACAAAGTGGCCATGGTCACTTTGTAGGGATGGAAGTTATGAATGGGCTCAGGAACATAGACTTCTCCTCACCAAGGCTGATCTGGTTACAAACACTGCTGAGTGCCCAATCTGCCAGCAGCTGAAAACAATACTCAGTTCCCGATAAGGCACCATTCCCCCGTGGTGATCAGCCTGCTACCTGGTAGCAGGTCAACTACATTGGACCACTTCCATCATTGAAAGGGAAGCATTTTGTTCTTACCAAAACAGACACATACTCCAGATATGTGCTTGCCTTCTCTGCATGCAATACTTCTGCCAAAACTATCATCTGTGGACTTACAGAATGCCTTATCCACAGTCATGGTATCCCACACAGCATTGCTTCTGATCAAGGAATCCACTTCACAGTAAATTAAGTACAGGAATGGGCACATGCTCATGGAATTCACTAGTGTTACCATGTTCCCTATCATCCTGAAGCAGTTGTGATAGAATGGACTTTTGAAGACTCAGTTACAGTGCCAACTAGGTGACAATAACTTGTAGAGCTGGGGCAGTGCCAGGAAGCCTTGTATGCTCTAAACTCATGTCCATTCTATGGTGCTGTTTGTGCTATAGCCTGGATTCATGGGTCCAGGTATCAAGGGGTAGAAATGGGAGTGGCATCACTATTACCCCTAATGACCTACTAGAAAAAATTTTGCTTCCTGTTCCTGCAACATTAAGCTCTGCTTATCTACAGGTCCTAGTTGCAAAAGGAATAGTGCTTCCAGTAAAAGAGACAATAATGATTCCATGAACTAGAAGTTAAGACTCCTACCTGGCCACTTTGGGCTCCTCATACCTCTGAATCAACAGGCAAAGAAGGGAATTACTGTGCTGGCTGCATTGATTGACACTGACTATCAAGGGGAAATAGGACTGCTTCTACACAACAGAGGTAAAGAAGAGTTTGCCTGGAATAAAGGAGATCCTCTAGGGCAGGAGTTCTTAACCTTTTTTGTTCCATATACCCCTTAACCAGTCACGTGAAAACCACAGACCTCTGACTAAGTCCACACTACACTGTGTATTATTTAATAAATACATCACACCCACACCAATACGTCCCCACAAGAATGTTTTTTTGAATTTCAATTCAAGCTCACGGATACCTTGTTAAGAACCCCTGCTCTAGGGTGTCTCTTAGTACTACCAGCCCGGTGATTAAAGTCAATGAAAACCCAATCCAGGAAGGGTTTCTAATGGCCCAGATTCTTCAAGAATGAAGGTTTGGGTCACCCCACCAGGCAAAGGACCAAGACTAGTTGAGGTGCTTGCTGGGGATAAAGGGAATATGGAATAGATGGTGGAAGAAGATAGTTATAAATATGAGCTACATCCATATGACCAGAAACCAGAAACAAAGACTATAATGGCAGTATTTCTTCCTTATTTTATAGTGAATATGCTCGTATATATAAATAAAGCAAATATCTTTGTTTTCTTCACTATCTTATCCCTCTAACACATAACATAATTTGTATTAACTTTATGTCATAGTATTTAAGTTACAGAATATGAGGTTTAAGAGTGAATATTACTCAAGGACTGGTATTCTCTTCTGGGGAAATGGTGTGTTTCTGGTTTTATATATATATATCTCCTCTCAGTTCTGTTTCTCTGGAGAACCTGACTAATACAAATGGTATATACCCAAAAGAATTGAAAGTAGGGACTCAAACAGATATTTGCATACTGATATTAGTAGAGGCATTGGTCACAATACTGATATTCATAGAGGCATTAGTCACAATTACCAAAAGATGGAAGCAGCCCAGGTGTTCAACAGATGAACTGATATAATGTGTTATATACATGTTATGGAATATTATTTAGTCATATAAAAAGAATGAAGTTCTGATATGTGCCACAACAGGATAAACCTTGAAGACATGTTGTATAAAATAAACCAGACACAAAAGGACAGATATTGTATGATCTCATTGATATGAAATAACTAGAATAAGCAAGTTCATAGAGTTGGAAACTAGAATACAGGTTACCAAGGTGGGGAGAATATGGAGTTATTCCTTAAAGGGTACAGAGTTTCTGTTTAAGGTAATGAAAAAGCTTAGGTAATGGATGTTGGTGAATGTACCACAATATTGTGAATGTAATTAATGCCACTGAATTATATACTTCAAAGTGGTTAAAATAAGAAAATTTCTGTCATATGTATGTTATAATAAAAAGTTAAAATAAAAACTACTGGTATCTGTCAAGAAGCCCTCAGTCCTTCATTTCAAATACCATTTGCTTAAAGGTCATTATTACACAGACTTGAAAGTTTATAGATTATAATTCATGCTTTACATTATCATATACTTCCTGCATATTCTTTACTAAAAGGCTAAAGGCCTAGTTGTGGTTTAAATTTTTTGTCATCCCAGATACAATATGCTATGCATACATTTTTTTCATTCCAAATTTCATTTTCCCTGCTTCAAGGATTAGTAGTGATATAGAAAGTAAACAAGGGATGCATTAAAGTAAATGAGATGGTGAAAAAGAGATAAAAGTGTCAGGAGAAGTAGAAAGGTGATGTAAGGCTATGGACCTCATGATATACTTAAGTCATTGTTTTCGTTTGCCTGACCTGCTATTGCAAATACCACAAACTGGTTTTGGCTTAAACAACAGGAATTTATTGTCTCATGGTTTTGGAGACTATAAAGCTCACTTCTTCCCGAGTGTTCCAGTGCTGGCTATCAGCAATTCTTGGGGTTCTGTGACAGTTTGAAGTTCTTCTATGAATCCCAAAAAGAGAAGGATTATGTTTTTTAATTAACCCATTCCTGTGGGTGTGGGGCCTGTTGCTTGGAATATGTTAGTGAGGCATGAGCCATCTTGGGTCTCCACTGTCTTTCTAGGTCTGATATAAACGGAGATTCAGAGAGAGAGATACAGAGGAAAAGGAAGCTGCCATATTCATCCTGCCATGTGAGAGAGAGGACTGCAGGAAAACAGAGAAGCCCCAAGGGCTGAGAGAGGTCCCAAAGTTAGGAACCAGCAGAGCACAGAGGCATGGAAAGAGGGGGGCTGGACCTACGGAGCCCCTCAAGGCTCAGGAAGGAGCTCTGCTATATGCCTGAAAGCTCACAGCTGAACTCAGGAAGGAAGCAGAGCAGTGGAGACTGAGAGAGGGAGCCGGAAAGAGACAAGCCCTATGCCTAGTTGCTCACAGCTCCAAGAGACAGTGAGTTTGGAGGGGAAGGCAGAGATCTAGGCAGGGATTACCCACCATCTTGCTTCACCATGTGGCAGCTAACTTCGGTGAGAAAGCATCTCTGATGGTGTCTTGATCTGGACATTTTACGGCCTTGGAACTGTAAGCTTTTACCCTAAATAAAATTCCCATTATAAAAGGCAACCCATTTCTGGTACTTTTCACTGGTAGTCCTGTGGCAAAAACAGGTTCCTTGGCTTGTCACATGGCTACATCTGCTCATTTCTCCTAGCCTCTGTGACTTCTAGGTCCTTTTTATAAAGTCTCTGTAATCCAGATTAAGACCCTCCTCATGCAGTTGGGCCACACTTTAAAAATAACACCTTCAAGAGATCCTATGTGTAATGGGTTCATACCTACAAGAATGCAAATTAAGATTGGGAATATGTCTAAATTGGAGTACATAATCCTCTATTGCAGTCCTTTTGAGCATCTCTGGATAGGAGGCTACTTTGTGTTGTTGAAATGAGTTAAATCACAGGACTTAAGGATAAGAAATGTTGGTCTTAATAATATACCCAATCCTGACATAACTGGGAGCCTTTCCAAATATTTTCCAAAGAGGAAAAAAAAGATGTTTTACAAAGATCTGACATTTTTTTTCTTCTCTATAAATTTTATTTGGGGGGAAAAAAAGGTAAAAATAATTAATTACATTTTCATGCCCCTTACATTTTAACCTAAATAAAATTTCAAACACATTAGGAACTGAACGATATCACCACACAACCTGTTCAATCAACCCAGGGTTGCAATGTCTTCCCAGTGTTACCAGCATCCATATACATCCTAACTTATGGCTATAGATGCCTCTTCATCAGATGCTTTTGATTATAACTATTTTGCTCATTTATTACCTCAAGCCAGGAGGCAATGGGACTAAAGTGTAGCATGGGGAAAAAGTAGAGTGTGAAAAAGTACTGAAAACCTGGGACATTAAATGGGCTGGGCTGACAGGGGATTTAATGAGAGACCCTAAGCACCCAGGAGCAGCAAAAGGGTAAAAAGGTTAGGATGGACTTCTAAGGGAAATTGATTTTAAAATTGTATAAAGGTGTCAAAGATAAAAGCAAACTTCACCTTAACTCACAACTGTCTCCAGCAGTATACATTCTTCCAGGCTTAGTGAAGTGATAACTGCCAGAGGGTAGAGAGAGGTGCAAGTCCTCACAAATAGACCCAAGACCACAAAATTACCACCTTACCTACTCCTATGTACCTTTCTTCCCCTCATGTCAACTAACACTCACTTAGAAGGCACAGCACAAAATAAATACCCACTGATTGGTTGAGAAAAGTAAACCAGACAGAGAATGTCAAATGCACTAACATCTTGCTGTGTTCCTGCAGCCTCAGTTCTAGCCTTTTACTCATGATAGCTGGAAATGTACTTACTAAAAATCTCTTCGTTTAAGCAGTTCTGGAAATTCTAATACCTTCCCCAGATCTAGTTGAAATGGTTTTCTACTGATCTATTTCCCTTTGTTCTTAGTTCCTAGAAAGACAATAACCAGACCTTCCCAGTACTGCTTAAAATAACATCTCAAAGCAGTATGGCATCAAGAATACCTTATAACCCAGTAAATCTGTAACTTTCCTCCAAAATAAAAGGCTTGATATCCTTGAGTGGTCAGCTGCTCATACGATATCCACTTATAAACTTTAATCAATAAATCCCTGAAACCGGGACAAGCAGGAGTTTGGCATGTATGGGATAACATAGGATTGAAAAACTTGCCCACATCCTGCTCATTAGACCCTTTGAAAAATCCAGCGTTATCACCTACATGGCAAGAATGCATCACGTGGTCATCACTTGATCTTGACTCCCACCCTCTTTTCATTGCCTTATAAAAACCCTAGCTCACATTCTCACTTTGGACTGGTCTTGGGAAGATTCCCCCAGCTCCTTGCTTGTGCTCTCCCAATAAATCACCTTCTCACTGAGAGACTTGATTCTCCCTTGTGTCACGGGATCAGGTGGTCCCCTCTATTGAAAATAGCCGTTCAGGCGGTATCACTCACAAAACATAACCTTCTCACATCCCGTTCCTTCTCCCGGGCCCTGTTCTCAGACATCAGAGAATTTCCTGACCCTGTAGAAACGCGGCTCCCAGTTGTTTCTTTGGGGCGTGGAGGGAAGGGGATCTGAAGTAGTTGAGGTGGGGCTATGCGCTTGGGGACTAGGTAGAGAAAGGACCGCATCTGCAGGTCTGCCTGCTGGTTTGTCACATCAGCTCCCATCCAGGGAAGGAAAAAGCTAGGCTCCGAGAGAGGCTGCGTTTGCGGAGGGCCGCGGACCCCAGATCTCCTCGCACTCGCCGCCAATTCCGCGAGGTCCCGCCTCACTAAGGTGTCCCCTGCCTCTGTCCCCTGAACCTAAACCCTTCCTCCGCTCAGTCCACCGGAGGAACCCCACTGCGGCCGGGCACTTAATTAGACCAGGCAGTTTTCGGAGGAAACGAGGCCGCCGCCGCCGCCAGAGGGAGCCTGGAGGCCGGGCGAGCCGAATCGCCAGCATGTGGCGAAAGACGGCGTTTTGCTTGGGGTCTTGGCGTCTCGCCCGCTCCCCTCACTTCCGGTTCCGCTTCTGATTCCTGGCTGCTCCCGGGCTTCCTCCGAGGCCTCAAAGAGCGGCCTGCCGCCCTCCTGCCCTCCTACCTGTCACCCCGAAGCCCGCCGCCGCGCTGGGATGTATTACCTAGTGCCACGGTCACCGTCGCCGTCACAGGCACCCTCAACCCCACCCCCGGCCCGCCCGCGCTCCCTCTCTCTCCCTCACCCGCACCTGCCAGCAAGCTCCACCGGGCCGCAGGTGCGGAGGACGGCGGAATTCCACGCCCCGCAGAGGCCCGCCGGCTCTTGGAGAGGGGGGAGGCAGGGAAGGTGCGGTCACGTGCGGCTCCCAGGCTGATGTCCCAGGTGTGTCCCAACCTCCGCGGTACCTCTGGGCAGGACGGTGAAGGCCCCGGAGGTTCGGCCTCCGTTCGTGGGGTCTGGGGTCCTCGCTATGGCGCCCCCTCGGTTTTCCCACCAAGTCGTAGGGAGGAGTGAGATTCTCACCAAAGCAACCAAAAACCAGAAATCTCCTTTGGAATTCCACAGGATCTGTGCTAATTCTCCACCTCTGGGCAGTGGGATTCTTGTTCAGAAACCCCAAAGCCTTTAGAAGCACAGCCTTGATTCTGTTGGGTGCGAGTCTCCCTGCTTTTCAAGAGAGACCATGAGTTGGGGGAAAGGGAGAATGGGGGGGGGGGGATCTTTTCTTGAGTAGTTTATGGCTAAATTTGAAGCAGGAATTGGATTTCAGTCAATGAATGGACCAATAGGTTGCCCAGGTAGAGCTGAGTGTCTCCTTAGAAACATCTTCCACTTGGTATTTACTGCCATTGAAATTCATTTCCATAGAAGCTCGTTAAATAGTTTATTACTGAAGTCATCTGAGAGGCTTTGGAAGGAAGCCCCTGATTTCTGTGGAGCATTGGGTTGAATAATTAAGCAGTACAAAGCATGTTTCCAGCCTGCTCTGATTGGCGGGTCGAGTTAGTTGACCCCCGAACCAACTGTGTCCTCCATTTCTTTTCCAGATTGTGCCTTTTTAGCCAAGAAGCATGGAGGTAATTCACGGCAGGCCCTACTGTTGCAGGCAGCTTGAAGGAGCTGACATATTGTCAAACACCTTTTGCTCTAATGAATTGCACACTCCTCTGCAAACAGCTGTTCGCCCAACTGCCTCAGATGACAGGTACAGCAAATGCTAGAGAGAGCAAACAAAGAAGTGTTTGAATGTATCAGTGTATTTTTTAATGTAAGAAAAACCATTTCCCATTTTGGGGCTTTTGTATTTATCATATAAAAGAAGAGAAGCCAAATATGACAGCTAAACCTTAAAGTGCCCACATCTGTTAGGAATTTGATGAGAAGTAGGTTGGTGTATACTATAAAAAGACATCAAATTCATCCACTAAATTCTAGAACTAAAGACTAGTCATTTCCTTCATTTGGAAATAAATGTTTTAATCAAAGTTTCTTTTTAAAAAAAAATTTTTTTTTATTTTATAAAGGGGAAACTAGTGTAGTCGTTCCTGATCATCCCCTAACACCATCTGATCAAATATACAGAATAGGTTTAAATTTTTATTTTACCAAATTTCCTATACACTTATTTTTGGTTATGGTTACAACTGCATC
This sequence comes from Tolypeutes matacus, assembly GCA_026826555.1. Taxonomy (NCBI): domain Eukaryota; kingdom Metazoa; phylum Chordata; class Mammalia; order Cingulata; family Chlamyphoridae; genus Tolypeutes; species Tolypeutes matacus. The sequence goes on along the minus strand of JAKSZT010053769.1, from coordinate 12,880,186 downwards.
TAACATATATATAATGAGTGATTACTATGTGTTGGCACTGTACCAAGGCTTTATACTTAGTAATTCTTTTAAACCTCTCAACAACTCTGTGAAATAAGTACTATTATCCCAATTTTATATATGAAGTAACAGGTATAGACATGTAATTTGCCAAAATTTTAGTGCCACCTTTTCTGTATTATGTTTACTTGAACCATTAAAAAAAACAAACAAAAAACACCTCTAAACACCTGAGAGTGAAAAATAGCTTGCAGGGTTGTTTTTGGTTTTTAAATTTCACTTAGTCCAATCTCTCACATAAGAATTCTTTCTTTAAAAAATCAGGAAGTTGCCTAGCCTCAGTTTAAACACTTTCAAATGGGGCATCACTTACCATTCAGGCAGTCCATTCCATTTTTGAATGCTCCTGATGGTTAATTTTCTAATGAGAACATTTTTCCTCCTTGTTATTTCTACCTGCTCATCCTTGTTCTTCCTCTGAAGCCATGCAAAGTAAGAATAATTCACCATTCCCATTATAGCAGTCCTTAAAGTGTTTGAAGATTCTTTTGGTCTAAGATTTCTCTTTACCAGACTTTGCCAGATATCACTGGTTTTCACAAACTCTGTGTCAGGTTTTTTGTTTGTTTGTTTAATATATCTGAAAAGAATGCCTATACAAAGAATTAAGGCATGAAAAAATATTGGTTCAACACTAATGAATCTTCAAGAATTTGGATTTTGGGAAGGTGGAAAAGATTGCCTAAATATTTAAAACAGTTGGAAACTACAACCAAAATAAGCTGATAAAATCCCTAACACTTATGAATAGTGTCCAGAAGACTCTGTAATTTCTATTAAACTAGAGCGCCTTAAGGGTCTGCTCATATGCAAAACAGAGTCATATGCTTTTAAATTCTCTGACTGGTCCCCATGTTATTAAATGTTCTCCCCACCACACCCACACCCCCATCTTCTTAATGAAGCAGGCCTCCATCCCCAACACTTGAAAGAGTATGTGATTCATTGCATAGACATCTGTCTTCTAGCACCATTCCTCATATTTCCTCTATATTCCCGGTCTTCAGTTGTGTTCAAGGATACCATGTCATACACTATTCAGTTACACATCTATGCTAAGCATAGTAGGCAATACAGGGGGAAATTTTTTTGTTGTTGTTACAAACTCAGTCTATTTGGTGTATTTCTAAAGGTGTGATACTTCATTTATCAGTAAAAAGTTAGAAATTAACTGCAAAAATAAATAAATCAGCAAATGGCAAACTAATTTCCTTGAAAGTCAGGGTCATATATAGTTCATACTAGAAAAGGAGGGGCAAAGCAGGTTCCACCCAATTTTATGAGTTTTATCAAATACTGGACCTTATTTATTCTTAAGAGTACCAGATGGGGAACATGTTTTATAAATTACATCTAGGAAGTAGAATGTGGAATCAATTCATCTGCCTCTCCTCAAAGGCTATCCACTAGATAATGAATTAACATATAAGACTAAATTAAAAACAAACCCCACACACACTCTCCACTCCCCACCCCAAAGAAAATAAAACACTAAGATGTCGTAGATTACTCTCCAGAATGGAAACAGTGAGGAGCTTCAATAATTCATATTAGTCTGTTACAGAGTCATCACAAGCATACCTTGCTTTTAAATTTAAAAAAAATTTTTTTTAAATAAACAAGAAATAGTTCTGATCACTTTTCTGAGAAAACACAATTACCCAAAATTAACTAGATAGAGAAGGGGCAAGGGACCAAACCTATGGGTCTTGTTCTCACATGAGTGCATGTGGGTAGGCACAGGGCATTCGTCATTATTGAAGAAATGATTTTAATTTGTAATCTTCAAATTGATTTAGACACCGCTTTAAGTATGATGCCAGCACCAGCTGTGCAGAAAGGGCTCTGGAGAGATGCGCATAGCAGCACACACTGGCAGCTCTTCTTCGATTCTGGAGATCTAGGGCAACCAATATTGCTTCGTTAAATACATTCTTTAGGCACTTCTTTGTGAGTGCAGAGTACTTTGCATATTTGACAGCCCTCAGGTCACTGGCCAGCTTTTCAGCATCTCCAAAGTAGTAGGCCTCTGTTCTTGGAACGTTTCTCAGTAGTAACAGGGTTATCTCTAAGATTAACTTGGGTCCCAAAAAGCAAGAAAGGAGTCTTTGGACAGTGGTAAGTTACCTCAGTTACCCACTTTTCATTCACATTTTCAAATAAGGATGGATGGACCACTGAAAAACAGACTAGAAAAACATCTGTTTATGGCTAAGTCAGTGGTGATAATCTATCATAATCCTCTTGCCCTGGTGTATCAAAAGTCCAAGAGTATATGGCTCTCCACCAAATCATAACTATGACTGAGTGGTTGTCAAAAACAGTTGGTACATGTTCAGATAGAAGTTTTGTTTGTTGTGTAGGGCATCAGGAGACATGTTTTACCAAAGACACCTTCACCCACAACAATGCACTTAATTGTCTGCATTGCTGGAATTATTTTCCATCCACTTTCAATACTTCAAATTCAGTTGACCTCAGCTTCTCTACCAGGGCAATGGCAACACTGCGTGGTCTTCTTGGCTGCCAGGCATGGGCACACACCTCTCACAAACTTTCCCCTTCTTTCCTCTTGCATCTAGGCTCTCAACATCGTGATCAGATTTCATGGATCTATTCCAGTTGTAAATGTGCTCTTTGTATTTAAAACAACAACAACAAGGTTTTCTTTCCTAATTATAAAAATAACACGTTCCTTATAGTTTAGAAACCATAGAAATCCATTAAAAAAAAAAAAAAAAAAAAAAAAATTCTCCATTTTCCCAACAGAATAAAACCTGAATCATAAAGAAGAAAACCTCTGTCCCTTTATCCAGAAATAATAACCCCTGTGTTAATATTTTAATATGTATCTTCTGTGGGTTTTTTGTTTAAATTGAAGATCATACTATACATATTTTTTGTGAATGTCTACTTTCACTTAGCAAAACAGAATATTTTTAGATTGAGAGGAAAGAGGTCTCAGTTCACTTCTACTCCTGAATCAGTCCTTGCTGTACCTGATTCTCCAAAGTGGCTGATGACCCTGAATTCCTACCCTGATTCAAGAGCCATCATATTATGCAGGGCTTCCCTTGAGTCAAAGGAAACCCTTAGTAGCTAATATGTGATCAGGGCAATTGTCCCTGGCTCAAAAGCAGTGAAAATGAGGTTTTAGATTTGGCCTAAAGGGTGGGCTTAGCTCCCAGTTAGAGCCTCTACCCAGCTTTTTTTCACCTCCAGGGTCAGCATACTGATAAATATCTGACCTATTATGAAAGTGGCTCTGCCTACCTGGACATGGTTCTGGCCTTTCTACCCCCTCCCTGCAAGAGCTGAGCTAGGTCAACTAAGCCTGCTGTTTCACAGCATTAGGGCAGCTCCTGTCAGTGGTGAAAGGACACATGGCCCCCAGACTTAAGACAAATTCCTCCTTTATTCTGCATTGTGATAACATTCTGGCCACAGTTGATGTTAAGTGTTTTTCAGCAATGTTAAACTGATTTTATAGTTCACTTAAGATCAATTGAAATCTAAAGGCCTTTTTCTTAAAGAGCAGCTAGGCTATTTCCTCAATACTTTAGTCTGCCATAATACATTTATTAACATTAAATTTGAGACCTTGATTTGCGTCTTCTAGTTCAACAGCTAATCTTATATTTTAATATCTTAAGGTTTTGGTCTGTGAAGTTAATGATGGAATTTAAAAGAATGATAAGGGAACAGAGGTGGCTTAAGCAATTAGGCGCCTCCCTCCCACATTGGAGGTCCCTGGTTCAGTTCCCAGTGCCTCCTAAAGAAACAAAGATGAACAGACACAGCAAGTGCAAACAGTGAGGGGGTGGGGAGAAATGAATTAATAAAATAAATCTTAAAAAAAAAATGGGAGCGGATGTGGCTCAGGCTGTTGGGCACTTGCCTCCCACGTGGGAAGTCCCAGGTTTGGTTTCCGGTGCCTCCTGGAGAAGGCAAACAAACAATGAGCAGACAGAGGAGAGAACCTTGGGGGAGGGGGGATAAAAAAATAATAAATAAAAAGTAAATTTTAAAAAAAGAATGATATTCACAGCACTTCAGCCCTTTTTAAAAATATGAACTCCATGAAAATAGAGAAGAAAGTATTTTACATCTTTATATAAATACCTGATTCTCAATCATAGTTTAAAGTCTTTAAAAAATTAATTTGATTGTTCACTCATAGAAAGACCATTAGCAAATACTTTCCTTTTTTATTTTATTGAAGTATAACATTCATGCAGAAATGTGCACAGATCATAAGTGTACAGTTTGATGAATTTTCACAAAGTGGGTGCTGTGTAGCCAGCACCCAGAAAAAAAAAAAAAATCCAGCATCTCGGAAATACCCTAGCGTTCCATTCCAGTCTCTATACCACCAAGGTAACCACTAGCTTGGCATTTATAACTCATAAATTAATTTTGCTTCTTTTTGCATTCCATATGACTAGAAGCAATACAATTTGCACTTATTTGCCCATATTCTTTACCTCAGCTTAATGTTTTTAGGATTCATCCCTAATATTGCATGTAACAGTGATTTGTTCCTTTTTATTGCCAAATAGTATTCCATTATATGAATAATCCATAATTTGTTTATGCATTTTCTTGTTGAAGGACATATTTGGCTTCCTCCCACTCCCACCCCCCAGTTTTTGGATTTTATAAATAAAATTTCTCTGAGTATTCTTTTTTTTTTGGCTTTTAACAATGGGAATTTATTAAGTTACAGTCTTAACAGTTTTGAGGCTGAGAAAAATGTCCAAATCAAGGCACCATCAGGTGATGTGTTCTGCCCAAAGACCTGCTTCTGGTGATCCTGGGCTCCTCTGAGTATTCTTATACAAGAATTACTGTGGATATATGTTTTTGGTTTTTTGTGGGTAAATACCCAGAGGTGGAATTGCAAAATCCTGGGGTAGGTGTATGTCAAATGTGTAGGAATAAAGTTGTTCATAATGTTCCTTTATTATCCTTTGTGTGTAAGAGCTATATTGATGTCTGCAGTGGGTTGAATGGTAGCCCCCAAAATGATATGTCTCCATGCTAACCTCAGAACCTATGAATAACATCTTATTTGGATTAAGGGTCTTTGTAGATATAATTAAGTTAAAGAAATTGAGATGAGATCATCCTAAATTACCTGGGTGGGCCCTAAATCCAGTGACAAGTGTCCTTATGAGAGACAGAGGAGAAGACACAAAGAAAAGAAGGCAATGTGAAAACTGAGGCAGAGATTGGAGTGATGCAGTCACAAGCCCAGGAATGCCTGGACAGCCACCAGAACCTAGAAAAGTCAAGGAACAGATTCTTCAGTAGAACCTCTGAAGGGAGAGAAGACCTGCTGACAGCTTGATTTTGGACTTCTGGCATCCAAAACCAGAGGGGAAAAAGTCTGTTTTAGCTCTCACATTTGTTGTAACTTGTTACAGCAGCCCTAGGAAACTAATATACATTTTGGTACTGAGAATGGGGTGCTGCTGAAACAAATACAAAAAAATAGTCATTGCTTTGTAAATGGGTAATGGGCTGAAAGAATTTTGTGGAGCTTGAAAGAAAAAGTCCAGATTGCCATGAAGAGATTGTTGGTAGAGATGGATGTTAAAAGCAGTGTGGGGAGGGCACAAAGGCAAGTGAGGACAGCACAGTTGAGAAAGCTTGAAGAATACATACATTGTCGTGAAGAGATCGTGAGTGGGTTTATCTTTCATTTCATTTCATCTTCTCTATTGGCTTTTTACCTGTACCTCATTGTATTATGATTTTTAGTGGTTGCTCTAAGGATAACAGTATGTAACATGGATTCATCAATCTCTGCCTTGAATTAATTTTTACCACTTCCTTGGTAGTATAAGAACCATACAATAGTTTAATTCCATTTACTGCCTCCTGTCTTTTGTCTCATGTTGGCATATATTTTACTTCTATACATTATAAATCATGTGCTACATTATTTTTCTGCTTTAAACTTCAGTTGTCTCTTATATTAATAAGGAAAAGATTAATCTTCCATATTTACCAACATATTTACCATTTCTGCTACTTGTTAATCCTTCCTGTAGGTGTGAATTTTCATAATGTCATTTTCCTAGACTAGAACTTCCTTTTAGCATTTCTTGTAGCATGAGTCTGTTGCAAACCAATTCTCTTATCTTTAGTTTCTCTGAAAGTGTCTTTATCTCACCTTTATTTTTAGGCTATTTTTCCTGGATTTAGAATTCTACATTGACATTGTTTCTTTCAACACTTTAAAGATGTGGTTGCATTGTCGTCTGATTTGCATAATTTCTGACAAGAAGTCTACTAAAATTCTTCATTTTGTTCCTCTGTGTGTAATGCAGCTTTCACCCCGCTCTGGCTGCTTTTAAGATTTCTCTTTGGGAAGCAGATGTGGCTCAAGTGATTGGGCTCCCACCTACCACATGGGTGGTCCCAAGTTCGGTTCCTGGTGACTCCTGAGAAGATGAACAAGACAACGGGCTGGCATGGCGAGCTGATGCAACAAGGTGACACAACAAGAGACACAAAAAGGAAACACAATGAGAGAGTCAACAAAGCAGGGAGCTGAGGTGGCTCAAATGATTGAGTGCCTCTCTCCCACATGAGAGGTTCCAGGTTCGGTTCCTGGTACATCCTAAAGAGAAGACGAACAAACACAAAGAGCATGCAGCCAATGGACACAGAAAGCAGACAGGGAGCGCAAAACAACAAGGGGTTGCGGGGGTGGGGGAAGGAGTAAATAAATAATCTTAAAAAAAAAAATTCTAATGATAGCCTTCAGTCTTTTTTTTTTAAAAAAAAAAAAGATTTCTCTTTGGCTTTTGTTTTCAACAGTTTGATTATGATGGGTCTACATCATAATCTTTTCTCTGTATTTATTCTGCTTAGGGTTCACTGAGCTTGAATCCTGTGGGTGGTGGTTTTTGATCACGGTTGAAAATGTCCATTATATCTTAAATTATATTTTCTTCTCCATTCTCTCTCTCTCCTCTCCTTCTAGAACTTCAATAGTATGTATGTTATATGCTTGATACTATCACATAGACCATTAAAATTCTCTTCTTTTTTTGATAGGATAATTTTTCTCTCTATGCTTGAGTATGGGTCATTTCTACTGACATGTCTTCAGATTCACTGATTCTTTTTTTGTAGTGCCCAATTTTCTATTAAGCCTTTGCAATGACTTTTTAATTTAAGATGTTGTATTTTTCCAATTCTAGGATTGCTATCTGGGTCTTTTTTAAGAGTTTCCATATCTTTCTTGACATTCCCCATATCTTCATTATATGGATATTTTTTTCCTGCAAGTTGTTTACCATATTTATAGTAGATATATTAAAGTCTTTGTTAATTCTAACATCTGGGCTGTCTTTGGGTGGGCTATTGTTCTTTTATTTCTTGATTATTAGTTACATTTTTCTGCTTATATCTAAAATTTTTTGTTGTGCACTAGATGTTTTGAATGATACATTATATAACTCTGGATTATGTTATCTTCCTCTGCAGAGTGTTGAATTTGTTCTAGTAGGCAGATAAATGACTGGTTTCAGGCTTTTATTAAAATGGGTCAGTTTCCCCTCATTGTTCTAGGTCATAACTCTTAGTCCTGGAATGTCTTACTTCTAAAGTGTGACTTTTCTAGGGTTTTAGTTGTATACAAAGTCCTTTTAATTTGGCAGGACTAAATAATCAGACTTTGTTTCCCCAGCACTGGGCAGCTGTTGAAATCGCTGATCAGCCCTCCAGCTGTTGCTTTCCACTGGGTTTTTCAGAGTATTGCCCATTAATGTGCAATTGTAAACCAAGTATTTGAGGGGAATTTGAATGCATATATATTTTGGGGCTTCTTCTCTGGTTCCTACCTTTCTAGGATCCCACCCTTAACTTTTAGCCCTCTAGCAACCCGAATGCCAACTTCTAACACCCCATCCTAGTATGTCTGCCTCTTTGAGCTTGATCTCTGTTCCCTGTGTCATAAACTGGGAATTGCCCTCCAGAGAATACTCAGGTAAATGTGTATCTCACCCAGTGTGCTTTTCAAGGGTCATATAACCCTCAATTTTTGCCTGAAATTGATTTTTCTCCAGCATTTTCAAACAGTTTGTGTGTGTGTGTGCTTATAATTTTTATAAGCAGGAGAGTTGGTCCGATACAAACTACTCTGGAATAAACCATTGCTAGAATTTTATAAATAATTGTTTTGAGAGAATTCAGAGAAAATTTGTATATATTCCTTGAGATAACTGGTGATAACCTTTAACATTGTTTCTATAAAGCATATTATCCACATCAGAAATAGATGCTTATCAAAAATGAGTCTCCAGAGCCCTACCTGTGCCTTCTGAGATAGAATCTCTGAGGTGACAATTTTTATCTGTTCTAGATGTTATATCACTGCAACTATTACATATTCCCAGCCCCATCACTTATTCAGACATACAGTCCTTTAGCAGTTTGATTAGCTTGCATGATATCTCTGCTTGGCTTGTGGCAAAAAAAAGTTATTTTTTCCCTTTTGCAGATAGAAGCTACAGCAAACAGAAGTAAAATGGCTTTTATTCCGTTGAAAGTGAGATAGATGCACCAGAAATAGAATCCAAACTTGATGATTTCTAGTTTGAGTTGTTGGCTAATCGATTTCTGCTGGTGGTTTCCTTATTTGTAAAATAGAGAGTTGGACCAGATTCCTAAAGTTCTTTTGCCTCTACTATCTATCTACATATTAATCATAGGATTTAAAAGTGTTCCAATTAAAAGCCATTTAAGCAAACATAACAGCTTCTCCCACTTTTCTAGGATAGCTGGGTAGGATTTCCAGGCTTTATTTTCTTGGCAGAACTTATTTGGCCTCTGCCGCTTGTTTATGAGTGAGGACTACTAAAGCAGCCATTCTTAACTTTTTTTGCCCTGACATCATAAACGATAAATGTTTACCTGTGACTCTTATTGATGATTGTAGCTACTAAATAAAGATTTTTGTACAGTTTCCTGAGATCTATCTATGACTCCACCCATTTCTCTCTTGCTGGTCTAGTAACAACTTGTTTGAGAATTACTGCCCTAGAGAATACTTGTGTGTGCTTCCCCTACGCTTTGTTCATGCACTAAACCGACATTTATGACACCATGTTGTATCTTTCTCAATTGCATGTCTGTTTCTTCCACCATAGTATTGTTTTACATACCATTTGTTAAAAATGCAGATTCTTTGGTCCATCCCAAAGCTATTGGCTTGGAGCCAAAAAGTCTTCATTTTTAACAAGTTGACCAAACAGCTCATATATACACACTGTTTGACAACCACTGCACTAAACATAAACTTCTTCAATGCAGGAATTTTCTATTCATCTTTGTTTCCAAAACATCTAAATGAATGGTTTTCTCTCCTTTCCACGCCACCCTAATGGGCATGTAGGGTCAAATCTTTTATCTTCTACTCTTCACCCAACACTCTCTTCTGTAGTCCTTCCTTATCCCTTCCAAATCTCTATTCAATTGTTAATTTTCATATTACTGACCAGTAATTCATTTTGGTTTTGCCATGAAAATTTTACTTTGTTTTACTTTGGAAACTTGCTGGTCTTATTAGGATTTTTTCCCCCTTTTTTTGTCAGAAGTAACAGAAGCCCAATTCAAACTGGCTAAAGCAAAATGGTCATTTGTTGGCTCATGTAAGTGAAAAATCCAGGGGTATAACTGACTTCCTATGCAGATTATCTAATGGGATTGGGGCTGTATTCAGCTGTCTTCTCTGCTTTCCTCTGTGTTGGCTTTTTTCTTGGGCAGTCTCTCCCCCAAATGGTGACAAAAACAGCAGCTAGCAGTTCCAACCTTAGTTTTGGTAGCTTTCTAAGTCCAGGGAAGAAAGAAAAATGGAAGAAAAAGCTCTAGAGAGGACTTTCATTAGCTTATCTTGGGGCATTTACCCATTCACTGAGGCTAGGAGATGCAGGCTTTTACTGGCCAGGCCTTTTGCCTTAGGTCCACCCTGGAGGTTCTGCTCTACCCAAACCACTGGAGTGAAAGTGGGGCAGGTGGTTCCCCAAAAAGAAAACTGGGCTTTGTTGGCAGTAAAGGGGATTCCAGGCAGACAGAACTAACATATGTCTACTTTACCTTCCTGTTGATGTTATCTGACTATTTTAGTGTATATGGACTTTTGAATTGCCACATATGATTGAATTTACTGTGACTTTGAAAGCATTGTCTAAAGCTTTTCACTGAAATTTGGGTCCTCTCTGCCTAAATGGTCCTATTATTAGTGATTGTCCCCAAAACTCTATAACTGACATGAAATTTAAGATAAGCACCTTTGAGAAAATATTCCTTTTCATTAACTGAATATAAAATTAAATACAAGGTATGCTTAGCTATCTATAAACTATAAGAAGGTGTCATTTGAAGCAATATCTAGGTACAACCAGGCTCCTGCCTCCTAATAACTAAAATTTGCTTTCCCTTTTATTCCATATAAATTCTTTCCTTTCACAGTCCCCAGACTGGAAAAGCCAGGATGATTATGTATTCTCAGAACCCCTCCTCTTAACTCCCACTCACCTCTTAGAAAGCAGCTGGACAGCTACAGAAATAGATTCTCTCTCCTCTCAATTTTATTTTTTTTTATCTACTCTGGAAAGTGTCATTAGGAAAGTGGTGGTATCTCTGCTCCGTTGTTGAGGCTGGCTTCTTCAGACCAGATTCAGCATCCCTGGCTCTTAACCCCCACCTCAAGATTTCTCGAAAACAGAACAAAACAAAGAAAAAGCTTCTGAATTTCAGAGATTACCTTTCACAATTGTAAGGATGATCTTGAGTCCCAGCATATGTTAGCTCTCAGCAGCTTAACTTTCTAAACATGGATTTCCATAAAGAGGCACTTAAAAAAAAATGTTATAGTGTGTTTTAAACTAATTTGACAACTTTAAAGGTGATGCAAAAATGATTCCCTCACATCAACCTACTTTCTATTTTTTTCTTTTCAGAATAGGCAACACAGTGTAGCTTCATTGTCTGCAGCCCTCCAAAATCACCTAAACTTTCTAAAATAAAGATTTACAGACTTATCTCTAGACATTCTGGCTCATGGGATCTGAGGTGGGGCAAGGGAATCTGTATTTTCAAAAAGGTTTTCAGCTTATTTTGGGAACCATTGTGCTAACAGATAACAGGAAAATGTTATAGCTGAAAACAGGAAGAAAATCAGAATTACGGTTCTGGCTTACTCACTGATTAAAGCAAGGGTTCTTAACCTTTTTTCTTCCACAGACCCCTTTGCTAGTCAGGTGAAAACCACGGACCCCTTACTAAGTCTACACTATACTATGTGTTATTTAATAAATATATATCATACCTGAACCAACACATCCCTACAAGAATAATGGTTTTTTGAATTTCAATTCAAACTCATGTACCCTTTTTTAAGAACCCCTGGATTAAGGGCAAGTTAACCCTTTATACCTCAGTTACTTAATTCACTTGTGTATTTTGGAACAATTACAGTAGTCACTATTTTACATAAATGGGTGGTATCCTTTTGGGTAGTATTCTTTTGTGATTATCCCATTAAAAAGTTAAGCATGGCAGGAATGGCTATTCAAAATCATCACAGATCCCTATGCCCTTTTCCCATTTAGCTATTTCCTTCTCTAGCTCATTAGGCAAACAAACTTAGCAATTAAGGAAGTGCCTTAAGAATTGCTTAGGATTCATGGCAGGTTCCCATTTTGTTTCTAGATTCACTACATTGCTTTCTGATTCCTGAACATTTTTCTTGAATATAGTTCTCTGTAAACTAAAAACTGAGGGTTATGTTTGTTCTGAGCTTTCCTTTAATCGTGCCTTCAAGTAATTACTAGCTAAATTCAACTCCGAGTTTGGGATTTGGTGTTTGAAATTCTGTAAATTGAATTAAAAACGAGATATTGTTTCATCCATAGGGTATGTATGATATTTTTTCAAAACAAGTAAATACTTAATTTTCTGTGGCTACAGATTTCAGTATTGATAATTTGATTATTTTTTTTCTTCTTTATAGAGATGTTTTTTAAACTTTAAAAATATTTAATCCTAACACTTAAGAAACTATTTTAATTGGTTCCTTCCATAAAATGCTGTATTAAAGCTAAAGGGGAAAGCATGAGACCCTAAAGTAAAAGAGAAATATGACTTATTTATGCTTTCCCTTTTATTTTAAATGGTTTCCCGCAACTTACCGGCTTGAGATGGATGCCAACCCAAATGATTGATTAACATTTTCTACTGACTTATCTTCCTGGGAGAATGTAATATATGGGGGTCAGATGTTGAGAAATAGACTCATTTATGATTTAAATGTAACTTTTGAAAACTTAAATATTAAAGCTTAGGTTGTCATTAATCAAATGTGTTTAACTATTTTTCACTTGTCATGTCTCCCAAACCATGTCTATTGATCATAGTCATTTAGCTGATGGGAGCCTCAGATGTCTGAGAGCTAAATGCCATCATCCCTACTGTAGCACCCCAAACCAGTGATTGCCCAGAGTCCCATTGACTAGCTAGTGCAAAGGTTGACATACTTTTTCTGTAAAGGGCCAGATAGTAAATATTTTAGGCTTTACTGTCTTTAACACAACTGCTTAATTCTGCCTTTGTAGCTTTGTAGAGTGAAAGCAGCCTTAGACAGGAGATAAATGAATGGTCTCAGCCCTTAAAATGTGGGTAAATTCAGCTCAAACCTTTATTTCATGCTTTGTGGAAGTCCAAAGCTTTCCCCAAAATTTATCCAGAATGGGGTTGGGAGTGGCACTTCAAAATTTCATGGTTACTTCTGTTTGTGAGTTCTGCTTCTATTTAGGATGTTTCTGTTCAACACCACATTGCTGCAGATGCAAAACTCAGTCATTTCTCAATTTCCTCCAAAGCCTTCATCCACACAGAGCATTTGTGAGCACAATAAAGTTCACTGAACAGTTGGAGTTCAGGGAGAGAAGTCCACATCACTCCTTTACATATGTAATACTACGTATATCTTTAAACCCTTATTAGCCATAACTTCGATAATCTCAAAGTTCTTTAACCCACCTGTCACCTGGGGTCTCTCACTAGCTTTTATCCAAGGAAGTCCCCAGCCTCCTACCATCCTGCTGGTTCATCTCTTCTCTTTGTCCCTTTGCTCCCCTCTTCCCTCTCCTCTTCCCATGTCAGGGGCAAAAAACTCAAATCACTCCCACTGCTGAGCAACTTTATCTATTTTTATTAGGCTCCTTTCAAGACCCATACTTGCAGGGTCTCTGGTTCTACCTCAAGTGGCTTAGCAAGACATTTTATCAAATGAAAGTAGCTCCTTCCCTAAGAGAAATTCTGAAGCCCAACATTGTCAGGATTTTTCAATTTCATAATCTTTCCCACCTCTAAGCTTTCTTACATGTTACTTTCCATCTAGAATGCTCTTTTCCACCTAGATAATTCCTATTCGCCTTTTAGAACTCATTTTAGACAGTGACTCTTCCAAGCATCCTTCCTCCATAGAGGATTTCTGTTTGTCCTGCCAAATGCCAGGGAGTACATTACCAATCCAGGACCACTTAAATCCAAGATCAAGTCTTGGACAGATGCAAACTTGAGCAGAAGACCAAGAGAGAGCTGGTTTACTTCTTATTCATCTTTAATATGAGAATGTTTTCCCTTGTAGGGGCCCAGTTTATTATAGAGATGGGTCTCTCTTAGATTCTTCACCTGGCTCTGAGCTTGATATCTGTACCCCTCATTCTGCAAGGCTGAATTGGCACTGCCTTAAGGGCAAATATTACAACTGTGCTTATTTATAAAGCGCTGGGTTCCTATTTTCCCTCATAAGTAGGCCTCGCAACCCTTTTGTCAACAATTAGTTACTTTTAAGAAAAATTTTTCATGTATTTTTCAGCATTTTCATTTGTTTTAATTTAGAAGATTGGTCCAAATAACCTAGTCTGACATTACTGGAAACCAGAAGTCATTAAATCCTTCTTAATTAGAAAGCAGATCTCTTGCCAGATTTATTAAGTGTTTTTGTGAGGTCTTCTCCTTAGCCAGAAGCTTTATTCTTGCTATACAGGCTGCAGTCCGGGAAAGAAATCAGTCTCTGGCCTTGCTCATTCACTCAGGCATGCATTCACTCAACAGTTATTCATAAGTTCCTATATGCCTAGCACTTGGATAAAGCATGGTTACAATAGCACACAAGATAAAAGTCCCTGCCTTTGGCTCCCTTGTTAAGAAAAAGTAGAGAAAATCCTCTGAACTAACAGTTTTCAAGATCAGACTAAGTCCTACCAGGTACTGAATGATACCGTTGTAAGGGGTAGGACTCTTGAACACCTGCTTTCTAAGGAAGGTAACTATTGAATAGGTCAGTGCTTCTACATTTTTAGCATGCCTAAGAAGCATTTGGTGGGCTTGCTAAAACAGATTACTGGGCCTCACCCCTCAAGATTTTTTTTTTAGAGAAGTTGTATGTTTACAGGAAAATCATGCAGAAAATACAGAGCTCTCATATATCCCCCTCATGCATGCAGTTTTCCCTATTATTGCCATTTTGCATTAGTGTGATACCTGTTTTACAATCAATGAAGCAATATTATTATAATTATGCTATAGTCCATAGTTTACATTAGTGTTCACTATTTGTGTTGTATATATAGTTATATGGATTTTTAAAAAAGATTTATCCTAGTAATATATATACACCTGAAATTTCCCCCTTTAACTGCATTCAAATATATAATTAACTGCTGTTGATTACATTCACAATGTTGTGCTAAATCACCATCATCCATTACCCAAACTTTTCCACCACCCAAAAGAGAAACTCTGTACCAGTAAAGCATTAACACCTCATTCCCTATCCCCACCCCATCCCTTGGTAACTGTAGCAGTTTGATATTATTGATAAATTCCAAAAAGAAATGTTGGATTATGTTTGTAAACTGGTCTTTTCCTCTGGGCATATTAGAGTGTATTAGATTCAGAGGTTTTACTTTTACTTGATTAAATAATGATTAAGGCTTTGATTGGGCCACGTCAGTAGGACGTTGAATTCCCACCCACCAAGGGGACCGGGACTCACAGAGAAACCACAGTGCAGAGAAGGGAGGTTGGAGTTTTGAAGGCTGAAGTTTTGAGCTGGAGCCTGGGAAGTAAACACACTGCAGAGAGCGGAGCAGCTGACCCCAGAGAGAATTGAGCTCTGGGGAGAGAGACAGCCATTCGTCTGATAGCCTACAGCTGGCCTTATGGAGAAAGCAGGGCAGCTCAGCCTGGAGAGGAAAGAGCCCCTGGGAAAGAGGAACCCAGGAAGTCTGAACCCTTGCAGATATCGGCAGCCATCTTGCTCCAACACATGGCAGTAGACTTTGGTGAGGGAAGTAACCTGCACTTTATGGCCTGGTAACTGTAAGCTTCTACCCCAAATAAATACCCTTTATAAAAACCAACCTATTTCTGGTATTTTGCCCTTTGGCTGACTAATACAGTAACCTATATTCTAGTTTCTGATGCTATGAATTTGCTGAGATTCAAATTATTTCATGTCAGTGAGATCATACAGTATTTGTCCTTTTGTGTCTGGCTTATTTCATTCAACCTGATGTCTTCAAGGTTCATCCATGTTGTCACATGTTTCAGAACTTCATTCCTTTTTATAGCTGAATAAAATTCCATTGTATGTATATACCACATTTTGTTTATCCATTCATCATTTGATGGACACTTGGGTTGCTTCCATCTTTTGGCAATTGTGAATAATACTGGTATGAACATCTATGGACAAATATCTATTCGAGTCCCAGCTTTTAATTCTTTGGGGCATGTACCTAGAAATGGGATTGCTGGGTCATATGGTAATTATATACAGGCATACCTTGGAAATATTGTGTGTTTGGTTCCAGAGCACCACAATAAAGCAAATATCGCAATAAAGCAAACCACATGAATTTTTTGGTTTCCCAGTGCATATAAAAGTTATGTTCACACTATACTATAGTCTAATAAGTGTGCAATAATATTGTGTCTAAAAAAAACAATATATATACCTTAATTTAAAAATACCTTATTGCTAAAAAATGCTAACCATCATCTGAGCCTTCAGCATATTGTAATCTTTTTGCTTTGGGGAGGGTGTTGCTTTGATGTTAATGGCTGCTGACTGATCAGGGTGGTGGTTGCTGAGGGTTAGAGTGGCTGTGGCAGTTTCTTAAAATAAGACAACAATGAAGTTTCCCACATGAATTGACTCTTTCACAAAAGATTTCTCTGTAGCATGTGATGCTGCTTCATAGCATTTTACCCACAGTAGAACTTCTTTCAAAATTGGAGTCAATACTTTCAAACCCTGCCACTGCTTTATCAATTAAGTTTACATAATATTCTAAATCCTTTATTGTTATTTCAACAATGTTCACAGCATCTTCCCCAGGAGTAGATTCCATCTCAGCAAACCACTTTCTTTGCTCATTCATAAGGAGCATCTCCTCACCTGTTCAGGTTTTATCATGAGATTGCAGGAATTCAGTCACATCATCAGGCTTCAATTCTAATTTTAGTTCTCTTGCTGTTTCCACCACATCTGCA
Source organism: Tolypeutes matacus (assembly GCA_026826555.1). NCBI lineage: Eukaryota > Metazoa > Chordata > Mammalia > Cingulata > Chlamyphoridae > Tolypeutes > Tolypeutes matacus. The sequence continues at coordinate 12,863,545 of JAKSZT010053769.1, read as the reverse complement.
GTGACTTCCTCCACTGAGGCCTTGAACCCCTCAAAGTCATCCATGAGGATTGGAATCAACTTATTCCAAACTCCTGTTATTGTTGGTATTTTGGCCTCCTCTCATGAATCGTAAATGTTTTGAATGGCATCTAGAATGGTGAATCCTTTCCAGGAGTTTTTTTTTTTTTCATTGTTTTGACTTTTTTTTTTTTAATTATTAATTAAAAAAAAAAAAGATATTTAGATTACATAAATGTTACATAAAAAATATAGGGGATTCCCATGTGCCCCGCTCCCCACACCACCCACATTTACCCATATTAACAACATCCTTCATTAGTGTGGTACATTCATTGCAACTGATGAACACATTTTGGAGCATTGCCACTAAGCATGGATTGTAATTTACATTGTAGTTTACACTCTCTCCCACACAATTCTGTAGGTTATGACAAGATATATAATGGCCTGTATCTGTCATTGCAATGTTATTCAGGAAAATTCCCAAGTCCCGAAAATGACCCCATATTATACCTGTTTTCTCTCTCCCTGACCTCAGAACCTCCAGTGGCCACTGCCTCCACATCAATGATATAAGTTCTTCCATTGCTAGAATCACAATAATTCTATAGTAGAATACCAGTAAGTCCACTCTAGGCCATAGTTCAGTCCCCAATCCTGAGGATTCTGGCATGGTAATGCCCACTCCATCTCTAATTGAAAGGGGGCTTCAGTCCCATATGGCTGATGGATGGGATTCTCTTGTTTGCAGTTGTAAACTCTCAGTTCCTTGGTATGGTGATTGTCTATCATCACCTCCTTATTAGTTGTCCTGGGTGAGTCCAATGAACTGGAGAGTAGGTGTTGTAACTCTGGCTCAGGGCCCAGCTGGCACATGGACAACCCAAAGATTCAAGTCTCTTGGACATACACCTACCAACTCTAGCACCAACTATAAGTCCAGAAGGTTTTCAATTGACTTTGCCCAGATCCATCAGAGGAATCACTATCTATGACAGCTACAGTCTTAAAATAACTATACTTTTCAATTGAACACTTAGAGGCCATTATAGGGTTATTAATTAGCCTAATTTCAAAGTTTCTGTGACTCAGGGAATAGGGAGGACCAAGAAGTAGGAGAGAAATGGGGGAATGGCTGATCAGTGGAGCACTCTGAACACACACAGCATTTATCAATTCTGTTCACTGTCTTAAATGGTCATAGTTTGTGGCATCCCCCAGACAATTACAATAGTACATCAAAGATCACTGATCTCAGGTCACCATAACAGATATAATAATAAGGAATAAGTTTGAAATATAGAGAGAATTGTCAAATTGTGACACAGAGACATGAAGTGAGCACATGCTATTGAAAAAATGGCACCTGGGAAGTGAATGTGGCTCAAGCAGTTGGGCACCTGCCTATCACATGGGAGGTCCCAGTTCAGTTCCCGGTGCCTCCTAAAGAAGACAAGCAAAGACAGCAAGCTGATGCGGCAAACTGATGCAACAAGATGCCGCAATGAGGAGAAACAACGAGGAAACACAATGAGAGACAACAAAGTAGGGAGTGGATGTGGCTCAAGTGATTGGGCGCCTCCCTCCTACATGGGAGGTCCTGGGTTCAGTTCCTGGTGCCTCCTAAAAAAAAAAGAAGACAAACAGACATAGAGAGCAGACAGCAAGCACAAACAACAAGAGGGGGGAGAAATAAATAAAAAAGAAATCTTAAAAAAAAAAAAAAAGGCACCTATAGACTTGTTCAATGCATGGTTGCCAGACACCTTCAATTTGTAAAAAACCCAGTATCTGTGAAGCACAATAAAGCAAAGCACAATAAAATGAAATATGCTTGTATTTCACTTTCTGAAGAACTGCCAAACTGTCTTCCACAGTGGCAGCACCCTTTTTTGTGTGATTTTTAAAGTAGCCATTCTATTTGGTGTGAAATGGTATCACGTTGTGGTTTTGACTTGCATTTCCCTAATTCAGAGGTTCTTAACTTTTTTTGTTCAATGGACCCCTTTGCCAGTCAGGTGAAAACCATGGACCCCTTACTAAGTCCACACTATACTATGTATTATTTAATAAATATATCACATGCACACCAACCAATACGTCCCCACAAGAATAATGTTTTTTTGAGTTTTCAATTCAAGCTCATGGACCCCCTGAAATCTTTCCATGGACCCCTTGGGAATTTGTGGACCCCTGGTTAAGAACCTCTGCCCTAATGGCTAATGATGTTGAGCATCTTTTCATGTACTTATTAGTCATTTGTGTATCTTCTTTGGAAAAATGGTTATTCAAGTCTTTTGCCTGTTTTTAAATTGGTTTGTCTTTTTATTGTTGAGTTATAGGATTTCTTTATATATTCTGGATATTAAACCCTACTCAGATATGTGGTTTCCAAATATCTTCTCCCATTTTGTAGATTGTCCTTTTACTTTCATGAATAAGTCCTTTGATGCATCATATTTTTTTATTTTGTTGAAGTTCCATTTATATATTTCTTCTTTTCTTGCTCATGTTTATGGTGTGAAGTGTAAGAAACTATTGCCTTACAAAAGGTCCTAAAGATGCTTCCATATCTTTTATTCTAGGAGTTTTATAGTTTTTGTTCTTGTATTTAGGTCTATAATCCATTCTGAGTTGGAGTCTGTATGTAGTATGAGATAGAGATCCACCTCCATTTTTTTGCATATGGTTGTCCAGTTTTTCCAATACAATTTGTTGAAGAGACACTTCTTTCCCTACTGAGTGGAGTTGGCACCCTTGTCAAAAATCAGTTGGCCACAGGTGTGAGGGCTTATTTCTGCCCTCTCAGTTCAATTCCATTGGTCTATATGTCTGTTTTGTGCCAGTACCACACTGTTTGATTTCTGTAGCTTTGTAATATGTTTTAAAATTGAGAAAGTCCTCCAACTCATTCTTCTTTTTCAAGATATTTTTTACTATTCAGGACCTCTTACCCTTCCATATGAATTTGATGATTGGCTTTTCTATTTCTGCAAAGAATGCTATTGGAATTTAGATTGGGGTTGCACTGAATCTGTTTGGTCTTCCAGTCCGTGAATATGGAATGCCCTTCCATTTTTTCAGGTCTTCTTTGATTTCTTTCTGGAATGTTTTATAGTTTCCATATATAAGTCCTTTACATTCCTGATTAAATTTATTCCTAGATATTTGATTCTTTTAGTTGCTATTGTGAGTGGAATGTTTTCTTGATTTCTTCTACAGATTGTTCATTACTAGTGTATGGAAACACAAATGTATTTGTGTGTTGATCTTGTACCCTGTCACTTTGCTGAATTTATTAGCTCTAGTAGCTTTGTTGTAGATTTTTCAGGATCTTCTACATATAGGATCATGTCATCTGCAAATAGGAAAGTTTTATTTCTTTCTTTTCAATTTGGGTACCTTTTCTTTCTTTCTCTTGCCTAATTGGTCTAGCTAGAACTTCCACTACAATGTTGAATCAGTGGTGACAGAGAGCATCCTTGTCTTGTTCCTGATTTTAGAGGGAAAGCTTTCAGTCTTTCACTATTTGGTATATTGGTAACTGTGGGTTGTTCATATATGCCCTTTATCATGTTGAGGAATTTTCCTTCTACTCCTAGTTTTCTGAGTGTTTTTATAAAGAAGGTTTGCTGGATTTTGTCAAATGCTTTTTTTGCAATAATTGAGATGATCATATGTTGTGGGTTTTTTTTCCTTCTTTGTATTAATGTAGTGAATTACTTTAATTAATTTTCTTATGTTGTACCATTCTTGCATGCCTGGGATAAATCTCACTTGATCATGGTGTATAATTCTTTCAATGTGCTGTAGGATTCAGTTTGTTAGTATTTTGTTGAGGTTTTTTACATCTATATTCATAAGGGAGATTAGTTCGTAATTTTCTTTTCTTGTGGTATCTTTATCTAGCTTTGATATTAAGGTAGTGTTGGCCCCATAGAATGAGATAAGAAGTGTTCCCTTCTCTTCAGTTTTTTGGAAGAATTTGAGCAGGATCGGTGTTAATTATTCTTGGAATATTTGGTAAAATTCATGAGCAAAGCCATCTGGTCCTGGACTTTCCTTTGTTGGGAAGTTTTGATTACTGATTCAATTTCTTTATTTGTTATTGTTCTCTTGAGATCTTCTATTTCTTCTTGAGTCAGTATAGATAGTTTGTATGTTACTAGGAATTTGTCCATTTTATTCATGCTTTCTAATTTTTTGGGATACAGTTGTTCGTAGTATCTTCTTATAATCATTTTTATTTTGCGGGGTGGTAGTTGTCTCCCCTTTCATTTCATTCAGTTTTTGTGTCCTCTCTCTTTTTCCTTTGTCAGGCTAGCAAATAGGATTGTTGACTTTATTGATCTTTTCAAAGAACCAACTTTTGGTTTTGTTTGTACTTTTTATTTCCTTTATTTCTGCTCTAATTGTTGTTGTTTCCTTCCTTTTGCTTGTTTTGTGTTTAGCTTGTTCTTTTTCTAGATCTAATTTTGAGGTAAAGTCTCTGATTTAAGATCTTTCCTCTTTTATTTTTAAGGAGGTCCTGGGGATCAAACCTGGGACCTCATATATGGAAAGCAGGTGCTCAACCACTTGAGCTACATCTGCTCCCTTTCCTCTTTTTTTTTAATGTAAGCATTTAAAGCAATAAATTTCCCTCTCAGCCCTGCCTTTGCTGTATACTGTAAGTTTGGTATGCAAAATTTCATTTGCCTCAAGATATTTCCTAATTCCCTTTGTGATTTCTTCTTTTCCCCATTGTTTATTTGTGTTAATTTCCAAATATTAGTGAATATTTCAGCTCTCCCTCTGTGATTGATTCCTAGCTTCATTCCATTGTTCTCAGAGAAGATACAATGTATGATCTAAGTACTTTTGAATTTATTGAAATTTATTTTGTGATCTAACAGATTGTCTATCCTGGAGAATTTCCTAAGTGTACTAGAGAAGAATGTATATTCTGCTGTTGTTGGGGAAAGTATTCTATATATGTCTGTTAGGTCAAGTTGGTTTATATTATCATTTAAGTCATCTATTGCCGTATTGATTTTCCTTCTAGATGTTCTATCCATTATTGAAAATGGTGTATCAAAATCTCCTATTATTACTGTAGAACCATCTATTTCTCCCTTCAAGTATGTCAATATTTGCATCATATATTTTGGGGCTCTGCTATTAGGTGTATATATATTTATAAGTGGTGTTTTCTTGTTGAATTGATCCCTTTATTAGTATTAGTGACTTTCCTTTTCCCTCATAACAGGTTTTGACTCAAGGTCTATTTTATGTGGAATTGGTATGGCTACCCTAGTTCTATTTGGGTTACTATTGACAGAGCATATTTGTACCCATCCTTTCACTTTCAGTCTACTTGTGTCTGAATGTAAGGTGAGTCCTTTGTAAACAGCATATAGTTGGGTCATATCTTTTAATACATTCTTGCAATCTCTGCCTTTTGCCTGGAGAGCTTAAATCATTTACCTTTAAAGTAACTACTGATAATGCAAGACTTTCTTCTGCCAATGTGTTATTTGGTCTTTGTAAGTCTTAGACCTTTTCTGTACCTCTATTCTTCCATTAACATTTACTTTCATATTTGTTTGATTTTTTGTAATGTACCATTTTCAGTCCCTTGTCATTTCCTTCTGTATATATTTTTCAATTACTTTCTTTGAAGTTTACCATGTACTTAAATTTAACATCGGGAAGCGGCTGTGGCTCAGTCAGTAGGGCTCCCATTTACCATATGGGAGGCCCCGGGTTCGGTTCCCGGGGCCTCCTGGTGAAGGCAAGCCCGCCCGCGAGGCGTGGTTGGCTGACCCAGCGAGCACAAGCAGCAAGGGGGGGATAAATGAATAAATAAATAAAATCTTAAAATAAATAAATAAATAAATAAATAATAAATAAATTTAACATCCTCAATCTGTAGCAATCATCTTCAATTTGATATCAACTTATCTTCAATAGCATATACACACTGTTTCTATACCCCTCCATCCCTCATCTTTTTGTTGTACTTGCTACAAATTATAGCATTATACATTGTATATCCCAAACCATCATACCTAAAGTATCATTATCTATCATAATCTTCTTGACGCTGAGAATCTTGTCTGTATTCTGAAAATATGATTTAAGATAATTATGAAGCTATAGGAATTTTTGTTTTACTGAAATTATTTCAAAATTCTTTTTTTTTCACAGGTATCAGCAATTTAGGAACTCATTCCAACATTGTAGGCTTCCTTGGGGTGCTGAAAGGGAATATGGTGGAATGATACCAATTTCACTCCCTGAGGAACACAGGCCAAAATGTAAACCTCCTCGTTTAATGGGCAAAGGACATCAGCATTATGGGTTTGGTGGAGAAATCTGGCCAAGGTAAGTAACCTTTCTCTCTTTACATGGAGGGTTTTTTTTGTTTGTTTGTTTGTTTTTACAAATCAATTTTATTGATATATGTTAATAAAGCATAAATCCATCCAAAGTGTAAAATCAATGGTATTTTGTATAATCATATAGTTATGCATTCATCATTTCAATCATTATTAGAGCATTTTCATTATTCCAATAATAATAATAATTCTGTTTCCATCTCTCTAGTTTATTTCTATTTATATTTTATAAAAACTTTGTAAAAAGTCATATTTGTATATTCATATTTCACATGAGGTTTCACTAAGTTTTACAAGTCCCATGTTACATTTTTTAGCTCTCCTTCTAGTAATAAACAAGTCCTTAGACTTTCCCTTTCAACGACTGTCACACCCATATAATAGCGCTGCTAGTTACAAACACTATGATGTGTTTTCACCATTTCTATTCATTTCTAAAGATTTACAAACAACCTTTTTACCAATTCTGCACAAATTAACCCTCAGCTTTCCATTCTCTACCCTTATTCTATTTTTTGGTGACCTATATTCTATTTACTAACTCCATGGAGTTCACACAATATATTTAGTTCATAATAGCACAATCATACAGTATTTGTTCTTTTGTGTTTGGCTTGCTTCTCTCAACATAATGTCCTCCAGGTTCATCCATGTTGTCATATGATTCATGGCTTTGTTTCTTCTTAAACAGCTGCATAATATTCCATCGTGTGTATACACCACAATTTGTTTATCCATTCATCAGTTGATGGACATCTGGGTTGGTTACATCTTTTGACAATTGTGAATAACACTGCTATGAAGATTGGTATGCAGATGTCTGTTCTTGTACCTGCTCTCTGTTCTTCTGGGTATATACCTAGTAGTTGTATTGCTGGGTCACATGGCAAGTCTATATTCAACTTCCTTTGGAACTGCCAAACAGTCCTCCACAGTGGCTGTGCCATTCTGCATTCCCACCAACAGTGAATAACCATTCCTGTCTCTCCACATCCTCTCCAACACTTGTAGTTTTCCAGCTGTTTAATAGTGGCCATTCTAATAGGTGTGAAATGATATCTCATTGTAGTTTTGATTTGCATTTCCCTAATCGCTAGTTATGTTGAACATTTTTTCATGTGTTTTTTCGCCATTTGTATTTCTTCTTTGGACAATTTTCTATTCTTTTGCCCATTTTTTAATTGGGTCATTTTTATTGTTGAGTTGTAGTATCTCTATATATCATGGATATTAGACCCTTATCAGATATGTGATTGCCAAATATTTTCTTCCATTGAGTCAGCTGCCTTTTCACCCTTTTAACAAACTCCTTTGAGGTGCAAAAGTGTTTTATTTTGAGGAGGCCTCATTTATCTATTTTTTCTTTTGTTGCTCTTGCTTTGGATGTAGGGTTTAAGAAACCACCACTTACCACAAGATCTTGTAGATGTTTTCCTATATTTTCTTCTAGGAGTTTTATGGTTGTTGCTTTTATACTTAGGTCCTTGATCCATTTTGAGTTCATTTTTGTATAAGGTGAGATACGAGTCCTACATAGAGGTTTTTATTATTCATTTTTTTATATCTCTATAAATTGATTTATATCTATATTTTATATAAATGGAACCATACAATATTATTCATTTTTATTTCTATTGTGAGTCCTTTGTCAACTTAAATCTGCCTCCAACCTTATTTCTTTTCCTATTTATGAAAAGACAGGTAGAAAAACAAATTATATAACTTCTAATTATGAATTTAGCTGAAAATCTGTTTTTGTGAATGACTTTATGGATGTGCTGTCCTTAGAAATGGTAAGGTATTGTGATCACAAATTTTTATTAATTTAATTCCCTTGCTTATTCCATCTTAACTAAAACTGATTGGAAATATTCCTGAGAGAGAGTAAATTTAAATGTTTTTGTTTGAATAAATAGCCTAATTTGTACATATGGTCTTGGTTTTTGAAACTTTGCTTTATAATCTGTTTATCAATCTTTAGATTTGATCTGTTTATCAGTCATTAGAATCTTCTGTGCATTATTTTCAGGTATTAAATTATTTCAGTTATAATTTATATATCTTAAAGTCAATCTTTTCAGCAACTCTATTTGGTTAAAACCAAAGAGAAAGCACCTCCAACAACAACAACAAAATCTGAACAACAAATTAAATGTCACACTAAAGTTATTTACTTTAGTTATTTACTAAAGATTATGAAATTTCCTAAGAGCAGAATCCATCAAAACTTCACATAGAGCATAGTTACTCCTGCTTTATCTACTATTCTTGGTTACCTGGTTTACTAACAGTCTAGATTCTGGTGGGTTTTTGTTTTGTTCTGTTTTGTTTTGTTTTTATTCTAAAGCAGATAGAAGAAATAAATTAGGAAGAACACACGCGGCTGGAGACAAAGACATTAACGACAGGGACACATGGCAGCCGGCAACCTAATTGGCAGCCTCAGCAAAGCAATAAAAAGGACATGAATGAAAGGCCTGGCAGGCTGAGTCCTATTTGGAAAGATTTAAACATCCAACACACTATAGATAGTGAGGACCTCAAGCTCATTCATTCATTCATCAAGTTTTTTTTTTTAATTCTCAATGAAACTTACTTTCTAAAATAAACTAATTTGTAATAACTTTGTAAAGTGCATGTTGTTTTTCTGATTTTACATATGAATAAACCAAGACCTTTACCTTGGGTCAGACAATTATAAAGTTCTGGAACAGGGATTTAACTCCCGGACTGCTTGACTCTAAGACCCAAGTTTTTTTCATCTACACCTTCATTCATTTACTCTCCTCCTTTCCATGCATTTATCTATTTGGCAGTTTAAGTATAGCAAGCATTGTTCTAGAGACTGGGGAATTATTCTTTATGGAGTTTACAGCTGTTGTCCCCAAAATTAGTATTAAAAATGCACAATATCCAAAAGAATTAAAAGAATACCCACAGAATTACAATGTATAAAAAGAAAGCCAAAGACTAGTTTCTTAAGGGAAATCCAACCTGAAATGAGTAATGTATATTTGGTCTCTTATTCTTTTATTAAATGCAATCCTAGCATGTGGGAGAGAAAAATCTTTATACCAGTTAGAATGCTAATCAGCCCTGTCTCAAAAATGTAGGTAAATGTATTCTGTTCTCTGCATGTACTTTTATGTCAAAAGTTATGATTTTTCCATATTTATCTATTAAAAATATATTTAGGGCAAATCCCTATCTTGTAAAACAGTACAAATCACTTGGCAAACAACTACAGAATAGATTAATCTTGTTTCCTAAGCAATATTTTTCTTTCTTTCTGAAAAGAGTTTTTAAACCAAATAACAATATTTTGCCATTCTGTGACTGGCTAAGCCTCATCTAGACCATATAAAAGCTCACACCCTGGAGCAGATTTTCAGTTGGGTATTGTGGTGCCACATGCACATCCCACTCCTCCAGGGAATAGGCATCACTCCTTGGCCTCACCAACTCTTCAGTCATATGACTTTGAAAATTAAAGTACTGCTTCTCATGAAAATGTCTAGGTGAAATATCCTACATGTCAGGGCTTAGGAAGTCACAAAAGCATGTCTTACTAAGAGAAATGTAGTTCTATTTCTATATGTATGTTCCAATGCATTGTGAGTGTCTTTCCATGTGAGATATCATTACTTCTGATTCTTCCTCTTTTAAAGGAATGTTAGTAATATTTACATTTTCATAATGTGAAAGTTTCAGAAATTCTAAACAAGGGTGGGCAATCATCACCTAATTCAGCATCCATTCCCTAGAAGAATGAAGTCACAAAGAATGAAAATTTATAACTTCGTTTTTACCTCCATAAACACTTATTTTTATGTTTGGTTAAACAGCATTTCACTTCTGTCTAAGAAAAATGACTTTCCCCTAAGATAATGTTAAATGCTAAAAAGCTGTTAAGTAGATCTTTAATGCTCTGTGAACTAAAGAATGCTTTGAAATTCCTGGTAACTAGTGCTTAATAATACTAATACCAATAATAATAATAATACTTGAAGGTTAATATAACTATATGAAGTAAAATCACAAAATGTCCCTCTCGTGACACCTAAAAACTGAAACAAATACAAAAATTTATAGTCAGCAACCAAACAACAAAAACCTTATGCCACTAATTTTAATAAATGGCAGCTAAGGAAAGAAACAAAATTCTATACAGTTTATACCATATCCTAACAGAACGTTTCCCATGGGGTCATTTGAGACAAGACAGCTCTTTGTACCACATATTACATGAAGTTTAGTTTCCCAGGACCTTACCTATAAATACCAGTACTATCCCACATTTACTGTGACAACCAAATAAAACCATTCACATATATTTCCAAATTCCTCCTGGAAGTGTTGGGGCTGGAGGAGGAGATCCCACGATTCGTTGAGAGGCTTGTGCCTAACCCCATCTCCATACTGAGGAAAGATGAGTCTACAAAATCCTGATAATTCTCTAATTTGAAGAGAAGATTAAAAGGGTAAATAGGTAATCCTATTAAGAACGAAAAGCCCTCCAAAGTAAAAGGTCTTATTTTAACAAAGCAAGATCTCAGGAGAGATGACGTTCTACAGGATTGTATTCCTCCAGAATTCTGGGCTGACTTCAGGGAATGACCCATGGGTATGTGACACTTCCCTAATTGGAAGAAGTAGGCCCAGTACAGGTCATTTGATGGCATCTTAGATGAGACAGCAATGCCAAGACCCCCGGGGCACTATGTGACACTCTCTGAGCACTTCCTCTCTACCTCCTCTATTCCATCAGGCTAAATAAAAACGGATAGAACAGTATTCAGTCATCAACCTTGCATCAAGGACAGACAGACAAACTAATTGCAGATGAGTGTATCAAGAAGAATTCACCCACACTTTATCATAGCAAATAGCTGGGTTTGGACAGAGCTGCCCAATTAAACACATGTAATATGAGAACAAATGACAGCAACTCTACAAACAGGAAGAGAAAGAGAAAAAAATATGGCATACAAAAAGCACATGAAGAAACCAATCTGGAAAAAAATATAGCCCAGGAAATAAAAGCAGGTTCCCTATAAAAGGACAAAATAAATAAGTGAATCTAATAAAATAAAACCTCAAAGACAAGATGATTAAACAATAAAATATTATGAAAAGGGAGATCATAGGACTAAGAAAAAAGTGGGAAAAACAACACAAAATCACTATTACAAATCTAGTTTAAAAAAAAAAAAAAAAGCAAGAAATAGATGTGACTAAAAATTGGCTGACTAGTATAATGACACCAAAGAAGAGAAAAAGATAGGACACTAAAGCAAATAAAAAGAAAAAAAGACAATGGATATGAAGGACAAATGTAGACTATACATCATAAGGAACTTGTTGGCCCAAATACAGAGCATCTAAGAAATGGAATAGAAAAAAGCATTGAGATACAAAAAAATTTCCATGAAATTCAGCATGAACTGAATATGAACATCTAAGGGACATATCATGTATTGGGGAAAAATGGTATAGAACTATTGACATTGACCTAGAACCTGGTTACATTATTCAGTTCATGAAGAAAAGTTCTTCAGGCACTCAGGCAGGAAAAGCAAATCATGTGCAAGAAGGAAATATGAGGCTGGCTTCAAGCCTGTACAGCATTAGTCAATGTTTTGAAGAAAAGAAAATATAACTCAAAGATATTACTGCAGCAAAATTATCAATCAGTCATAAAGACTATAGGCAGACATCACAAGCATGAGAGAATTTAGGGTAAATAGTATATGTGACAGTTTGAATTTAGTAAATCCCTAAAAGAAAAAGATTGTTTTTGAACTATCCATTCTTGTGGGTGAATTTTGATTGGATTACACCAGTGAGGCGTGACTCAGGTTGAGTCTCCGCCCTCTTGCTGTGGTCTCATATAAACAGAGACACAGAGAGACACACACACAGAAAAAGGAAGCCACCACTTTGATCCAGATGTGAGATAAAGGACTCCAGGTTCACCCACAGCTGAGCTCAAGGAGAGGAGCCCTGAGAGGCTCAAGGAGCCGAGGCCCAAGAAAAGATGAATGATCAGCCACAGCTGAGTTCAAGGAGAAAGTAGGGCAAGACTGGCAGACTTGCCGTCTTGTCTGATTGCCTCATAGCAGGGTGCTAGGCTCACCAGTAACTGACTTTGGTGAGAAAGCATCTCTGATGGTACCTTGATTTGGACGTTTCCGGCTTAGGAACTGTAAGCTTTTACCCTAAATCAAATCTCCATTATAAAAACCAGCCCATTTCTAGTACTTTGCATTGGCAGCCCTGTGGCAAACTAAGACAGTACCCTTAATTTGTTGTTCTTAAAAAAAAAAAAAAAACCTGACAATAAACTTTAGCAAGCCAAAAAAATTAGTCATAATAAAGAACTCAAGAACAGAGAAGCTGTGATAAAAGAGCTGACAGTGAATATTAAATCCATTCAAATATGAACTGGATGAGCATTGAGTGATGAGCATTGAATCCATTCAAATGACTAGGGAAGTTATTTTTATAGGACAGTGTAAATGTTAATAAATGCTGGCAAAGTACAGATTATATCAACAACTAAAATGGACAAATCAGGGAGAAGTAGCAAAAGCAAAAATCCTACTCAAAAGAAAAAAAAATATTATTGTACATTTTCTTTTAATAGTTTTATAGATATTTTTCCAACTATTTAGGTTTTTAACCCATCTGAAACTATCTTTGTGAAATTAGAGATCTAATTTTCTCCCAATAGATAATGAATTTTTCCTGCATTGTTTATTGTAACATACATCCTTTTCTACAGATTTAAAATGTCACTTTTTCATATACTGAATTTTCATATATACATGATTATATTAATCTAATTGTCTTTTACTAACACACCACTTCACTATGTTAATTTTTTTTAATGTTCAATTTCTTTTTTTCTTTCTTTTCAGAAAGCTGCCTATTGAACAATTCTATTATCTGACACAAAACAAAAAAAGTGACATCTATGGAAATGATTCTTTGTAAGTTTGGGTTTTCTTTTTCCTTATATGAATTCAAATAATATTTTTAAGTGGAAATGAGTTATGTGAGAAATAAAAAGCTCAAAATTAAGTCTTGTATGGCAAGAAATTTTTCATACTTTTTTCAAAGGAAATTAATACTAGAAACCAAGACCAACAAAATAAAACAAACGAAATAATAATAATAATAATAGTTTCTGGCATTTAACCCAGTCAGGAAAAAAGAGACAATTTAGAATAGTAATGTTGGAAGAGATTTATACAGGTCATCTTGGTCCATTTCTCTGCCTTTGACTATTTAACCCAAAGAGTAAGAATTTTGTTTGATTTTTTAAAAGATTCATAGGAAATGCCACAGCAGCTCTCAACAAGTTTTTAATCAGAATTTTATGACAAAGTGATTTGTTATGACCTTCTACAAATAGCTCGATAAAATTGCTCCCTAAGTCTTCTCTTTTCTGCATAAAACACATTGTTAATCCATCCTTTGCTTAGAGGTGTTATTTTCCTCTATATTAAATTGTTTTTTTTACTCTTTGAAATAGTTTGTAATGTATATTAAAAATAAAAGCTTAGTTTTTAATTTTCAGATAAAGATAAAACACTGACAGCATCGAGATAACAATAAAAATTTCACTTCTTTACCTTTCATTATTAGAATTATTAGGAATCTTTATAGTCAAGAGGTTAATACAGAGTATAGCCACCAGGGGGAGACAAAAAGACATGAAATTTGTGGTTGCCAGGCCATATCCCTTTGGGATTACTTTGAGAGAATTTTGCAAAGCAGATGTGGAGTGTTTCAGCAAAATTAATGGCTTGGTTCAGGCAAGTAGGTGGTATCTCTGAGCTTGTGTTATTTTTATTTTATCCTTTCACATTTTGAGCTTTTTAAAAAGTTTACTAAATTTTAAAAAAATATTTTCTTTTCTTTTTGGATGTTATCAGTTTTAGGCATACACTTGTCAATATCATAGCTAAATTTGTCACTTGAGAACAATTTTAGATTTCTATCTAATTTAATGTTTTATATGTAGTTGTAAATCTAGTAACACTCCATCCCTTGGATTCCTATATTTATCACCCCTCCCCATCCCCCAACTCAACCAGAAATATAGGTGGTAGACAAGACATGCTTTTTTTAGTACTAAGCTCATAAATCAAGTCCAAGTAAGAAAGATTTAAATTTTTTATAGTTCATGTAATTGTGTGTTTATAATATGTTATAGGATAATAAAATTGTTTGGCTTACATTTCACTTGCTTGTGAATTTCATCTCTCATAGAGGAAAATATAATAAAACCAAACACTGTTTAATTTTCCTGATCTTTGCTATCAAATTTATATCATCCTGTTCCTTTTTCATGGCTGAAATCTTTCAGAATCTTATTTGCACAGGCTGAAACTAATTACTGCAATCAAATATAAGTGGATGACTATCCCTCTCTAGTGTGGACTTTGTTCCAGGGCTACAGTATAAGGCTCAAGAGTGATTTGTAAACACAATCTCGGAATGAATTGCTTCCAAAAAGGCCTGCCTCTGGGAACTGGGTCCGTTTTGTTCTAGGCTCTCTGTTGACTGAACAAATCTTACTATCATGAGTATGAGCAACCTGGGCAAAGAGAGGTCATGCGTGATATTTAGGTGCCCTTTCCAACCAGGTCACTCCTCAGGTCATGTGAGTGCACCACGTGTGTTCTGTCAGGCTTCCTCCCAGCTCTGTGGCTACTGCCCCATGTGAGAGGGCCTGTCAGTAAGAGCCACAGCTCTAGGCTCATCAGAGGCAGTCAGCCCCTGTTTCTTCATTGCTAAGCAAGAAATGAGAAAAAGGTGGTAAGCGGGGCTAACGTTAGAATAAGTGGGATGGGGAAAATTGATCAGTAGACAATTTAGATATGGAAATATCATATTTCTCTACCTTGTCAATGTTCAGTATTCCAGAAAGTCAATCAAGAATATTATCCGAATACACTATAGTTTGAAAATAGGACATAGCTTTTTTCTTAAGCAAATTTCTAATAGGAATGCAAACTTTAAAAAATACTTAATATAAATTATAATTTGTTTCCTGTTTTTATTCCAGGCTTCCCAAACCACCTAATTCAGCAGTAGAGTAAGTATGCAAACTATATTTTCCTTCCCTGTTAGAATCAAGAAAAACTATTTGCATTCTCTATGGCTTAGACAAGTTTGGGGACAAGTGAGACTTTTCATAAAAGTTCTTTTTTTTTTTTTTTTAAACAATTGAGAGGAGAGGCTAGTACAAGTCCAGGGTAATAGTATTATTTATTTCCCCCAATTCTTTCCCTCGTCATTCTTTTTTAAATAATTTTTAAAATTTAAAACAGTTTCACATTTACAGAACTATTGCAAAGATAGAACAGAGTTACCATACACCCCACATCCAGTTTTCCCTGATATGAACATCTTACATTAGTAGGGTGCATTTGTCATAATTTAACCAATATTGATACATTATCAACTAAAGTCCATATTTTATTCAGATTTCCTCAGTTTTGCCAGGATACTATATTGCATTTTGTCATCATATCTCTTTAGGCACCTCTTAAGTTATGACAGCTTCTCAGACTTTCCTTGTTTTTGATGACATTGACAGTATTGAGAAGTACTGGTCAGGTATTTTGTAGAATTTCCTTCATTTGGGATTTGTCTGATGTTTTTCCTCATGATTAGACTGGGTGATGCATTTTGGGGAGAAAGACCACAGAGATAAGGTGCCATTCTTTATCTCACATGAAGGTTACAGGCTGTCAACATGACTTACTACCAATGGTGTAGACCCTGATTACCTGGCTGAGGTGGTGTTTCTCAGGTTTCTCCACTGTAAACTGACACCCCCAACCCTCACCACCACCCAGTTTTCCATACCTTACTATTTGGAAAAAATATGCAGCCCACACTTAAGGAGTATAGAGTTATGCTTTGCCTCCTTGAGGGCAAAGTATCTACATAAATTATTTAGAACTCTTCTGCATAGGAGATTTCTCTATTCTCCCCCTTTTATTCATTTATTCAGTCACTTGTTTACTTCAGTATGGGCTCATGGATATTTATTTTGTACTTTGTTTTATAATCCGATACTGCTTTCTTTGTGTTGCTCAAATTGGTCATTGGGAGGGGAGCTCTTTCCGTTGGCTCCTTTAACCCTTTGACATACCCATCATTGTGGTTGGTTGTTTTGTTTTGTTTTGTTTTGTTTCCTGAGTATTTTCTTAGTTTTTGGCACTATAAGATACAGCATATTCATCTTGTACATTTCCTATCCTAGTCCTAGAATCAGCCATTTCTCCAAGATCTGGACACAAGGTATGCAAGGTGCTTCTGAAATCCCCTACCAATTTGAACTGGAAACATTAAAATGACTTCAAAAAATTATATTTCAGTTAAAGCAAGGATCTGTTTAAAAGGCTATTAAAATTGAGGTCTAGGTTTTTTTAGTTTTTGTTTTTTAAAAAAATATTTAAGAACCCTTGTTTTGGACTTTTCAAATTCTTTTCTTAGCAATATGAAAACTAAAGCCCTTTCTGTTGGGCTACTTTTCTCAGACTCTTCTGCCTGTAGCCCAATAAAGTTCCAAAGTCTCCTCCTTTGACCTAAACACATCAAACATCCCCTTTGAAAGGCTGTGAAACATCTTATGAAGAGTACTGGATTCAGAGACAGCCTATGCCTCCAAATGAATGAGTCATAAAAGAGAAACCTAATTCCTTTATTTGAATGTGTATGTGTTTAAAAGAATGTTTGATATTCTGCTTTTTCCATATTATTTTCTCTATATTACCCTCTTTGCGTTCTGAAGACAAAGTGAAAATAATCTTTATAAACCATTTAATATATTAGGAACATAATTATTTTATACATAGTCTTAATTTAAGGAATAAATATATATTTTGGTCATTTAATATAGTTGTACTCATAACTTGAATGGGATACAACTTGAAACTTTTTATTTCAGTTTTTGAAGGTATAATTTTTTTGACAAACAAAAATAACCTTTGCAACATATACAAGAAATTGAATAAAACTCATACATGAATCAAGACATAGAGAGCCCATGGCGTTTAGGACTTAGAGTAAAATATATTTTCCTAAAATATTACCAGATATAACTTTATACTATTTGCTAGGAAATATAAATTTCTGGAATCTAGGGGAAAAATAATTTCTGCCTGTATCCCAAGTGATTAGAATTTATTGAGGCCTTTCCCTCCTTTCCTACTTCCCACTCCTTCTTCAGGAAGCTAAAATTATGGCTGCAAACCAGAACCAGTAGATTATAAGGCCTATATTTGCAAATTTACTTCCTATCAAGGGATCCAGACATGAGTAGGAAATGGTTTAATGTAATTTGGGTTTTGTTTTTTTTTTAATCTTTTTATTTTAAAGTAGTTTCTAACTACAATAAAGTTGCAAGAATGATAGAGGGAAGCGGATGTGGCTCAGATGTTTGGGCTCCCGTCTACCATATGGGAGGTCCAGGGTTCGATTCCCAGGGCCTCCTGGTGAAAGCAAGCTGGCCCAAGCAGAGAGCTGGACCACACGGGAAGCTGGTGCAGCAAGATGATGCAACAAAAAGAGACACAGAAGAGAGACAAATGGGAGACACAGCAGATCAGGAAGCTGAGGTGGCGCAAGAGATCAGGTAGCCTCTCTCCACTCCGGAAGATGCCGAGATCCGTTCCAGGTGCCACCTAAAGAGAAGACAAGCAGACACAGAAGAACACACGAGAGCAGACAGCAAGCACAAAACAACGGGGGTAGGGGGTAAATAAATAAATAAATCTTTTGAAAAAAAAAAATTATACAAGGAACTCTCATATACCCTTTGCCTAGATTCACTACTTTACCTTTTGCCCCATTTACTTTATATGTGTGTCTGACTGTCTCTCTGTCTGTATGCGTGTATTATCTATCATCTGTCAATCATCTATGCATTTTTAGAGCAGGTTGGAGACATTTTGCCTATCACATCTAACTACTTTAAGCATGAATTTCTTAAGAACAGGGCTTTCTCTTACCTAATCACAGTACAGTTATATTATTTCCCATTCCAGGATCATCTTAGCCCACCTTTTAACTATTGGAGGAAAGAGAGAGCAACACTGATTTGTGGGTGCCTGCTGGACACCAGGCACAGCACCAACGCCCTTGACATATGTTAGGGCATTTCCTCTTCCAAATGGCCCTATGAAAATCAATTTTTCATTTCCCCTCTTTTACAGATGAACACACTTGGGCCTGGAGAAATTCAGTGTCTTGCCCAGAGCCCCCAGTTAATTCTTAGGGTTGCCAACTCACAGACCTTGGTCTGGCTGACTCTTCTACTGCCCTAACACTGGAACCCAGGGACTGTAAAACACACACTTGTCATGGGTCTCTGCAGCGAGGCACCAGGTCCACGTGTCTTTAGTTCATCTCACTGTGTCATCTCAGCTGTTCTGGGCACTATGGAAGCAGAATCACCCAGGGCACAGCAGAACTCATAAGCAAAGTGCTCACTGCCTGTAGCTTTTCTTCAGCCCTATAAAGACACAAGCATGTCCAGAAGCTGAACATACTTGTGAACATATGCATGGTTCAACAGCTGGGTCACACAGAGAGAGAGAGGACAGACATTACATGCTTGGGGACAGGGAGTGGGAAAGACACATGTTTCCTGTTTATGCCAAGCACAGTTGGGGAAAGTTATCATTATCCTAGATCTTATGGTTAGCTTGGCAAGGCTTCTGGGAGGAGTAGAATCTTAGAACTTAGAGCCACATAAGCATAGATATTTTACAGCTGGAAAGGACTTTTGACACAGAGGCCACCTCCCTCATTCCAGACATGGGGAGACCAAGGCCCTGAAAGGGAAACTAGCTTGCCCCTGTCATACACCTAGTCAGTGATTGAGCTGGGCGTAGACCCCAGGTCTTCTGACTCAGGTTCTTTCCACTACAGCTGGGAGTCCTTAGCTTTTTATAGCTCAAACCCCCTTTATTATTATTTTTTTTTTTTTCAGTTATAAGGTAAGTATTTTAATTTATCTATTTTATTTTTTAATATTTTAAAAGATGCTTAGATTACATAAATGTTACACAAAAATTACAGGGATTCCCGTGTTCCCCACCTCGCACACCTCCTACAACCTCCCACATAAACATCTTTCATTAGTGTGGCACATCACCTGCAATGGATATACACATCCTGGGGCTTTGCCACTAAGCATGGACTATAGTTCACATTGTAGACCACACTCTCTCCCACACAGTTCTGCATGTTATATGCTGATGTAAAATGGCCTATATCTGTCGTTGTAATGTCACTCAGGATAATTTTCAAGTCCTGAAAAAACCCCTGTATTACAACTGCTTTCCCCCTTTATTATTCACTCCTCTACCCTTAGCTGCCACTGTCCTGGATTCCATATTTGGAAAAATTATATCTGCCAAAGTGCTTCTGTTAATGTGGAATTAATTAGTTACCTGTTTTTATTTTGGTTTTTTATTTTTATTTATTTTTAAAGTAATTTTATTGAGATATATTCACATACCACACAATCCATCTAAAGCATACATCCAGTGGCTTTTGGTATAATCACAGAGTTAAGCATTCATCATCACAATCAATCTTAGAGCATTTTCATTACTCCAAAAAGAAAAACCCACTACCCCTTAGCTATCACCTCTCAATCCCTCTATTCTTCCCCTGCTGTACATAACTGCTAATCTAATTCTATCTCTGTACATTTATTTATATTTACAGTTTGTATAAATGGAGTAAAAAATATGTAGTACTTTATGTCCGGTTTTTTTCACTTAGCATAATTTTTTAACATAACTGAGGGAAACGTATTAATATATTAATATTCACTACAGTCCATAGTTTGCTTTAGGTATATTTTTGCCCATATATCGCCCTATTAACATCTTGTAATATTAATGTACATTTGTTCTAGTTCATGGAAGAACATTCTTAACGTGTACTACTGACCACACTCATCGTCCACAACAGGGTTCACTATACTATACAGTCTCATGTTTCATCCTCTTAACTTTCCTTCTAGTGACATACACGACCCTAAATTTCCCTTTTCAACCACAGTCATACCCACATATCAATGCTATTAATTACCCTCACTGTAATGTGCTGTCTTTACCTTCATCCATTTCCAAACATTTACAATCAACCTCATTACAAATTCTGTACAAATTAAGCATCAGCTACCCATTCTCTACCCTCATTCTTTCTTTGGTGACCCATATTCTAGCTGTTAGCTCCGTGGATTTGCTCATTATATTTAGTCCATATTAGTGAGGTTGTTCAATATTTGTCCTTTTGTGTCTGGCTTATTTCACTCAACATAATGTCCTCAAGGTTCAATCGTGTTGTCACATGCATCAAAACTTCATTTCTTCTTACAGCTGAATAATAGTCCATCATATGTATATACCATATTTTGTTTTTCCATTCATTGGTGGATGGACACAGGTTGTTTCCATCTTTTGGCAATTGTGAATAATGCCACTATGAACACTGGTGTGCAAACGTATGTTTGCATCCCTGCTTTCAGTTCTTCTGAGTATACACCTAGTAGTGGGATTGCCAGATAATAGGACAGTTCTGTATTTAGCTTCCTGAGGAACTACCAAATAGTCTTCCACAGCAGCGCTACCATTTTACATCCCCACCAAGAGTTAATAAGTGTTCCTATTTCTCCACATCCTTTCCAACACTTGTGGTTTTCTGACTTTTTAACAGTGGCCATTCTAGTAGGTGCGAATGATAATCTCATTGTAGCTTTGATTTCTATTTCCCTAATAGCTAGTGATGTTGAGCATATTTTCATGTGCTGTTTAGCGATTTGTATTTCCTCTAAGGAAAACTGACTATTCAAGTCTTTTACCCATTTTTTAAATAAAATTTTACTTAAGTATATAATTCATACATGAGTATACATAAACAATAAGTGTATAGCAAAAGTTGTGAACTCACAAAACAAACATGCATATCACCATACAGTGCTCCTAAACAACACCCCACCACCAATACCTTACACTGTTGTGAAACACTTGTTACAAACTATGAAAGAGCATCATCAACATATTATTTTCATGAGAGAACGTTCTCATATTTGTTCTGTTAACCACAGTCCATCTTCTATCACTATGGGTTACCAAATATTTTCTCCCTTTGAGTAGGCTGCCTTTTTTGCTTTCTTGGCAAAGTCTTTTGAGGAACAAAAGTGTTTAAATTTTGAGGAGGTCCCATTTATCTATTTTTGCTTTCATTGACAGTTCTTTGCTGTTGTTTTTTTAATAAAATTTTATTAAGGTATATAATTCATACATGAACATACATGAACAATAAGTACATAGTAATAGTTGTAAACTTACAAAACAATCTTGCACATGTGTAGAATTCTCATACAACAACCCTTCACCAACATACCACACTGTTGTGGAACATTTGTTACATGTTATGAGATAATATCATCAGACTATAACTACCAACCATGGTCCACAAGCATACATTTGGCACACTTTTTCCAAATCCCCTCATTATCAACACAGTACATCTTTGGCATTGATGAAAGAATATTACAGTATTACTATTAACCACAGTCAATAGATCATACCAATTTTATTTTCCCCACATTCTTCACTGTGCAATATGACATACATACTCACTAGCTCACAGAAGGACACTTTTGAATCTGTACCATCAACCAAAATTTTCATCTACATCTGGGTTCATTGTGTTATTCAGTCCCAAGATTATTCACTAGCTTTCTTTCAACTGATTTTTTTTTATTTTATTGTGGGCAAAAATCAAATTTTTCACAATACATACCAATATTTGTAAAATGAAATATAAATGTATATGCATATATGTGCATTAGCTTACATAAATGTTATATATATATATATATATATATATTTTTTTTTTTTTTTTCAAAGGTGCTTAGAATACCTAAATATTACAGAGAAATTACAGGGATTCCCATGTTCCCCACCTCCCATACCTCCCACAACATCCCACACAAACATCCTTCATCAGGGTGGCTCATCACCCTCAATGGATATACACATCCTGGGGCCTTGCCACCAAGCATAGACCACAGTTCATATCGTAGACCACACTCTCTCCCACACAGTTCTGAATGGTATATGCTGATTTAAAATGGCCAACATCCGTCGCCACAATGGTACTCAGGACAACCCCCAAGTCCCGAAAAAGCCCCTGTATTTCAACTGCACTTCCCCTCCCTGCCCCGAAAGTGTCCAGTGGCCAATTATAACAGTGAGGTGGAGCCGGTGGTCATTGATAGTTCTTTATCCATTTTGAGTGGATTTTTTTATATGGTTAGAGATACAGGCCTACATACATTCTTTTACATATGGATATCTGATTTCCCAGCACAATTTGTTGAAGAAACCATTCTTTACCTATTGAGTGGACTTGCCACCCTTGTCAAAAATCAGATAACCATAAACATGGGGTTTGTTTTCAGAGCTCTCAATTCCATTCCCTTGGTCTATGTGTCTGTCCTTGTGCAAGTACCATGCTTTTTTGATTACTGTGGTTTTATAATAAGTTTTAAGATCAGGAAGCATGAGTCCTACAACTTCATTCTTCTTTGTCAAGATGACTTCAGCTATTCAGGGTTCCTTACACTTCCATATGAATTTAATGATTGGCTTTTCCCTTTCTGCAAAGAAGTCTGTTGGAATTTGGGGGGCAGGGTGAGGAGGTACTGGAAATTGAACCCGGGACCTTGTGCATGCAAAGCAGGAGCTCACCCACTGAGCTACACCTGTTCATCAAAGCTGTTGGAATTTTGATTGGAATTGCATTGAATTGGTAAATCACTTTGGGTGGAATTGACATCTTAACAATATTGTCTTCCAACCATGGACATGGAATGTCCTTCCATTTATTAAGGTCTTTTAGCAATGTCTTGTAGTTTTCTATGTACAAATCCTTTATAAACTTGGTTAGGTTTATTCCTAGATATTTGATTCTTTCAGTTGCTATTTTAATATAATTTTTTTTCTTGATTTCTTCTTTAGGTTGTTCATTACTAGTGTTTAGAAACTGCTGATTTTGCATGTTGACCTTGGACCCCGCCATGTTGCTGGATTTGTTTATTGGTTTATTGGTCAGGTAGCTTTGTTGTGGATTTTTCAGGATTTTCTATATATAGGATTATGTCATCTGCGAATAGGGAAAAATTTTCTCTTTCTTTCTTTCCAAGGTGGCTGCCTTTTATTTCCTTCTCTCACCTAATTTCTCTGGCTAAAACTTCTAGTACAGTGTTGCCTAACATTGGTGACAGAGAGCATCCTTGTCTTATTCCTGATCTTAGAGGGAAAGCTTTGGGATCGAATGTGGCTCAAGCAATTGAGCACCTGCTTCCCCCATGGGAGGTCCCAGGTTCGGTCCCCAGTTCCTCCTTAAAAACAAACAAACAAAAAAACAATGAGCAAACAAATGAAAAGGCCAACTCAGGGGAGCCAATGTGGCTCAGTGGTTGAGCACCATCTTCCCATATAAGAGGTCCCAGGTTCAATCCCCGCCCTCAAAAAAAAAAAAAAAGAGGGAAAGCTTTCATTCTTTCACCATTGAATATGGTGTTATCTGTGGGTTTTTCAAACATGCCCTTTATAATGTTGAGGATGTTTCCTTCTATTTCTAGTTTTCTAAATGTTTTTATCAAGAAGCAGTGCTGGATTTTGTCAAGTTCCTTTCTGCATCAATTGACATGGTCGTGTGTTTTCTTCTCCTTTGCTCTATTAATGTTGTGTTTTACATTAATTGATTTTATTTTAAACCACCCCTGCATACCTGGGATAAATCCCACTTGATCAAGATGTATGAATCTTTTTATGTGCTGTTGCATTCAGTTTGCTAGTATTTTGTTGAAGATTTTTACATCTATATTCATAAGGGATATTGTTCTGTAATTTTCCTTCCTTCTGTTCTTTTTACCTGGCTTTGATTTGAGGGTGATGTTGGCCTCATAGAATGAGTTAGGGAGTGTTCCCTCCTTTTCATTTTTTTGGAAGAGTTTGAGCAGGATTGGTATTAATTCATTTTGAATGTTTGGTAAAATTCACCTGTGAAACCATCTAGTCCTGGGCTTTTCTTTTTTTGTTTGTTTAATATATTTTTTATTTTTTAAAAAAGATACTTAGATTACATAAATGTTACATAAAAAAATACAAGGATTCCCCTATGCCGGGCTCCCTACACCTCCCACATTTTCCCACATTAACAACATCCTTCATTAGTGTGGTACATTTGTTACAACTGATGAACACCTTTTGGAGCATTGCCACCAAGCATGGATTATAGTTTACATTGTAGTTTACACTCTCTCCCACACAATTCTGTAGGTTATGGCAAGATATATAATGGCCTGTATCTGTCATTGCAATGTCATTCAGGACAATATCCAAGTCCCGAAAATGCCCCCATATTCCTGGGTTTTTCTTTTTTGGAAGGTTTTTGATTACTGATTCAATCTCTTTCCTAGTTATTGATTTGTTGAGATCTTGTATTTCTTCTTGAGTCAGGGTAGGTAGTTTATCTGTTTCTAGGAATTTGTCCATTTTATATAATCTAATTTGTTGGCATACAGTTGTTCATAGTATCCTCTTATTGTCCTTTTTATTTCTGTGTGGTCAGTAATAATGTCTCCCTTTTCATTTCTGATCTTAGTTACTTGCACCCTCTCTCTTTTTTTTTTCCTTTGTCAGTCTAGCTAAAGGTTTGTCAATTTATTGATCTTTACGAAGAACCAACTTTTGGTTTTGTTGATTCTATTTATTTATTTTCTATTTCAATAACTCTGCTCTCATCTTTATTTCTGTCTTCTGGCTTTGGGTTTAGTTTGTTCTTCTTTTTCTAGATCCTCCAGTTTTGAGGGTTGGTCTCTGATTTGAGATATTTCTTCTTTTAAAATGTTAGCATCAGAGCTATAAATTTCCCTTCAGCATTGCCTTTGCTGCATCTCATAAGGTTTGTTGTTTTTTTTACCAGCTTTTATTTCAGTGCATTTATGTATAAGCCTTTCATACCTTAATAAATAAAATACTCTTAAGTACACTTCCTCTTTCTGATAACAACACCATGACCATTTTAGTTCTCTCAGAATTTTAATGAATGGATGTATCTCATAAGTTTTTGGTATGTTGTGTTGTCATTTTCAATTGCCTCAAAATATTTCCTAATTTCCTTTGTGATTTATTCTTTGACCCATACATTGTTTGAGTACATTGTTTAATTTCCATATATTTGTGAATTTTCCATTTCTCCCTGTAATTGATTTCTAGCTGTCTTCCATTGTAGTCAGAAAAGATACATTGTATGATTTCAATTTTTTAATTTATTTATTGAGGCTTATTTTGTGACCTAACATATGAAATAAACTGGGGAATGAGCCATGTGCCTAGAGAAGAATGTGTATTCTGCTGCTGTTGGGTGAAGTATTGTATATGTCTGTTAGATCTAGATGGCTTAAAGTATCATTCAAGTCTTCTCTTTATTTTTTATTTTCTTTCTAGATGTTCTATGCATTATTGAAAGTGGGATATTGAAATCTCCTACTTTTAATATAGAACCATCATTTTCTCCCTTCCAATCTGTCAATATTTGCTTTATATACTTCAGGGCTCTGGTGTTAAGTCTATATATATTTATAATTATTATGTCTTTTTGTTGACTTGACCCCTTTATCACTATATAATGACATTCTTTATCCCTCATATCAGTTTTTTTACTTAAAGTCTACTTTATGTAAAATTACTGTAAATACCCTAGCTCTCTTCTGGTTACAACTTGCATGGAATATTTTTCCCTCCTTGCACTTTCAACCTACTTATATCTTTGACTTTAACGTGAATTTTTTGTGAACAGCATATAGTTGGATCGTGCTTTTTTTTTCCTAGAATAATAAAAAATATTTTACTAAAACATAAGATTTACAGACGCTTCCAGACAAGTCATACAAAATAGGTACAAGTTTTTTTTTTGAAGGGAGGATCCTATATGTGTGGGTTTTTTTTTTAAGATTTATTTTCTTTATCCATTTCTCCCCACCCCCTTGTTGTTTGCATTTGCTGAGTC
This sequence comes from Tolypeutes matacus, assembly GCA_026826555.1. Lineage (NCBI taxonomy): Eukaryota > Metazoa > Chordata > Mammalia > Cingulata > Chlamyphoridae > Tolypeutes > Tolypeutes matacus. Next base: position 12,837,039 of record JAKSZT010053769.1, on the reverse strand, counting down.
TTTTTGTTGTATGCTGGTCTTTTTTTTTTTTTTTTTTTCAGGAGGCACCAGGAACCAAACCTGGGACCTCCCATGTGGCACCTAATCACTTGAGCCACCTCTGCTCCCTGCTTTGTTGTGTCTCTCATTATGTTTTCCTCTATGTCTGTTGTTGGATCATCTTGTTGTGTCAGCTCGCCGCGCCAGCCCATCACGTCAGCTCGCTGTCTTGTTCGTCTTCTTTAGGAAGCACTGGGAACTGAACCTGGACCTCCCATGTGGTAGGCGGGAGCTCAATTGCTTAAGCCACATTCACTTCCCATATCCTATACTTAACAGTACAGTCACATTGCTATTAGTGAGGGCTGTGATGCTTGTTTAATGTCACCATTTTGTTTCAAACAATCAAGCTTGTCCATCTACAGTGTCTAAATAAAGTTAGAGTTGGTTACAGGGCATATTCTAAAGAACAACTGGTTAGTTGCTTTTAACCAATGCATTTAATTAGATCACCATAAAAAGGGAGGGGAGGAGCTCATAAAATTAAAATAAAACTACCTCCCCCCTCAAAAATAAAAATAAAATAAATAAAAACACCTATACCCTTGCACTAACTCTAACTCTGACAACTACCTTCATTCACAATGCTTTATACTTAAACCATGATGGGGGAAATGAATAAAAGCAGGAGAGGGGCCACTGCTTTTATACACTTCACAATAATCCAGATGATACTTTTAGCCTCTGCTCATGCTTTACAGCAGTGAATCAGGACAAGACATAGCTTTACTAATGTGCATTTAATCACCAAAGGACTGAAGATGTCTGGGCTTTTATTCTGTAATGTTTCTAAGACTGTGTCTATTGAATGCAAACAAAAGAGGAAGAAGTCTTGGCAGAACAGGAGATGCACACTTGATCAGATCGATTTAAATATCATTCATGGCATATGGCCTAGTCCATGCTCTCTAGCTGTTTCTATGGCTTGGGCTTCATTGGTCTTCCACTGCTCTGCTCCATCATTTGCTAATGGATCATCTGGATTGAGAGCACTTAACAAGGCCTGGATCAAGAGTAGAACTCCGCGGATCTACAGTGCTGGAGACCACTTATCTTCTAAAATATCTAAATATATTCTTCCCAACTTGTCTACATTAGGGTGATAAATTTTGGTCATGAAACATACTTTAGGGGCTGCCATTGGCTATTCTTCTGGAAGGAATTGTTTAAAAGTCCCTCCTTCAAAGGGGCAATCTTGGGAGTCAGCATTGACCACATGAAAATAACAGGTGTTGCTCTCATCTAGTTCTGCTTTAATACCAGGAACTGGTTCTGCCAGCAAATGCTGGGTTTCCTTCGTAATCCTGTGGGGCATTATCATTACTTCTTATGCATTTGAATTTTAGCACCTGTAAGAAGTGGAGTTACATAACAAAAATACAATACAGTAGTGCTGGCATTTATAATTACCCATGTGGATACCTTTATTTCTTTATGCTGCTTTATACTGTCTAGTGTCCTTTCATTTCAGTCTGAAGAACTCCCTTTAGCATTGCTCATAAGGCAGGTTTAGTGGTAATGAATTCCCTCAGCTTTTGTTTATCTTGGAATGTCTTAATCTCTCCCTCATTTGAAAGAAAATATAGCCAGATATAAAATTCTTGATTGCCAGTTGTTTTCTTTCAGCACTTTAAATATTTCATACTACTTTCTTCTTGTCTCCATAGTTTCTGATGAGAAATTGGCACTGAATCTTATTGGGATCCCCTTGTATATAACTCATTGCTTTTCTCCTTATCCTTGGCATTAGACTATTT